>OX451740.1:1120300774-1120936157 GCA_948472305.1 Vicia faba
AGTCGAAAACATTCCAAGAAGATTTGCAGAGTTTGACATGTTGCAAGACACTGAAGTAGACTCTGAAGGAGAAGTTATTTATTGTGCAATGTTAGTTGACTCTGAATTCGTGAGTACAGAAGATGCTCTTAAGCATAAAATGTGGTTGCAGGCCATGAAAGAAGAACTTGATGCTATAGAGAGAAACAAGACTTGGAAGCTGACAGAACTTCTAAAGAGCAAGAAAGCCGTCAGCGTCAGATGGGTTTTTAATAAGAAACCAATGCCATATGGATCAATTGGAAAACACAAAGCAATATTAGTAGCAAGAGGTTTTCTACAGAAGCCTGGGCTGGATTACTCTGAAGTGTTTGCACTTGTAGCGAGACATGAAACAATCAGACTAGTGATTACAATAGCTGCTAACAGGAATTTGCCTCTGATGCATTTAGATGTAAAATATGCATTTATGAATAGTCTATTACAAGAAGAAGTATACGTGTCGTAACCTTCTGGATTTGATAAAAAGAATCAGGAAGGGATGGTGTTCAAATTACAAAAAGCCTTGTATGGATTGAAGAAAGCGCCCAGAGCCTGGAATCTGAAGATTGATTTATTTTTCAAGGAACAAGGGTTTCATAAGTGTGAGATGGAGTATGGTGTTTATGTTCAGCACACTTCAAAAGGTAATATGATTATGGTATGTTTGTATGTTGATGACATATTGCTAACAGGAAGTTCTGAACAAGAGATAGCTAAGTTCAAGAAGGTTCTGATGAATGAGTTTGAGTTGAAAGATTTTGGGAAAATGAGTAACTTCTTAGGGATGTAGTTTATGTACTCTGAGAAAGGAATCATTTTACATCAGGTGAAGTATGAACTTGAGCTTCTGATAAGTGAAAATTGTAGCTATTTTTATATATAAGTTATATTGCACTTATCGACTTTTTATTTGTTAATATTGTTGAATAAACCCAACTTTTGTGTAAATACGTTTAGTTTATGTATAATGCATTTTCTTATATAAAGTGTATTGTTTGATAGTTTTGTATTTATTTTGTAGGTATTTGAGAATTGTTGGAGCAATGAGGAATAAAGCTCCAAGATGTATTTTTGGGTCAATAAAGGAATAAGGCCAAGATTTGAGCCATAATAAATTATGCAGAAAAAGAAACAGAAGTTGCCTTCCTGACATGAATCGCCGAGCGAAAGGGAGTGTCGCTGGGCGAAATTCTAAAGACCAATTTTGATGAATTCCCTACCTTGCTTCGATGTTGTATCGCTGGGCGAGGAGAAGATGCATCATCGGGCGACATGAGTATGTCGCCGCGCAAAAGAGGATATTTGTTTCAGTTGAGGACATGGATTTTCCTGGGCCTTGTATATAATAGCTATCGTCGGGTGATGCTTTTATTTCGCCGGGCGATGGTTGCGGATCAGATCTTCTTTATATTTTTATTTTCTGTCATTTTGGAACGTGTTGGTTTTGGGAGAGATTTTTGTTCTCTCAACTCCATCCACCTCATTTTTATAGTGGATTAGCTTAGATAACAATGCTAGGGCTTTTCTTATGGATGATTGGAGGTGGATTTCTCATTGACCGGCTCTGACAAACTGGAAGATTTGTGGTTTATCTCTTCTCATCTCTATGTATTTCTCTTTTGTTGGGTTTGTACATGTATTTTACTCTGAACTTATGTATATTTGTCGCCCATGGTGTTATATTAAACTTGCTTACAAATCTTTGTGGATTGTTGTCCTGGATTTTTGCTCTTTGCTAGGGATTTGAGTTGTTATAGACATATACTGCTTAGATTCTTATCTAGGATGATCATGTGTTAGTTTTTGAACTCTAGACATATATTTAGAGATTACATCTACTTGGTTATAAGAGGTTAATGCCTCTATGTGGTTGTGTTGTTCTGAGAGATCGTCAGTGTGATTACATATTTGTCTTCTGTGTTGTTGATGAGGTAGAGAGATCATTTCCTTGGTGATACAGTCGGTCTCTCGATTTGGGATAGAAATGACTTAGGTTGTGAGTGATACGTAGTGACATTAATGAGTATTGTTAGGTTGAATGTAACTGGTCGATATATTTAAGTCTGTGATAAGTAGATTGTATGCAGGCTTGATAAGTTCTTCCTTAGTTTTCACTTTTGTTTACATTTATTTTCTGTTGATAACATTTTCTTTACAAACCCATTTAAAACCAAACTTGTTAATGAGAGATTTGTCGAACGGAAATTCAATAACCAATCTCTGTGGATACGATAAATTCCCGGATAAATATTTCCAAAGCTTTTATTGCTTGCCGCTACAACGCTTCCAACAAAATGGCGCCATTGTCGGGGATTGGTTCTATTGATTTTGCATTGCAATAATTCTTTTTTTTTAGTTTTATAATTAATGTATATGTTGTATAGAAATTATATATTAATTTGTATATGATATTTGTGCATATATGTATTTTTCTTTGTTTTTGTGTATTGTTGTGAATTGTTTCATTTTCGTAACGTTTGTTGTGTTATTGTTATGACACTTTCTTTAGGTTTACACGGTGTGACAATACCATGGCATGGTTAGAGGAGATTGATAGCTTTCACAATAAAGGCATCGAGCTTACGACGTAAAATAAGCATGTTTGTTTGTATTTTTTTATGTGTGTGGTGATTTGTGCTTTAACAAGTTGAAACAAGGAAATATTCTGAATTTTAAATCTTCACTTTTCAACTTTTTAATTCATTTTCACCTGGTTTTCATATTGTTATTTGTATTTGTTTTGTTATATCAATTTTTGTTTTCCGAAAGCTTGTCGAGTTTAGCTTGAGGAGTTTTGTTCGTTCTATATATTGTAAATTTTGTAGGAGTATTATTTTTCTAATTCTTTTGTTGTTGTTTGGACTCAAATTTTGGTCCAGTAACTTGTAGAATATTGAGGTGATTTGTCAAGTTTGATCGTTTCGACTTGCAAATGCGTGGTAATGATTTTGTTAAAGTTTTGTACACATTTGAGGTATGTGTTTATCGCTTTCTATACTTTAGCATATTCATGATACTTAGACTTTTTACAATTTTCATGTCATTCATTCTTTTGTATACTTGTTCATTTGTGAATCACTTTAGTTCTTACCCTTTTTGTGAGGTAGCTTTCCATTGTTCACATATCCTGGATGTGATGCCCCGAATTTAATTAATTATTTTATTAAATTAATTAAGGATTTAATTATTGGAAATTGTCGAAGTTGAGAATTATCAGTATTATTCTAAGAAGCATAATTGGATAAATATGTTGAGTTGAGCGGTAAGTTGATAGTCGGGTAAATTAGACGGTTTAGTCGGAGAACTATTATTAGAATATTATTTGCGAGTTAGTATTATTAAAATTATGGATCGATCATAGTTGAAGAATATTATTGGAAATAATATTAGATTATATTATGTTACTATTTATTTAATTGGACTTATGTTGTGATAGTAGTAATAGTGGAGTGTGTATGTAGGCCCACTTAAAGAAACATTATTATTTGGAATAAGAAAATATGGAGATTAGCTTTTGTGGTGGGTATCAGTAAGAAAAGAAATGAGGGTTTGGATCTTTTGGAAGATAGATCGTGAAACAAGGTTGCAGACAAAGAGCAACGAGGATTTTGGCAGAGAAAGGGGTTGATCGATAATTGCTGGGAAGAGGCAAAGGGGAAAAGGCTTGCACTCGATCGGATATTAGAGACACTATCCAATCCAAGGTAAGGGTGGGGTTCTTGCTCTGTAATTGGGAATATGATAAATGATATGTGGGATTGGGGTTGTATGAAATTGCCCCTGTCTGATTTATGTTGTGCAATATGCTGAATCCTTGTTGGTTTGCATACCTGATTGTTACAATACTGAGGATTGTTGTTTGTAGAAATTATTTATGATGAATATTATTGGTGTGTTGTTGTGTTTTGGATACTGTGTTGGTGTCTGCAAGAGACTGGGAAAATTTGCATTGAAAATGTGCGTATGAGGCAAAGTTCGCCGAGGGGCAGGTGCTGGTGCCGAGCGGCACGCATGGAGAGTGGGAGAGTGACGAACGACAAAGGGCCCTGCCAATCGGCAGGGATGATGAGAAGGTGGGTCCCAATAGGCACCATATATACATATTTTTTTATTGTTGTGACGATAGGCAGGGGGTTCTGAGTGGAGAGTGTCGTTAGGCCCTGTGCTTGAGGAAAAGTTGTGCCACTAGGCACATTGAGGTGTGACGTTGGGCACTATTTTCATGGCAGACACTGTTTCTGTAGCTTACCAATATAATTAGCAGAATTATATTATTAGAAGCATTAGTAATGAAAATAGCAGAGTTAATAATTAGCAGAATTATATTAGTAGTAGTCGTAGAAATTAAAATAACAGTGACGATTTTAGTCATAGAGTTGGTAATGAATAATTTAGCAGAGAGTTACCGGTAGAAGTTGTAGATAGCGAACAAGTAGTATTGGCGGAGATCAATAATAGCAGTGAGCTAAATAACAGAGGTAGTGTAATTTAGTGGAATAAATTGATTAGTAGCAGTATAATAAATAGTAGTAATAGCAGTAATAAAACAGTACCGATTAGCCGAATTTGTAGATTTGGGCGGTAAAAGTAGTTAACTGGAATTAGTTTAAATTGTCGTAGTAAGTCGTATATACATATAGGTATTTTTAGTTGGTTTGTTTTGTTATAATTATGTAGAATAAAGTTGATTTGCAGGTGAAGTCGAATTAAGTTGAATGGTTCCGGTTTATGGAATTGTGTTGTGGGTTATTGCTGTGAATAAGTCGTTGTTGAATACATTATTGTTATTGAATATATTGTTGTTTATATGTTGTGATTGATAAGTTGATTAAGTTTTAGGCCTATGGACAGTGTTGAAGCAACGATGAGTACCTCTAATTATTGTTAAAGTGACGATATAGGCTTATGCCTTTGTGATGGTGATTGTTGTTGTTGTATGTGATTGTTGCATTCATTTAGTCACATACATTTGCATTATTAAGTTGGCATGGATTGGCACCATGTTGGCCTGGATTGGAAAAACTAGCAATGAAGGCTTATGCCTTGTTGATGCCTTTATTAATTGGCAATTTTTAAGTTGGGAGTTCTGCTCCAATGGTACCACATGCATGTGCATTGTGATTGAGTCGCATTTGGTGTTGCATCTTGAGTTGTGGTGAAGATAGATTCGCTGTTTCTTTATGTTGTTGACTTGTTGTGACAAGTATTATCTAAAAGCTGTGAATTTAGTAGTTATGTCGTGTTGATGTTTTATTGTGATTAAAGTTGATTGTAAGTTGTGAAGTGGTGATTTTATATGATATGATTTAATATATTATTTATCATATGACTAATTATATAGTTTTATATCTCTCCCCTTCTGTTTGAATGTTTCCCTCTGTAGTACCCCAAAATTTGCCCTCTCATTTCTCAAATAATCTCTCATAAGATCTCCTTGGATTCAAGACTGCACATGGTTTGACCAGCTCAAGACACCTCCTCTAGCACTGATGACTGAAAATTAGGGTTTGAGTTTGCACAAGGACAAATAAACTTTTAATGCCCCATATGACTTTAATGGATCATTTTGGGCTCTCAAGATTGCTCATGTCAAGTTTCAAGTCTTGGATCACATTTTTGCTCAGTCAATTGATCAGTTGATCTAAAATCAACAGTATTGGGTAAAAAGTCAATTATGGTCAATTTACAGTAAAACTTCATGATTTTTGGTCCATATCAACATTATGAACTCATATATGTCATTTGATCAAATTTGGATCACAATTCCTCAAGAAATTTGATCAGATCATCAAAAGGGCAAAATGGTCAAAATTAGGGTTTTGACTGAGAAGGTGCAATTTCGGATTTTTGACCTAGAAAATGGTTGATTGGTTTAAGTTATGATCTCAAGGATTAAAATGAATCATTTTGACCTAATGGCATGGCTCAAAACATTGATCAAGGTCAATTGATTGATAGTTAATTTTCAGTCAACTGATCAAAAGTCAATTGTACGCTGAAAAGTCAAACTTTGACTTTTTGGTCAAAATCAAGTATCAAAGATCATAATTCATCAAAACATGTCAAAATATGAAACTTATTCATCAATAAATCAAAAAGTCAAGATTTCATTTTTAAAAGTCAAATTTTCGAAACTTAGAAATTTTTCTGTGTGTTGGAAAATTCTTATTTTTTCATAACTTTGAGCAAAACTTTCACCATGATGCAAGATGATTCAAAGGAAACTTCCAACATGAAAGTTATAGATATCAATGAGATCTTAAACATTGTAGAACACAACTTTTCCTAGAAATTCATGTATTTCAAGTTATGATTTTGTGAATACATGTTCATGAAACTTGGAAACTTAGTGAAATTTTGCCCTAGTTTAGGTAGGATTTTGACCTAACTTCATGGAATTTTTCACATAGTTCTAAGATGAATCTTCAAAAATGTCAAACATAGAGGTTGTAGAGTATGTTACAATCTTTCCAAAATTTCCAAGAACTCATTGAGATCATGTTTGAGCAAAGAGAATCGAAGACAAGAAGTTAGGGTTTCAAACTTGTTTTTCAAGTCATTTTCATGATGAACATTTGATCCAATCCACACCCATGCTGCATAAATCTTACTTTACAGGCTTCTAACCTCTAAATTTATCCATAATAAGAATATTACATAACTATTTGAGCTATGATCCAAGTGTTTGAGTCATTGCCCAAGTGATTATTCCATTAATGGAACAAAGTTCACACTTCCATTTTGGAAAAGTGACTTTAATCACAAAGTCAATGCATAGAGCTCCTAACTTGTTTCATCTGAACACAGGCAAAGTCAAAAACCAAAAGCAACATGGCTAGAACCTCCTACCAACTTAGACCATGCTTGTACAACACATTGAAACTTGTTTTCCACTTTTCTTCAAAATCAAGTAAAATAGCCATAACTTTATATCTCACAGATCTGTCAACTTCAAACCCTAAGACCTCTTGGTTATAACTATACAAGTTATTTACAAGCAAACACACGATATTAGAAGCCCTTAAGCACTCCTGAATTCCCTCAAGCCATAAATTGCATAAAACCTCCATCTTTGTGTCATTTCTGACTTTGAACTTCAATCTTCAAAACCACTCGTACGTTTCTTGGCTTAATACTTCCAAAAGCTTCTTAGCATCATACACAAACCATACCAATACCTGTTTGAAAACTGTAACACCATTTATAGCATTCTCCATAACCAAAAACAGAGGTCTGCATCTTGACTTCTCCAGGCCATTTCACCTACTCTCAGTTCAAACCAGCTATTGCATTAGCTTCCTAGAGGTTCAAGGAAGATAACCTGATCATCACCATCACTTGAAACAAGCTCAAACTCATTTAACGATTTCCAGTTCTTGAGGTATTTTTCTGAACTTTCATTTCTTCATTTAGGCATTGTTAGGCTTCCATTTTCAAAGATAAAATGTAGACATCATTGCCCCGAAACTATACATGTCCATAGATTTTATTTATCTTGCTTGAGTAGGGAGAATTTTAAGTTTGAACCTTTGAAAATATTTAGGTCAAAATTTGGTACTGTTAGAAATTCATGCTCATCTTTGAGAATTAGCTTAAGTTATTTACATATTCAGAATCGTGAGGAAATTTCTAACAAGTTTGATGTTGGAAGTTTTGTGAATGGATGAGAAATGAATGAGTTACAGGTTCTTTGGCTGGAGGTTGAAGATGAAGTTCATCCAGGACTTAATTTATATTATATATTTGTTGTTTTGTTTATATGAACGGATGTATAGCCACCCAAGTGGTAAAGTGCGCGCCTGTTAACCTTTGGGACCTGGGTTCGAGCCCCAGTGGTACCCTTTTGCTCTTTTTTCACATTTTCCTTCCACTTTTTTGTTTGAAACAGGCGTTGGGCCTCCCCCATTTGGCTTTTGTCCTTTTTGCTAACTTCTCACCCCCTGTTTACTATTGTATACTAGCCCAATCCTTTTATATTTTCATATTTTTATTTATTTTCTTTTTCTTATTTGATTTTTTTATTTTTAGTTTTATTATTTGTATTAATATTATTATTATTATTATCATTATTATTTTTATTAATAAAAAATCCAAAAATATTATTATTATTATCACACTTATTATTTTATTTATAAAAAACCAAAAGAACAAAACATTTTCTTAACAAATTTATTTATTTCTTTTATAATTAATTTTTAGACTTAGGTTTAATTATTATATTATTTTATTTTCTTGATTAAAATTAATTTAGAACTTAGGTTTCTTTTTTAATTAATTTTCATATTATTTTTAGTTTAAAACCTTTTCATAAAAAACCCTAAAAATCCTTTTTAAGTCAATTTATTTTCCTATTTGGTTTAAGTTAATTTTATTTAATTTTAATTAATCCTCTCTCTTAATTAGGTTAAAACCCTTTCATGAAAATCAAACAAAATCATTTCTTTATCCATTTGCATTTTTGCATTTTTATTTTCAATTCTTGTACATTTATTCAATATGGTTGTAATAGATAAATTAGGTTTAGTTTTTCTTGCAAAATCCCCATTTGTAAATTTGTATACCCTATCCCCTAATGATGTAATAGCTTAGTATTTTTACTTTTCGCAATTTACCGCTTTATATAAATGCTAGTAATTAGGGTTTGTATGGAAAAATAAAATCAAGTTAGCAAACCATAATTCAAGATAAACAAGCATGTAAATCAACACACTTGCACACTTGCACCCTTAGGGTAATTCCACTTTGTTGCCTTACAAAAATGGCCATGTTATGCATGTGGGATATCTTAGAAAAAGCAATAAAAAATACAAGATCATAGTCCCTCCATGACGCTATCAATGTTGCCCTTTCAAAATGATCTTAGTCCCTCAAAGAGAAATGCTAAGATATCTCACAACATTGCTATCATGGCTATACGATGATCCACGCCCATCCCTCTACATCCAAAGATAAGGCTTCTTACCAAATTAATGGAAAGATAGCAATATCAAAGGAAAGTAAGAAATTAACTAAAGACTTCTGAGTAGGTAGATTGTTCCTAGTTGCTTGCTCAATTTCAAATCAAACACTCTTGCTTATTTTCAAAACAAACACTAACACTTTCAAAAACACCTTCAAAATATTTTCCAAACATGAAAAATTTTCAAAAGATCAACACTTTGTATACGTTCTTACGAACGAGAACTATTATAAAGTTTGCCTAAACGATGGAGCCTTTTCAAAATACTTTCAAAAAACTACACAAAGCATAAGCAAGTGATCTAGCAAGAAACTAAGAGTCCATAGATAACTATGGATGAAAAGGGTGCTAATACTTTCCCTTTTCATAATCTACCCCCCAAACTCAAAAAACAATCTCAAAGGTCTTTCCTATTCTTTTCAGCCTTTCCTTATTGATAAAGTAAAAGTCGATGGCGACTCTTGCTAACCGCAACATTTACGATAAAACGCAAAACACCAAGTCAGTTCTCCCACCGTATCACGGAACTGGAGACTCTGCTGGGGAATATTCTTAAAAGCAGGGTTACCTTAGGGCTAGATCACCTTTATTTGCTTTCATTGTTTGATTTGTTTGCTTTACATTTTGGTTCTTTGTTTGGGCTTGTTTGAATCCTCTACCCAGATTTGGGATACCTTATAGGTAAGTAGCAATACATTATGGAAACTGTACGGGGTATACCGACATGGTCTAAGAAATAGCTACATTAGTGTGACATATTTGTGGGTACCGGTAGCTCTTAAGTAGTCAAGGAGAATACGGGGCCGCTGAGTGATGTCATGAAACACTAACTGACTTTAGAACCTTTACTTGACCAACTTGGCCATTAGGATGTAGTGAGATGACCGGCTTTGGTGCAGTCCGAAGTTGGTAGATAATCGATACTACACTCATTGAGGTTTGGCTTTTTTG
The DNA here is from genome assembly GCA_948472305.1 of Vicia faba. NCBI lineage: Eukaryota > Viridiplantae > Streptophyta > Magnoliopsida > Fabales > Fabaceae > Vicia > Vicia faba. The sequence continues at coordinate 1,120,310,706 of OX451740.1, forward strand.
GATATTTCGGTCACCGTGAAAGAGGCTTGTGCTGAAATAATGCTCGAGAAGACAGACCAGTGATATTGGGATCCTTTAGAACCCGGTTACTATTTCGATGACAGGTTTGAGACAACTAAACTTCAAGAGGGTACTTACCTATGAGACTCCATGCAAGCCTAAACCTAAGGACTTGTTTGCCTTGTTTGTGTATATTTACTTATACATGACATCATAAACATCATAACATCATACTCATTCTCACTAACCATTTCAAGGATTTTTAGGATTTATCTTTGTTCTGTTTTGTAGGACATGGCTTATATCCGCAAGAATACTATCCAAGTCAATATCGTAAGGATTCCTCCTCAGCTTAAAGAGTTATCATCAAGGGTCCCTGAGAACTCTTCATTCACCGAAAGACAAGGTCGCCTCCTAAATTTGGTTACCTCCAACACTGATGAAGATATGATGAAGGTGCTCTTCCAATTCTTTGATCCTCTACACTATTGCTTCACTTTTCCCGATTATTAACTTGTGCCAACTTTGGAAGAATTCTCCCAACTCTTGAGGATTCCCATTCTCAATCAACTACCCTTTAATGGTATGAAAAGAGATCCAAAACCTGAGGAGATTGCCCAAGCACTACACTTGTAACAATCTGATATCACAACTAATTGGGAAACAAGGAGTGGTGTCAAAGGTTTCTTAGCCAAGTTCTTGTTTGAGAAAGCTCAAGATAATTGGAACTCCTTGGACTTACAAGCTTTTGAAGAAATTATGGCCATTCTTATCTATGGGATGATTTTGTTTCCAAACCCTGACCAACTCATAGATGTAAGTGCTGTCAAAATCTTCATGTCTCGCAACCCGGTGCCTACTTTGTTAGGAGATATCCTACACTCCTTTCACTCTCGCGCCATGAGGAAGAGAGGAATCCTCATGTGTTGCACTCCTCTCTTGGAAATATGGTTTATTTCGCATCTTCCCCGATCTGTGTTGAATAATGATCAAGGTTTGAGGTGGTCCCATAGGTTGATGACGCTCAGACATTCAGATGTTCATTGGTGTTCCCGGTCCTTGGAGAATGTTACTATAATCGACGTTATGGAGAATTCCCTAGTGTGCCCTTACTCGGCATTAGAGGAGGTATCACTTACAACCCGTGCTTAGCCTTACGACAATTTGGTTACGCCCGAAGGGATGGACCACATGAGATGCTTATCCAAGGAGTGGTATTCGACTACAAGAGCGACAATCAAAGCTACCGCCAGAGGTTTATCCGAGCTTGGAGGGTGGTGAGCAAGGTAGATAGTAAGACGCTAGGACACAAGAATTCTATTCCCCTTGAGCCTTACCTTAAGTGGGTACGAACTCGAGCTCAGAAACTTGTGATGCCTTATCCCTCCATCTTACCAGTCATCATGGAACATGTGGTTGAAGGAGATGTCCCGTACACCATCCTCCATCATGACATGCCTACCTCTCTTGAAGACTTACAAAAGGGTTGGATTCATCTTAAGAAAGAACGAGATACTTTTGAAGCTAAATTCTACGGCAGTGAGAAGAAGGTCTTGGAGCTTACGAAGCAGCTACAAGAAGAGCAAAGCATGAACGCCTACCTTTCACCAAAGAGGATGTGTTCAGTCTTTTTATCTTAGAAAGTTATTTTGTAAGCCCAAGAGGCATGATGTAATCTTTTCAAACTAATTAATGAAAATTGATGTTTGTTCACTCTTTTGTCTATACAAACTTAAATCTCAATAAATCCTTGAAATCATTTGCATATACATCCTCTGTGCATCATAACACGACAGGATTTTGCATAACAGGTTTCCTTATCTTTCTGTTGTTTATTTCAGCAAGATGGATCTAGAGAAAACTGTGAAGGATCTTCAGGCACAAAATTCTCAATTCCAAGAGACTCTATTGGCCCTAGCTAAGGGGCAGCAAGATATGATGGCATTGTTGGCCGTTAAGAAGAAGCCCAAGAAGAAAGCTCTACTCAACATGGGTAGAAGGTTCAAGGAGACAGTCTGTCAGATCCCGGTAGGGGAAGAATCATCTGAAGAAGACGAGAATCAGATTGGTGAGGTTGAGAGTACCTAGGCTTATTGTATTAATGATCAAGCGTCTGATGATGATTACTTCGACGAGCAGTATCTATCCGTCGATGTCAAGTATAAGCAGTTATAATACAAATTGAAAGCTGTTGAAATCTAAGCCGTCCCCAGTTTAGATTTTGATGATTTGGGTTTGATATTTGGGGTCGTGATTCCCCACAAATTCAAAATACCAATATTTGCAAAGTACGATGGAGTTTCTTGTCCAAAACTTCACCTGAAATCTTATGTGCGCAAGATACAACCGCACACTGCTGATAAGAAACTCTGGGTTCACTTTTTCCAAGAGAGCTTGGCTGGAATGCAACTTGAATGGTTTTATCAGTTAGATGGTTCCCGTATCAATACCTGGGAAGATTTAGCTACCACATTCTACCATCAGTACCAGTATAATGCCGACTTGGCGCCAACGAGGGTTCAGTTACAAGATATGACTATGGGGAAGAATGAAGGATTTAAATAATATGCACAAAAGTGGAGGGACCTGGCCAGTAGGGTTCAACCACCCTTGACTGATAGGGAGCACATTGAAATTTTCATGGGTACTTTATCTGGTCCCTTCTTTAATCTGTTGGTTGGCTGCTATTCTTCTGGTTTCACCGAATTAATCTTAACCGATTAAAGAGTTGAAAGCGGCATCAGAAGTGGGAAGATCTTTGTGGCATCTACCTCCATGTCCAATCTTGTCAAAAAAACCTTTTCCTGCAAAGAATGAAATCAATGTTATGTACGGGACAAGGGCCCGTACCAAGAAGAATGATCATCCATCTGTTAATGTTGTCTGAATCTCCAATCCAACTCCTACTCCAAGACCATCTGCTAATCATCAACATTTTGAAACTCCAAGAAGACAATTTATGACGTTAGGCATGTCATTATCTCAAGCCTTACAACATTTACTCAAGGATAATTTGGTGACATTGCGCGACCCTCCTACCAACCCTGATACCTCTTTATCAAAGTATAATATGAATGCTAAATGTGCTTACCACTCAAGCAGCCCCGGGCATGAGACTGACCAATGCTAGGCCTTGAAGAATAAAATCCAAGATTTGATCGATAAAAAGACTATTGAATTTGATCCTCCTCAGAATCTGAATGTAATCACCGCACCTATGCTGAAGCATGACAAGGGTGTTAACATTGTTGAAGATACAATTTTTGTTGCCTCTGTTGAAGAATTGACTACTCCGCTGAATATCATCAAAAAGAATTTGTTGAAAGTTGGGATCTTCCCTAGCTGTGTTAAAGACTGTGTGTGCTATACAAGACAACTCAATGGATGCGAAGGGCTGAAGAAAGGCATTCAACGCCTGATAGATAGCCACGAAATTCTATTTGAGAAGACTCCACTTGCCAAAGTTTTGACTAACAAATGTGAATATCTCTCCATTATCACCATCTCAAACAAGCCTCTTAGGATCTCCTCCAAAGGTCCTATCAGGATTTAAAATGACCCAACTGTTGCTCCCTTAATAATTACCAATCCCATACCAATTCCCTATTCTTCAAACAAGGCAGTGCCATGGAACTATGGTGCTGAGGTGTTTTATCACGGCATAAAACAAGACGCTTCGATTGAAGAATAAAAAGATGATGATGTTGGTAACATAGTTGGCTCAAGCAAAGTAACCAGAACTGGGATAATATTTGCACCCAATATATCACCACCAGTTGTTACAAAGACGCCTATTCGCATTACTGCTGCCAAGCCAAGTACTGATACCAGAGGGAAGGAGAAGGTTGTTGAGTCGGTCGTGATAGAAATACCCTCAAAGGACGTTGCTGATGGAGAACCCTCTGCTCATGAGATGGACGAGATCTTGAAGATAATAAAAAGGGGCGACTTCAAGATTGTGGAACAGTTGGGGCAAACCCCTTCTAAGATTTCTATGTTGTCATCACTACTCTGTTTCGATGCCCATGCTCGGACATTAATCAAATTCTTGAAAAAAGCTCATGTCCCCCATGAGACCACAACGGACCAATTTGAGAATTGCGTGGCAAGCCTGACGACTGATAATGGCTTGGGATTTTCAGATGTTAACCTAACACCATTAGGGAAGAACCACAATAAAGCTCTACATGTTACAGTCGAGTGCAAGGGAACCACCCTAGCACATGTTCTAGTCGACACTGGTTCTTCTCTAAATGTATTACCCAAGGGGGAATTAGACCGTCTAGACTAAGAAGGTTTAGTCTTGAAGCCAAGTGATATCATTGTAAGGGCGTTTGATGGATCAAAGAGGAAAGTTCATAGGGAAATAGATCTTCCAATCAAGGTGGGCTCACAAATTTTCAATTCCACCTTCTATATCATGGATATCCGTCCTGCCTATTCTTGTTTATTGGGTCGCCCGTGGATCCATAAAACTGGGGCAGTAACCTCAACTCTTCACCAGAAACTTAAATATCTGGTCAAAGGAAGAATTGTCACCGTCTATGGAGAGGAAGAGTTTATGGTAAGCCACCGCAACTCTTTCAAGTACATAGAGATGGACGGAGAATTCATTGAGACCCCGTGTCAAGCCTTTGAAGTCGTTCCACCAATGATTTTTGCTAGCAAATGTTCCTCTGATGAGTCCAAAGCTGTTAAAGTCGTGCAGAAGATGGTTTCAGTCAAAGATGCTCGTGCGACAATTGAAGAAGGAAATTGTGATACTTGGGGGAAACTACTCGATATCCAATTTGTTGTACCCCAAAATTTGCCCTCTTATTTATTAAGATTTTTCTCACAAGACTTCTTGGACTCAAGACAAGATCAGGGTTTACTCAGCTCAGGACATCTCATCTTGCACTGATAACCCAAAATTAGGGTTTGAGTTTCCACAAGGAATTTTGGACCACCAATGCTTCATGTGACTTTCATACACCATTTTGGACCCCTAAGATTGTTCATGATAAGTTTCAAGCCTTGGATTACACTTTTGCTCAGTCAATTGGACAGTTGACCTAAAAATCAGCTGTATTGGGGAAAAAGTCAACCATGGCCAATTTATAGTCAAACTTCATAATTTTTTATCCACATCAACATTTTAGACTCATATGTGCCATTTTATCAAGTGTGGATCACAACTCCTCAAGGAATTTGATCAAATCATCAAAAGGGCAAAATGGTCAAAATTAGGGTTTTGACTGAGAAAGGGCAATTTCTGATTTTTAACCTAGCCAATGACCAATTGAGTTCAAGCATGATTTCAAGGATTCAATGGCATCATCTTGACTCAATTACATGGTTCAAAACATCTCAAGTTCATTGGATTGACAGATGAAATTTGCAGCCAACTGATCAAAAGTCAATTGTACACTGAAAAGTCAAACTTTGACTTTTTGGTCAAAATCAAGTGCCAAGGGTCATAATTCATCAATATATGTCAAAATGTGAAACTTATTCATCAATAAAACTAAATTTGAAAATTAGGGTTTTGAATTTGAAAATTTTCATAACTTGGAATGTTTCTAAGTATAAAAATTTTCCTATTTTTTCTCAACTTTACACCACTTTTACACCATGATGCCTAATGATTCAAGGAAACTTCCCAACATGAAAGTTGCATATCTCCATGAAATATAATAATTTTCCTCACAAACTTTTCCCTAAATATTCTTGGATCTCAAGATATAAATTTGTGAATACATTGTCATGAACTTCTTAACTTAGTAAAATTTTGCCCTAATCTAGGCAGGTTTTGGACCCAACTTCATGGCAATTTTTCACCTAGTTCCAAGAGGTATCTCAAAATGCATTTCAAATATGGATTATAGATAACATTTCAATATTTCCAAAATGTCCAAGAACTCTCCAAGATCATTTTTTACTAGAGAGAATCGAAGAGAGGAAATTGGCATTTTCTCACTTTTTGTTCAAGCCATTTTCATGAAGAACCAAGTTGCAAACCCATCCTATGCTGGATATTTCATGATTTAGAGGTCCTAAACTTGCTACACACTCCTTAATTAAATGCTTACTCAATTTACAAAGCCTCTATCCATGCTTTTGAACCTTTATCCAATTGATAATTCCATTTATGGCAAAAAGGTTCCATTGCCATTTTCATAAAGAGCAACTTTTGCAAACTTTGTAATCTTGAGCATTGAACATGTCCCCTTGATGCATACAAACCACACAGGTCTCAAGCAACTTGTACAAACTCATACCAACCCTAAAGCAAGTTGGTACAAGCATGAGAGTTTTGTCTTGTCACTTTGCTTCAAGTACAAGAAAAGTTGCAAAAAGGCTAGGGCTTGTACAGCTGATAGAGAGCTGGCTTAAAACCATTTCTATACTAATATGCAAAGGAGGTACAACATATAACACGCTTGGCAAGGACCTGAAACTCTCTCAAGATGAAAAACACCCAAAACCTATCCAAAACGGCAGATTCTGCACAAGCATCCCCATATTCCATTTGGCTCGTGTGTTTTGAGTTTGGATCATTCAAACACATTACATACTTGATACCAAGTCAATCCAAACCATCATCCCTGTTCTGTAACCTCTGTTTCACTACCTGCCATTGTTAACTTTGAAGCTTGCAGTTGGACTTGGTCATGGAGTTCTAGCCATTTTCAGAGCAAGGTACGGGTTGGAATAGATTCAAGGAAGCTGAAGGAAGCTCAAGCAATCATCAGGCCTCCATTAAAGTCCCTGCATTTCCATACACGATTCCAGCTGAAGGAGGTAATTTTTCAAACTCTATCTCTTTGTACAGGCAACCTCAGGCCACGATCTGTGAATAAAAAATGTAGTTCTCATCATAACGAAGCTGTACATATCATTATCTTGCATTTATATTACTTGTGCTAAGAGAATTTGGATTTGAAATCTCTGAAAATTTTAGGTTAGGATTTAGGGATTTCAAAATTCTCTTTGATCTTTGATAGTTAGATTACATAATTTATATGGTTGGAATCGTGAGTTCAAATACTACATTTTTCATGTTATAAGTTTTCTTTTTTATGCAAGCATGAGGAAGTTACAGGTTGAACTGGCCATGGCGTGAGGAAGAGAAGGTAGGACAGGGACGAAGCCTGTATTGGGCTTTTTGGCTTCCTGGGCATTTTGATTTTTCTAACACTACCACTGATTTGCTATTTCACCCCCTGTTAACTCTTTCATATTTTATTTTTTTATTTTTATATTTAATATTTTTAATTATTTTCTTTAGTGATAAAAAATCCTAAAAAATAATTTAATTATTTTTACACTTTTATTTTATTTTTTTATTATTTCTCACATAAAAATTTAATTTATTTTGATAAAGTGTAATTTATTTTCTTAATAAACTTATAAATATAATTAAATATACGTAATATTTTTATTTTACATTTCCTATTTAAAAACACTTATTTTTTGCACATATTTAATTTTTAATATTTATATACAATATTATTTATTATTTTCATACCAAAAAAATGCACAAAATAATAATATAGAAACATTATTTTCTTTTAAATAAAAATTAGGGTTTAATCCCTTTCAAAAAATTAAATCATTTCTTTATATTTTTAGGTTTAAATTAAATATTCTTTTACACAAAAGCAAGACATAAAACATCTTTTCTTTACATACATATTGCATTACATTTTAAATATTGTATTATATTTATTTTAATTCGCGCGAATTCGATTTGGTTGTAATAATGTATTTAGCTTTACATTTATGCAAATCCCCATGAAATTGTTGTAATAGCTTAGTATATTTATATTATGCAATTTATTACTTTCATATGCCATGATTAGTAATTAGGGTTTGTATGACAAGAACGAAACAAAACAAATAGAAAACCCTAAATGCAAGATCAAAAGCATGAAAATGATATACTTTGCACACAAGCACCCTTAGAGTTTCTACCACTTGGTTGCTTAAAATAAAATGGCCATGTTACGCACGCGAAGTATTTTGGCAAAACAAAACAAATTTAAGATCATAGTCCCTCGATGACACTATTCAAAAAGTTGCCTAAACAAAATGATCTTGGTCCCTCAAAAATACTAAGATACTTTACAACATTGCTATCATGGCTATACGATGACCCATGCCCGTCCCGTTTACATCCAAAGATAGGGTTGCTTACCAACTCAATGGTAAGACAACAATGTCAAAGGAATAGAAAATACATACGAAAGACATTTGAGTAGGTAGATAGCTTCTAGTTACTTGCTCCATTTCAAGCAAAATCCTTGCTATTTTCAAAAACAAACACATACACATTTCAAAAACATCTTACAAACATTGAAAACATTTTCAAAAGATAAACATCTTTGTATACATTCTTATGAACGAGAATCATTACAAAGATTGCCTAAACAATGGCCTCTTTTACAAAATACTTTCAAAACCATTTCAAACACCATTTTAAACAAACCAAAGTAAGTGATCTAAGCAAGTAACTAAGAGCCCATGGAAAACCATGGATGAAAAGGGTGCTAGCACCTTCCCTTTTCATAATCTACCCCCCGAACTCAAGAAAACATCTCAAAGGTCTTTCTTGTGCTTTTTCACCTTTCCTTTTGGATAAAATAAAAGTCGGTGGCGACTCTTGCTAACCGCGACATTTGCGATAAAACGCAAAACCTCAAGTCAGTTCTCCCACCGCATCACAGAACGGGCGACTCTGCTGGGGACATTTATAAAAGTGGGGTTACCTTAGGGTTTAGATCACATTTATTTGCTTACCTTGTTTGACTTGTTTGCTTTACATTATGGTTCTTTATTTGGGTTTGAATCCTCTACCCGTATTTGGGAAACATTATAGGTAAATAGCAATACATTGTGGAAACTGTGCGGGGTAAACCGACATGGTCTAAGAAATAGCTATGTTAGTGTGACATATTTGTGGGTACCGGTAGCATTTGAGTCAATCAAAGAGAATACGAGGCCGATGAGTGATGTCATGAAGCACTAATGAACTTCTAGAACCCTTTACTTGACCAACTTAGCCTTTAGGATGTAGTGAGATGACCTACTTTGGTGCAGTCCAAAGTTGGTAGATACTCGATACTACACTCATTGAGGTTTGGTTTCTTGGGATATTTCGATCGCCATTAAAGAGGCTTGAGCTGAAAAAATGACCAAGGAAACAATCCAGTGATATTGAGCTCCTTAGAACCCGGTTACTATTTTTAGGACAGGTTGAGCCAACTAAACTTCAAGAGGGTACTTACCTATAAAACCCCATGCAAGCCTAAACTAAGAACTTGTTTATTTTTCTTGTATATGCATGCTTGTACATAACATCATGGACATCATGAACATCATATGCATTCACTAACCATTTCAAGGATTTTGGAGATTCATCTTTGTTCTTGTTTTGTAGGATATGGATTCACTTCGCAGGAAAACTATCCAAATCAACCTTGTAAGAATTCCTCCACAACTCAAGGAGCTAGCTTCAAGGATCCCTGAGAACTCTCCATTCACCGAGAGACATGGTGTGATACGGTGGGAGAACTGACTTGGGTTTTTGCGTTTGTGTTCGCAAATGTTTCGGTTTAGCAAGAGTCGCCACCGACTTTTTATTTTATCCTAAGGAAAGGTCAAAAAGCACAGGAAAGACCTTTGAGATGTTTTCTTGGGTTCAGGGAGTAGATTATAGAAAGGGAAGGTATTAGCACCCTTTCTATCCATGGTTATCCATGGGCTCTTAGTTACTTGCTTAGATCACTTGCTTTTCTTTTCAATTGTTTGAAATGGTGCTTTGTGTGTGATTTTGAAAGATGTTTTGAAAAGAGGTCATCGTTGTGGCAATCTTTGTAATGATTCTTGTTTGAATGTATACAAAGGTGTTTTTGTCTTTTGAAAAGTTTTCAATGTTTGAAAGTAGGGTTTTGAAATTGTGTTGTGAAGTGTGTTTTGAAAAATAGCAAGGATGTTTTTTCAAGCTTGATCAAGTAACTAAGAGTTGGTCTACCCTATTTTACTCAAAGATCTTTCTTATGTTTTTAATCCTTTTAACAGTGTTACTTCACCATTGTATTTGGTGAACAACCTTGTGTTAGTATGTTAAACGGGACAGGCGCGGGTCATCGTATAGGCCATGATAGCAATAGTGTGTTAGAACAAAGTTTGAATCTACTACCCTAAGTTTAAGTTTTGATGATAACAAAATGAAAGGATATATTAATTATGTGAATCATCTAAGAACTATTTGCTACCTAAAATATTACGTTCTGTTTTGCAGAAACTCTGATAGGCATCAACAAGAGCACACCTAATCAGCATCAGAATATTGGTTCTTAACATCAGCATCAGAAGATGCTATATCAGAATACCAGAATCAAAAGAACAATTCACGCGTATGATGAAGCTTGATGAACAGAACTGCGCTCAACACTCTGATAAAGACAACAACAGTTCATCAGCACTTAAGCAGTGTCAGAATGAAGCCAAGCCAGAACACGCTGTAAGTTGCAATGGTACTGTGCATTGAAAGCGAATTATTACCAACGGCATCATTCCAGACAAGATCTGCTCAATAAGGAAAGTTTTTCATTGGCATTGAATCAAGATTATTGCTCCAACGTTCAACAATCTCAATGCTATATAAACAAGATAATGAAGATTGAATTGGCTAATGCTCTACATCATATTACACGCCTAAAAGCTAATCTTCATCTTCCTTCTCTCAGTTTGCTAAACGCTTCACAATTTCTCACTCAGTATTTTAGCAATCTAGTTTCATAAGCTTAAGTTGTGTAACATCACAGTTGTGATACAGTTTTGTAGAAAACATTCACACACCTAGATTTATCTTCTTTGTAAGAAAGTGTTTCCTTGACAAACCGGGTTGTGGTTTGCATCAAGAAGGCTTTAGCAGTTGTTAAAGCAGATTGTAATATTCATTTGAATATAGTGGATTAAGACCTCGTTGGAGAGAGGCGAAATCACCTTGACGGGTGGACTGGAGTAGTTTGAGATCAAACGAACCAGGATAAAAATATCTTGTTCATTGCATTGATTTTCAGTTTTACAATTCAACCCCCCTTCTTGTGTTTTTCACTTCATCAATTGGCATCAGAGCGCCTGGTTCTGAGCTAAAACACTTAACTGTGTCAGTACAAGATCCAGCGTCAGAAAAACACAATGGCAGGAAATTATTCTCACACCAGCAATGACAACCATGAGGACGGAGACAGATTCAGCGGGAAACCTCCAGTCTTTGATGGAGAAAACTTTGATTACTGGAAAGACAGAATTGAAAGCTTCTTTCTGGCACATGATGCTGATCTGTAGGATATGGTGACAGATGGATACACGCACCCTGTGAATGCAAGCGGTCAGAAGATTGATAGAAAAACAATGACTGACCAACAAAAGCGTGACTTCAAGAATCACCACAAGGCCAGAACCATCCTTCTCAGCGCCATCTCGTATGCTGAATATGAAAAGATCTCCAACAGAGACACAGCAAAGAACATATTTGACTCACTCAGAATGACGCATGAGGGCAACGTTCAGGTCAAAGAAACTAAAGCTCTGGCGCTCATTCAGAAGTATGAGGCATTCAAAATGGAAAAAAGTGAATCCATTGAAACAATGTTCTCAAGATTCCAGATTCTAGTAGCTGGTCTCAAGGTTCTGGACAAAGGTTACTCTACTGCTGATCACGTCAAGAAAATCATCAGAAGTTTACCCAAGCAGTGGAGGCCAATGGTTACAACTCTGAAGCTAGCAAAAGATCTCAACAAAATTTCTCTGGAGGAACTTATCAGCTCCCTCAGAAGTCATGAGATAGAGCTAGAAGCTGATGAACCCCAGAAGCAAGGTAAGCCTTTAGCATTAAAATCTAACAAAAAATCTGAGTCTAAAGTTTTGCAGGCAGTTGAAGAAACATATGATGGATCCTCATCAGAAGAAGACGAACTCTCCCTCCTCTCCAGAAGAGTGAATCAACTGTAGAAGCAGAGGCAAAGGAAGTTCAGGAATCCCAGAAGATCTGATCAGAACGAGTCTTCTTCCAGATACAGAAGGACAGACTCTTCCTCTGGATATAGAATATCTGAAGGCTCCTCGGGTAGCAGAAAGCCAAACACCAAGGACATCATCTGCTATGAGTGCAATGAGCAAGGACACTACAAGAGTGACTGCCCAAAGCTTCAGAGGGAAAAGCCCAAAAAGAAGTTTGGAAAAGAAAAGAAGAAAAGTCTCATGGCTACATGGGATGACTCCGACTCGTCTGAAGCTGACTCAGAATCAGATGATGAGAGGGCAAACATAGCTCTCATGGCCAACATTTCAGAAGATAGTGAAACTTCTGAATCAGACTCAGAATCAGATACTGAAGAGGTATTTCCTAACTTTGCTATTAATTTTACCAAGGCTGAACTTGCTGAAAGCCTTAATGAAATCCTGGAAAGGTATCAGCAGATTAGAGTTAAATTCAGAGACCTGAAAAGGAATCTTGAATCTGACTCTAATAAGACTGAGAGTCTTAAATTGGAGAATTCTGAGCTGAGAATTAAAATTTCAAAATTAGAAAATACTTTACAAAACTCTCAGAAGGAACCAATTTCTGAAACTCCCAGCAACGCTGATGAGATCATCAAGGAGTATGATCACAATTTCCAGAAGTTCCTTGCTAAAAGCATAGATAGAAGCAAAATGGCTTCAATGATCTATGGAGTTAGCAGAAACGGCAGGAAAGGAATAGGATACCAAGGTAAGGTTCCTACACCAAAGAATGTCATGGACTTAACCTTAAACACACTCCTCTGAATTCACATTTTGTGTATGGTCACACACATGATATTAAATACACTAGCAGTAAGTACTCTGTGAAACCAAAATTCAACCAGAGTTTTGGTAAATCTAACAAATCAGGACCCAAGAAAATCTGGGTACCTAAGGATAAAATAATACATGTTGCAGATATCTTTAGCAGCAAGTCAGAAACACCAGTCATGGTACCTGAACTCTGGCTGCTCGCGACACATGACGGAAAGAAGGCATATGTTCCAAAGCCTGGAACTTAAGCTTGGAGGCCACGTTGGCTTTGGAGGCAATCAGAGGGGAAAGATAATTGGCTCTGGAACTGTAGGTAATGGAAATCTTCCCTCTATTAATAATGTTCTGCTAGTAGATGGATTAATGCATAATCTGTTATCCATAAGTCAATTAAGTGATAACGGTTATGATATAATCTTTAATCAAAAATCATGTAAAGCTGTTAGTCAGAAAGATGGGACTATCCTGTTTAATGGAAAGAGGAAAAACAACATTTACAAAATCAAACTTTCTGAACTGAAGAGTCAGAATGTAAAGTGCCTTCTGTCTGTTAACAACGAGCAGTGGATCTGGCACAGAAGATTGGGGCATGTTAGTATGAGAAGAATATCTCAGATTAACAAACTCAATCTGGTCAGAGGACTTCCTAATTTGAAGTTCAATTCAGATGCTCTGTGTGAAGCATGTCAGAAAGGCAAGTTTGCAAAACCTTCTTTTAAATCTAAAAATGTTGTTTCTACCTCTAAGCCATTAGAACTTCTGCACATTGACTTATTTGGACCAGTTAAAACTGCTTCAGTCAGTGGCAAGAAGTACGGGTTAGTAATCGTAGATGACTATAGCACATGGACATGGGTAAAGTTCTTAAGACACAAGGACGAGTCACACTCTATGTTTGTTACCTTCTGTAACCAAGTTCAGAATGAAAAGGATCTTAGAATCGTTAAAGTCAGAAGTGATCATGGTGGAGAATTTGAAAACAAATATTTTGAGTCATTCTTTAATGACAGAGGCATTCTGCATGATTTCTCTTGTCCTAGAACTCCCCAACAAAATGGAGTTGTAGAACGAAAGAACAGAACATTACAAGAAATGGCCAGAACCATGATCAATGAGACAAACGTTGCTAAGATCTTCTGGGCAGAGACAATAAACACAGCGTGTTACATTCAGAATAGAATCTCAATAAGACCTATTCTGGAAAAGACTCCATATGAATTGTGGAAGAACAGAAAGCCCAACATTTCATATTTTCATCCATTTGGATGTACCTGTTTTATGCTAAATACAAAGAATTATTTGAACAAGTTTGACTCTAAAGCACAGAAGTGTATTATGTTAGGATACTCTAAACGCTCAAGAGGGTACAGAGTATACAATACAGAAACACAGATTGTGGAAGAATCAATCAGTGTTCGTTTTGATGATAAGCTTGACTCTAAAAAGTCAAAGCAGAATGAAGTTTTCGCAGGTATGGAAATTGAATTTACAGGTTCTGAAGACAAGTCATCAGAAGCTCTCAACACAGACACTCCTTCAACGTCTGAAAGGAGCACTGCTAGCAATCCTACAACAACTGCTGATCAACCTCAGAAGAGATTACCCAGAAGCAGCTTGGATCACCCAGAAGAGACTATCTTAGGAAGAAAGGAAGATCCAATCAGAACAAGAGCAAGCTTCAGAAACTCTAAAGAAACCCTCATGGGACTTGTGTCTCTGATTGAACCTTCTTCTATTGATGAAGCACTTCTGGATAATGACTGGATTCTGGCAATGCAAGAAGAGCTGAATCAATTCACCAGAAATGACGTATGGGATCTTGTTCCCAGACCAAAAGGATTCAACGTCATTGGAACAAGATGGGTGTTCAGAAACAAGCTAAATGAACAAGGTGAAGTCATCAGAAACAAAGCACGACTGGTTGCACAAGGTTATAGTCAGCAAGATGGGATAGACTATACAGAAACCTTTGCTCCAGTCGCCAGGTTAGAATCTATCAGACTTTTAATTTCATTTGCTGTTAATAGAGGCATCACTCTGTATCAGATGGATGTCAAGAGTGCATTCTTAAATGGTTATATAGAAGAAGAGGTTTATGTGCACCAACCCCCTGGTTTTGAAAATATAAAACATCCATAACATGTTTTCAAACTAAAGAAGTCACTATATGGTCTGAAACAAGCTCCCGGAGCTTGGTATGAAAGGCTAAGTAACTTTCTGTTAGAAAATGAATTCACCAGAGGGAAGGTGGACACTACCTTATTCTGTAAATCAGTTAAGAATGACATCTTAGTCTGTCAAATTTATGTTGATGATATTATTTTTGGTTCTACTAATCCTTCTCTTGGAAGAAAATTTGCTAAGTGTATGCAGGCAGAATTTGAGATGAGCCTCATGGGGGAACTGAAATTATTTCTAGGAATTCAGATCAATCAAACTCTAGAGGGAACTTACATTCATCAGAGCAAATACATCAGAGATCTTCTGAAGAAATTTGACCTCTCAGAATGTAAGCCATCAAAGATTCCAATGCATCCCACATGCATTCTGGAAAGAGAAGAGGTAAGCAAAAAGGTAGAACAGAAAGTCTACAAAGGTATGATTGGTTCTCTCCTTTATCTGACAGCTTCAAGACCTGATATATTATTCAGCGTATGTATTTGTGCTAGATTCCAATCAGATCCTAGAGAATCTCACTTAACAGCTGTTAAGCGAATTTTCAAGTATCTGAAAGGTACTACTAATCTGGGTTTGTTTTATAGAAAATCTAGTGATTACAGTTTAGTAGGCTACTGCGATGCTGACTTTGCTGGAGACAGAGTAGAGCGTAAAAGTACTTCTGGAAGTTGCCAGTTTCTGGGAGAAAATCTGATCTCTTGGTTCAGCAAAAGGCAATCAACAATTGCGCTATCTACAGCAGAAGCTGAGTACATAGTAGCAGCAGGATGTAGCACACAAATGCTCTGGATGAAAAGTCAGCTTGAAGACTTCCAGATTTTTGAGAGTAACATCCCTATACTCTGTGATAATACTTTTGCTATTTGCTTAAGTAAGAATCCTATTTTACATTCTAGAGCTAAGCATATAGAAATAAAACATCACTTCATTAGGGACTATATTCAGAAAGGAATTTTGAATTTAAAATTTATAGATACAGACCATCAATGGGCTGATATCTTCACTAAACCCATTTCTGAAGATAGGTTCAATTTAATTCTGAAACATCTCAGCATGAAAATCTTCCCAGAGTGAAAATGTTTTAATTCCATATATTTATCTTCATAATGTATTTGTTTTACTGTGAACTTCTGATCAATCTCTTTTCAGAAAGATAGAACATGCAGATTGTATCAGATGCTAGTCTTAAAGATCTGAGAGTCTAAGCTCAAGGATAGACGTGCTGATCACTAAATCAAACAAGTGTCATCCAATCATCAGCAAATCTCTGAAGCAGAACGCATGCACGCTTCTGAGAAGGCAAAACGCTGATCGGGTGCATTGAGACACATGTCTGGTAACCGTTTTAAGTATCTTTCTCAAATCCCCCAAAATCAGCAAGCATTAATTGAAAGTTATCATGTTTTTAAAACGTAATCATGATTTTATTTCTCTTTCTTGAAAACGTTTACAATTTCAAAATATTCTGAAGCCTATTTAAGCACGTTAACCTCTCACTTTAATATTTTACAGTTTCTCATTATCTCTCAAGTATTCTCTGCATTTTTCTGTGTTCATCTCTTTCAAACCCATTTTCTCAGTTTTTCTCAAATCCCTAAGTGTGGACATGGCAACCTCCAGCAGTGCTTCTACAGGTTCTCAGAAGAAAGCATCATCTGAACAGTATCAAGTTCCATTCAGAACACTCCTCACTCCAGTGAAGAATCTTGAAGTGTTATCTGAACTGATTATTGATTTTGGCAGTCTGAAGGAGAATGGTTTTGATTTAACGAAGAAGTTAGGGCACAGAAATGGGAAAGGTATTTTGACAGGTTGGTTGGACCAACATTCCCTATGTTTGTCAAGGAGTTCTGGATTCATGCAACTGCTTCAAAGCATCAAGTTACCTCCTATATAATGGGGAAGAAGATTGTGATCACTGAGGATCACATAGCAAGGTTGATTGGTTACAGTGGCGGTGGCGTCCACTGTATTGATATGGCTGAGAGATGTGTTGATGTGGGCGTCATAGCAGAAAGGATTTTTACCCTTGGGGTGCCCAGCAGCAAGATCAGAGATCTGAAGGATCACCACAGAGTTTGGGCGAAGATAATTCTGGGGTGTTTTAATCATAGGAAGCCAACCAGTTCCCCTGATTACATAAATATAGATCAGCAATTTCTGATCTATTTTATCAATCAGAAGGTAAAAATCAACTTGGCTCATCTTCTGTTTAATCACCGCAGAACAAGCGTGAAGGAAACCAGGGAAGAAGAAAGAACAAAGAGGGATTGGATACCCTTTGGAAGGTTAATATCAGATATTCTGACTGAGAATAGGCTGATAGAGCACCTGATAGAAGCTCAAGAGTTAAGCACCATTGAACCAACGATTGGGAAGCCTCTGAACGCGAAGAATCTGAAGAAAATGAAGTTAATAGAGAATATCAGAAAGGAACCCAGCGTTACTCCCACTGCTGACATCACCAGCAGAAGAGTCCCACTGAGTGACTTTCCTTTATTTTCTGAGATAGAATCTAAACCAGTGGTGGTTCTCAGATATTTGGACGCGTGAAAGGCTGATGGTACAGATCCCAATCTGAATATCAAAGATCTGCACCAACCTCAACCAGAAGTTACACTGAAGAAGACGAAGAAAAGGAAGGCCCCTTCAGAAGGAACATCCCAGCAGACACCCAAGAAAAGAGGTAATTTATCTGCTCCCTCTGTTTTAAATTCTTCTACTATTCCAACATCAATCCCATCTCCAACTTCTCATAGAATCTCAATCCTCATCCCAACAATAGATGAAACCGAACCAGAAGATGACCCTTCTGAGGCACTACAACTCAGAAGACCCCGAACCAAACATCCCAAACCAACAATTTCAACAACATCAGCAATTGACAAAGTGCTGTCTGACATTGATCAACACACCTCTGATCACCCCTCCAATAATCCAAACTCTGAACCACAAATTGTCCACTCTCCACAACCAGAACAACCCCTCTCACCCATTCCAGAAGAACCACATATCCCTGAACAACCAGAAATTCCTCCTCCTTCTCCACAACCAGCAATTCCTTCTCCCTCTCCTCAACCAGAAATTCATCCACCATCACCTCAACCTGAGTTTCATCACTCTGAGACTCCAACTCCTCCACCTTTTGAACCTCATTCTCCTCAATCCTCTGAACCACAACCTCTGGCAATCCAGCTGCCATGTGGAACACCAGTAACCATGGCCCAGCTGCCATCCTCGCCAGAATCTACACCGCCAAATACTCCCAAAACCCCAAACAGTCCAATCATTATCTCTAATTCTCCCACTCCATCTCCAAAACAAACAGCTCCCAAGCAAACCACCGAAAACCCCAGCAGGACCTTCATAGATTTAACAATCCTTGACCGTCTTGTTAATCTGAAAAATAAAATAGCCATTCCAAAACCAAAACAGCCAGATGTTGGCTCTGGTATTATGAATTTTGAAACAGGTTTGCAGCAGTGGATTGCTTCTCTGAAGCAAGTCTGTCCTGGAATGATTGATCCAGCTGCCTCTGACCAGCTCTGGTCACAATTCAGAATTTGGGTACGTGCTGAAGCCCTCAAGTTGCAGGATATCAACTATGAGCAGGCACAACAGAACTTCAGCAAGCTGCTGAAGGAAGTTGAAAGTCAGCTGCCACAGGAAGCCGTGCTCCTTCTGGATAGTGAGCCATGGTCTGAGAAGCGTCCAGCTTCAAAGGTGCAACCAGAAGAAGACAAGACTATTCAAGCTAAAGCCAGTCAAGCTGAAGATATTGCAGAAAGCTCTCAGAAGCTCCCTGCTTCTGATGTTTCTCAAGCTGCCTTGGACAGGCAGACTCTGGAAGAGCTGAAGCTGAATGACATTCGTCTGCAGCAAAGGATGGATGAAAATGACCAGAAGACGAAAGAAAGGATGGATGTGCAGGATAGCAAGATAGACACTGTAGTCAGCATGGTGCACAAGCAGAATGAGACTGCTGATCAGATCAAAGCCATGCTGGAGAACCTGTTCACACGCCTTCTTCCCAACCTTAGATTTTCATTCATGCCATTTTCATGTTTTCTTTGCTTATCTGTTGTACTGTTTTGTTTGATTCTAAACATTTTAATATGACAAGTTTTTCTGATCTAAATGTTTTAGCACTTCACTTACACTTTTTGATTGCTGACAAAAAGGGGGAGAACAAGAATGATATTTTCAATAATAATGGATTACTAAGACAGAAACTCTCAAACATTCTAACTCTGATATACTTGAATATGTTTTCTATTTTTTCTTAAGTCTACAGGTACAAGAATGCTTCATGATATTCTGAAGACTAAAGCTCTGATACTCTGATCTGAAGCTCTGCTCTGACATTCTGATCTAAAGCTTCTGATAGTCAAAACTCTAATATTCTGATGTTCAAAGAAAGGCAACAAAGATCTGAACCTGAACAACTCTTGGAATCAAAAAGGGAAGTAATAAATTCAGGGGGAGTATCTCTCAACTCTTATATCTCTTTATCCCTTATCTTTGATAACCTCTTACTCTGATACATCTTATCATTTCATTGAGTTATCTCTGATACTTTTTCACGTTATTTTCAATTAAAAATATCTAGTTTTTGTCATCATCAAAAAGGGGGAGATTGTTAGAACAAAGTTTGAATCTACTACCCTAAGTTTAAGTTTTGATGATAACAAAATGAAAGGATATATTAATTATGTGAATCATCTAAGAACTATTTGCTACCTAAAATATTACGTTCTGTTTTGTAGAAACTCTGATAGGCATCAGCAAGAGCACACCTAATCAGCATCAGAATATTGGTTCTTAACATCAGCATCAGAAGATGCTATATCAGAATACCATAATCAGAAGAACAATTCACGCGTATGCTGAAGCTTGATGAACAGAACTGCGCTTAACACTCTGATAAAGACAACAAGAGTTCATCAGCACTTAAGCAGTGTCAGAATGAAGCCAAGCCAGAACACGCTGTAAGTTGCAACGGTACTGTGCATTGAAAGCGAATTATTACCAACGACATCATTCCAGACAAGATCTGCTCAATAAGGAAAGTTTGTTATTGGCATTGAATCAAGATTATTGCTCCAACGTTCAACAATCTCAATGCTATATAAACAAGAAAATGAAGATTGAATTGGCTAATGCTCTACATCATATTACACGCCTAAAAGCTAATCTTCATCTTCCTTCTCTCAGTTTGCTAAACGCTTCACAATTTCTCACTCAGTATTTTAGCAATCTAGTTTCATAAGCTTAAGTTGTGTAACATCACAGTTGTGATACAGTTTTGTAGAAAACATTCACACACCTAGATTTATCTTCTTTGTAAGAAAGTGTTTCCTTGACAAACCGGGTTGTGGTTTGCATCAAGAAGGCTTTAGCAGTTGTTAAAGCAGATTGTAATATTCAGTTGAATATAGTGGATTAAGACCTCGTTGGAGAGAGGCGAAATCACCTTGACGGGTGGACTGGAGTAGTTTGAGATCAAACCAACCAGGATAAAAATATCTTGTTCATTGCATTGATTTTCAGTTTTACAATTCAACCCCCCTTCTTGTGTTTTTCACTTCATCATAGTGTCAAGTATTTTTGGCAATTTTCTTGAGGGACTTCATCATTTTTGTTTAGGCAACTCAGATAGCGTCATCGAGGGACTATGATCTTTTGTTTTATTTTTGTTTTGCCAAAGTACTTGACATGCAACCATGGCCCATTTTTGAAGGCAACAAGTGGAGTGAAACCCTAGGGGTGCAAGTGTGCATTTTGTTTGTTTTTCATGCATGTTTGTCTTGGATTAGGTCAAGCTAGTTGTTGATTTTATTTTGTATACAAACCCTAAGTCTAAGCATGGCATAATTGGAGGCTTTTAAATGTGCGGGAATTTAAATGCTACACTATTACAACATGATATAGGGAGGGTGGTACAAATTTGAATTGGGAGTATTTGATAAGAAATTAAATTCTAAGTTATTACAACCATATTGAATGTATAAGGCAATATTTAATATTTAAATAAATACAATTAAATAAATATCAAATAAAATGTATTATGCAAAAAAGATTTTCATGTATGTAGAAAGTATTTTTCAATGTGAAATATAAATAAATAAATAAAAAAGGGTCAATTCTAATTATTTTTGTTATTTAGGGCAAAACCCTAATTCTCAAATAAATAGTATTATTTATTAATTATATACCATAATATATTGATTTATACAAAAAAAATAAAAGTATATTGTAAAAATGATATTTTTAGGGCAAAATATTAATAAAAATGAAAATGTAGTATTTTTGTATTTTTTGACCTATTTATTTAATAAAATGAAATATATATATATATATATATATATATATATATATATATATATATATATATATATATATATATATATATATATATATATATATATATATATATATATATATATATATATATATATATATATATATATATATATATATATATATATATATATATATATATATATATATATATATATATATATATATATATATATATATATATATATATATATATATATATATATATATATATATATATATATATATATATATATATATATATATATATATATATATATATATATATATATATATATATATATATATATATATATATATATAAATTAATTATTTACAAAAATGTGTATATTTCAAGAAAATATTTTCAAGTGTAAAAAAAAAAAAATAATAAATAAACATATTTTTTACATTACTATTTGAATTTTAATAAAATAAAAATAAACTACTTAACATATTTATACTAGTGAGATAAAAATAAATATCAAATAAATATGAAAAATATAGAAAATAATTTTTTGGCATTTTTTATATTTAGACAAAAAATAATTAAGTCAGAATAAAAAATAAAAACATCAAAATGACAAATATTCAAACAAATGGGCCAGGGGGTGTAAACTGAATAAAGGGGTGTCAAAAGCAAAGGAAATCAGGCCTAGTCCAGAATCCACTTCTTCTTCTTCCTTGGAACAAACCTGCGCGCGTGCTATGTACAAAACTGTAACTCCTGATTCTTTGATTTTTTGATAAAACTCATAACATGAACATTGTAGAGCATTAAACAATGAATTCAAACATATAAAAAACTTAAGCTAACTCTCAAAGACCAGAGAGAATTTCTCTGGCCCTAATTTCTAACCTAGTTATTTCATAAAGTTCATGAGTGAAATTCTCTTAGCACGATTAATGTAAATGAAAACTAAGCATATGTATGGCTTCAGGGCTATGAGTATAACATATTTCATTCACAAACCTAAGCCTAACCATTCCTAGATAGAGAGATATAAGTCCATGAAATACCTGTTTCAGTTGACTTCGAGCTGGGCAATGTAGCAACCTTCAATGGTGTTTGAGCTTCTTTTGAGCTTGCCTGAGGTCCAAGGAAGCTTTTCCACTGCTTGGCTTGTTCTGAAACAACTTGAATCGTGCCACAGAACTCCACCTGCAAAGCTTTGAAACAAAAATGGCAAAGGGTGTTAATGGTGTTACAGCTTGCAATTGAGGCCTGGGATAGTTCAGGTGAGTTGATTTGAAGGTGTTTGAAGTATCTTGGGACAAAACGCACGATGGAATTTGGTTATGGCTTCAAGTTTGCAGAGTTTGCCCTGTTTTGCAGCAAAATAGGGATTTTGTGTACAAGGGGGTTTGGGAGGCAGAAGGGTCGTGTTTCTGGCTTGTTGGGAGGTATGAAACAGGTTTACATTGTTTGTGTAAGCTGGTTTCAACAGATGTGAGAGGTGGAGTATGATTTGCCACTTTTCTTCTTTTTCAAGAAAGAGTGTGTGTGTCCTCAATGCAAGCTTGTACAGGCCCTATAGCATGTTGCATACTTTTCTCTTGGTTCTTGGAATTGGTAGATTGAATATTGCTTCAGAGATATGGCCCCATGTCTCAAGGATTTTGGTTTGACATAAAGTGCAACTTTACAAAAATGGCATTTCACCTTTTTCCAAATAAGGATTAATCTTGTATGCAATGTCCAAATGACCAAGATAACACCTTAACTCAATTTTTATGCATTAAATTATGGAGTTCAAACTGGTTTTGAGGCCTGCAAGCTAGTACCAAGCATGCTGATTTGAAAATGCAAGTTTGTATGAACATGTGTTGGTCATGGACAAAAGTGAGTTTTTGCCAACTTCAAGTATTCGATTCTCTCTAACCACAAGAGTGTTTGAGGAGTTATTGGACAATTTGGAAATCTTGGAACATGTACTACAATCCATCTTTGAAATGTAACTTGAAACTCCAAGTGGAACTATGTGAAAAATGGCCAAGAAGATGGGTCAAAATCCTGCCTAGATTAGGGCAAATTTTCTCTAAGTTAAAAGTTTTAGGTACCCTTGTTCCAAAAATCATAACTTGAGATACAAGCTTCTTTTGAGAAAACTTTGTGAATCAAAGTTGTATACTTTGTGATGGAATACAACTT
Source organism: Vicia faba (assembly GCA_948472305.1). NCBI lineage: Eukaryota > Viridiplantae > Streptophyta > Magnoliopsida > Fabales > Fabaceae > Vicia > Vicia faba. The sequence continues at coordinate 1,120,334,203 of OX451740.1, forward strand.
TCATGTTGTAAGTTTTGTTTGAATCCATTTGCATCTTGGTGAAAAAATGGGACAAAGTTAGGAAAAAATAAGAAAATTTCATAACTTAGAAAAATTCTAAGTTATGAAATTTTTCCATTTTAAACCCTAATTTGTATTTTTGGGTTTCTTGATGAACAAGTTTCATAATTTGACAAGTCTTGATGAAAAATGACCCTTGGCACTTGATTTTGACCAAAAAGTCAAAGTTTGACTTTTCAGTGTACAGTCAAATTTTGATCAGTTGACTGAAAAATTCATCTGTCAATCTTATGCATTGGAGATCTTTTGAACTTGTTGAATGGGTCAAGACAATGTCATTGAGTCCTTGAGTCCATGGGTGAGCTTGATTTGCTATTGGCTAGGTCAAACAGTCAAAAATTGTCTTTGTGGAGTCAAAATCCTAAAAATGACCATTTTGCCCTTTTGGTGATCTGATAAACTTTCTTGTGGAATTGTGATCCAAACTTGATCAAATTGTTCATATGAGTTCATACTGTTGATGTGGGTCAAATTTCATGAGGTTTGACTTTCAATTGGCCATAGTTGACTTTTTCCCCAATACAACTGATTTCTAGGTCAACTGTCCAATTGACTGGGCAAAAATTTGAATCAAAGCTTGAAACTTGGTATGGACAAACTTGTGAGTCCAACATGAAATATGAAAGTCAGTTTGGGAATTGTAGTTCAAAACATCCATGTACAAAACTCAAACCTTAATTTAGGTCAACAGTGCAAGGAGGTGTCTTGAGCAGGGCAAACCCTAGTTTGATCTTGAGTTCCAAGAGTCTTGTGATTGAGAAAATGTTGATGAATATGGGAGGGAAAATTTTGGGGTACAACACATGGTCTTCTACTCAACTTTTCACCTCCAACACAGAGGAGGATATGATGAAGGTTCTCTTCCAGTTCTTTGACCTTTTGCATCATTGCTTCACATTTCCTTATTATCAACTTGTGCCCATTTTGGAAGAATTCTCACAACTTTTGAGGATTACTATTCTCAATCAACTACCTTTTAACGGTACAGAAAGAGATCCAAAGCCAGAAGTGATTGCTCAAGCTCTGCACTTGCACTCATCTGATGTCACAACTCATTGGGAAACTAGAAGTGATGTCAAAGGCTTCTTGGCAAAGTTTCTTGTTGAGAAAGCCCAAATCCTGACCAACTCATAGATATGAGCATTGTCAAAATCTTCATGTCACGCAACCCAGTGCCTACATTGCTTGGGGATATCTTACACTCTTTTCACACTCGTACAATGAGAAAAAGAGGTGTTCTTATGTGTTGCACTCCTCTCCTAGCAAGATGGTTTATTTCTCATCTTCCCCAATCAGTCTTAAAGAATGAGCAAGGTTTTAGGTGGTCACAAAGGTTAATGATGCTTAAACATTCAGATATTCATTGGTGCTCTCGATCCAAAGAGAATGTTATCATTGTTGACCGTTGTGGGGAATTCCCTAATGTCCCTCTACTTGGCATTAGGGGAGGTATCATCTACAATTCATGCTTAGCTCTAAGACAGTTTGGTTATGCCTGAAGGGATGGCCCACATGATATGCTGATTCAAGGTTTGGTTTTCGACTACGACAACGACGATCAAGGACTTCGCCAGAGATTCATCCAAGCTTGGAGGATGCTAAACAAGGTGGATAGCAAGACTTTGGGGCACAAGAATTCCCTCCCTCTTGAGCCTTACCTCAAGATGGTACGAACCTGCACTCAAAGTCTTATGATGCCTTATCCTTCCATTCTCCCAGTGATTATTGAGCCTGTTAAGGAGGGAGAAGTTCCATACACTACCCTACATCCTGACATGCCTACATCACTTGAAGACCTACAAAGGAATTGGATACAGCTCAAAGGAGAGCGCGATACTTTTGAAGCCCAATTCTACGCAAGCGAGAAGAAGGTTTTGGAACTCACTCAGTTACTTCATGAGGAGCGGGCTCTAAATACCTACATTGCACCAAAGAGGATGCGCAATGTCTTTTTATCTTAGAATTTTGTATTATTTTGCCCAAGGGGCATTGATGTACTCAAATTCTATCTTATTAATATAATGTGTGTTTCTTTTTTTTTAAACAAATTTGAATTTTTAAATCCTTGAAAGCATTGCATGAATACATATCATTCACCATAAACATAAACAGGTCTTTGCAACAAGTTTCCTCATCTCTCTACTATTTATTTCAGTAAGATGGATCTTGGACAGACGGTTAAAGACCTTCAAGCTCAAAACACACAATTTCAACAGTTACTCATAACCTTAGCCAAGGGGCAAGAGGAGTTGAAGACTCTGCTAGCAAAATAGAAAGAGAAAGATAAAAAGAAGAAAGAGAAGAAACCAGCTGGTGTGGTAATCATGGGCAGAAGGTTTCAGGGACAAGCTAGAAGAACCTTAGAATTTCCAGCAACATCTGATGAAGGGGAAAGGAAAGGAAAAGAAACGGCAGTTCCGTCAGACTCTGAAGAAGAGGAGGAAGAGGAGGACTACTCTGAAGAACAGTACCCTCCGGCTGATGATAAGTACAGACACCTGGAAGAGCGTTTAACCGCTATGGAAATACAGAGGGTACCGGGTTTAGATTTTGAAGAATTGGGGTTAGTATCAGGAATTGTGATCCCTCCAAAGTTTAAAGTGCCATTATTTGCAAAATATGATGGAGTGTCGTGTCCTAAAATGTACCTCCGATCGTATGTTAGGAAGATTCAGCCGCACTCTGCCGATAAAGACTTATGGGTCCATTTCTTCCAAGATAGTTTATCTGGAATGCAACTTGATTGGTTTTACCAATTAGAAAGGGCCGACGTCCACAATTAGGAAGACCTTGCCGCAACTTTCTATAAATAATACCAGTACAATGCCTATTTGGCGCCTACCCATACTCAACTTCGGAGTATGGCTATGGTTTCAAATGAGGGCTTCAAAGATTACGCGCAAAAGTGGAGAGATCTAGTCGGAAGAGTGCAACCCCCTTTGTCTGAAAGGGAGTTGGTGGACATGTTCTTGGGAACTCTATCGGGCCCTTTCTTCAATCATCTGATTGGGATTTCCTCTGCAGGGTTTACTGAATTGATATTAATCGGTGAGAGGGTGGAAGTTGGTATAAGAAGTGGGAAGATTCAGAAAGATTTGTCTGCCTCTACAGCTATGAAAAAACCCTTCACGGGGAAGAAGGAAGTATCTGCTGTTTATTCACATAGGAATCAAGGAAGAACGGAACGCTGACCAGTGGTGGGGGCCGTTGTGATCCCAAAGCCCGTATCTGATCAGCCAAGAAATAACCAGCCAAGGGTGGAAAGGCCAGTCCGGTAATTCACCAGGATTAATATGACTCTATCCCAGGTTCTACCACATCTTCTGAAATTGAATCTGGAAACTTTAAAAGAGGCCCCAAAGAATCCCAATACTGCGTCCCCTCATTATCACCCAAATTCCAGATGCGCATACCATTCTGAAGGTCCAAGGAACGACACTAACAACTGTTGGGCTATGAAGAGAAAAATTCAGGACCTTATAGATGCAAAGGAAGTTGAGTTTGATGCGCTTGAGAAATCGAATGTCATTTCCGCTCCGATGCCTATGCATGGTCACAATGCCAATGTTGTTGAGGAAGATTTGTTTGTTACTACAATAGATGAACTTTTTACTCCGCTCCCGATCATTAAAATGAATTTGTTGAAAGCTGATATATTCCCAGGCTATAATAAAGACTGCCATTTGTATTTGTCCTCACCAACTGATTACCCTCTGTTGAAGATAGGTATCCAACACCTGATTGATAACCAAGAAATTCTGTTTTAGAATGCTCCCTTTTACCCGTTCCTGTTAAAGACATTTCAATCATAACCATCTCCGCCAATCCTTCCAAGGTCCCTAAAAGACCCGTTAGGATTACACTTGCTCCAAAAACTACTCCACTTAAGATCACAATGCTCGGGCCGGTCCCGTATGAGTCAGATAAAACAGTACCATGGAATTATGGTGGAGAAATCTACTACCATGGTATCAAACAAGATGAAATGACTGCCGAAGAAAAGAGCTCCAAAGAAGAAAATTTCGACATTAGCAATATTGCCAGAACTAGCAAGATTACTCGTAGTGGTAGAATCTTCTCTCCAGAGATTGCCCCTCCAAAGGAAGTCTTTGGACCCGTGGCCGTTCTGAAGATTACCTCTGCACCAATGATTATACATGCAAGTGTACCTACCAACAAAGAAGACACAATTCCTATCCCTACCAATACTTCTACTGCTGAGAATAGAGGAAAAAGCATTCAAGAAGAGCTTGTTCGGACGAAGGCTCAATCACTAGCTATCCCCGAAACATCCAAGAAGGAAATGGAAGAAATCTTGAGGATAATAAAGAAGAGTGATTATGATGTGGTTGAACAGTTGGGGCAAACCCCTTCCAAGATCTCCATGCTAGCATTGTTGTTGTTCTCTGAGGCACATGCGAAAGCTCTGGTAAAATTTCTGAAGACAGCTCATGTGCCACAAGAGACGTCTGCTGACCAGTTCTAAGACTGTGTGGCCAGTTTGACAGCTGATAATGGTCTAGGCTTCTCTGATGCTGACTTAACACACAAAGGGAGAAAACACAACGAGGCATTGCATGTCTCTGTGGAGTGTAGAGGAACAACCCTAGCCCATGTCTTGGTAGACACTGGTTCATCTTTGAACGTCTTACCGAAGAAGGCTCTTGACAGATTGGATTGCGAAGGGCTTACGTTGAAACCCAGTAATATAATTGTGAGAGCATTTGATGGCTCGAAAAGGATGGTCCACGGGGAGGTGGGCATCCCGATAAAGGTGGGAACTCAGACTTTCAATTCAACCTTCTATGTGATGGACATCCGTCCCTCTTACTCTTGTCTGTTAGGACGGCCTTAGATCCACAATGTCGGTGTTGTCACCTCCACATTGCATCAGATGCTGAAATACTCGGTCCAAGGAAAGATCATAATTGTCCATGGAGAGAAGGAGTACATGATTAGTCATCTGAATTCTTTCCGATATGTGGAGTTGGATGGCGAGTTCATTGAAACTCCTTTTCAACATTTCGAGGAGTTCTCTCAAGAAGTAGTAGCAGCCAAGGCAGTATCCTCGATTCCCAAGATCACAAAACCTCCACTTCGGATGTCATCTCTAAAGGACGCAAAGGAAGTAATAGAGGAGGGTGGATGCACCATCTGGGGGCAGCTTCCAGACATTCCGTATAAATCAGACAAGTTTGGCTTGGGGTTTACTTCAACTGCTCAGAAGGTTGTGCGCCGCGCCCGTGCTGGAGGGCCACCTGTGAAGATTAGCAACCAAGGGGTCAATGTAGTAGAAGACAATGAAGAGGATGGCAGCTTGGAAGATTGGATATTTCCTACTATTAACGGAGGACTTCACAACTGGGAAGCCATAGACTTTGTCCCAATAACTTTCATCTCTCAGTAATTTATCTTTTACATTTTTGTTGGACTTGTAATATTCACAAACAATTCACACTTTAAAAACCTTGTGTCTTACCCGAGGCACAATGGTCCATTTGTAAGGGTTTTTATTTCATCTTCATATGACATTCAATGAATCATGGAGGCTTTTCCACATACAAATCTTTTGTGCTCATTGTCTTTCTTTTACATTTTATTGTTTAAAGATGGCTATACCCTTACACACACCCACACTCACAAATGCAGGTACCCCTCCATTCCGGATCCCATGGGTAATGATACTGCTATAGCCTTCAGTGACTCTGAAGATCTGATCTACCAAGCCGAATACGAAGGTGAGGAAGATTGTGAGGTGCCAGGGGAATTGGCTAGACTACTACAACAAGAGGAAAGAGCTATTCAGCCTCATGAGGAGCTGTTGGATACAATCAACTTGGGTACCGAGGAAGATAAAAAGGAAATCAAAGTGGGTGTCAATCTAGAGTCGAGTGTCAAGGAGCGTTTAATTCAGCTATTGCATGATTATGTTGAGATCTTATCCTGGTCATACGAAGACATGCCGGGACTTGATACAGACATCGTGGTACATCGTCTACCCATGTGATCGGTGGAAATAGAACTGACTGATTTTTAAGCTGGTTTCGCGAAATGTCGCGGTAAGCAAGAGTCGCCACCGTCTTTTATGTTCTCCAACATGGAAAGGACAAAAGCACAACAAAATTCCTTATTCGAGAATGTTTCTCGGTTCGGGAGGTAGATTTATAGAAAGGGAAGGTGTTAGCACCCTTTCTATCTATGGTTATCCACGGGCTCTTAGGTACTTGCTCTTATGTTTTCAAAAATTGTTTGCTTTTCAAGTGTGTGTGGGTTTTGAAAAAGTTTAGTTTAAAAAGTTTCTAAGTAACTCTTGTATCTGTCCTCAAGAGTGTATGAAAAATTTGTTTTGAAAACCTTTTGAAAGTGTAGGTGCGAAAAGTTGTTTTTGTTTGTTTTGAAAAGAGCAAGTACTTAAGAGAATCTACCTACCCTAAGGAATTAAGCTGTGTAAGAGTCCTTTAGATAGTGCTATCCCACCATTGAGAGATAGGTAGCACCATCGTTGGAGGTGTTCGGGTCAAATCGATTGCCGGGACTGCGTGGTCACCGAAGCAACGGTTAGGACACCTTAGAAGTAACCCTAATGTCCTAGATCCTTTTTAATCTGAGGCAACCGTTTCGGGGCAACTGTTTCGAGGCAACTGGATCTTGGACATAAGAGCGACCGCTAAAACGTCCTATACTTGATGACCACGTTTCGAAGGCAACGAGTGAGGCGTACCCTAGAAGTGGTGTGTGTATTGTGTGTTGTATTCAGTTAATGTTTGTCTTTGTTATTAGTGAGCTACGAGTTGTTTTTATTTACATACATTCTTTCATGCAAGTTTAGCAGTTAAGGGGGTGCGGAAAGTAAATTGCCGAAACATAAATCCTACGCTATTACAAGGCGCGGGTCTATACATCGCCAAAAATACAAAGACCCGTTTTGGTTAAAATCCTAATTACTATTACATCCGGAGGCAGTTACAGAAAGAATTAAAATAAAGAATTAAAACTAAAATGCGCGCGAAAGAATGAATCGGGAATGTCTTAAGGGTGTTGACCCTTTTAAGAAAAGAAATTGAATTTTTTGTCTTTTTTGTGATAAAATGAAATTAATAACTAATAATTAAACTAATTAATTAATTTATTAAAAGAAAATATTTTTGTGTTTTTATGTTTTTAATGAAAATAAATATAAAAGGGAATAAAATTAAAAGTTAATAAACCTAATTCTAAACTTACTTTAATTATTAAAAGAAAAGTTAGAGTTGCCTAATTAAACTATTTCAATTAATGTTTATTTACAAAAATAATATGAGAATAATAATAATAATAATGTTAATTCTTTTTTTTTTTATAAAAATATGTTAATTATGTTAATTGTCAATAAAAAAGGGATAAGAAATAATAAAATAAAAAAAGAAAAGGACAAAATAATAAAAAAGGAGCAAACCCAAGAGGAGGGTTTTGGGCCAAATAGGAGGTGTATTGTTGAATTCTGGCCCATTTGAATCTTCAGCCACGTTGACTTCTTGGATTGCCTGCAGCATGCTTTGACTGAGCACATGGTATTCATCACTTTTTGTCCTTTGGATCTATGATCATGGCCACCTGGCGCTTGGATCTGTGAGGTTTATGGTGTTCAACGCTTGGGAATCTGCAGAAGAATATATTGGAAAAAATAACATTTGAATTATGGGGGACCTGGGAATCAAACCCAGGTCCCAATGATTACCAGCCAACTCACATCAACCACTACATCATTCGCTTGTTTGTGTCAAGATACCACTTCATCGCGCCTTTTTTATTATCCTTCTCTTGTAATTACTTTTCCCCTTTTGTCATCCTAATAGATTGTTTTCCATTCTTCTTCTTTAAAGAGTAGAAAAAAAATAGGCACCTTTATTCTCCCTTTCATGCATACACAAAAACAAAAAACAAAATGTTGACAAAAAAACGTAATTACACGCAGACGGTGATGGCGGTTAGGAAACGGTGGTTCTCGGATCTGCAGCGGTTCTGCAAGATGTTTTGGTCTAATAGTGAAATTTAGTGAATAGATGTAAATGATAGTGGTTTGGAAATTCAGATTGAAAAGTTGTTGGTAGTAGTAATGGATGGTGAAGGAAATTAAAGATTCGTGGTGTATAAAACACAAGTAAGAAAAGTATAAAAATTAGTTGTTAGCTATGTAAAAAAAATGAATGGAGTACGAAAAAAAATTGTGAGCATGGATAGGGATTTTCTGCAGAGCTTTTTTTTTGGAATTTTGTTTTTTCGTTTTAGAGAGTTCTAGCTCTTGTATGGTATAAGGAATGCTTGCATATCTCTTTTGTAATGAGTATTAATCAAAATAAAGAGCCTTGAAGCCTTGCCATCATGTTTTGGATTTTGCCATGAACACCATTTAAACAACTTGCCATTTTTGTCAAGATTTGAATTTCTATGCCCATAATAGGTCTTGCACGAATTTGGAAGGTGAATGATGGTGTATAAAAGCTATTCAACACAAAATATATCCCTCCATTAATTTCTTTGATTTTTATTTGAATTTTAAAGATTTAAAATGAATTAAATCAAATAAAATTAAATAAAAATGGAAAAATTAATTTTTAATCTTGAAATAAATTGTGGGACACGTGGGAAGCATGGCCAAGCTGAACCAAGTGGAAAAAGTCGGGCCCTTTTGTCAAAAATGAAGTTTCAAGGATAGTTGACTTTGGCCATTTCACAAAAAATTCCCAACTTCTCCAATGCATATCTTGCTCAATTTTGAAGCTATGAACATGTTCTTGGACATTTTGGAAAGGTCTTGAAGTCCTCTAACCAATGCCTTTGGTCCCATGTCATTTGAATTTACCAATCTCAAGTTATGGTCTTTGACTTAAAGTGCCTTTTTGTTGACTTTTGAAAATGACCTATAATGTTGAAATTGATAACTTTTGTGAGAGCATTTCTTGGACTTGGAATGTGAAGATGAGTTATAGGAAATGTCCTCCCCTTCAAGATGAGCATTGGATGGGATTTTTCTGATGAACCATGAAAAAGTTATGCCTTGGTCAAGTTACAGTTGACTTTTCAACTGTCCAAAAATAGAAACTTTTGACACCCTGATGATTTTTGAGCCATTCTTGTGAAATCATGGTCAAGATTTGTCCAAATGATGATTGTGGCTTCAAAATAAGATGTTGACCAAAAAATTTAACTTTTGACTGCCAAATGACCATTTTGCCCCTACAGTTGATTGTGAGGCAATTAGGGTTTTTGACTGTGCAACTTGACCTTGTGAGCCTTGAAACTTGACATGTAGGTGCTTGACAATGTATATGAGCATATGTGACTTGATTGAGCCCTTGAAAACCTCAACTTCCTTGCAAGAACCAAAACCCTAATTTTGACTACCTTAGGAGGCAATTGAACTGTGCAATCCTTGAGAGATTTTGAAGCATTTGAAGATGATGCTTTGTCAAAACTTTGAAGAATATGGGAGGGCAAATTTTGGGGTACAACAGTTGCCCCTGTTCAATCTTCTTAGACCTGAGGATGTAGATTGGCTTGTGTGCCTTTCGTGATCTAAGGGTGGAAGATGATTGAACACTAGAGTGCCCAGAAATTTGCACTCACATAGTAGAGTATCAGCAGTGTGATAGCAGGAATGGGCTTAAAGATGCCATTTGGAGAGGTGGTGGATAGGAGGATGGGCTTAAAGATGTCATCTGGAAGATGTGACAGAACCTTGTCGGGAATGGGCTTATAGATGCCATTTGGAACTGTAATGGATAGCTGCGTCCGAATAAGAAATAGAATGGCCTCCGTGTCTGGAGCATATCTAGTCTGTGTTTGAATGAGTGACATTATGTCATCCGAATCTAGATCATATCTGGACTGTCTTTTGAATGAATCTGGACTAAACAATAGAATAGCATCCGGGCTGGAGCATCTCTAAGTTATCTTTGAAAAGAACTCTGAATAAGCAAAAGAATAGTGTCCATATCTGGAGCATTTCCCAGCTATATCTGAAAGGAAACTCTTGAATAAGCAAAAGAACAGCACCCATATTTGGAGCATTTCTAAGCTATCTCTGAAAGGCAATCTGGACGAAGTATCAGAACATCGCCATGCCTGGGTCACATCTGAACTATCTCTAGAAGGAGTCTTGAATAAGCAAAAGAACAGCATCCATATCTGGAGCATTTCCAAGCTATCTCTGAAAGGCAATCTGGAAGAAGTATCAGAACGTCGCCATTCCTGGGTCACATCTGAACTATCTCTAGAAGAAGTCTTGAATAAGCAAAAGAACAGCATCCATATCTGGAGCATTTCCAAGCTATCTCTGAAAGGAAATCTGGAAGAAGTATCAGAACGTCGCCATGCCTGGGTCACATCTGAACTATCTCTAGAAGGAGTCTTGAATAAGCAAAAGAACAGCATCCATATCTGGAGCATTTCCAAGCTATCTCTAAACGGAAATCTGGAAGAAGTATCAGAATGTCGCCATGCCTGGGTCACATCTGAACTATCTCTAGAAGGAGTCTTGAATAAGCAAAAGAACAACATCCATATCTGGAGCATTTCCAAGCTATCTCTGAAAGGAAATCTGGAAGAAGTATCAGAACATCGCCATGCCTGGGTCACATCTGAACTATCTCTAAAAGGAGTCTTGAATAAGCAAAAGAATAGCATCTATATCTGGAGCATTTCCAAGCTATCTCTGAAAGGAAATCTGGAAGAAGTATCAGAACATCGCCATGCCTGGGTCACATCTGAACTATCTCTAGAAGGAGTCTTGAATAAGCAAAAGAACAGCATCCATATCTGGAGCATTTCCAAGCTATCTCTGAAAGGAAATCTGGAAGAAGTATCAGAACGTCGCCATGCCTGGGTCACATCTGAACTATCTTTAGAAGGAGTCTAGAATAAGCAAAAGAACAACATCCATATCTGGAGCATTTCCAAGCTATCTCTGAAAGGAAATCTGGAAGAAGTATCAGAACGTCGCCATGCCTGGGTCACATCTGAACTATCTCTAGAAGGAGTCTTGAATAAGCAAAAGAATAGCATCCATATTTGGAGCATTTCCAAGCTATCTCTGAAAGGCAATCTGGAAGAAGTATCAGAACGTCGCCATGCCTGGGTCACATCTGAACTATCTCTAGAAGGAGTCTTGAATAAGCAAAAGAACAGCATCCATATCTGGAGCATTTCCAAGCTATCTCTGAAAGGAAATCTGGAAGAAGTATCAGAATGTCGCCATGCTTGGGTCACATCTGAACTATCTCTAGAAGGAGTCTTGAATAAGAAAAAGAACAGCATCCATATTTGGAGCATTTCCAAGCTATCTCTGAAAGGCAATCTGGAAGAAGTATCTGAACGTCGCCATGCCTGGGTCACATCTGAACTATCTCTAGAAGGAGTCTTGAATAAGCAAAAGAATAGCATCCATATCTGGAGCATTTCCAAGCTATCTCTGAAAGGAAATCTGGAAGAAGTATCAGAACGTCGCCATGCCTGGGTCACATCTGAACTATCTCTAGAAGGAGTCTTGAATAAGCAAAAGAACAGCATCCATATCTGGAGCATTTCCAAGCTATCTCTGAAAGGAAATCTGGAAGAAGTATCAGAACTTCGTCATGCCTGGGTCACATCTGAACTATCTCTAGAAGGAGTCTTGAATAAGCAAAAGAACATCATCCATATTTGGAGCATTTCCAAGCTATCTCTGAAAGGCCATCTGGAAGAAGTATCAGAACGTCGCCATGCCTGGGTCACATCTGAACTATCTCTAGAAGGAGTCTTGAATAAGCAAAAGAATAGCATCCATATCTGGAGCATTTCCAAGCTATCTCTGAAAGGAAATCTCTTTGATGTAGATATGTCCTGTCTAGATACAGGTATCGAATCCACAATCAATCGCTCACAGATATGCCCTGGCTAGATACAGGTGTCGAATCTGGAACTGCGACAGTTGATGGTAATCATCTTTGGATTGACCTTTTTCCTGAAAAGGCAAAACGTTAGATGTATGCAGTGTCATGATGCATGAACTGCATGATATTAAGAGGTTCTCAAAAATAAATGAGATTGTGTGATATGATGCGTATGTGCATGCGTTGTGTATGTAAGCAGGATGTATGAAATGTGAAATGTTTATGAATGTATTTTTGTCTAGGAAAATAAATCCTTGACGAATGCCTGGAAATTGAATCCTGGGCTGATGTTGGGGAGTGAAGTTCTTGGTTTCCACTGGGGGTGATGGTTGCAAGAATAAACCGATAGGAGAAGATGACTTTGTTGGGGAATAAACTTGGCGAAGAGATTACTCTGCACGGAATACTCTGTGGGAAGAGATGCTTCGCTGAGGTTTGATGATAACTCCGCTGGGGATACCGTTGATAAGCTTTGTTGGAAGATTTGATGAACTCCGCTGGGGGATAGGAAGAACTTCGCCGAGGAAGATCTTTCTGTGGTTACTAGCTGAGGATAACCTAGTTATAAGCTCCGGTGGAGAATAACCTTTGAATAAAAAAGTCCGGGAGATGCGTTCGTGCTCTGTAGGGGATAAGCTTCCAGAATCTACTGGGGAGATTGATCAACTCTTCTGGGGAGACTTTTTGAGACTGTACTGGGGAATGACTCCACCGGAGTGTCTGGTATTCCGCCGGGGAACAATCTTAGATCAAGATTGCCGGGGATGCTTGTTAGGAATATATGTATACTCCGCTGAGGAATATTGAGATTTTCTGGGGATATCCAACTTCCTTAAGGCTGACTGTAGGCTAAATCTGCTTGGGGAGAGTGTTGCTGACTTGCTGGAGATGTAGTGCCTTTTCCGGGTTGATGGGAGACCAACTATGCTCGGGGAGAGTTGTTGAATCTTGTCTTACTTAACGGGGAGTGAAGGTATCCTGGTTACGTTCTTCAGCCGAACCTACCTTGGTACCTTGGTGGACAGAGCAACTAGATCGCTTAGACAACTCATTATTGCCCCTGTTTCTGATGTGGGAGAAGAAGATACCTTGTGGAGGTGCTTGATAACTGCCGACCGATAAATCTTCTTCTGGTAGGCAAGTGACGAGATGACGGGACATAGTCGTACGCTTTTGATCCCTAACTTTTGCCTGGACCGCCCTCTCGGGTTTTCAGTCCATCGGGATACCCATTTTTGCCCAAGCTGCCTTTTCAGGTTTTCGACTTGCCGGGTGTACAGATTTTTTCATTTCATCCCTTGTTTTTGCCCGAACCCTTTTGGTCCGCCGGGAAGCCCTTATTTTTGCCTAGGTGTGTCAACCTAGCGGGTCTTTGATTATGCGCAATATTTTTTTCGACTATGTCCGTGCTCTCAGGATGCAGGGAGTTGTTACTGTTACCATGCCACCAGAAGATCTTCGTTTGATCGTCCAATGCCCCAAGTGATCCAGATGGAGATTTGCCCCAAGCTGGTTGGCCTTTTGAGAGATTCTCTGAATCTTGACTTAACTTCCCCAGATGATGGACAATGATCACGTCTGCCCCTGGATTGGAGGTGCTTTTGTTCATTAGACATTCGTCGTGCGAACTTCTATGTTGTTCAAACAAATAGTCATATGCAAGCAATGTTATATTAAAAATGCAAAGCTTATGTCTGTCTCGAAGTTTTTTTTGCAAATGTATTTTTCAGTAAAAACAAGTGAATTTTGTAAACTGTGATGTCAACTCGTTATTTTACCGCAAGCCTTAAGGAGTCAGGATACCTTTCGTAACAGTATGCTTTCGAACTAACCCATGCTTCAGCTAGGACTTTTAAGGGTTGTAACGTGGCCTGGTTCACGGTTTAAGAAACAAAGGAAAAGGCTCAAATTATATTTGTACCCACCCGCTCTTCGTGATGTTCTTCAAACCTAAACTCAGTTGATCGTGCGTTAGACCTTGTTTGAGTCTTTACTCGGATATTCCAGTGATGGTTCGGATATTGACAGTTTATTGGGAATAGGCAGTCATTCCTTTTTTGGTTGAGGGTTTGTAGGACCTCTTTCTTTTTTGATTTCGTTATCCCTGTTTTTTGCCTGAACTGTTTCTTTCATGATCACAGTCAGCGGGATGCCCCAGTTTTGTAAGTCTTCTTCATAGGTTTTTACTTAATGGGCTTTTATTTTTGGGAGATAATGACTTCCCGTCCTTATGATTATTGGAACCATCACTGTCTTTTGTTTTGTAAGGACTTTTTTGGTGCCATTCATTGGGCACTTGGACCAACTGAGAGAACTACCCTGCCCCAGGTTATGATTAAGGGTTTTAATTTTCGAAAAGAAAAACTCCTACTTCTTTGGCTCGAAGGGGTTGACGAGGGATTATCTTCCTTATAACTCCAGTGTTTAGGAATTGAAACAATGCTTGTACCTCATCAGCGGGGTCTGTTCAAAAGCATACTATAGATTATGGTATCGTTTTCGTCATCCTCCCTCAAGAGGCTTAGAATTATTAATTGAGAGTTGACATCAAAAAATGAAAGCAGTTTGAATATAGCGAATGAGAATATATTGATTCAAAACAGACATATGCGATGCATTGATAAAGTAAAAGAGTTTGACATGAACAAATGTTTGAACAATCAGAGAAAAATACAACTTGAACATTCGAATGAACAAAAGCTTCTTAGTTTGCACCAGTCATTTCAGATGGAAGATTCTCAGCAGAAGATTTTCATTTTCCCTCCAGGCATGAACTCCAGCACCCTTCCATCGATCAAGTCTTGGATCTTGTTCCTCAGGCTCCAACAGTCGTCAGTGTCATGTCCAGGACTGTCAGAATGGTAGGAACACCTTTCATCAGGATTGTACTTTAGGGAGGTTATGTTGAGCTTCTTGGGAGGATCCTTAAAGCAATCAGCTTGACCTCCAACAAGCGTTTCAGTATTAGTGAGGATGGCACACCAGTCTCCGAGAAATGTCTTCCAGACGTATTTTGCTTACGCCAATTACCCTGTTGACGCTGGTGAGGTTGATGTTGGGCTTGTGACCCCGAAGCAAACTGAGGAGCTTTTCCCTTGTCTTCTTGCCCCACAGGTGGTTGAATGATGGCTTGCTCTTCAACCTTAGATGTTTGCCCCAGTTGGTTATCCCGAAGCAGTAGGTTGACGAGAACCCTGAGCTCTCCTTGTCTTTGAGATAAGTCTTGGATAAGAGCCATTTGCCCCAGCATCTGGGTTCTCATTACATCCACCTCAGCTTGCAGATGTTTCAGCCGTTCGTCCTTGTCGTCTTCGGGACTCTTCCTGACCAAATTCCCCATGAGGAGTGTTCTCAGCTCTTCCTGCCCCTTGGATAGATTTAGGAGGATCTTCCTGAACCGAGTCTCTTGAGCATGAAGATCCTGGTTGTTTTGTTGGGAAGCCATTGCTGAAATAAACAGCGAAGATGGTAAGTGACCTGTCAAAGGAGTACCTGTAATGCCGTGATATGTATGTATGCATGCAATATTTTCAAGGATCACGCGGGGTAAACAAGAAAATTGTTAGAATTTGAATTTTGTAGCTTGATTGAAGGAACTTCAGTTTGCTGAGAGTCCTTCTTCAAGAGTCAAGGCTCACCATATCGAGTGGATCATAGCCCCTGACTCAAGTCATTAACCTTGGCTAGAGGAAAATAAATCCCCTTTACCCCTTGCTGGACATTTGATTCATCATGACCTGCATCACAAAACCCTTGAGGTCCTTGAAATGGATTAGTCCTTATGTAGGATGCATGCAATGGTATGATGGTATGATGTTATGCTATGCGTGGAGTAATGTAGGTAAACCCTGTTATGAGTCCAGATTAAGGACTGTAAACAAAACCTGCAAGAAACTCAAGTGTCAGATAACAAGTATGCAAGTAGTCAAGTTTGAAGGCACACAAGTCACACAAAGAGCCCTTAGAGTTTAGGCCAGCATGAAGTTTGGGATACTACCCTCTTGAAGTTGGTGGGCTCAAAACCTGTCCTATCAAAAGTAACCGGGTTCTAAGGAGCTCAATATCATAGGGTTGTTTTCTATGTTCATTGTTTTGATTTAGCCACTGAACTGGCGATCAAAATATTCCAAGAAAACAACCCTCAATGAGTGTAGTATCGAGTATCAACCAACTTCGGACTGCACCAAAGTCAGTCATCTCACTACCCCTAAAGAGGCCAGGATGGTCAAGTAAGGTTCCTAAGGTCAGTTGATGCTTCACGACACCACGCGGCGGCCCCGTACTCTCCTTGACTTGACTCAAGGGTTACCGGTACTCACCAAAGTGCCACATCAACGTAGCAAACTGCTTCAACCGTGTCGGTATACCCTGCACAGTTCCCTCACAGTTTGTTGCTACTTTCTAAGAAGGTATCCCCCAGATCCGGGTTAGGATCTATGAAACTCCAAGGCAAACCCACAATATTAAATCAAGAAAAGCAAGCAATTGAAAACATAAGAGTGGTCTAATTCCTAAGGTACACCTCACTTTTATAGTCCCCAGCAGAGTCGCCAGTTTTGTGATCGGTGGAAATAGAACTGACTGTTTTTTAAGCTGGTTTCGCAAAATGTCGCGGTAAGCAAGAGTCGCCACCGTCTTTTATGTTCTCCAACATGGAAAGGACAAAAGCACAGCAAAATTCCTTATTCGAGAATGTTTCTCGGTTCGGGAGGTAGATTTATAGAAAGGGAAGGTGTTAGCACCCTTTCTATCCGTGGTTATCCACGGGCTCTTAGGTACTTGCTCTTATGTTTTCAAAAATTGTTTGCTTTTCAAGTGTGTGTGGGTTTTGAAAAAGTTTCGTTTAAAAAGTTTCTAAGTAACTCTTGTATCTGTCCTCAAGAGTGTATGAAAAATTTGTTTTGAAAACCTTTTGAAAGTGTAGGTGCGAAAAGTTGTTTTTGTTTGTTTTGAAAAGAGCAAGTACTTAAGAGAATCTACCTACCCTAAGGAATTAAGCTGTGTAAGAGTCCTTTAGATAGTGCTATCCCACCATTGAGAGATAGGTAGCACCATCGTTGGAGGTGTTCGGGTCAATTCGATTGTCGGGACTACGTGGTCACCGAAGCAACGGTTAGGACACCTTAGAAGTAACCCTAATGTCCTAGATCCTTTTTAATCTGAGGCAACCGTTTCGAGGCAACTGTTTCGAGGAAACTGTTTCGAGGCAACTGGATCTTGGACATAAGAGCGACCGCTAAAACGTCATATACTTGATGACCACGTTTCGAAGGCAACGAGTGAGGCGTACCCTAGAAGTGGTGTGTGTATTGTGTGTTGTATTCAGTTAATGTTTGTCTTTGTTATTAGTGAGCTACGAGTTGTTTTTATTTACATACATTCTTTCATGCAAGTTTAGCAGTTAAGGGGGTGCGGAAAGTAAATTGCGGAAACATAAATCCTATGATATTACAAGGCGCGGGTCTATACATCGCCAAAAATACACAGACCCGTTTTGGTAAATAAGTACGAGAAATAGTAAATAAAGCAGTAAAATCCTAATTACTATTACATCCAGAGGCAGTTACAGAAATAATCAAAATAAAGAATTAAAACTAAAATGCGCGCGAAAGAATGAATCGGGAATGTCTTAAGGGTGTTGACCCTTTTAAGAAAAGAAATTGAATTTTTTGTCTTTTTTGTGATTAAATGAAATTAATAACTAATAATTAAACTAATTAATTAATTTATTAAAAGAAAATATTTTTGTGTTTTTATGTTTTTAATGAAAATAAAAATAAAAGGGAATAAAATTAAAAGTTAATAAACCTAATTCTAAACTTATTTTAATTATTAAAAGAAAAGTTAGAGTTGCCTAATTAAACTATTTCAATTAATGTTTATTTACAAAAATAATATGAGAATAATAATAATAATAATAATGTTAATTCTATTTTTTTTTTTTATGAAAATATGTTAATTATGTTAATTGTCAATAAAAAAGGGATAAGAAATAATAAAATAAAAAAAGAAAAGGACAAAATAATAAAAAAGGAGCAAACCCAAGGGGAGGGTTTTGGGCCAAATAGGAGGTGTATTGTTGAATTCTGGCCCATTTGAATCTTCAGCCACGTTGACTTCTTGGATTGCCTGCAGCATGCTTTGACTGAGAACATGGTATTCATCACTTTTTGTCCCTTGGATCTATGATCATGGCCACCTGGCGCTTGGATCTGTGAG
Source organism: Vicia faba (assembly GCA_948472305.1). NCBI lineage: Eukaryota > Viridiplantae > Streptophyta > Magnoliopsida > Fabales > Fabaceae > Vicia > Vicia faba. Next base: position 1,120,352,391 of record OX451740.1, read on the forward strand.
GTTTATGGTGTTCAACGCTTGGGAATCTGCAGAAGAACATATTGGAAAAAATAACATTTGAATTATGGGGGACCTGGGAATCGAACCCAGGTCCCAATGATTACCAGCCAACTCACATCAACCACTACATCATTCGCTTGTTTGTGTCGAGATACCACTTCATCGCGCCTTTTTTATTATCCTTCTCTTGTAATTACTTTTCCCCTTTTGTCATCCTAATAGATTGTTTTCCATTCTTCTTCTTTAAAGAGTAGAAAAAAAAGAGGCACCTTTATTCTCCCTTTCCTTCATACACAAAAACAAAAAACAAAATGTTGACAAAAAAAACGTAATTACACGCAAAGAGTGATGGCGGTTAGGAAACGGTGGTTCTCGGATCTGCAGCGGTTCTGCAAGATGTTTTGGTCTAATAGTGAAATTTAGTGAATAGATGTAAATGATAGTGGTTTGGAAATTCATATTGAAAAGTTGTTGGTAGTAGTCATGGATGGTGAAGGAAATTAAAGATTCATGGTGTATAAAACACAAGTAAGAAAAGTATAAAAATTAGGTGTTAGCTATGTAAAAAAAAATGAATGGAGTACGAAAAAAAATTGTGAGCATGGATAGGGATTTTCTGCAGAGCTTTTTTTTTGGAATTTTGTTTTTTCGTTTTAGAGAGTTCTAGCTCTTGTATGGTATAAGGAATGCTTGCATATCTCTTTTGTAATGAGTATTAATCAAAATAAAGAGCCTTGAAGCCTTGCCATCATGTTTTGGATTTTGCCATGAACACCATTTAAACAACTTGCCATTTTTGTCAAGATTTGAATTTCTATGCCCATAATAGGTCTTGCACGAATTTGGAAGGTGAATGATGGTGTATCAAAGCTATTCAACACAAAATATATCCCTCCATTAATTTCTTTGATTTTTATTTGAATTTTAAAGATTTAAAATGAATTAAATCAAATAAAATTAAATAAAAATGGAAAAATTAATTTTTAATCTTGAAATAAATTGTGGGACACGTGGGAAGCATGGCCAAGCTGAACCAAGTGGAAAAAGTGGGCCCCTTTTGTCAAAAATGAAGTTTCAAGGATAGTTGACTTTGGCCATTTCACAAAAATTTCCCAACTTCTCCAATGCATATCTTGCTCAATTTTGAAGCTATGAACATGTTCTTGGACATTTTGGAAAGGTCTTGAAGTCCTCTAACCAATGCCTTTGGTCCCGTGTCATTTGAATTTACCAATCTCAAGTTATGGTCTTTGACTTAAAGTGCCTTTTTGTTGACTTTTGAAAATGACCTATAATGTTGAAATTGATAACTTTTGTGAGATCATTTCTTGGACTTGGAATGTGAAGATGATTTGTAGGAAATTTCCTCCCCTTCAAGATGAGCATTGGATGGGATTTTTCTGATGAACCATGAAAAAGTTATGCCTTGGTCAAGTTACAGTTGACTTTTCAATTGTCCAAAAATAGAAACTTTTGACACCCTGATGATTTTTGAGCCATTCTTGTGAAATCATGGTCAAGATTTGACCAAATGATGATTGTGGCTTCAAAATAAGATGTTGACCAAAAATTTTGACTTTTGACTGCCAAATGACCATTTTGCCCCTATAGTTGATTGTGAGGCAATTAGGGTTTTTGACTGTGCAACTTGACCTTGTGAGCCTTGAAACTTGACATGTAGGTGCTTGACAATGTATATGAGCATATGTGACTTGATTGAGCCCTTGAAAACCTCAACTTCCTTGCAAGAACCAAAACCCTAATTTTGACTACCTTATGAGGCAATTGAACTGTGCAATCCTTGAGAGATTTTGAAGCATTTGAAGATGATGCTTTGTCAAAACTTTGAAGAATATGGGAGGGGAAATTTTGGGGTACAACAACCCACAAGAGAAGACTGTCCATCAGTGAAATAAAAAGTCCGCCGCATGAGACCTGACATGTCAGAGAAGATCAAAGCAGAAGTTATGAAACAGTTCAATGTTGGATTTCTGGTTGTTACTTCCTATCCTCAATGGGTTGCAAACACTGTTCCCGTGCCTAAAAAGGACGGTAAAGTACGGATGTGCGTGTATTATAGAGATTTAAACAGGGCCAACCCTAAAGATGACTTTCCACTTCCCCACATTGATATCCTAGTTGATAATACGGACCAGCACAAAGTATTTTCTTTCATGGACAGATTCTCAGGCTATAACCAGATCAAAATGGCACCTGGGGACATGGAGAAAACTACGTTTGTCACAGAGTGGGGCACGTTCTGCTACAAAGTGATGCCATTCGGACTGAAGAATGTCGGGGAAACCTATCAACGCGCCATGGTAACTTTGTTTCATGATATGATACATCACGAGATAGAGGTCTACGTAGATGACATGATAGCCCAATCACAAACTAAAGAGGAGCACCTTGATCACTTGCAAAAGTTATTTGTAAGATTGAAGGAGTACAAACTAAGGCTGAATCCAAACAAGTGCACATTCGGAGACCGGTCCGGTAAACTCTTAGGTTTCATTGTCAGCAACAAAGGCATCGAGGTTGATCCTGCCAAGGTCAAAGCGATACAAGAAATTCCTGCTCCTCGTACTGAGAAGGAAGTCAGAGGATTCTTGGGACGCCTGAACTACATTGCCAGATTCATTTCTCACCTAACATCTACTTGTGAACCAATCTTCAAACTGTTGAAGAAAGATCAAGTAGTCAGATGGAATGATGAATGTCATATTGCTTTTGACAAAATCAAAGATTATTTATAAGAGCCTCCTGTCTTGATGCCACCAGTCGAGGGAAGACGACTGATCATGTATCTGACCATTTTAGAGAACTCAATGGGGTGTGTATTGGGGCAGTATGACGAGTCTGGCCGAAAAGAGCATGCTATTTACTACCTGAGCAAAAATTTTACCGACTGTGAAACCAGATATTCACTGCTCGAGAAAACTTGTTGCGCCCTGGTATGGGCTGCTCGTCGGCTAAGACAGTATATGTTGACTCATACGACTTTGCTGATATCTAAGATGGATCCGATAAAGTACATCTTTGAGAAGCCTGCTCTGTCTGGGAGGATAGCTAGATGGAAGATGATCCTAACAGAATATGACATACAGTACACTACCCAAAAATCTATAAAGGGCAGCGTGCTAGCTGATCATCTTGCCCATCAAGCTGTAGAAGATTATCAGTCCATGAAGTTTGAATTCCCAGACGAAGACATCATGACATTAGACAATTGTGAAGAAATTAGACCATATAACGGACCTGGACAAGGATTCCGATGGACCTTGTTCTTTGATGGGGCATCCAATGCACTTGGTAATGGTATCGGCGCTGTACTCATATCTCCGGAAGGATACCATACTCCTTTTACTTCCAGACTTTGCTTCAACTGTACGAACAACATGGCGGAATACGAAGCATGCATCTTTGGTCTCAAGGCTGCAATAGACTTGGGAATCAAATCTTTAGATGTGTTTGGAGATTCATCCTTGGTCATCAGTCATATCAAAGGAGAGTGGGACACTAAGCATCCAAATCTTATCCCTTACAAAGAACATGTTTTGACATTGTTACCACATTTCGAGCAGATTACCTTCGAGCATTTCCCGCGATAAGAAAATCAGCTAGCAGATGCTCTAGCCACAATGTCATCTATGTTTAAACTTAATTGGGATAACAAGGCTCCCCAGATCACCATTGAACAAATGGACGAACCAGCACACTGTCACGAGATTAATACTAAAGAAGTAGTGGACCAGCCTTGGTTTCATGAAGTCAAAAGGTATCTCGAGGCTCAAGAATATCTGGAAGGAGCTTCAATCAATGATAAAAAGTTCCTAAGGAGATTCTCCGCTAAGTTCTTCCTAAGTAATGGCATCCTATACAAACGTAATCATGATTCTATTCTGCTCCGTTGTATGGATAAGATTGAAGCTGAAAAGATCATGGCTGAATTACACGAAGGTACCTTTGGCACTCACTCTAGTGGGCATACGATGGCGAAGAAAATTCTAACGGCAGGCTATTATTGGTCTACCATGGAAGCAGACTGCTATCAACACTCCCGGACCTGTCATAAGTGTCAAATCTACGCAGACAAAGTGCACGTGCCTCCGGTTCCTCTAAATGTCTTAACAGCTCCTTGGCCCTTCGCTATGTGGGGAATCAATATGATTGGGGAGATCAAGCCTACAGCCTCCAATGGACACCGTTTCATTCTAGTGGCCATTGATTATTTCATAAAGTGGGTCGAAGTAGCTTCCTTCGCATCCGTTACTAAGAATGTTGTTGCCCGCTTCATCAAGCAGAATCTTATTTACCGATACGGTATCCCAGAAAGGATCATCCCTGATAATGGTACGAACCTTAACAATACTATGATCACCGCCTTGTGCGAGCAGTTCAAAATTCAACATCACAATTCATCCCCCTATCGGCCAAAGATGAATGGTGTCGTCGAAGTTGCAAATAAAAACATTAAAAAGATCATACAGAAGATGACAGTCACCTACAAAGACTGGCATGAGATGCTACCATTTTCTCTCCATGGGTACCATACCACGGCTCGCACATCAACTGGGGCAACACCTTATTCTTTGGTTTATGGCATGGAGGTTGTCTTGCCTATCGAGGTTCAAATCCCGTCCTTGAGAATTATGAAGGATGCGGGTTTGAGTGAGGACGATTGGATCCAGATCCGACTTGATCAACTGAACTTAATTGATGAAAAGAGACTTACTGATGTTTGCCATGGTCAGATGTATCAAAAACGAATGATCAAGGCTTTCAACAAGAAAGTCAGACGCCAAGTATATCAAGTTGGAGATCTAGTGATCAAGCGCATCATCTTGCCACAAAGTGATCCCAGGGGCAAATGGACTCCTACCTATGAAGGACCATTTGTAATCAAGAACATCTTCTCCGGTGGGGCAATGATCTTAACCACCATGGACGGCGATGATTTGCCACACCCTGCGAACGCAGACATAGTCAAAAGATACTACGCATAAGAGACCCGCTAGGTTGACACACCTAGGCAAAATAGGGGCATCCCGGCAAAACAAAAGGTTCGGGAAAAAATAAGGGATAAAATATATAAAAAATTGTACACCCAGCAAGTTGAAAACCCGAAAGGGCGACTTGGGCAAAAAAGGGTTTCCCGGTGGACTGAAAACCCGAAAGGGAGGTCCAGGAAAAAGTTAGGGAATTTAAGCGTATGACTATGTCTCGTCGGATCACTTTAAGGACAATCTCTTCACTGACAAACTCGGAGCTTCTTATCAATTCAATCATCTTCAGACGAAACAACAAATAGACAAGATATTCGGAGATACGGAGGCTATAGCAGAATGGGAATCCCATGGGATTATCACACATAGCTATCTTTCTTTGTATAAATTTTTCTTATTTTTATGACACCATCCTCTTACTAGGATGTCTGTCTCCTTTGTACAAAATACTTATTCAAAGTGAATACAAAGATATCTCTTTAAAGTACAGAAAACTATTTGTCCTTTTCTTTTACACTTGTGTTTTGTTTGCAAAAATGTCCAATGTTTCATTAATGAACATATGCTTTTGAACATAATTACTGTTTACAAATAAAAAAATGGAAAAGAACAATTACTGACAGGTCGAAAGAATAGGAAAACGTCTTTAGGCTATTCCATGAACAATCCCTACAGTACGTCATTAAGATCCCCAGCGGAGCCAAAACTTCAAACTATTAATCCACAGTGGAAACCATCCAGTTTCTCCAAATTCCCCAGCAAGTTTGTCTTGAAGCCTGAAAATCAACCGGATAACGGCTAACTTTTCTTTCTCCCTAATCTAGGATAACTCCCCAGTAGAGTGACAGACGACTGAAACTCCTGAACTTTTTCCAAACAGGAATAAGCTTTCTCCCCACAGAGTTTTCATTACTCCCCAACAGAACAAAAACTCCCGTCATTAATCCCCAGTAGAAGTCATCAAAGTTCTTTGGATTCCCCAAACAGATTCCTCAAGCAGTATGTGGCATTGCTCTAATGACAGAATTTTTGTCAATACTCCAACTTCAAGACATGAAGAATCCACATATCCTCAGCAGCAGTCAAGGATTTATTTTCCTCAGCAAATCAGCTTACATACGCATACATTACATCCACATATCATAAACATTGATAAAACACATATATTGCGTCATACATTTCATGCAACATAACTTTGTGTTTCAGCTAACATTTTACACTTTTCAGGATAAGATTAACAAACTACCATTAACAATATGCAATCTAGATACAGTTCAGATACGCTCCAGACGCGGATGCCATTCTGTTACTCGTTCAGATTCAGCTCTCATACAGTTCAGATACGCTCCAGACACGGATGTCATTCTGTTACTCATTCAGATTCAGCTCTCATACAGTTCAGATACGCTTCATACACGGTTGCCATTTTTTTACTCATTCAGATTCATCTTTCAGATACAGTTCAGATACGCTCTAGACACGGATGCCATCCTGATACTCATTCAGATTTTTAAAAGTTCAGATACGCTCCAGATACGGATGCCATTCTGATACTTATTTAGATTCAGACATTCAGATGCGGTTCAGATACGCTCCAGACACGGATGCCATTCTGACACTTATTCAGATTTCAAGTTCATAATACAGTCCAGATACGCTCCAGACACAGAAGCCATTCTGTTGCTCATTCAGATTCAAGTTCAGATACATCTCAGATACGCTCCAGACACAGATGCTATTTTGTTGCTCATACAGATTCAGTCCCCAGATACAATTCAGATACGTTCCAAACACGGACATCATTCTGATACTCATTCTTTCAGCTTGCAAGTTTCAATTCAATAAACATCCCTGGATGGAATCTACAATCCCATCTCCTCAACCAGGTTCTATCACCTCTCTAAATGGCATCTTTAAGCCCATTTCCTCAACTACACTTTGTCGAGTGCAAATTTACGGGCACTCTAGTGTCCAATCATCTTTTACCTTCGAGTCATGAACGGCAAAGCTCGCCAATCTAACTCTTCAGGTTCAAGAAGATTGAACATGGGCAGCTGTTGTACCCCAAAATTTTCCCTCTCATTTATTAAGATTTTTCTCATAAGACTTCTTGGACTCAAGACAAGATCAGGGTTTGCTCAGCTCAGGACATCTCATCTTGCACTAATAACCCAAAATTAGGGTTTGAGTTTGCACAAGGAATTTTGGACAACCAATGCTTCATGTGACTTTCATACACCATTTTGTACCTCTAAGATTTCTCATGATAAGTTTCAAGCCTTGGATTACACTTTTGCTCAGTCAATTGGACAGTTGACCTAAAAATCAGTTGTATTGGGGGAAAAGTCAACCATGGCCAATTTACAGTCAAACTTCATAATTTTTAATCCTACTCAACATTTTAGACTCATATGTGCCATTTTATCAAGTTTGGATCACAACTCCTCAAGAAATTTGATCAAATCATCAAAAGGGCAAAATGGTCAAAATTAGGGTTTTGACTGAGAAAGGGCAATTTCTGATTTTTAACCTAGCCAATGACCAATTGAGTTCAAGCATGATTTAAAGGATTCAATGGCATTATCTTGACTCAATTACATGGTTCAAAACATCTCAAGTTCATTGGATTGTCAGATGAAATTTGCAGTCAACTAATCAAAAGTCAAATATACACTGAAAAGTCAAACTTTGACTTTTTGGTCAAAATCAAGTGCCAAGGGTCATAATTCATCAAGATATGTCAAAATATGAAACTTATTCATCAAGAAAACTAAATTTGAAAATTAGGGTTTTGAATTTCAAAATTTTCATAACTTAGAATTTTTGTAAGTATAAACATTTTCTTATTTTTTCTCAACTTTACACCACTTTTACACCATGATGCCTAATGATTCAAGGAAACTTCCCAACATGAAAGTTGTAGATCTCCATGAAATATACAACTTTTCTTCACAAACTTTTCCCTAAAGATTTTTGGATCTCAAGATAATAAATTTGTGAATATGTGGTCATGAACTTCTTAACTTAGTGAAATTTTGCCCTAATCTAGGCAGGTTTTTGACCCAACTTCATGGCAATTTTTCACCTAGTTCCAAGAGGTATATAAAAATTCATTTAAAAGATGGATTATAGAGCACTTTGCATGCTTTCCAAAATGTCCAAGAAATCTCTAAGATCATTTTTGAGTAGAGAGAATCGAAGAGAGGAAATTGGCATTTTCTCACTTTTTGTTCAAGCCATTTTCATGAAGAACCAAGTTGCAAACCCATCCTATGCTGGCTATTTCATGCTTTACATGTCCTAAACTTGCTACACACTCCTTAATTAAATGCTTACTCAATTGACAAAGCCTCTATCCATGCTTTTGAACCTTTATCCAATTGATAATTCCATTTTTGGCAAAAAGGTTCCATTGCCATTTTCATAAAGAGCAACTTTTGCAAACTTTGTAATCTTGAGCATTGAACCTGTCCCCTTGATGCATAAAAACCACATAGGTATCAAGCAACTTGTACAAACTCATACCAACCCTAAAGAAAGCTGGTACAAGCATGAGAGTTTTGTCTTATCACTTTGCTTTAAGTACAAGAAAAGTTGCAAAAAGGTTAGGGCTTGTATAGCTGATAGAGAGCTGACTTAAAACCATTTATATACTAATATGCAAAGGAGGTACAACACATAACACGCTTGGCAAGGACCTGAAACTCTCTCAAGCTGAAAAACACCCAAAACCTGTCCAAAACTGCAGATTATGCACAAGCATCCCCATATTCCATTTGGCTCGTGTGTTTTGAGTTTGGATCATTCAAACACATTACATACTTGATACCTAGTCAATCCAAACCATCATCCCTGTTCTGTAACCTCTGTTTCACTACCTGCCATTGTTAAATTTAAAGCTTGCAGTTGGACTTGGTCAGGGAGTTCTAGCCATTTTCAGAGCAAGGTAAGGGTTGGAATAGATTCAGGGAAGTTGAAAGAAGCTCAAGCAATCATCAGGCCTCCATTAAAGTCCCTGCATTTCCATACACGATTCCAGCTAAAGGAGGTAATTTTTCAAACTCTATCTCTTTGTACATGCAACCTCAGGCCACGATCTGTGAATAAAAATGTAGTTCTCATTATAACGAAGTTGTACATATCATTATCTTGCATTTATATTACTTGTGCTAAGAGAATTTGGAGTTTGAAATCTCTGAAAATTTTAGGTTAGGATTTAGGGATTTCAAAATTCTCTTTGATCTTTGATAGTTAGATTACATAATTTATATGGTGGGAATCGTGAGTTCAAATGCTACATTTTTCATGTTATAAGTTTTCATTTTTATGCAAGCATGAGGAAGTTACAGGTTGAACTGGCCATGGCGTGAGGAAGAGAAGGCAGGACAGGGACGAAGCCTGTATTGGGCTTTTTGGCTTCCTGTGCTTTTGATTTTGCTAACACTACCACTGATTTGCTATTTCACCCCCTGTTAACTCTTTCATATTTTGTTTTTTTTATTTTTATATTTAATACTTTTAATTATTTTCTTTAATGGTAAAAAATCCTAAAAAATAATTTAATTATTTTTACACTTTTATTTTATTTTTTTATTATTTCACACATAAAATTTTAATTTATTTTGATAAAATGTAATTTATTTTCTTAATAAACTTATAAATATAATTAAATATATTTAATATTTTTATTTTACATTTCCTATTTACAAACACTTATTTTTTGCACATATTAAATTTTTAATATTTATATACAATATTATTTATTATTTTCATACAAAAAAATGCACAAAATAATAATATAGAAACAATATTTTCTTTTAAATAAAAATTAGGTTTTAATCCCTTTCAAAAAATTAAATCATTTCTTTATATTTTTAGGTTTAAATTAAATATTCTTTTACACAAAAGCAAGACATAAAACATCTTTTTTTTACATACATATTGCATTACATTTTAAATATTGTATTATATTTATTTTAATTCGCGCGAATTCGATTTGGTTGTAATAATGTATTTAGCTTTACATTTATGCAAATCCCCATTCAAACTTGTATTCCCCCCTCCCATGAAATTATTGTAATAGCTTAGTATATTTACATTATGCAATTTATTGCTTTCATATGCCATGATTAGTAATTAGGGTTTGTATGACAAGAACGAAACAAAACAAATAGAAAACCCTAAATGCAAGATCAAAAGCATGAAAATGATATACTTTGCACACAAGCACCCTTAGGGTTTCTACCACTTGGTTGCCTAAAATAAAATGGCCACGTTACGCACGCGAAGTATCTTGGCAAAACAAAACAAATTTAAGATCATAGTCCCTCGATGACGCTATTCAAAAATTTTCCAAAACAAAATGATCTTGGTCCCTAAAACATGCTAAGATACTTTACAACATTGCTATCATGGCTATACATGACCCATGTCTGTCCCATTTACATCCAAAGATAGGGTTGCTTACCAACTCAATGGTAATACAACAATGTCAAAGGAATAGAAAATACATTGGAAAGACATTTGAGTAGGTAGATAGATTCTAGTTACTTGCTCCATTTCAAACAAAATCCTTGCTATTTTCAAAAACAAACACATACACATTTCAAAAACATCTTACAAACATTGAAAACATTTTCAAAAGATAAACATCTTTGTATACATTCTTACGAACGAGAATCATTACAAAGATTGCCTAAACAATGGCCTCTTTTACAAAATACTTTCAAAACCACATCAAACACCATTTCAAACAAACCAAAGCAAGTAAGTAAGAGCCCATGGAAAACCATGGATGAAAAGGGTGCTAGCACCTTTCCTTTTCATAATCTACCCCCCGAACTCAAGAAAACATCTCAAAGGTCTTTCCTGTGCTTTTTCGCCTTTCCTTTTGGATAAAAGAAAAGTCGGTGGCGACTCTTGCTAACCGCGACATTTGCGATAAAACGAAAAACCTCAAGTCAGTTCTCCCACCGCATCATACCATTCAAAGCGGATAAGTTTGGTTTTGGCTTCACTATCAAAGCTCAGAAAGAAGTGAGGCATGCTCGTGCAGGAAAGCCACCTCTCCGCATTGGAAGCTGTGAAGTCAACACTGTGGTTGATTCTGATGAAGAAGCTGCATTTGAAGATTGGGTGTATCCAACTACAATGGAGCTGAAGAATTGGCATGCAAAGGACTTTGTGCCCATCTCCTTCGTTGAGGAGTAATCTACTTGTTATTGCTTTCCTTTCAATTCAAGAACATTTTGTCTGTAATATTTAACAATGACTTTTAAGACATGTGCCTGACCCGGGGCACTTTGGTCCATTTTTCAAGGGTTTTATTTATGTTCATCTAATCATACGATCATTCAATATAAATCATTGGACTCTTTTGCATTCAAATATTTGTGTTCATTGTCTTTCTTTTACATTTTTCAAAATAGCCATGTATCTTACATGCACACATGCACACTCTTGCAGGTCCTCATCCACTATGGATCTTATTGCTAATGACTCTACTATTGCCGACTATGACTTTGAATGTCCAATCAACCAAGCTGAAGACGAAGGCAAGGAAGATTGTGAAATATTGGGAGAACTAGCCAGACTTCTATTACAAGAGGAAAAAGATATTCAGCCGCACGAAGAGTCAGTTGAAGTCATCAATCTGGTTACTGAGTCAAATAAGAAGGAAATCAAGATCGGCGCTAACTTGGAGAGCAGTGTCAATAGCAGGTTGGTTCATATGTTGCATGATTATATGGAAGTATTTGATTGGTCTTATGAAGATATTCTAGGGTTGGACACCGACATCGTAGTTCATCTTCTGCCAACAAAAGAAGACTGTACCCCTGTCAAACAAAAGGTTTGTTGCATGAAGCATGATATGTCTGAGAAGATAAAAGCTGAAGTGATGAAACAATTTGATGCAGGGTTCCTAGTTGTGACATCCTATCCCCAATGGGTTTCCAATGTGGTGCCAGTACCAAAGAAAGACGGAAAAGTTCACATGTGCATAGACTATAGATATCTGAATAGGGTAAGTCCCAAGAATGACTTCCCTCTACCATACATTTACGTCTTGGTCGATAATACTGCTCAGTGTAAAGTCTTCTCTTTCATGGACGGTTTCTCCGACTATAATAATATAAGGATGGCTCATGTAGACATGGAGAAAACCACTTTCGTCACGTAATGGGGCACCTTTTACTACAAGGTCATGCCGTTCGGACTGAAGAATGCAGGGGAAACATATAAAAGGGCTATGGTAGCTTTATTTCATGACATGATTCATCATGAGATAGAGGTATATGTGGATGATATGATTTCCAGATCACAAACTGAAGAGGAACATATCGATCACCTGTACAAACTATTCGAAAGGCTGAAAAAGTATAAGCTAAGGTTGAACCCTAACAAGTGCACCTTTGGAGTATGATCTGGAAAGCTTCTAGGTTTTGTCGTCAGCAATAAAGGCATTGAAGTTGATCCTGCCAAGCTAAAGGCCATCCAAGAAATGTCAGTCCCTCATTCTGAAAAGGAAGTTAGAGGATTCATGGGTCGTCTCAATTACATCCCCCGCTTCATATCTCACTTGACTGCTACTTGTGAGAGAATCTTCAAAGTCTTGAAGAAATATCAAGTAATCGGATGGAATGATGAATGCCAAGTTGCCTTCGACAAAATCAAAGAATATCTACAAGAGCCTCCTATTCTCATGCCTCCAGTTGAAGGAAGACCCTTGATCATGTACCTGACAGTACTAGAGAACTCTATAGGGTGTGTTTTGGGCCAACATGACGAGTCTGGCCGAAAAGAGCATACTATTTATTACCTGAGCAAAAAGTTTACCGACTGTGAAACTAGATATTCACTGCTCGAGAAAACTTGTTGCCCTCTGGAATGGGCTTCTCGCCAGCTAAGACAGTATATGTTGACTCATACCACTCTATTGATTTCTAAGATTGACCCAATCAAGTACATCTTCGAGAAACCTGTCCTTTTCAGATGGATAGCCAGATGGAAAATAATCTTGACTGAGTACGGCATTCAATACACAACGCAGAAAGCCATCAAAGGAAGCGTACTAGCAAATCATTTATCCCATCAAGTTGTGAATGGCTATCAGTTTATGAACTTCGATTTCCCTGATGGAACACCATGCTGGTGACCAATTGTGCGAAACCTGGACCGTATGACAGACCTGAACAAGGATCCCGATGGACTATGGTCTTCGATGTGGCTTCCAATGCCTTAGGTAACGGGATTGGTGCAGTGATCATATCTCCTGAAGGTTGCCACACTCCTTTAACTTCCAGACTATGCTTCGATTGCACGAACAACATGGCTGAGTATGAAGTGTGCATTCTAGGTCTCAAGGTTGCCATTGACTTGAGGATCAAGCATTTGAATATGTTTGGGGATTCCGCTCTAGTGATCATCCAAGTAAAAGGATATTGGGACATTAAGCACCATAATCTCATCCCTTACAAGAAACTTGTGTTATCACTAATTCCCTACTTCGAAGAGATCACCTTTGAGCACTTCCCTAGGGAAGAAAATCAATTGGCTGACACTTTGGCAACCACGTCTTCAATTTTCAAGGTCAGATGGGACAACGAATCCCCTATGATTATGATTAAGAGATTCGACGAACCTGCACACTGATGTGAGCTTGACACTGACGCGGAAAAGCCATGGTACCATGAGGTGATGAGATACCTTGAAGCACAAGAGTATCCCGAGGGAGCATCCATCAATGACAGAAAGTTCTTACAAAGATTTTCAGCAAAATTCTTCTTAAGTAACGGAATATTATACAAGCGCAACCATGATTCTACTCTACTCTGATGTGTGGGCAAGAAGGAGGCAGAGGAAATTATGAAAGATATGCACAATGGTCTCTTTGGCACTCACTCAAGTAGACATACAAGGGCCAAGAAAATCCTAAGGGCTGGTTACTATTGGTCAACAATGGAGAATGATTGCCATCAACGCTCTAGAACTTGTCACAAATGCCAAATCTATGCTGCCAAGGTCCATGTGCCTCCTATCCCTCTGAATGTCATGACCGCTCCGTGGCCATTTGCAATGTGTGGCATTGATATGATTGGAGAAATCAAGCCAACCGCTTCCAATAGACATCACTTCATTCTGGTCGTTATTGATTATTTCACCAAGTGGGTCGAAGCCACCTCGTTTGCCTCAGTCACCAAGAATGTGGTAGCCAGATTCATCAAACACAACCTCATCTTCCGCTATGGTATCCCCAAAAGGATCATCACCGATAATGGGACTAACCTCAACAATGCTATGATTACTGAGCTTTGCACTCAGTTTAATATCAAGCATCACAATTCTTCTCCATATAGACCTTAAATGAATGGCGCAGTCAAAGCGGCCAACAAAAATATCAAGAAGATTGTGCAAAAGATGGTAGTAACCTATAAGGACTGGCATGAGATGTTACCGTTTGCTCTACATGGCTACCGCACTTCAGCTAGGACATCAACTAGGGCAACTCCCTTTTCTCTAGTCTATGGCATGGAAAATGTTTTACCAGTGGAAGTTCAGATCCCCTCATTAAGGATTATGAATGAAGCAGGCTTAGGCAAAGACGAGTGGATTCAGACGAGATTGGATCAGCTGAACTTGATCGACGAGAAGCAATTGGCTGCTATCTGTCATGGTCAGACATACCAAAAATAGATGATCAAGGCTTTCAACAAAAGATAAAGCCTCGAGTATATCAAGTTGGTGACTTGGTGATAAAGCGTATTATTCTGCCATAAGGCGATCCCATAGGCAAATGGACTCCAACCTACAAAGGGCCATTTGTTGTCAAGAGATTTTTCTCTTGTAGTGCCATGATGCTGACTACCATGGATGGTGAATACTTCCCACAACCTATAAACGCGGACATAGTTAAAAAATACTATGCATAAGAGACCTGCTAGGTAGACACACCTAGGCAAAATAAAGGGCATCCCGGCAAACCAAAAGGTTTGGGTAAAAATTAGGGACATATGCAAAAGATTTGTACACCTGGCAAGTTGAAAACCCGAAAGGGCGACTTGGGAAAAAATGGATATCCTGGTGGGATGAAAACCCGAAAGGGCGGTCCATGCAAAATTTAAGGATTGAAAGCGTATGACAATGTCCCGTGGAATCACCACTGTCAACTTTATCACCGAGGTCCGAGTTCAAACGGTCCAAGATCAATTCAATCAACTTCTATCAACAGCAAGGGGCATTCGAAGACATTGGGGCAATAGTAGAGTTGGAAGGCAATGAGATCATGTCACATGGCTATTTATTTTTGTTTTCAATTTTGTTTTCCTTTTGACGATTTCCTCTTACTAGGATCTTTGTCTCTTTGTACAAAAATGCCTATTCATGGGCAAAATATCAATACAAATATACTTTGAAGTGCAAACTTTATGTCTTTGTTTTGAATGCAAATTTGTCCAATGACTAAAATTGAATGAACATATGCATATGAACATAATTAAAACTGTTTAGCACATATGACCTAAGCAGCAACAAGCACCTCTTTAATGTATATGGAATATCCCCACAGAGTTATTTCATTAACATCATCCTCAACAAAGTTACTCAGAAAGTCTCTTTGCATAGGATAATTTCCAACCAGAGTCTCAATATCTTGGCAGCTCTCTCCCAGCTAAGTTGATCCTACAAGTAGAAGCCTTGTGAACCTCTTCCTCAAAGAACTCACCTCGTCATCAGCTCATCAGGTATTCATCAATAGGGTTTATTTCCCCAATAAACAACGAGTAGCATAACTCCCCAGCCGAGTACAAAATTCCCCAGCTTAGTCTATATTCCCCAGTTAAGCCTGTTATCCCCAACTGAGCCTGTTATTCCCAGCTGAGCCTGTTATCCCCAGCTGAGTGTGTCCTCCCCAAGCTGAGTTTGTCCTCCCCGACTGAGTTTACATTCTCCAGATTGAGTTTTCCTTTCAGGCTATTGCAAATCTTAGGGCCACAACCCCTAATCCACAGTAAAGTCGTCAACAAAACCTTTACTATCTCCACAAAATACTATGAAGCCTGGGTCCGACCAGATATTAGTACAACTTTCAGATACTATAAAGCCTGGACCCGACCAGATAATAGTCAACTTCTCAAAAACTATGAAACATGGAGCCGACCAGATAATAGTTTAACTCTTCAAAGATATGGAAGAACATAGACTCAACCAAACCAAGGTTTAACTTCTTTTCCTCAGTAGAGTTTGCCTCTACCCCAACAAGTTACTGTGAAGCCTGGACCCAACCAGATATCAGTTCTCAATTTAATCTTTTCAAGTAAGTTATTGTGAAGCCTGGATTCAACCAGATAGTAATTCCCCTCAGAAGTTTGTTGTGAAACCTTGAATCCGACCGGATAACAACTAAATTCCCAAGCAGGTTACTGTAAAGCCTGAACCCGACCAGATATCAGTTCAACTTCGTTTATTCAAGCAAGCTTATTGTGAAGCCTGGAATCCGACCAAATAACAACTAGCTACAACCCTCAGCAAAACTATGAAGCCTGAACCCGACCAGATAGTAGTTACCACTTCAAGTTACTATGAATCGTGGACCCGACCAGATATCAGTTCAACTTCATCCTTTCTAACAAGTTACTGCAAAGCCTGGAATTCGACCAGGTAACAGTTAGCTTCCTTATCCCTAGAAAGTTGTTGTGAAGCCTGGATCCAACCAAATAACAATTCAATTTTAAGAAATTTTCTATGAAGCCTGGAATCCGACCAGATAATAGTTAATTTATTCTTCCCCGGTAAGTTACCGTGAAGCCTGGATCCGACCAGATAGTAGTTGAGTTCCTCATCCTTAGCAAATTGGAATCCTGGATCCGACCAGATAACAGTTGACATTCAAAAAGACAATCCCCAGCGGAGGCATTCTTTTAACAAATTTGAAGATGTGCATATTCTTAATCCCCAACAGAAATCCTGGATTTAGAACTCCTCAGCATCAGTCATGGATTTATTTTCCCGGACAAACATGCATCTCACATTCATACATCATAGCATATACATACAAAATGCATTTAGCATGTTCTCATTCATCTTGTGAACATCATGCATACATCTGTATTTTACTAACTCTTTTTCCCACAGGTAAAACATCAAGTTTTAGTATAAATCGACCAAATATTTATACTGATACTTCTTCCAGTGTTTACCAACATTCCTCCAAATGGCGTCTATAAGCCCATTCACAATACATCTTCGAGTGCGAATTTCTGGGCACTCTAGTGTCCAATCATCTTTCACCTTCAAGTCACGAATGGCAGATCCGCCAATCTAACTCTTCAGGTTTAAGAAGATTGAACAGGGGCAGTTGTTGTACCCCAAAATTTTCCCTCTCATTTCTCAAATAACTCTCACAAGATCTCCTTGGATTCAAGACTGCACAGGGTTTGACCAGCTCAAAACACCTCCTCTAGCATTAATGACTGAAAATTAGGGTTTGAGTTTGCACAAGGACAAATGGACTTTTAATGCCCCATATGACTTTCATGGATCATTTTGGACTCTCAAGATTTCTCATGTCAAGTTTCAAGTCTTGGATCACATTTTTGCTCAGTCAATTGATCAGTTAACCTAAAATCAGTTGTATTGGGGGGAAAGTCAACTATGGTCAATTTACAGTCAAACTTCATGATTTTTGGTCCATATAAACATTATGAACTCATATATGTCATTTGATCAAGTTTGGATCACAATTCCTCAATAAATTTGATTAGATCATCAAAAGAGTAAAATGGTCAAAATTAGGGTTTTGACTAAGAAGGTGCAATTTCTAATTTTTGACCTAGCAAATGGTTGATTGGTCTAAGTTATGATCTCAAGGATTCAAATGCATCATTTTTACCTAATGGCATGGCTCAAAACATTGATCAAGGTCAATTGATTGATAGTTGATTTTCAGTCAACTGATCAAAAGTCAATTGTACGTTGAAAAGTCAAACTTTGACTTATTGGTCAAAATCAAGTATCAAAGATCACAATTCATCAAAACATGTCAAAATGTGAAACTTGTTCATCAAGAAATCAAAAATTCAAGATTTCATATTTTTCTAAGTGTTGAAAAATTCATATTTTTTCATAACTTTGAGCAAACTTTTCACCATGATGCAAGATGATTCAAAGGAAACTTCCAACATGAAATTTGTAGATCTCAATAAGATCTAAAACATTGTAAATGCAACTTTTCCTAGAAATTCATGGATTTCAAGTTATGATTTTGTGAATACATGTTCATGAAACTTGGAAACTTTGTGAAATTTTGCCCTAGTTTAGGCAGGATTTTGACCTAACTTCATGGCAATTTTTCACATAGTTACAAGATGAATATTCAAAAATTTCCAATATAGAGGTTTTAAAGGATGTTACAGGATTTCTAAAATGTCCAAGAACTCATTGATATCATGTTTGAGCAAAGAGAATCGAAGGTAAGAAGTTAGGGTTTCAAACTTGTTTTTTCAAGTCATTTTCATGATGAACATTTGATCCAATCCACACCCATGCTGCATAAATCTTACTTTAAAGGCTTCTAACCTCTAAATCTATTCATAATCAGAAGATTACATAACTATTTGAGCTATGATCCAAGTGTTTGAGTCATTGTCCAAGTGATTATTCCATTAATGGAACAAAGTTCACACTTCCATTTTAGAAAAGTGACTTTAATCACAAATTCAATGCATAGAGCTCCTAACTTGTTTCATCTGAACACAAGCAAAGTCAAAAACTAAAAGCAACATGTCTAGAACCTCCTACCAACTTAGACCATGCTTGTACAACACATTAAAAATTGTTTTCCACTTTTCTTCAAAATCAAGTAACATAGCCATAACTTTATATCTCACAGATCTGTCAACTTCAAACCCTAAGACATCTTGCTTATAACTATACAAGTTATTTGCAAGCAAACACACGAGATTAGGAGCCCTTAAGCACTCCAAAATCCCCTAAAGCCAGAAATTGCAAAAAACCTTCATCTTTATGTCATTTCTGACTTTGAACTTCAATCTTCAAAACCACTCGTGCGTTTCTTGGCTTAATACTTCCAAAAGCTTCTTAGCATCATACACAAACCATACCAATACCTGTTTGCAAACTGTAACACCATTTATACCATCCTCCATAACAAAAAGCAGAGGTCTGCATCTTGACTTCTCCAGGCCATTTCAGCTACTCTCAGATCAAGCCAGCTATTACATTAGCTTCCTAGAGGTTCAACGAAGCTAACCTGATCATCACCATCACTTGAAACAAGCTCAAACTCATTTCACAATTTCCAGTTTTTTAGGTATTTTTCTGAACTTTCATCTCTTCATTTAGGCATTGTTAGGCTTCCATTTTCAATTATAAAATATAGACATCATCTCCCTGAAAATATACATGTCCATAGATTTCATTTATGTTGCTTGAGTAGGGAGAATTTTGAGTTTGAACCTCTGAAAATATTTAGGTCATAATTTGGTACTGTTAGAAATTCATGCTCATCTTTGAGAATTAGCTTAAGTTATTTACATATTCATAATGGTGAGGAAATTTCTAACAAGTTTGATGTTGGAAGTTTTGTGAATGGATGACAAATGAATGAGTTACAGGTTCTTTGGCTGGAGGTTGAAGATGAAGTTCATTCAGGACTTGATTTATATTATATATTTGTTGTTTTGTTTATATGAACAGATGTATAGCCACCCCAGTGGTAAAGTGCGCGCCTGTTAACCTTTGGGATCTGGGTTCGAGCCTCAGTGGTACCCTTTTGCTCTTTTCACATTTTCCTTCCATTTTTTTTGTTTGAAATAGGCGTTGGGCCTCTCCCATTGGGCTTTTGTCCTTTTTACTAACTTTTCACCCATTGTTTACTATTGTATACTGGCCCAATCCTTTTATATTTTCATATTTTTATTTATTTTCTTTTTCTTATTTGATTTTTTTAGTTTTATTATTTATATTACTATTATTATTATTATCATTATTATTTTTATTAATAAAAAATCCAAAAATATTATTATTATTATCACACTTATTATTTTATTTATAAAAAACAAAAAGAACAAAACATTTTCTTAACAAATTAATTTATTTCTTTTATAATAAATTTTTAGAATTAGGTTTAATTACTATTTTATTTTATTTTCTTGATTAAAATTAATTTAGAACTTAGGTTTCTTTTTTAATTAATTTTCATATTATTTTTAGTTTAAAACCTTTTCATAAAAAACCCTAAAAATCCTTTTTAAGTCAATTTCTTTTCTTATTTGGTTTAAGTTAATTTTATTTAATTTTAATTAGTCCTCTGTCTTAATTAGGTTAAAACCCTTTCATAAAAATCAAACAAAATCATTTCTTTATCCATTTGTATTTTTGCATTTTTATTTTTAATTCTTGTACATTTATTCAATATGGTTGTAATAGATAAATTAGGTTTAATTTTTCTTGCAAAATCTCCATTTGTAAATTTGTATACCCCCTCCACTAATGATGTAACAGCTTAGTATTTTTACTTTCCGCAATTTATCGCTTTATATAAATGCTAGTAATTAGGGTTTGTATGGAAAGATAAAATCAAGTTTGTAAACCCTAATTCAAGATAAACAAGCATGTAAATCAACACACTTGTACACTTGCACCCTTAGGGTAATTCCACTTTGTTGCCTTACAAAAATGGCCATGTTATGCATGTGGGATATCTTAGCAAAAGCAATCAAAAATACAAGATCATAGTCCCTCGATGACGTTATTAATGTTTCCCTTTCAAAATGATCTTAGTCCCACAAAGAGAAATGCTAAGATATCTCACAATATTGCTATCATGGCTATACGATGACCCACGCCCGTCCCTCTACATCCAAAGATAAGGCTTCTTACCAAATCAATGGTAAGATAGCAATATCAAAGGAAAGGAAGAAATGAACTAAAGACTTTTGAGTAGGTAGATTGTTCCTAGTTGCTTGCTCAATTTCAAATCAAACACTCTTGCTTATGTTCAAAATAAACACCGACACTTTCAAAAACACCTTCAAAACATTTTCCAAACATGAAACATTTTCAAAAGATCAACACTTTGTATACGTTCTTACGAACAAGAACTATTACAAAATTTTCCTAAATGATGGCGCCTTTTCAAAATACTTTCAAAAAACCACACAAAGCACATTTTCAAACAAAATCAAGTGATCTAGCAAGCCACTAAGAGCCCATAGATAACTATGGATGAAAAGGTTGATAATACCTTCCATTTTCATAATCTACCCCCTAACTCAAAAAACAATCTCAAAGGTATTTCTTATTCTTTTCAGCCTTTTCTTTTAGATTAAAGAAAATTCGGTGGTGACTCTTGTTAACCGCAACATTTGCGATAAAACGCAAAACACCAAGTCAGTTCTCCCACCGTATCACACTCTCTGTTGGTAACGTGCAGATAATCAATAAGGATAGTTATTATCTTGTTTGTTCGAGTCGGTGTTGTCGCTCTGATACGTAGCACTCGAGGGGATGAACGTTTGATGTTTAGTTGTTGATTATTATTTCAGTTGCTGAATTTTTAAGTTGATTACATGAAATAATTATTGTCTTGAGGTTGTTTTAGTTAAATAAAAGATGTTAAGTGAATTAAAGTTGAATATGTATATTTCGTTGCTTATCAATAAAAAGTTGTTTGATTTTGAAGAATAAATCAGATTCTTATCGGTTCATTCGAGTTAAGTGTTATGTATCTGTTTGTATGCG
Source organism: Vicia faba (assembly GCA_948472305.1). Lineage (NCBI taxonomy): Eukaryota > Viridiplantae > Streptophyta > Magnoliopsida > Fabales > Fabaceae > Vicia > Vicia faba. The sequence continues at coordinate 1,120,374,155 of OX451740.1, forward strand.
ATCTAATGAAGATTGATTTTAAGTTGAAAATGTAGCATCCTATTTATGTTGAACTCTGATTTTCTTATTATCCGCCGGGTAGAAATAGGGTGTTACATTATTGGTATCAGAGCAGGTCAATCCATCCGACCAAGTTGTCTAATGTTGTTTGTTCCTTAGTGTGCGACAAGTGTGTGAAACACTGTTGGTACTTGTTTGCCTTAATTGCAGGAAGTTGGTTGAAGATAAGTGGGGGAGAAGCTTTGCTTCTCGGATATGTTCATTTGAAAGGTGTTGGTTCGGTGTGCTACCAACGACAACAATACAAGAATTGTTGGAGTCTTATTGTTCCTGAATTTGAAGATGACTTGGATTCAAGGTCTTGTTGTTAGTCGAGTTAGAGCGCCTTGAGAGAAATTGATCAGACATTGTTGGTGCTTACTTCTCGAAGAATGAAGAGCGATGTAATATTTGTTGATTTACGAAGCAAGTGTAAGATGTCGATGTTTGAACAATGATGGAGTAATGAAGGTGTTGTAACTTTTGTGTTGGGATTACATAAGTGATTGTCGGAAGTAGTTGATGTTGATAAGTAGTTGTGAATCGCGAATCTGAGTCGAAACTTGAAGAAGTGAGTAGCGTTGCAAAAAGAATTGTTGTCCTGGTGTTTTGGAACCTGAACTTTGGCGAAGGAATGCATCTCTCGAGTTATAAGAAGTTTGGGAGCACGAGATATGTTAAGATTTGTTTGGAATATGTCTAAGTTGAAGACAAATGAGTTTCGGAGTGGAATTTCCGTAAGTGAATCGCAGGAAACTGCAGAATTGTTGTGGGACTTTGAAAATTCATAACTAGAGTTCCGGGCATCCGATTTGAGTTCCATTTAAAGCGTTAGAAAGCTAACGAAATGAGCTTCATTTTAAAAATGGTTTCAGTAGCTTTAATAGATTCATTTATGACATGATGATATTGGAAGTAAGTGCAGTTTGTTGTTAAGCTTGTCTTTGGGACTAGACTTGTTCTTCAGTGTTGTACGGGACGTCAGCGTCCGAGTTGGCTGAATTAAAGGAGCAATTGAAAGATTTATTTAAATTAGTTTATTAAATCAAAGGTATCATTTGGAAAGCTTTGGTGTTATTAATTATAACGAAAGACGATAGTGCAAAGTTGTGTGGAATTTACGGTGTTGAATAGGAGGAAGATTTATGCTAAGTTGTCAGGATATATGTTATAGTTTTGGGAGAATAGTTCTCTTGAGTGATTTTATTTCCAAGTGAAAGTGTATGTAGATTCATTCAAGGTGGATTCAGTTCTAAGTTGGATAACGACGAAGTCTGTTATAGAGGTTAGTAGCTTGTTCAGCTTAGATGATTACTATCGTAGTTGCTTGAGGTGTAGATATATATGAAATATCATTAGATAAGATGATAATGTTGAGAGTGTGATTGGAATGAGTTTGATAGGTGGAGATACATGTATTTTTGATGTTGTGAAATTCAGAAGAGGATTAAGAGTTTAAGAATGTTGTTGGAATCCTTTATGTAGATAAAGACTCGGACTAGAGTGGAAGGATGTGTTATGTATTGATATGCCAACAGATCTCGAGTTAGAAATAATTGATCATTGTGGGATGGTGGGTGAATGAGGATTAAACATGTTGTGTTTTATAAAACTTGAATACGAGTTTTAAGGAAAAGCTATTATAGTTTGGTACGATGATTTATACTCCCGTATGGTTGTTGAATACTAATTGACAAACTGACGAACTGATCACCCTCAATCCATTGTTAATAGTAGACGACATTATGTTGGATGTTATAGATTTGTCTTGCTATCTTAATGGTGTGAAAAGTATGGATGTTATATCGCGAGAATAATCGCTCACCAGTTTGTGTGAAATTAGTAGAGGAGTCGTTGAGTGAGAGTTGAGACGTAATGAACAATTCGAAGTAGTGGGTTTGTATGCGAGCTATCATCGCAAAGTGGAAGATTGAGAATATCAAGTGAACAACGATTTTACGACAGATGTTAAAGAAAGTTTTGGATTAGATTGAAACTTGTAAACCATATAATTGACGGAAAATTTAATGAGGACGATGACTTAAGATGGATGATCAGAGTTGCGCAGCTGAAGCGTGATGTGGCGCAATTGCTATGCATGTACGACTCGTTAGAAGTGAAGGGTTAAAACATAAGAAGCCTATGGGAATGGTGTGTCTTAATTTACATGCTTGATTTGATGGATAGTTGATATAGATATGTTGTACCAGGGCACTATGTTTGCTAGTAAATATTTGCGGATTTTATAAGAAGATTGCTGTGGAGAGAATGTGGATGCTACAACCTTCAAACAATTGGTTGGTTCTCTGAGGTATTTGTGTAATACCAGGCCTAATATTTGCTATGCAGTTGGAATGGTTAGCAAATTTATGAGTAAACCAAAGTTGTCCCATTACCAAGATGCTGTTAGGATTCTGAGGTATTTAAAGGGAACTTTGAAGTATGGAGTGTTATTTCCTTATGGAAGAAAGACAGAATCAGAACTTCTGAGTTATTTAGACTCTGATTGGTGTGGAGACAGAGTTGACAGAAGAAGTACTTCTGGGTACTTATTCAAATTTTTGGGAGGTCCTATTTCTTGGTGTTCCAAGAAGCAACTTGTTGTTGCGCTGTCAACCTATGAAGCTGAATATATTACAGGCGCTCAGACTGCATGTCAAGCTGTGTGGATTCTGAACTTGCTGCAAGACCTGAAGATTGAGGTAAACAAACCTCTAAAGCTGATGATTGATAACCAGTCTGTAATCAATCTTGCCAAGAATCCAGTGCTGCATGGGAGAAGCAAACATATTGAGATCAAGTATCACTTTCTGAGGAATCAGGTTCAGAGTGGAATATTAAAAATTGTGCATTGTATCACCCAGAAGCAGTTGACGGATGTTCTAACAAAGGCTATCAAGACTGATCAACTTCTTCATTTGAGGGATGAAATGTGTGTTGTCAGTTTTGTGTAAATATAAATTAAGGAATGGTGTTGGAAATAATTTATATTTTAGGAATGTCTTATTGACTAAGTTTGTTAGAGGATATTTTAATATTTTATTATACCCTAATTTTGTGTATAAATAATCTAATAGTAGATTAATGTAATAATTCATTGCTCCTTATTTTATAATCGTTATTCAATATATTTCTTTTGTCTTTCATCTCTCCTTGTGTACCAACAACATCTACTGGTTTTTTTTTAACTGATGCAAGTTCTTTGATGATAATATGTGTTATCAATATGTGCTATCAACTGATGCTTCAGTTTCATTCAATATGATGTATGTACAAATACGTACTATCAAATTATGTATTTATTCAATAACTTTGCCTTTTGTAGTTGTTCTTTGATGACAATATATGCAATATTCATACATGAAAATCCTTGAGCCTTCACACAGTCTTGGTAGGTAGTTCTTGTCGTTGTTGATGCGGAAATCCATCTGAATTACTCTTTCAAATCTGTTTACATTAACTTTCATTTTCGTTTTCTTTGCGTTTTCTTTAAATACTGACTATAAAACGCACTCGGAGTTGGTTGTCAGAGAGGTGACAAATTTTATTTCTTAAATGTTTGATCATAATGTTCACCTTGTGTAAGAGAATATGCATGTCTTTTTACATGTGTAGAACTAACAATACTATGCCAGTTTTTATTTCTTAAATGTTTGATCATAACGCTCACCATGTGTAGAACATGCAGAAGTATATGATAATGAAAGATTGAAACTATTATGCCTATACCATTAACATATGTTGACAATTAGTATGTCTTTTACAACACAACCATTTGGCAAGGCAATAAAATTGACACACAACATTAGCATATAGTTTTTACAAACAAGAAAACAATATAGAATAAAGGATTAAAGGCACAATTTTCTTTACAATATTGGCATATATTTTCGCCTTTAAGAATTACCCAGCGAAAACAGATTCAGATATGACTCCTTCATCTGACTCTTCAGTTCCCATGTCATGTTCCCCCCAGCAGGTCCACCCCAAACCACCTTTACCATAGCGATCTCCTTACCTCTGAGTTGTTTCACTTCTCGATCCTCAATCCTCATAGGTTATGCCTTGACGGTGAGATTGTCCTGCACTTATTCTTTTGCTGAAATTTTTGTTTACCCTTGCCATCTGGGACAAGATAAGGCTTTCTGCTATTCAGATTACCATTTTTCTTATCACTGACACTTTTGTAATAATCAGACCGAGCACGACTGTCTTCATCATGAATACAACACTTGTTAACTAGCACTAGGAAGTCACGAATCTCCTAGTATCCGATAATCTGCTTAATCTCTAGGAGAAGTCCACTATCAAACTTGATGCATTTGGATTTTTTTGCTCTTACTTGTCGCGGTGAAAAAACGGGAGACCAAGGTATTAACTAACTTGACTCACAAAATTAAGAAGTCACCACTGAACTTTATTATTTCCAAGGAAAGGGAAAAGATCAAAATCCTATATTTAAACATGCAATGCAAGAAGCAAAAACTAAAAGCAAAACACAACTAAGAGATCTAAGGTACGTGGGTTGATTATACAAAGGAATGGTGTTAGCACCCTATGTATCTATAATACTCTATAGGAACCTCTTGTAGTATCTGCTTTTTGGTTAAAATGGGTTATTTGCAAAAAGATTGTGGAGGTGAGAAAATAAATGTATTTTATTATATTTTTGCGTTTAGAAAGACATAAAGTCTTATGCTTACGTACCGATGAAAGATTAAAACCTCGTAGTTCAGGGTAAAAATAACAAAAAATTTATTATGGTTGATTTTAGGAGAAGAGACAGGTTGTCATCTTAAGAAGAATACTCAACTAATATCACCACAAGTATGAGAAGGTGGATCTTGCATCATCATTAAGGAAGGAGTCCTAACTTGGATATAAAATCAACAAGTTTCCACTAGCTCTCTCAAGTGGAAAGAATCACATTTACTTCAATTATTACTATATGGATGGGAGGATTACATATTAACTATAAAGATGACTCGTGTTTAATCTCTTTGGAAAAAGATTTTAAATTGAAAATCCAAGTGGAAAAAGAATTTGGGTGAGGTTGAATCTCTTTTTCTTTTGAAATTTTTTAATATGCTTAAGTGTATTTAAGCATTTATTAAAGATAGTTAGTTTGAAAATACAATGACATAAAGTCAAGTTTTTTTAATGAAAGAAGTTTCAAAGTTTGAAAGTGAGATTAGGGTTTAGCTACAAAGGGTAAACTTTACATGGGTGATATACTAATGTAAGTACACAAAGATGAACCTAAGACAAATGTATGCACTTGACCATTAAATCAACAATATTATCCCTTTCCTTGGATTTTGAACATAAGTACTAACACAATAAATTATAAACATTAATCACTAATACAAAAGAACAATCATACTTACCACAAATGTTAAAGGACAAGATCACAGAGTAACATGGCTTTTAAGAGAGTTATTTAAGAAAAATATTAAACTAAAGATGAACAAGCATTAAGCACAAGATCTCAGGTTAAAATAAACAAGGATGAATCATCAAAGATAAAGTGAGTGTCATGGGGCACAAGATCAAATTCAATTAAGGGTCATGGAATTAGGGTTTTAGGTGCATGTATGAACACATGATCAAATCAATCTAGACATTAAGGTTAAAAGAAGGTTAACATGTTTATCAAGTAAGAGTTGTGACAAAAGATGGAGGATAGAAACATAATTTGATAAAAACATTCAATCATGGATCAAGCAAAAACAAGTGACAAAAGGTTTCATGCATCAAAATCATGTTAAAACCTAAAATAAAATTCAAGTTGATCAAGGTATAAATTCACAAGGATCACGTTATCAATAAATAATCAATACATGGCATGTTATGAACATTCAATTTGGTCAAGAAGTCAACAAAGAGATCAAAGAAAAATCTTAAAAGAATAACTAAAAAGTCTTGATTTCCAACTACATAAAAATAGTCAAAATAAATATTATTTTTGGTATTTTTCGTGGATTGACAAAATACATAGACAAACAAAGAAGCATGTGAAAAAATCAAGCCAAGAGGAATTAATTTGAATATAAAAAATTAAATTAAAAGTTGAAAAGAAATATTAAAATAATTAAAATAAACAAGTGCTAAAAATAAAGGGATGTTGTCCAAAGGACTTGAACTCACGCCCTTGTGTTTACAAGCTAAAACACTTAGCCACCGGGCCAATGCATGCATGGTGATGTTGTAACACACCCATTGAATTATATATGAAACAAGTTATCAAATGTAAATTAAAAAGATAACACAAAAAGGTTTGGGTCGAGGTAGATTCGAACCCCAGACCCTTCCTTCACACACAAACACACAAATACAAGTGCATGACCATTGGGGCGCAATGTCAATTCATTATTAAAATGACTTCTATTAAATATAATATAAACTAAGGTTTAAAAATTAAAAAATGGTGCCACTGACTTCATCTTCAACCTCAAGATAAACATCCATGGTGATTTTCGTATTTTTCTCATTTCTCAAACAAATCAAAAAGTGTAAAAATCAAACTTGCTCAGAATTTAACTAGGAGTTCAAAAGTATCCATATCACAAATTAATATCAACTGTAGCTCACGAATTTTACTCAAAATCAGAAACCCTAAGTTTCTTCAAAGTTAAATTAAATGATGAACAAACTCAACCAATGCCTATTTTCATAGGACTTTCATTCATGACATTTAAACACATAGAATAGTATCAATAAATGTTCAAAATGATGCTTGAAATATGAAATTCAAAGTACACGAAACCTTACCTATTAAAGAAGGGTCGAACTCCTATTTCAAGTACTTTAAGAGGTGTCAAACAATCCCCTTAGCTTTTATGATATCCCATGAACACAATGCAACCTTTAGTTTGCTTTGAAACTATCTCAAACTCCCTGACCAAGTTCACTTATGATGATGAATGAGCATGAGTTGGATGGAGAAATTTAGATGTTACAAATGCAAAATCAATGCTTTCAGAAGCTTATATGTGATGTGTAAATGGTGTTTGGATGATTCAATTGCACAGAACTTGCAAGGTTTATAAATTTCGAAGAAATGAATTTTGAGCTTTAATGGAGTTTTCAAATTTTCACTATGTGTTTCTCTGGGTTTTCATTGGATTTGAGGTGTGTTTTGGACTGAGGGAGGTATCTCCATTTATAGGAAAAGGTTGAGAGATTAAGAGCTGATTAGAAATGAAAGTTATGGAGTTTTGGATTGGTTGAAATCCAAATGGTAGTTTCATGAATCCATGGTTCCAAGGTGATGGAAGGAGTGGATTAAGGGAAATAGGGATGCTTTTCTGAGTTGTAGGAGTGGAGTGTGCTCAAAAGAAACAAGGTATGTGCTCAATGCATTGACATTATGATCAAAGTCATCTTTATGCAAATGGATATGGAACTTTTTGCAAATTCTTCCAAAAATGGCATGTTGAATTGGATAAAGTCTCTAATCTTTGTGTAATGCATCAAGGGTTTATGTAAATCACTGATTAGATTGAGATTTAGAAGAAAGAGGACCTGTAGAACAAGATCTCATGGTAAGGTTGGAGATTTGCTATGAAAATTTCCTTTTCTAATGACCTATAATTTAGTCTTGACATGCCATCTTCTTCTCTTTGAAACTCAATCCTCAAGTATGATAAATTCATGATCTTGGTACCATTAGAAAGATGAGAGACTCCTCTAAAACTTTCGTGTAGAGCACTTGGCCTGAATCATCTTGTATCATAAAGAGAAATGCCTCACAAATGGAGTTTCAAGCTTAAAAACACTTAGAGAATTAGTCTTTGGTATTTTGACAACTTTGAGACCTTAACTTCAACACTGCATATCTCTCAATCCTCATGAGCTCTTGAGTCAATTCCTTCTATAATGTTGGATTATGTAGGATCATCTTTAAGTACCTACTTTGGGCATGAAAAATGATGGCTTGAGGAATAAGTTACAAGCTTGGAAAGTCATGCATTTAAACACAAATTTTTGATACTTAGTGAAATTTTCAATATCTTCAACTTTACCCTTTTTGCAAGTTACCTCCAATTTTGTGATTTCAATTGATCAAATTCAAATATCAATCACATTTTCATAAAATTTAACTTGAGGAGTCCATATTTGACTAAAAAATCTCAATAGTCAAAGTTTGACTTTAAGCAGTTGACTTTTCCAGATGAATTCAAATCTTCCAATTTCTATGAGACCTTATGACCATAATGCAATCCCCAATAAACTGAGACACCTTGAGGACTATAAAATGATGATATTGAGGATCCCTTGAGTTATTTACAATGGAGATCAACCTTCAAAAACCTAATCCCTAATTTTCAACTAAGGATGTCAAAACCCTAATTTTCTCCAATCATCTGACGAATCCCTGATGAAATCCTATTATGATGAAGATTGTGATGAAGATGATGATCATCATGAATGAATGAGAAGTTTGAATAATTGAGGAATATACACTCCCTTTATCAATCAAATATTGGATCCTCTTGACCCAACACACCAATCTTATACAAGAAATAAACAAATAGGACAAACCCTTGCACTCTTATGAGGTTAGTGGTATAAAGATGAATGATATGATCTCTTTATGTTATGCAATGATGCAAAAGGAGGTGGGATATTAGGTAAAAAATTAGGGTACAACACTACCCTATTGAAATGAGGGCATAACCTAGACAATTTATTCAAATTTGGCAGTATAGACCGCAATGGTCATGTTACCCATGTTTCAGCTCCAGAAATTCAATTTTTTTCTTACTGCGCACATTGTTCGGGAAATATTTCTCCAGGAATGTAGTCTTTAGCACATCCCAAGTAACTTCAGTACAAGCGGCCTTCATCCTTTTTTGCGTATTATCCCACCAGTATTCAACTTCCTCTAATAGCATATGCGTACCATAAAGAACCTTCTAAGCATTTGTGCAGACCATCACTCTAAAGATTTTCTTGGTCTCTTATAACCATACCTGAGCATCTTTTAGATTATACCTTCCTTTGAAGGTTGGTCGCTTGTTCCTCTAGAACTTGTCCAAACCACGAGATTTTCCACCTTTAGCTTGTTGATTCTACTACGCTTGTCCCATCATATTGGCTGAGGCTTCCAATGCATCAACAATAGCATGGTCATTTCTTCAAACCATTTTTATGTATATCAGTAAACAACTGTTAGAAGAAACATTATCGACAATGTTTACACACTCGTCTCACATTAGGAAATATATAACAATCAACAAAACCTGACTAGACGAATCGACCTACTCTGATACCACTATGTAACACCCTAAACTCCCAATACTTGATTTTTAAGAATAAAAACATACATAGGATGTTACTTCATCAAACATGCATAATTTATTCATGCAACTTCAACTACTTGCAACGAAAAAAATCAAAACATAACATAACCTTGAAAAAACATTAGTCAAGGAAATAAAAATTTAACCACATCTCAATAAAAACATATACGCCTCTGAGCATTACTCCAAACTAAAAAAAACAAATAAATGTAAAGAGAGACACAAAGCCATCTTCCAAACTCACAAGATATCACTCCTTCTAGTTATATGTACATAATTTCACAAGAACATCCAACAAACAAAAGAAAGGGGTGGGAATACGCCTTACAATAACAACAGTGAAAATCAACAGCAAGATGATAAAAATAAAGATCTATATAACGTTAATACTAAAAACACAAACACAAACACAATCATAAGTGCAATCATATTCCACATTATATACAATGCTAAATGCACCAACTCCTCCATCTATAAGCATATGGTACCAAAATTTTGGATATCGGAGGTATATTACTGATTTATCCACTGTGATCGGTGGATTTAGAACTGACTGTTTAACGCTGGTTCGTGAAATGTCGCGGAAGCAAGAGTCGCCACCGTCTTTTATTTTCTCCAACATGGACAGGACAAAAGCACAGCAAAATTCCTTATGAGATTGTTTCTCAGTTCGGGAGGTAGATTTATAGAAAGGGAAGGTGTTAGCACCCTTTCTATCCATGGTTATCCATGGGCTCTTAGATACTTGCTCTTATGTTTTCAAAATGTTTGCTTTTCAAAATGTGAGTGGGTTTGAAAAAAGTTTCATTGAAAGATTCCTGAATAACTCTTGTATCTGTCCTCAAGAGTGTTTGAAAAATTATTTTGAAAGCTTTTTGAAAGTGTCGGTGTGAAAAGGTTTTTGTTTTTTTTTTAAAAGAGCAAGTATCTATGAGTCATCTACCTACCCTAAGGAATTAGGCTGTGTAAATGTCCTTAAGATAGTGCCATCCCACCATTGAAAGGTAGGTAGCACCACCGTTGGAGGTGTTCGGGTCAATTCGATTGTAGGGACAGTGTGGTCACCGAAGCAACAGTTAGGACACCCTAGAAGCTAACCTTATATCCTTGATCCTTTTTTAATCTGAGGCAACCATTTCGAGGCAACTGTTTCGAGGCAACTGTTCCGAGGCAACTGTTTCGAGGCAACTTGTTTCGAGGCAACTGGATCATGGACATAAGGACCGCTAAAACGTCTTATACTTGACGACCACGTTTCGAAGGCAACGAGTGAGGCGTACCCTAGAAGTGGTGTGTGTATTTGTGTGTTGTTTTCAGTTTAACAGTTATCTTTGATCATGGCATTGTGAGCTACGTTTTGTTTTTAATTAACATACATTCTTTCATGCAAGTTTAGATTTTAGGAGTGCGGAAAATTAAAAGCGGAAAGATAAAAGCTACGCTATTGCAAGGCGCGGGTCTATACATCGCCAAAATACAAAGACCCGTTTTTGATAAAGATGCGGAAAGTAAAAGAAAAGCGATAAACCTAATTACTATTACATCCTTGAACAGTTACATAATAATCAATAAGAAAATAAATGCGCGAAAAGAGTTAAAATCGAACGTCCGAGGGTTTTGACCCTTTGCTTGAAATTAAATGAAATTAAAGCCTAATTAATTATTTAATTAAAGAAAAGAAAGTGTCTTTTATGTTTTTGGTATTTATGAAAATAAAGAAAATTAAAATCAAGAGAAACCCTAATTCTAAGTTATTTTAATTATTTAAGAAAATATTAAAGTTAACATAATTTACTAGTTAATTAATTTACATATTTATTTACAAAAATAATAATTAATAATAATAATAAATAATGAGGAAAAATTAATTAAGAAAAAGATAAAATGTCAAAACCTAATTCTACATATTTTTTATTCATTAAGAAAAAGTGTTAACATTAAAACCTAAATTAACTAAGTTAATTATTAATTATTTATTTACAAAAAATAGGTTAGTGGTGAGATTAATAATAATTAAATATAAAACATTTTTTTGGTTTCTGATTTTTTATTATGAAAAATTATTTTATGGTGAAAAAAACAATTAAAACAATTAAAAAGAATTAGAAAAGAAAAGAAAATAAAATTAAAAAGGATGCAAACCAAGGGGGGTTTCAGGCCCAAAGGGAGGTGTTTTGGAGTATTCTGGCCCAAGAGACAAGGCCTTTGTTTGACTTTTCTGATCATGCGTATGATGCTTGACTGGGGTACACCATGGATACCATTATGTGGCCATTGGATGAGTGATCAAGGCCACTTGGCAGGCTATGCGTGAGGCTGTATGGTGAGACGTTGGAGAAGTGCTGCATATGAACATGTTAAAACAAAAATCATTAAGTATGTGGGGGGACCTGGGAATCGAACCCAGGTCCCTATACCTGCCAACCACGTCTTCCACCAACTGAGCTAGGCAACGCGCTTGTTAAATAATTACACAATAAATATTATATAGAAAAACAAATGTTAATGGTATGAAATCAAAAAATGCGCTAAAGTTCAAATGCGCCAGTCACAATATGCCACGCGTGCTTCATCTTCGTTTGTACCTGTAACATGAATAAGATAGCGGGGGTTTTAAACCCCCACAAATTGAAAGTGTGGAAAATAGCGATTACGCCCACAGGTAATATAAATTGAGCGCGAGGTTTCCATTCAACTCGTGTTGAGCTCCTGAATTCAACTGCATAGGTCTCAAGGTTCAATTTTTCCCCAACAAGAAAGCCCTAATTTGGAGTTTCAGAAACCCTAGGTTTCATCCATGGTGAATTTCGTTTCAAGGCATATTAATGGAATTAAATCATACCAAAAGATTTGCCTGAATGCTGTGAACACAAAACAATCAACCAAATGTATTAATAATGCATGAATCGTGATGTGCAAATCTGGAAAATAAAGCAAACCGTGTGGTCTATGTTCTTGGATTCTTTATGCGTTTGGGCTAGTTCTTGATTGCAAACGCTTCCTGGCAATGTCAGCAAGGTGTTGGAATAGACTTTAGGCCTTGAATTATCCTGCAACTATGAAATCAGTTTCAAGCTTTTTTCTCTATTTTTTGCAAATTGGTTATGAGCTTGCAGCAGCTTTTACGTGTATTCTGCACTAGGGTTCACTTGTGACTTTGTATATGAATGGAATTAGGTCAAAAATAAGCCCATGAATCCATGAATTGATGACTTGAATATTTGATTGCTAATCATATCTTTTTTCAATCTTTTTCCATGGAAACTTTGCCAATTATGGAAGATCTTGTCTTGTTGATTGATGCACGAAATCCTTAGCATGTGTGGAGTATATTTGCTGCATAAAAAGATTTGACAACCATTATTTGATATTTTTCTACAATTAAAACTAATTAAATGAATTAATAAGAATAAAAATTCAATTAATTAATTAAAAATAAGAAAATAAATCCTTTTAAGCTCAATGGGTCGTGCATAGGCTTTGGGTAATGATTCAAGAAAGAATTTGAGGCCCATTAGCAATTTTGAAGTGTTTTAGGCAAAGTTGACTTTTAAAAGTTTCCAAAACTTTCCCAACTTCTCCAATGCATATCTTGCTCAATTTTGAAGCTATGAACATGTTCTTGGACATTTTGGAAAGGTCTTGAAGTCCTCTAACATATGCCTTTGGTCCCATGTAATTTTGATTTACCAATCTCAAGTTATGGTCTTTGACTTAAAGTGCCTTTTTATTGACTTTTGAAAATGACCTATAATGTTGAAATTGATAACTTTTTGTGAGAGCATTTCTTGGACTTGGAGTGTGAAGATGAGTTGTAGGAAATGTCATCCCCTTCAAAATGAGCTTTGGATGGGATTTTTCTGATAAACCATGAAGAAGTTATGCTTTGGTCAATTTGCAGTTGACTTTTCAACTGTCCAAAAATAGAAACTTTTGCATCTTGAGACTTTTTGAGCCATGCTTGTGGAATCATGATCAAGAATTGATCAAATGATGATTATGGCTTCAAAATAAGATGTTGACCCAAAATTTTGATTTTTGACTGTCAAATGACCATTTTGCCCCTGTTGTTGATTGTGGAGCAATTAGGGTTTTTGACTGTGCAACTTGACCTTGTGAGCCTTGAAACTTGACATGTAGGTGCTTGACAATGTGTATGAGCATGTGTGACTTAATTGAGCCTTTGAAACCCTCAACTTCCTTGCAGGAACCAAAACCCTAGTTTGACTGGCTTTAGGAGAGTGGTTTGATTGTGTAGCCCTTGAGTAGTCTTTGAACCATTGGAGGTGATGCTTGGCAAAACTTTGAAGATTATGGGAGGGAAAATTTTGGGGTACAACAGTTGCCCCTGTTCAATCTTCTTAGACCTGAGGATGTAGATTGGCTTGTGTGCCTTTCGTGATCCGAGGGTGGAAGATGATTGAACACTAGAGTGCCCAGAAATTTGCACTCACATAGTAGTATCAGCGTCGTGATGTCGGGAATGGGCTTACAGATGCCATTTGGAAAGGTGATGGACAGGGGGATGGGCTTATAGATGCCATCTGGAAGAGTGACAGAACCTCGTCGGGAATGGGCTTATAGATGCCATTTGGAGACTGTTGGTATGTGGATGGGCTTATGGATGCCATCTAGGTGTCGATCGCGTAAGAGATTCCTTAACGAGAACTTGCGTACCTGAGAAAGAAAAATAATTACCTGGCCTGTTACAGGGGTTGATCTTCAAACTCTTTAGACGTGCCCTGGCTGGATACAGGAATCGAGTCTGGGAAATAGTCGTCAACAGATACACCCTGGCAAGATACAGGAATCGGATCTTCAAACTCTTCAGACGTGCCCTGGCAGGATACAGGAATCGAGTCTGGAATTAGTCATCAACAGATACACCCTGGCAAGATACAGGAATCGGATCTTAAAACTCTTCAAACGTGCCCTGGCAGGATACAGGAATCGAGTCTGGAATTAGTCGTCAACAGATACACCCTGGCAAGATACAGGAATCAGATCTTCAAACTCTTCAGACGTGCCCTGGCAGGATACAAGAATCGAGTCTGGAATTAGTCGTCAACAGATACACCCTGGCAAGATACAGGAATCGGATCTTCAAACTCTTCAGACGTGCCCTAGCAGGATACAGGAATCGAGTCTGGAATTAGTCATCAACAGATACACCCTGGCAGGATACAGGAATCGGATCTTCAAACTCTTCAGACGTGCCCTGGCAGGATACAGGAATCGAGTCTGGAATTAGTCATCAACAGATACACCCTGGCAAGATACAGGAATCGGATCTTCAAACTCTTCAGACGTGCCCTGGCAGGATACAGGAATCGAGTCTGAAATTAGTCGTCAACAGATACACCCTGGCAAGATACAGGAATCGGATCTTCAAACTCTTCAGACGTGCCCTGGCAGGATACAGGAATCGAGTCTGGAATTAGTCGTCAACAGATACACCCTGGCAAGATACAGGAATCAGATCTTCAAACTCTTCAGACGTGCCCTGGCAAGATACAGGAATCGAGTCTGGAATTAGTCGTCAACAAATACACCCTGGAAAGATACAGGAATCGGATCTTCAAACTCTTCAGACGTGCCCTGGCAAGATACAGGAATCGAGTCTGGAAATAGTCGTCAACAGATACACCCTGGCGAGATACAGGAATCGGATCTTCAAACTCTTCAGACGTGCCCTGGCAGGATACAGGAATCGAGTCTGGAATTAGTCATCAACAGATACACCCTAGCAAGATACAGGAATCGGATCTTCAAACTCTTCAGACGTGCCCTGGCAGGATACAAGAATCGGATCTTCAAACTCTTCAGACGTTCCCTGGCAGGATACAGGAATCGAGTATGGAATTAGTCATCAACAGATACACCCTGGCAGGATACAGGAATCGGATCTTCAAACTCTTCAGACGTGCCCTGGCAGGATATAGGAATCGAGTCTGGAATTAGTCGTTAACAGATACACCCTGGCAAGATACAGGAATCAGATCTTCAAACTCTTCAGACGTGCCCTGGCAGGATACAGGAATCGAGTCTGGAATTAGTCGTCAACAGATACACCCTGGCAAGATACAGGAATCGGATCTTCAAACTCTTCAGACGTGCCCTGGCAGGATACAGGAATCGAGTCTAGAATTAGTCGTCAACAGATACACCCTGGCAAGATACAGGAATCGGATCTTCAAACTCTTCAGACGTGCCCTGGCAAGATACAGGAATCGAGTCTGGAATTAGTCGTCAACAGATACACCCTGGCGAGATACAGGAATCGGATCTTCAAACTCTTCAGACGTGCCCTGGCAGGATATAGGAATCGAGTCT
This sequence comes from Vicia faba, assembly GCA_948472305.1. NCBI lineage: Eukaryota > Viridiplantae > Streptophyta > Magnoliopsida > Fabales > Fabaceae > Vicia > Vicia faba. The sequence goes on from OX451740.1 coordinate 1,120,389,832, forward strand.
GGAATATAGTCGTCAACAGATACACCCTGGCGAGATACAGGAATCGGATCTTCAAACTCTTCAGACGTTCCCTGGCAGGATACAGGAATCGAGTCTGGAATTAGTCGTCAACAGATACACCCTGGCAAGATACAGGAATCGGATCTTCAAACTCTTCAGACGTGCCCTGGCAGGATACAGGAATCGAGTCTGGAATTAGTCGTCAATAGATACACCCTGGCAAGATACAGGAATCGGATCTTCAAACTCTTCAGACGTGCCCTGGCAAGATACATGAATCGAATCTTCAATCAGTTACTCACAGATGTGCCCTGGCTAGATACAGGAATCAAATCTGGAATATAGTCATCAACAGATACACCCTAGCAAGATACAGGAATCGGATCTTCAAACTCTTCAGACGTGCCCTGGCAAGATACAGGAATCGAGTCTGGAATTAGTCGTCAACAGATACACCCTGGCGAGATACAGGAATCGGATCTTCAAACTCTTCAGACGTGCCCTGGTAGGATACAGGAATCGAGTCTGGAATATAGTCGTCAACAGATACACCTTGGCGAGATACAAGAATCGGATTTGGACTTGCGACAGTTGATAGTAATCATCTTTGTATTGACCTTTGTCCTGAAAAGACAAAACGTTAATTGTATGCGATGTCATGATGTATGACATGCGTGATGTTCTCAGAATAAATGAGATTGTATGTCCATGATGTGTATGTGCATGCTATAATGTATGAAGATGTGATGTTTATGACTGTATTTTTGTCTAGGAAAGTAAATCCTTGACGAGTGCCGGGAAGTTAACTCCTGGGCTGATGTCGAGAGTAGAGTCTCTCGCTTCCACTGGGGATGCTGGTTGCAAGAATACCGGTAGGAGAGGATGACTCCGTTGGGGAATAAACTTGGCAAATAGATTACTCTGCGGGGAGTGAACTTTATAGGGAAAGAGAGGTACTTTGCTGAGATGTTGATGATAACTCCGCTGGGGATACCATTGTTGAGCTCTGTTGGAAGTTTTGATAAACTCCACTGGGGATAGGAAGACTTCGCCGGGGAAGATATTTCCGTGGCAATTGGCTGAGGATAACCCAGTTATATCCTGGTGGGGAAATAACATTTGAATAAAGCCGGGGGGAGCGTTCATGCTCTGCAGGTGATAAGCTTCCAGAATATACTGGGGGTAAGCTTCCTACTGGGGAGATTGATTCAACTCTCCTGGGGAGGCTTTTCAGATTGGACTGGGGAATGGCTCCACTGGATGTCCGGTATACCACCGGGGAACAATCTTAGATCAAGATTTCCGGGGATGCTTGTTAGGAATGTTTGCATACTCCGTTGGGGAATATTGAGGTCTTCTGAGGATACCCAACTTCCTTAAGGCTGACAGTAGACTAACTCTGTTTGGGGAGAGTGTTGCTGACTTGCTGGAGATACGATGCCTTGTTAGGGCTGACTAGAGACCAACTGCTTGGGGAGAATTGTTGCATCTCGTCTTACTCGACGGGGAGTGAAGGTATCTGGGTTACGTTTTTCAGCCGAGTCTACCTTGTGCCTGAAGGACAGAGCAGCTTGTACCGCTCGGAGAATGTTATTGCCCCAGTTTCTGTGGGAGAACGTACCTGTGGAGGTCTTGATTGACAAATCTTCTTCTGGTAGGCAAGTGACAAGATGACGGGACATAGTCGTACACTTTGATACCTAACTTTTGCCTGGACCGCCCTTTCGGGTTTTCAGTCCATCGGGATACCCATTCTTGCCCAAGCCGCCTTTTCAGATTTTCGACTTGCCGGGTGTACAGATTTTTTCCATTTCATCCCTTATTTTGCCCGAACCCTTTTGGTTCGCCGGGAAGCCCTTATTTTTGCCTAGGTGTGTCAACCTAGCGGGTCTTTGATTATGCGCAGTATTTTTTCGACTATGTCCATGCTCTCAGAATGTAGGGAGGTGCCCCTGTTGATAGTGTTGTCATGCCACCAGAAGATCTTCGTTTGATCGTCCAATGCTCCAAGTGATCCAGATGGAGATTTGCCCCAAGTTGGTTGGCCTTTTGAGAGATTCTCCAAATCTTGACTTAACTGCCCCAGATGATGGACAATGATCATGCCATGCCCCTTGATTGGAGATGCTTTTGTTCATGAGACATTCATCGTGCGAACTTCTATGTTGTTCAAACAAATAGTCATATGCAAGCAATGTTATATTAAAAATGCAAAACTTATGTCTGTCTTGAAGTTTTCAAAAATGTGTTTTTTCAGTAAAACCAATGAATTTTGTAAAGTGTGATGTCAACTCGTTATTTTACCGCAAGCCTTAAGGAGTCAGGATACCTTTCGTAACAGTATGTTTTCGAACTAACCCATGCTTCAGCTAGGACTTTTGAAGGTTGTAGCGTGGCCTGGTTCACGGTTCAAGAAACAAAGGATAAAGGCTCAAGTTTATTTGTACCCACCCGCTCTTCGTGATGTTCTTCAAACCTAAACTCAGATGATCGTGCATTAGATCTTGTTTGAGTCTTTGCTTTGATATTTCGGTGATGGTTCAGATATTGACAGTTTATAGGCAGTCATTTCTTTTTTGTTTAGGGATTGTAGGACCTCTTTCTTTTTGATTTCATTATCCCTGTTTTTGCCTGAACTGTTTCTTTTGTGATTACAGTCAGCGGGATGCCCCAGTTTTTGTAAGTCTCCTTCATAGGTTTTGACTTATTGGGCTTTTATTTCTGAGAGATAATGACTGTCTGTCTTTATGATCATTCAGAACCATCATCGTCTTTTGTTTTGTAAGGATTCCTTTGATGTCATCCATTATGCACCTGGATCAACTGAGAGAACTACCCTGCCCCAGGTTGTGATTAAGGGTTTTAATTTTTTTTGAAAAGCAAAACTCCTACTTCTTTGGCTCGAAGGGGTTGACGAGGGATTATCTTCCTTATAACTCCAGTGTTTAGGAATTGAAACAATGCTTGTACCTCATCAGCGGGGTCCGTTCAAAAGCATACTGTAAATGTCGTGGTATCGTTTTCGTCATCCTCCCTCAAGAGGCTTAGAATTATTAGTCGAGAGTTTGAACATCACAAAAAATGAAAGCAGTTTGAATATAGTGAATGCGAATATATTGATTCAAAACAGACATATGCGATGCATTAATGAAATAAGAAAGTTTTCTATGACAATAATTGTTTGAACAATCAAAAGAAAATTACAACTTGAAAATTCTAATGGACAAAAAGTCTTCTCATCTCAGGACTTGTTACTTCAAATAGTGAATCCTGTAGGGATGGTAGAAACACTCAGCCTGACCCACTTGGGTGAAATCCACTGCTCCTTCATTGATCAGGTCCTGGACTTTGTTCTTCAGAGCCCAGCAGTCGGCCGTGTCATGTCCAGGACTATCAGAGTGGTATGCACATCTTCTGTTGGGATGATAGTTAGGAGCAGAGATGTTGGGATTCCGGGGAGGAGCTCTTAGTGTAATCAGATTCAACCTCAACAGGTGTTGTAAAGCTTGAAACAGTGACACGTTGAGCTGGGTGAATTGCCTCCTGGGCCTGCTTGGCTTGCTCTGATCACCCTGTTGCTCTGGGCGAGGTTGTGGTCGGACCTGTGAAGTGGTAGCAATTTGGAGAGGTCTATTCCTCACCATACCAGACTCTTGTCCTCTTAGAAGTTGATCAAAGACCAGGTCCCTGACTTGGGCTGGTTGCTTCATGTCTTGATGAAGCTGACTGATCATGGTCCTCAACTCTTCTTGCTCCCGAGCTAAGCCTTAGATAAGAGCTATTTGCCCCAGCATCTGGGTTCTCATTGTATCTACCTCAGCTTGCAGACGTTTCAGCCGTTCGTCCTTGTCATCTTCGGGACTTTTCTTGGCCAAATTCCCCATGAGGAGTGTCCTCAACTCTTCTTGCCCCTTGGATAGGCTTAAAAAGATCTCCCTAAACTGAGTCTCTTTAGCATGAAGACCCTGATTGTCCTGTTGGGAAGCCATTGCTGAAATAACCAGCGAAGAAGGTAAGTGACATGTCAAAAGGGTACCTGCAATGCAATGATATGTATGTATGCATGCGATGTTTTCAAGGATCTCGCGGGGTAAACAAGAAGATTGTTAGAATTGGACTCTGGTAGCTTGATTGAAGGAACTTCATGTTGTTGAGAGTCCTTCTTCAAGGGTCAAAGGCTAACCATATCCAGTGGGTCATAGCCCCTGACTCAAGTTATCGACCTTGGCTGGAAGAAAATAAATCCCCTTTACCCCTTGCTGGACATTTGATTCATCATGACCTGCATCACAAAACCTTTGAGGTCCTTGAAACGGGTTAGTCTTTATGCAGGATGCATGCAATGGTATGATGTTATGCTATGCATGGAGTGATGTAAGTAGGCCCTGTAATGAGTCCAGATTAAGGACTGTAAACAAAACCTGCAAGAAACTCAAGTGTCAGATAACAAGTATGCAAGTAGTCAAGTATGAAGGCACACAAGTCATACAAGAGAGCCCTTAGAGTTTAGGCCAGCATGAAGTTTGGGGTACTACCCTCTTGAAGTTGGTGGGCTCAAAACCTGTCCTATCAAAAGTAACCGGGTTCTAAGGGTCTCAATATCATTGGATTGCTTTCTGTATTCATCGTTTCGATTTAGCCACTGAACTGGCGATCGAAATATTCCAAGAAAACAACCCTCAACTGAGTGTAGTATCGAGTATCAACCAACTTCGGACTGCACCAAAGTCAGTTATCTCACTACCCTAAAGAGGCCAGGATGGTTCAATTAAGGTTCCTAAGGTCAGTTGATGCTTCACGACACCACGTGGCGGCCCCGTACTCTCCTTGACTTGACTTAAGGGTTACCGGTACTCACCAAAGTGCCACATCAACGTAGCAGACTGCTTCAACCGTGTCGGTATACCCCGCACAGTTCCCTCACAGTCTTGTTGCTACTTTCTAAGAAGGTATCCCCCAGATTCGGGTTAGGATCTATAGAACTCCCAAGACAATGCCCACAATAGTAAAGCAAACAAAACAAAGCAATTGAAAACACAAGTATGAGCTATCCTAAGGTACACCTCACTTTAAGTTTCCCCAGCAGAGTCGCCAGTTCTGTGATCAGTGGATTTAGAACTGACTGTTTAACACTGGTTCGCGAAATGTCGCGGAAGCAAGAGTCGCCACCGTCTTTTATTTTCTCCAACATGGACAGGACAAAAGCACAGCAAAATTCCTTATGAGATTGTTTCTCGGTTCGGGAGGTAGATTTATAGAAAGGGAAGGTGTTAGCACCCTTTCTATCCATGGTTATCCATGGGCTCTTAGATACTTGCTCTTATGTTTTCAAAATGTTTGCTTTTCAAAATGTGAGTAGGTTTGAAAAAAGTTTCATTGAAAGATTCCTGAATAACTCTTGTATTTGTCCTCAAGAGTGTTTGAAAAATTGTTTTGAAAGCTTTTTGAAAGTGTCGGTGTGAAAAGGTTTTTGTTTGTTTTTGAAAAGAGCAAGTATCTATGAGTCATCTACCTACCCTAAGGATTTAGGCTGTGTAAATGTCCTTAAGATAGTGCCATCCCACCATTGAAAGGTAGGTAGCACCATCGTTGGAGGTGTTCGGGTCAATTCGATTGTAGGGACAGTGTGGTCACCGAAGCAACAGTTAGGACACCCTAGAAGCTACCCTTATGTCCTTGATCCTTTTTTAATCTGAGGAAACCATTTCGAGGCAACTGTTTCGAGGCAACTGTTCCGAGGCAACTATTTCGAGGCAACTTGTTTCGAGGCAACTGGATCATGGACATAAGGACCGCTAAAACGTCCTATACTTGACGACCACGTTTCGAAGGCAACGAGTGAGGCGTACCCTAGAAGTGGTGTGTGTATTTGTGTGTTGTTTTCAGTTTAACAGTTATCTTTGATCATGGCATTGTGAGCTACGTTTTGTTTTTAATTAACATACATTCTTTCATGCAAGTTTAGATTTTAGGAGTGCGGAAAATTAAAAGCGGAAAGATAAAAGCTACGCTATTACAAGGCACGGGTCTATACATCGCCAAAATACAAAGACCCGTTTTTGATAAAGATGCGGAAAGTAAAAGAAAAGCGATAAACCTAATTACTATTACATCCTTGAACAGTTACATAATAATCAATAAGAAAATAAATGCGCGAAAAGAGTTAAAATCGAACGTCCGAGGGTTTTGACCCTTTGCTTGAAATTAAATGAAATTAAAGCCTAATTAATTATTTAATTAAAGAAAAGAAAGTGTCTTTTATGTTTTTGGTATTTATGAAAATAAAGAAAATTAAAATCAAGAGAAACCCTAATTCTAAGTTATTTTAATTATTTAAGAAAATATTAAAGTTAACCTAATTTACTAGTTAATTAATTTACATATTTATTTACAAAAATAATAATTAATAATAATAATAAATAATGAGAAAAAATTAATTAAGAAAAAGATAAAATGTCAAAACCTAATTCTACATATTTTGTATTCATTAAGAAAAAGTGTTAACATTAAAACCTAAATTAACTAAGTTAATTGTTAATTATTTATTTACAAAAAATAGGTTAGTGGTGAGATTAATAATAATTAAATATAAAACATTTTTTTGGTTTCTGGTTTTTTATTATGAAAAATTATTTTATGGTGAAAAAAACAATTAAAACAATTAAAAAGAATTAGAAAATAAAATAAAATAAAATTAAAAAGGATGCAAACCAAGGGGGGTTTCAGGCCCAAAGGGAGGTGTTTTGGAGTATTCTGGCCCAAGAGACAAGGCCTTTGTTTGACTTTTCTGATCATGCGTATGATGCTTGACTGGGGTACACCCTGGATACCATTCTGTGGCCATTGGATGAGTGATCAAGGACACTTGGCAGGCTATGCGTGAGGCTGTATGGTGAGACGTTGGAGAAGTGCTGCATATGAACATGTTAAAACAAAAATCATTAAGTATGTGGGGGGACCTGGGAATCGAACCCAGGTCCCTATACCTGCCAACCACGTCTTCCACCAACTGAGCTAGGCAACGCGCTTGTTAAATAATTACACAACAAATATTATATAGAAAAACAAATGTTAATGGTATGAAATCAAAAAATGCGCTAAAGTTCAAATGCGCCAGTCACAATATGCCACGCGTGCTTCGTCTTCGTTTGTACCTGTAACATGAATAAGATAGCGGGGGTTTTAAACCCCCACAAATTGAAAGTGTGGAAAATAGCGATTACGCCCACAGGTAATATAAATTGAGCGCGAGGTTTCCATTCAACTCGTGTTGAGCTCCTGAATTCAACTGCATAGCTCTCAAGGTTCAATTTTTCCCTAACAAGAAAGCCCTAATTTGGAGTTTCAGAAACCCTAGGTTTCATCCATGGTGAATTTCGTTTCAAGGCATATTAATGGAATTAAATCATACCAAAAGCTTTGCCTCAATGCTGTGAACACAAAACAATCAACCAAATGTATTAACAATGCATGAATCGTGATGTGCAAATATGGAAAATAAAGCAAACCGTGTGGTCTATGTTCTTGGATTCTTTATGCGTTTGGGCTAGTTCTTGATTGCAAACGCTTCCTGGAAATGTCAGCAAGGTGTTGGAATAGACTTTAGGCCTTGAATTATCCTGCAACTATGAAATCAGTTTCAAGCTTTTTTCTCTATTTTTTGCAAATTGGTTATGAGCTTGCAGCAGCTTTTTCGTGTATTCTGCACTAGGGTTCACTTGTGCCTTTGTATATGAATGGAATTAGGTCAAAAATAAGCCCATGAATCCATGAATTGATGACTTGAATCTTTGATTGCTAATCATATCTTTTTTCAATCTTTTTCCATGGAAACTTTGCCAATTATGGAATATCTTGTCTTGTTGATTGATGCACGAAATCCTTAGCATGTGTGGAGTATATTTGCTGCATAAAAAGATTTGACAACCATTATTTGATATTTTTCTACAATTAAAACTAATTAAATGAATTAATAAGAATAAAAATTCAATTAATTAATTAAAAATAATAAAATAAATCCTTTTAAGCTCAATGGGTCGTCCATAGGCTTTGGGTAATGATTCAAGAAAGAATTTGAGGCCCATTAGCAATTTTGAAGTGTTTTAGGTAAAGTTGACTTTTGAAAGTTCCCAAAAATTTCCCAACTTCTCCAATGCATATCTTGCTCAATTTTGAAGATATGAACATTTTCTTGGACATTTTGGAAAGGTCTTGAAGTCCTATAACATATTCCTTTGGTCCCATGTCACTTTGATTTACCAATCTCAAGTTATGGTCTTTGACTTAAAGTGCCTTTTTGTTGACTTTTGAAAATGACCTATAATATTGAAATTGATAACTTTTTGTGAGAGCATTTCTTGGACTTGGAGTGTGAAGATGAGTTGTAGGAAATGTCATCCCCTTCAAAATGAGCTTTGGATGGGATTTTTCTGATAAACCATGAAGAAGTTATGCCTTGGTCAATTTGCAGTTGACTTTTCAACTGTCCAAAAATAGAAACTTTTGCATCTTGAGACTTTTTGAGCCATGCTTGTGGAATCATGATCAAGAATTGATCAAATGATGATTATGGCTTCAAAATAAGATGTTGACCCAAAATTTTGACTTTTGACTGTCAAATGACCATTTTTCCCCTGTAGTTGATTGTGGAGCAATTAGGGTTTTTGACTGTGCAACTTGACCTTGTGAGCCTTGAAACTTGACATTTAGGTGCTTGACAATGTGTATGAGCATGTGTGACTTGATTGAGCCTTTGAAACCCTCAACTTCCTTGCAGGAACCAAAACCCTAGTTTGACTGGCTTTAAGAGAGTGGTTTGACTGTGTAGCCCTTGAGTAGTCTTTGAACCATTGGAGGTGATGCTTGGCAAAACTTTGAAGATTATGGGAGGGCAAATTTTGGGGTACAACATCCACGATCTCTAGTCCCTCACTAAACCAACGATTCCACCAATGAATTTGAGACCTTCCTCTGGTACCTCAACTAAACCAACGATTTTACCAAATAAATTTGATGCCACCATTGGACTGAAGTCTTACCTATCTCCAAAATATATGCATGCATGATAATATGGGCAAGCAAATATGCATTCACCAATGAGTAATCTTAACATTAATCACCAAAAATTCATTTTTAACATTAATCACCAAAATTTGGTTCCATATACAAACTAAGTATTAGCAATAAAACAAGCCCCAAAAATAGTCTCACTAGACTACTAACTACAACAAAATAATTATTTTGCCAATTACCAAACTATAACACACCTAAATTTACTCCAAAAGGTTCTAAAGGTTCCAAAGGGAAACCCTCACAAGTGATAACTCTACTAATTTGAAAGAATAATAGTTTGACTAAAAAATAAACCCAAAGGTATCCTGGAAGGTCAAAATGTCAAAAGTTTCATAAAAATCAAAAAAGGCCTTGAACTCAAAATCACCACGAAGCTCCCGAACCCATCGGACTCGAAATCGCCACCGTCACTGAGCGCGACTTCCCAATTTTCCAGCGGATCTATTGCATGTCCTTGATTTTCAGGTGACTGCACTCGCCGCCACGACTTCTCTGCGTGGCAGCCAAAGTGCTATCTCGCAATCGCGACCGCTAGCGTATGGTGCGCCCCCTGTGAGAAAATTCATATTTTTCGTCTTTGGGAAAAAAATTAGTTTTTTCAGACCTTTTTTTTTAAATAAGGCTTTCTGAAATTTTTGGGGGGAAATAGTTTTCTTACGATATTACATAATTTTGCAGGAAAAAAAGTGTACATAAACTAGGTTCGCAGTAAAAAGTTCAAACTCATCTATTCAACAACGACACGCCAAAATTACCAGATAACAAAATCTGTAGTTATATTCATATGTTAGTTATATCATACCACAACAAATATTACATAAATACAAAAATTACTACCAATCATATAGTGACTGTTGTACCCAAAAATTTTCCCTCTCATATTTCTCAATACATTTCAAGTAAGATCCTCAAATTGCTCAAGGAAGTCCAAGGGTTGATCAGACAAACTCTTACCTAAGGCAGTCTACCTCAAATTAGGGTTTCATGTTGCATAAAGATACTTGAGTCCAATGGATCCCAAATGCTCACCATTGTCCTAATATGTTCTCAAGATCATCCTTGTCAAGTTTCAAGCCTTGCAGAGGAAGTTTGCTCAGTCAATTGCTCAAAGACCTGAAAATCGACTGTGCTAGGGCAAAAGTCAATTGTGGCCCACATACAGTCAAACTTTAAAATGTTTGGTCAACATCCTCATTTTGAATTATTATTCATCATTTGATCAAGGGTTGATCATGATTCCTCAAGGATTGCTCACAATTCATCAAAACCCAAAAGTTACTAAATTAGGGTTTTGTAGGAAAAGTCAACTCAACTTTGACCAAGCATAAATTTCTCATACTTTATGATAAATGACCCATACAAAGCTCATTTTGAATAGGATGCAATTCCCTACAATTCATCTTCATCTCACAAGTTCAAGATATGCACTCACAAGAAGTTATGAATTTGGACATTATAGGTCATTTTGAAAAGTCAACAAAAACACCTTTTTTGTCAAAGCTTCATACATGAACATGGAAGGCTCAATTGAGATGATACCAAAAGGGTTACTTAGAGGGCATCTTAATATTTCTAAAAAGTCCAAGAACACCTTCTGTGATACGGTGGGAGAACTGACTTGAGGTTTTGCGTTTGTATTCGCAAATGTTGCGGTTAGCAAGAGTCGCCACCGACTTTTTATTTTATCCTAAGGAAAGGTTAAAAAGCACAGCAAAAACCTTTTGAGATGTTTTCTTGGGTTCGGGGAGTAGATTATAGAAAGGGAAGGTATTATCACCCTTTCTATCCATGGTTATCCATGGGCTCTTAGTTACTTGCTTAGATCACTTGCCTTTTGTTTTCAATGGTTTGAAATGGTGCTTTAGTGTGAGTGGGTTTGAAAATATTTTGAAAAGAGGCCAATGTGGTGGCAACCTTTGTAATGATCCATGTGAGGATGTATACAAAGGTGTATGTATTTTGAAAAGGTTTTCATTTTGTTTTTGAAAGTTTTGTTTTGAAAGTGTTGTGATGTGTGATTTTGAAATTAGGCAAGTGTTTTGTTTTGCAAGTTGGATTCAAGTAACTAAGAGGTTATCTACTCCTAAATTTCTCAAAAGACTATTGCTATGCTTTAACCCTTTTAACAAGTTTGCTCCACCATTGTATTTGGTGGGCAACCTTGTGTTTAGGATGTGAGAGGGACAGGCGCGGGTCATCGTTTAGACCATAATTGTAACGACGTTAAATGTCTTTGGGCAATCTCTTTAAGGGACGTGATCATTTGTTTTTGTTTGTTTTGAAAAATTTTGTCGAGGGACTATGATCATTCAAATTGCTTGCTTTGCCCAAAGATGTTCAACATACAATATGGCCCATTTATTTGAAGGCAACAAGTGGAAAACCCTAGGGGGTGCAAGTGTGATTTGTGTGTCCATTTTCATGCTTGTTTATCTTGTATTAGGTCAAACTATTTTTTTATCGTTTTTCGCATACAAACCCTAATTCTAACATGTTATCATTAGAAAGCAATAAAGTGCGAAATTAAAATTACTAAGCTATTACAAAACCAAATATGGGAAGGGGGTACAAATGTTCAAATGGGGATATTGACAAGAATTTAAATCTAAATTATTACATCATTTGAATATTTGCAATTTTAAATAATGTACAAAAATTAAATAAAAATGCAAGATGCATAAAAAATGTTTTGTATATGTATGAGAAAAGTATGGTTTATGTAAAATAGAAAAGAAAATAAAAATTGTGTTATTTTTGGAGTATTTTGAATTTAGGGTAAAAATCCTAATTTTAAAGAAAATGTATTATTATCTAATTTAATACAAATGTTTATTTGTTTATTTATAAAAATAATATAATAATGAAGTATATTGTGAAAAAATGTATTTTTGTATCAAATATTAAAAAAATAAAAATTCAAGTATTTTTATATTTTTAACTTTAATATATTGATAACCATATATATATATATATATATATTAAACCCTAACTATGTATTATACACAAAATAAATATTTATTTAATATTTTAATAAAATAAATAAAAGAGTATTTTTTGTGTGAAATATTTTCAGAAAGTAAATAAAAATAAAAATTGTATTTACATCATTTTTATATTTTTAACTAATAATAGTATATATATACTTATGTATAAACAAAGAAAATAAACAAATAAATATGCAATAAATGCAAAAAATGATGAAAAAAATATTTTTAATTTTCTAATGTCATGAGAAAAAATAAACAAAGTCAACCAAAAAAGAAAAAGTCAAAAAGAGTCAAAAATGAAGCAAATGGGCTCAGGGGGTGTAAACATGGAAATGGGGTGTGAAAAGAAAATAAATCCAGGCCCAGCCCAGACCACTTCTTCTTCAACCTCTGTACAACCTCCTTCAAGCAAAACACGCGTTTTTTATCTCTGGATTCCTGGACTTTCAAGCAAAACTCATAACATAAAAAATGTAGAGCATTAAGAGACGGTTTCAACCATATAAAGAACATGACCTATCTCTCTAAGATGAGGGAGAATTTCTCTCCCCCCCATTTCTGACCTAACTTTTCATCAATGTTTAGACATGAAATTCTCTAAGCACACGAAATATAAATGAAATCTAAACATATGAGCATGTTCAGGGCTATGATTGTGACATGTTTTCTTCAAAAATCTAAAGCTAACAATGCCTAACAAGGGAGATAGAACTCCATGAATGTACCTGTTCAGTTGGAGTCGAGCTTTGCAATGGAGGATGTTTCAGAGTGAAATGATGACTTGTACAGCTTCCTTGAAGTGTAAGGATGCTTTCCCAATTCCTACTTTGTCTTGAAACTCCCTGAATCGAGCTAGTGAACTCCAACTGCAAAACAGAAAATTAAAAATGGTGAAGTGGCTTGGAGGTGTTACAGGTCTGATTTTAGGACATGGTTAGCTTGTATGTGTTGTAGGGAAGGTAGAGGAAAAGGTTTGGATCAAAATGCTCGAAGGGATTGGGAGTTTGCACTCAAACTGCAGGGGTTCCCCTGTTTGAGCAGTTTCAAGGTGATTTAGAGATGGAGGGTGCTTTAGATGTTAAGGACTCGTGCCAAAGCTTGAATATGGTCTATGGAATGTGTTTGATCACTTCTCTCTTCTGTTTCTAAGCTGAGATGAGATATGTGATAAGTTATGCAATGTTACTTGAAAATGAAGCAAGCAATGGTCACTTTTGTTTTTAGGTCAGTAGGGGCCTCTAATCCTGCTGCATAATCTTCTCTTGATCAGAGCAACTTGTCCATAATCTTGTGCCAAGAGGATTTTGCTTGTACTTGCTTGGATTTCAAATTGACATAAAGCTAGCTTTTTACAAAAATGGATAAAGCACTTTATCTAATTTAGGATTAATCCACTATGCAATGTTAGAACACAAAGAACATGGCCTCAACTCATTGAATATGCATTAAATTATTGAGTATGGAATGGTTCAAGGACCTGTAATTAAGCATAAAGCAAACTGAATTCAAATTTGCAAGTTTGTGAACATGTTTGGATGAAGAACAAAAGTGGATTTTTGCCAACTTATGAAATTCGAATCTCTCAAGTTATGAGGTTGTTTGATGAGTTCTTGGACATTTTGGAAAGCTTGGAATGTGTACTACAATCCATCTTTGAGATGCAAATCAAAATTCTAAGTGGAAGGGCATGAAAAGTGGCCTTGAAGTAGGGTAGAAAACCTTGTCAAAATAGGTCAAATTTCACTAAGTTAAAAGATGGTTTAGTGCCCTTATTCAAAAAATTATAACTTGAGATACAAGCTTCAAATGAGAAAACTTTGTGAATCAAAGTTGTATATTATGCAACAAGCTACAACTTTCATGTTTTGACTTTTGTTTGAATCCAAATGGATCTTGGTGAAAAGATGGGGCAAAGTTGGGAAAAAATTAGGGTTTTTCATAACTTAGAAAAATTCTAAGTTATGAAAAATTCCATTTTCAAACCCTAATTTGCATTTTGAGATTTCTTGGTGAACAAGTTTCATGATTTGGCATGTTTTGATGAAAAATGAATCTTGACTCTTGATTTTGACCAAAAAAGTCAAAGTTTGACTTTTCAGTATACAGTCAAAATTGATCAATTGACTGAGAAATTCAACTGTCAACCTTGTGTACTTGGGATCTTTTGAGCTTGATGAATGTGTCAAAATAATTTCATTGAGTCCTTGAGTCCATATGTGAGCTTGATTTGCCATTGGCTAGGTCAAACAGTCAAAAATTGCCTTTGTGCAGTCAAAACCCTAAAAATGACCATTTTGCCCTTTTGGTGATCTGATCCAAATTCTTGTGGAATTGTGGTCCAAACTTGATCAAATGGTCCATATGAATTCATAATGTTGATGTGGATCAAATTTCATGAGGTTTGACTGTCAATTGGCCATAGTTGACTTTTTCCCCAATACAGCTGATTTCTAGGTCAACTGTCCAATTGACTGGGTAAAACTTGGAATCAAGACTTGAAACTTGGCATGGGTAAACTTGGGAGTCCAACATGAAGCATGAAAGTCATCTTAGGCATTTTAGGTCAAAACATCCTTAGGCAAACACAAACCCTAATTTGAGTCCACAGTGCAAGGAGAAGTCTTGAGCAGAGGAAACCTTAACTGTATCTTGATCTTCAAAAGGTCTTGTGATGTGAAAATGTTGAGGAAATGGGAGGGCAAATTTTGGGGTACAACAGTTGCCCCTGTTCAATCTTCTTGAACCTGAAGAGTTAGATTGGCAGGTTTGCCTTTCGTGACTCGAGGGTAAAAGGAGATTGGACACTAGAGTGCCCGGAAATTTGCACTCGCATGTCGGAGTCTCAACAATGTGGTGTCGGGGAATGGGCTTATAGATGCCATTTGGAGAGGTGACAGAACCTTGTTGGGAATGGGCTTATAGATGCCATTTGGAAGTGTCGGTCGCATAAGAGATTCCTTTGCGAGAACTTGTGTATTTGAGAAAGACGGATGTTTTCCCGGCTTGTTACAGGTGTTTGATCCTCAGTCTCCTGATGCAGATATGCCCTGGCTAGATACAGGTATCGAATCTACAATCGGTTGCTCACAGATGTGCCCTGGCTGGATACAGGAGTCGAATCTGAAAATAGTCGTCAATGGATATGCCCTGGCTGGATACAGGAATCGAATCTTCAAACTCTTCAGACATGCCCTGGCTAGATACAGGAATTGAGTCCGGAAATGTGGTCAACAGATATGCCCTGGCTGGATACAGGAATCGAATCTGGAAAGGTGATAGTTGATAGATATGCCCTGGCTGGATACAGGAATCGAATCTTCGAACTCTTCAGACGTGCCCTGGCTAGATACAGGAGTCGAGTCTAGAAACTGATCACTCTCAGATGTGCCCTGGCTAGATACGGGTATCGAATCTGGAATTGTGACAGTTGAAGGTAGTCGTTTTTGAGATTGTCTTTTTCCTGAAAAGGCAAAAACGTAAGTTGTATGCAATGTTATGATGTATGATATGCATGATATCATGATGTTCAACATGAGATGTTGTATGCGTTTCATCATGTATGTAAGCAAGATGTATGAAAATGTGAAATGTTTATGAGTGTAATTTCATCTTAGGAAAATAAATCCTTGACGAACGGCCGGGAAGCTGCTCTGTGGAAGAGATACTTGGCCGAAGTTTTGATGAAAGGCCTGCTGAGGACTTCAATGACGGATTCCGCTGGGGATAATGATGATAAAATCCACTCGGGAATTCCAAAGATAAACTCTGCTTGGGAATACCAAAGATAGACTCCGCTGGGGACTGAAGGAACTTTGCCGAGAGCGATCTTCCGTGGCTTTTAGCTGAGGATAACCCAGTTATAAGTCCTTGTGAGGAAATAACTCTAAATAAAACTCGGGTGAGACGTCCGTGCTTCGCAGGGGATAAGCTTGCAGAAATTACTGGGGATGAGCTTTAAGACCTGCCGGGGAATGTTGTGCCTTTTCAGGATCGACGGGGAATCAACTCCGCTTGGGGAAAGTATTGTCGCATCTTGTTTTACTCTGCGGGGAATTGAGATGATTTGGCCACATTCTTCAGTTGAACCTACCTTGGTGCCTTGGCGGACAAAACAACCAGACTGCATTAGACAACTCCACATTGCCCCTGTCTTTGATGTCACCTGTAATTAATCTCTTGTTTCATATGCAAACATTTATGAATCAGCAATTTAATGTCAAATGCATATATCAAAAATGAACATTGGACGTTCTTCGCAAGACAAAACAAAAAAGAGGAAAACAATGGTAATTTGTATGAACAAGTGAATTTGTATTGATTTAAACTTTGCCTGTGAATAGGCGTTTTTGTACAAGAGGCTGACATCCTAGTAAGAGGACATCGCCAAATAGTATAGAGTTTATAATTTGAAAAAGAAAACAAAACAGCTATGTGAACAATCCCACTGGGTTCCAACTCTGCTATCGCCTTTATGTCTTCGAACATCTCATCGCTTTGCTGCCTAATTTGAAGATGAAGCTGATTGGTCAATGCCGAAATCTGGAGCCAGATAGTTGATACCGAATTCCGAACGCGAAGTGATCCAATGAGACATAGTGTTACGCTTTTATCCCTAACTTTTGCCTGGACCGCCCTTTCGGGTTTTCAGTCCACCGGGATACCCTTTTTTTGCCCAAGCCGCCCTTTCAGGTTTTCGACTTGCCGGGTGTACAGATTTTTTTTATTCATTTCATCCCTTACTTTTGCCCGAACCCTTTTGGTTCGCCGGGAAGCCCTTATTTTGCCTAGGTATGTCAACCTAGCGGGTCTTTTATTTATGCGTAGTATTTTTTCACTATGTCTGCATTGGCGGGGTGGGGAAGGTCGTCACCATCCATGGTGGTTAGGATCATGGCTCCTCCCGAGAACACACGTTTAACCACAAATGGCCCTTCGTATGTAGGGGTCCATTTGCCCCTGGGATCACTTTGAGGAAGGATGATGCGTTTGATTACCAGGTCCCCAACTTGATACTCTTGCGGTCTGACTTTCTTGTTAAATGCCCTGATCATCCGTTTTTGATACGTTTGACCATGACAGATAGCAGTGAGCCTCTTTTCGTCAATCAGATTTAATTGATCCAGTCGAGTCTGGATCCAGTCATCTTCATTCAAGTCTGCATCCTTCATTATCCGGAGAGAGGGTATCTGGATTTCAATTGGCAAGACTGCCTCCATGCCATAGACCAAGGAGAAAGGAGTTGCCCCGGTTGATGTCCTTGCTGAGGTGCGGTACCCATGAAGAGCGAACGGTAACATCTCGTGCCAATCTTTATAGGTCACTGTCATCTTCTGCACAATTTTCTTGATATTTTTATTGGCTGCCTCTACAGCCCCATTCATCTTTGGCCGGTAGGGAGAAGAATTGTGGTGCTGTATCTTGAATTGTTCACAGAGTTCAGTGATCATTTTGTTATTGAGATTGGTACCATTATCCGTAATGATTCTTTCTGGGACGCCGTACCGACAGATCAGATTATGCCGGATGAAACGTGCCACGACGCTTTTGGTTACTGTGGCATAGGAAGCTGCCTCAACCCATTTCGTGAAATAATCGATTGCCACCAAGATGAAGCGATGCCCATTGGATGCCGTTGGTCGGATCTCACCGATCATATCGATGCCCCACATTGCGAAAGGCCAAGGTGCCGTTAGGACATTCAAAGGAACTGGAGGGATATGCACCTTGTCAGCATAGATCTGGCACTTATGACAAGTTCGGGAGTGTTGGTAACAATCGGCTTCCATTGTGGACCAGAAATATCCTGCCCGAAGGATTTTCTTAGCCATGGTGTGTCCACTGGAATGTGTTCCAAATGTACCTTCATACAGTTCCATCATGATTTTCTCCGCTTCAGCCTTATCCACACAACGTAGCAGAGTCGAATCATGATTCCGTTTGTAGAGAATGCCGTTGCTGAGGAAGAATTTTGCAGCAAATCTCCTCATGAACTTCTTATCATTGACAGATGCACCTTCAGGGTATTCCTGAACTTCCAAGTACCTCTTCACCTCATGATACCAGGGTTTTTCAATGGCCTTCTCAACCTCGAGCTCGCAGCAGTATGCCGGTTCATCCAACTTCCAGATTATGATTCGGGGAGCCTCATTGTCCCATTTAACTTTGAACATTGAAGACATCGTGGCTAGTGCGTCCGCTAGCTGATTCTCCTCTCTAGGGAAATGTTCGAAAGTTATCTCTTCAAAGTGAGGGAGCAAGGTCGACACATACTCCTTGTAAGGAATAAGATTCGGGTGTTTCGTATCCCACTCGCCTTTGATCTGATTGATCACGAGAGCGGAATCTCCGAAGACACTTAGAAATTTTATCCTTAAGTCGATTGCAGCTTGTAAACCCATGATACATGCCTCATATTCTGCCATATTGTTGGTGCAGCTGAAACATAATCGGGCGGTGAGGGGAGTATGAGTTCCTTTAGGAGATATGATTACAGCGCCGACGTCGTTACCCAAAGCATTGGAGGCTCCATCAAAATGCATAGACCATCGGGATCCTTCCTCAGGTCCTTCATCCGGTCCAGGTACTTCACAGTCAGTTACCACCATGATGTCTTCGTCCGGAAAATCAAAGTTCAATGATTGGTAATCATCCACAGGTTGGTGTGCCAAATGATCTGCCAGTACACTTCCCTTAATTGCTTTCTGAGTTGTATACTGGATATCATATTCTGTTAAGATCATTTGCCATCTCGCTATTCTTCCAGACAGAGCGGGCTTTTCAAATATGTACTTGATGGGATCCATCTTTGAAATCAATAAAGTAGTGTGAGTCAGCATATACTGTCTCAGCCGGCGAGCAGCCCATACAAGAGCGCATCAAGTTTTCTCAAGCAGTGAGTAACGAGACTCACAGTCGGTAAACTTTTTGCTCAAGTAATAAATAGCGTGCTCTTTTCGGCCAGACTCGTCATGCTGCCCCAGCACACACCCCATTGAATTATCAAGCACTGTCAAGTATAGTATCAGAGGTCTTCCTTCCACCGGTGGCATAAGAATGGGTGGCTCTTGGAGATATTCCTTTATCCTTTCAAAGGCAGCCTGACATTCATCATTCCAGCGTACTACTTGATCTTTCTTCAGCAATTTGAAGATTGGCTCACAAGTAGCAGTCAGATGCGAGATGAATCGAGCAATGTAATTCAGTCGTCCTAGGAAACCTCTGACTTCTTTTTCTGTTTTTGGAGTCGGCATCTCTTGTATGGATTTTACCTTGGCAGGATCCACCTGAATACCTTTATCACTTACAATGAAACCTAGCAACTTTCCGGATCTTACCCCAAAGGTGCATTTGTTGGGATTCAACCTCAGCTTGTATAACTTGAGTCGGTCAAACAACTTCCTCAGATGGTCAAGGTGCTCCTCCTCAGTTTGAGATCTTGCAATCATGTCATCAACGTATACCTCAATTTCATGATGGATCATATCATGAAACAAAGCAACCATGGCACGTTGATAGGTTACCCCAGCATTTTTCAATCCGAATGGCATGACCTTATAACAGAAGGTGCCCCACTGAGTCACAAATGTAGTCTTCTCCATATCTTCAGGAGCCATCTTGATCTGATTATACCCTGAAAAACCATCCATGAAGGAGAACACCTTGTGTTGAGCTGTATTGTCAACAAGGACATCAATGTGAGGTAGGGGGAAGTCATCCTTGGGGCTGGCCCTGTTCAAATCCCTGTAGTCGACACACATTCTGACTTTACCGTCCTTCTTTGGTACTGGCACCACATTGGCAACCCACTGAGGGTAAGAAGTCACTGCAAGGAACCCGGCATCAAACTGCTTCATAACCTCGGCCTTGATCTTTTCAGACATCTCTGGACGCATCCGTCGAACTTTTTGCTTTACCGGAGGGCAATCTCCCTTGGTTGGCAGATGGTGAACTACAATGTCGGCATCCAAACCAGGCATATCTTCATAGGACCAAGCAAAAATCTCCATGTAGTCTTGTAGCATCTGGATCAATCGTTGCTTCACGCTGAGCTCTAGATTGGCACCAATCTTGACCTCTTTCCTATCTGTCTCAGTACCCAAGTTAATTGTTTCCACAGGCTCTTCATGTGGTTGAATAGCCCTCTCTTCCTGGAGTAGCAGTCTTGCGAGTTCACCAGGCACTTCACAATCATCTTCACCTTCGTCTTCGGCCAAGTTGATCGGATTTTCGAAGTCATAACTGGCGGTAGCAGAGCTGTTACCAGTGAGATCCAGAGTGGATTGAAACCTGTATAAGTGAGTGTGTGTAAATATAGCTGTTTTGCAATATATATAACACAGAAAGGAAAAGAGCAAAAGATTTGAAATGCAACAAACGTCCAATGTTTTGATTGATGATATATGAAAATGTCATACAAAAAGCCCTCACAAATGGAGCTACGATGCCCCGGGTAGGACACCGAGCCAACAAAGTTTTAACATATTGTTTGTTACAAATTTGGAAATCAAAAGAAATTAATTACTGCGTGACAAATGTGATAGGGGTAAAATCCTTTGCCGTCCAATTGCTCGGTCCGTCGCTGGCAGTCGGGTAGATCCAACTGTCAAACTCTGCTTCCTCTACATCCTCCTCGATAGCATTCACCCTTGAGCTGGAAATAAATACCGGAGCCTTTCCGATCTTCTCTTTGCGCACCGCCTTCTGAGCCTCTGCAGTAAAGCCTAGCCCAAACTTGTCGTTCTTCTGAGTGAAGTCAGGAAGCTGACCCCAGTGTGCACAATTGCCTTTCTGAACCACGGCCCGGGCATCCCTGAGGGAAACCATCTTCAAGGAATCATTCTCTTCGGCTATTGTCTCTGCAGCGGCTGAAATTGGATGCACCTCCTCGAAATGCTGGAAGGGGGTTTCAATGAACTCTCTGTCCATCTCGATGTACCTGAAGGAATTCAAATGGCTCACCATATACTCCTCTTCTCCTTGCACAATGACGATCTTCCCCCTGACGGGATACTTCAGCTTCTGGTGCAAGGTGGAGGTCACTTCCCCAGCTTTATGGATCCAAGGTCGACCCAACAGACAAGAGTACGATGGACGTATATCCATCACGTAAAAGGTAGAGTCAAACACTTGAGAGCCCACACGAATAGGGATGTTAACCTCTCCATGAACCATCCTTTTGGAACCGTCAAAGGCCCTGACGATGATATTGCTGGGTTTCAACTCCAGGCCTTCATAATCCAGACGATCCAAAGCCTTTTTCGGTAGAACATTCAAGGAAGAACCAGTATCCACCAATACATGTGCCAGAGTAGTGCCCCTGCATTCAATAGAGACATGCAGGGCATCATTGTGGTCTCTCCCTTTCGCGGTCAGGTCAGCATCTGAAAAACCCAAGTCGTTGTCCGCTGTCAGATTAGCTATGCAATCAGTGAACTGGACTGCAGACGTCTCCTGCGGCACATGGGCCGTCTTGAGAAATGAGATCAAGGCTTTAGCATGGGCCTCAGAGCATAGCAATAAGGAGAGCAGGGAGATCTTGGAGGGCGTATGCCCCAACTGCTCGACAACATTAAAATCACTCTTCTTTATTATTTTCATAATCTCCTCCATTTCTTGTCGGGAGGCCTCAGCATTTATGGGTATTGGTGCCTCCATCCGGGCAGGCTCTTCTTCAATCCCTTTGCCCCGGGCATTTGATGACTCGGTAGCAGGGGAAACAACTTGATTAGCAACAGTAACAGGTATACTTGTAGGTTTTATGAGGAGGGGCCTTCGAATAGCGGGCGGCGCAATGTCAGGCGAGAAGAGCCTGCCACTGCGGGTGACCTTGGCTGGACCAGTGATATCGCAGATACTGGCGCTAGTGTCAAATTCTTGTTTGATTCCATTTACATACACGTCTGCCCCATAATGCCAGGGGACAGCTTTATCAGATACGTAGGAGAGGGGCCCCGGAACAGTAATGATCACATGCGCAACTGTCATGATTTGAATAGGCTTCTTTGGGGGAGCCTTGATTGGATTTTTGAAGATGGTAATTACAGAAACTTCTTTCATCGGAACCAATTGAACAGCAGTCTTTTTTAATAGAATTTCCTTGCTATCCATTAGGCCTTGGATGCCTAACCTCAGCAAGGGACAATCAGATAGGGAAATAGCACAGAACAGGCAACCTTCACCGCAACCCGGAAATAAACTGGCCCGCAGTAGGTTCTTCTTAACAGTCTTCAGAGGGGTAACAACTTCATCTACCGAAACAGCGTACACTTCTTCCTCAATGGCATTTACCCTATGCTGGGGCATAGGAGCCGTTACAACATTTGGTCTTTTCGGCGCTTCAAACTGAATTTCCTTTGCGTCGATCAGATCTTGCACTTTGTTTCTCAAGGCCCAGCAATCATCAGTAGTGTGCCCGGGACTATCAGAATGATAAGCACACCGGGCATTTGGGTTATACTTAGGAGACGCAGTGTTGACGACCTTAGGAGCTTCTTTGAGGGTCACCAGGTTGGTGGATAACAGTTGGGGTAAAATTTGAGATAATGTCATACTTAGTCGGGTATACTGCCTCTTGGGCCTTTCGCTTCTTTGTTGGTTGTACTGCTGAGGAGCAGCAACAGGTTTGGAGATGACCAAAGCATTGACGGTTTGGCGACTTTCGGGCTTGATTTGTCTTCTAGGACCATAGACGGCACTTGCTTCTTTCTTAAACGGCCTCTTCTCAGCACTTGTAGAGGCAGCCTTCTGTATCTTGCCTGACCTGATGCCAGCTTCAATTCTTTCTCCCGTTAATATCAAATCTGTAAATCCAGCGGAGGAGTTACCAACCAAATGATTGAAAAACGGACCAGACAACGTCCCGAGGAACATATCAACCAGCTCTCGATCAGTTAATGGAGGCTGCACCCTGCCAGCCAAATCTCTCCATTTTTGAGCGTACTCTTTGAACCCTTCACCCGTCCCTAGAGACATACCCTGAAGTTGGGTATGCGTAGGAGCGAGATCAGAATTGTATTGGTATTGTCTGTAGAATGCGGTTGCCAAATCCTCCCAGTGTCGGATGCTAGCTCCATCCAATTGGTAGAACCATTCAAGCTGTGACCCCGAGAGGCTATCTTGGAAGAAGTGAATCCAGAGGTTCTTATCCGCCGTGTAAGGTTGAATTTTCCTTACGTACGACCTTAGATGTAGCTTTGGGCAGGAGACCCCATCATACTTGGCGAAGGCAGGCGCCTTAAACTTGTGTGGAATGACTACCCCAGAAGATAACCCCAAATCTCCGAAATCCAGTCCTGGCACGTTCTGAATCTCCATGGCGCTCAAGCGGTCCTCCAATTGCTTGTATCTGTCAGCAGCAGGTGGGTATTGTTCGTCGTTATAGTCCGTCTCGTTGTCGGAGACTGCGGGACTAAGAGCTCCTCCCCCTTGGGGACTGTTCTTCTCAGCAGAAGAAGTGGTTGGATCAGCTTCATTATGGAGTGTGTTCCCAAATCGGCGTCCGGTGTTGAACAATGCAGTCCTCTTTTTCTTCTTCTTCTTCAGGAGTAGAGTCTTCAACTCTTGCTGACCTTGGGCTAGGCTTAGGACCATTTCTTGAAACTGTGCACTTTGGGCCTGAAGGGCCTTGATTGCTTGCTCACTGGAGGAGTCTGGATTCATGATGACTGTTCACACAAACAGCGAAGAAAATTAAGCAACCTGTGAAATAGGGTACCTGCTATGCATATGGTGCAATGGAATGCGTATGTATGCAATGCATTCAAGGATTTAGAACATTCAAAATTTGTTGCAGACAAAAAGGAACGCACATCATATTAATAAGGAGAAATTCGTTAGTACATAAATGCCCCATGGGCCAAATATTACAAAATGACTCCTCAAGACAAAAAAACATTGCGCATCCTCTTTGGTGCGATGTAGGTGTTGAGATTCCTTTCCTCGTGCAGTAGGCGGGTGAGTTCCAGGACCTTCTTTTCGCTAGCATGTAGACTGGTCTCAAGAGAATTCCGTTCTTCCTTAAGCTGGATCCAGCTCTTCTGCATCTCTTCCCAGGATGTGGGCATATCAGGATGCTGAATGGTGTAGGACACCTCTCCTTCCAAGACTGGCTCTTTGATTACTGGGAGCATATGAGGATAAGGCATTACTAACTTCTGGGAGCGGGCTCGTACCCACTTGAGATAAGGTTCCAACGGGATGGAGTTCCTGTGCCCCAGTGTCTTGCTGTCTATCCTACTCGGCATCCTCCAAGCTCTGATAAATCTCTGACGAAGTCCTTGAGTATCGTTGTCGAAGTCGAAAACTATGTCAGGAATTAACATGTCATGAGGGCCATCCCTCCGAGCATAACCAAATTGTCTCCAAGCCAGGCATGGGTTGTAGGTAATACCTCCTTTGATTCCAAATAAAGGAACATTAGGGTACTCCCCGCAACGATCAATGATAATGATGTCTTCCCTAGACCTAGGGCACCAATGTATATCTGCATGCGTGAGAGTCATTAACCGTTGTGACCATCTCAAACCCCGCTCGTTCTTTAAAACTGTTTGTGGAAGGTGCGAAATAAACCACCTTCCCAAGAGAGGAGTGCAACACATAAGGACACCCCTTCTTCTCATGGTTCAAGTGTAACATGAGTGAAGGATGTCCCCCAGCAACGTAGGTATAGGATTCTTGGTCATGAAGATCTGGACAGCACTGATATCAATAAGTTGATCTGGGTTAGGGAACAACACCAAACCATAGACAAGGAGGGCCATAACTTCTTCAAAAGCTCATAGGTCAAGAGAGTTCCAACATTCTTGGGCCTTTTCAAACAGAAACCTAGCTAAGAACCCTTTGATACCACTTCTAACTTCCCAATGTCCTTTGAGGTCAGATGTCTGTAGGTGCAAGGCTTTAGCAATCTCTTCAAGCTTGGGCTCCTCTTCCGTACCGTTGTAGGGTAGTTGATCAAGGATAGGGACCTTCAGAAGTCGGGAGAACTCTTCCAATGTAGGCACCAACTGATAATCCGGGAAGGTGAAGCAGTGATGCAGAGGGTCAAAGAATTGGAACAGGACCTTTATCAAGTCCTCCTCAATGTTGGTGTTAACCAAGTTGATGAGTCTTCCATGTCTCTCACTGAATGAAGAACCCTCGGGAATCCTGGACAGAAGTTCCTTAAGCTGAGGAGGGATCTTTACAAGGCTAATCTGAATTGTCTTTCTGCGAGCAGTTTCCATGTCCTATAAAACAAGAACAAATATGAAGATTCGAAACCCTTGAAATGGTTAGTCAATGCTCATGATGTTTGTATGATGTAATGATGTGATGATTAAATACACTATAAATATTCACAAAGGCAAACATGGTAAGGCACACAAGTCATACAAGCCCTTAGAGTTTAGGCCTGCATGGGGTCTGGGTATTACCCTCTTGAAGTTTGGTGGGCTCAACCTGTCCTATCAAAAGTAATCGGGTTCTAAAGGTCCCAATATCACTGGATTGCTTTCATTGTTCATCGTTTCGATTTAGCCACTGAACTGGCGACCGAAATATTCCAGGAAAGCAACCCTCAATTGAGTGTAGTATCGAGTATCAACCAACCTCGGACTGCACCAAAGTCAGTTATCTCACTACCCTAAAAAGGCCAAGATGGTTCAATTAAGGTTCCTAAGGTCAGTTGATGCTTCACGACACCACGCGGCGGCCCCGTACTCTCCTTGACTGAAATCAAGGGTTACCGGTACACACCAAAGTGCCACATCAACGTAGCAGACTGTTTCAACCATGTCGGTATACCCCGCACTGTTCCCTCACAGCCTTGTTGCTACTTTCTAAGAAGGTATCCCCAGATCCGGGTTAGGATCTATAAAACTCCGATACAAAGCCCACAAATGTAAAAGCAAACAAAGCAAGTAATTGAAAACAAAGGTGATCTAAACCCTAACGTTACTCCACTTTAAAAGTAAGTCCCCAGCAGAGTCGCCAGTTCTGTGATACGGTGGGAGAACTGACTTGAGGTTTTGCGTTTGTATTCGCAAATGTTGCGGTTAGCAAGAGTCGCCACCGACTTTTTATTTTATCCTAAGGAAAGGTTAAAAAGCACAGCAAAAACCTTTTGAGATGTTTTCTTGGGTTCGGGGAGTAGATTATAGAAAGGGAAGGTATTAGCACCCTTTCTATCCATGGTTATCCATGAGCTCTTAGTTACTTGCTTAGATCACTTGCCTTTTGTTTTCAATGGTTTGAAATGGTGCTTTAGTGTGAGTGGGTTTGAAAATATTTTGAAAAGAGGCCAATGTGGTGGCAACCTTTGTAATGATCCATGTGAGGATGTATACAAAGGTGTATGTCTTTTGAAAAGGTTTTCATTTTGTTTTTGAAAGTTTTGTTTTGAAAGTGTTGTGATGTGTGATTTTGAAATTAGGCAAGTGTTTTGTTTTGCAAGTTGGATTCAAGTAACTAAGAGGTTATCTACTCCTAAATTTCTCAAAAGACTATTGCTATGCTTTAACCCTTTTAACAAGTTTGCTCCACCATTGTATTTGGTGGGCAACCTTGTGTTTAGGATGTGAGAGGGACAGGCGCGGGTCATCGTTTAGACCATAATTGTAACGACGTTAAATGTCTTTGGGCAATCTCTTTAAGGGACGTGATCATTTGTTTTTGTTTGTTTTGAAAAATTTTGTCGAGGGACTATGATCATTCAAATTGCTTGCTTTGCCCAAAGATGTTCAACATACAATATGGCCCATTTATTTGAAGGCAACAAGTGGAAAACCCTAGGGGGTGCAAGTGTGATTTGTGTGTCCATTTTCATGCTTGTTTATCTTGTATTAGGTCAAACTATTTTTTTATCGTTTTTCGCATACAAACCCTAATTCTAACATGTTATCATTAGAAAGCAATAAAGTGCGAAATTAAAATTACTAAGCTATTACAAAACCAAATATGGGAAGGGGGGTACAAATGTTCAAATGGGGATATTGACAAGAATTTAAATCTAAATTATTACATCATTTGAATATTTGCAATTTTAAATAATGTACAAAAATTAAATAAAAATGCAAGATGCATAAAAAATGTTTTGTATATGTATGAGAAAAGTATGGTTTATGTAAAATAGAAAAGAAAATAAAAATTGTGTTATTTTTGGAGTATTTTGAATTTAGGGTAAAAATCCTAATTTTAAAGAAAATGTATTATTATCTAATTTAATACAAATGTTTATTTGTTTATTTATAAAAATAATATAATAATGAAGTATATTGTGAAAAAATGTATTTTTGTATCAAATATTAAAAAAATAAAAATTCAAGTATTTTTTATATTTTTAACTTTAATATATTGATAACCATATATATATATATATATATATTAAACCCTAAATATGTATTATACACAAAATAAATATTTATTTAATATTTTAATAAAATAAATAAAAGAGTATTTTTTGTGTGAAATATTTTCAGAAAGTAAATAAAAATAAAAATTGTATTTACATCATTTTTATATTTTTAACTAATAATAGTATATATATACTTATGTATAAACAAAGAAAATAAACAAATAAATATGCAATAAATGCAAAAAATGATGAAAAAAATATTTTTAATTTTCTAATGTCATGAGAAAAAATAAACAAAGTCAACCAAAAAAGAAAAAGTCAAAAAGAGTCAAAAATGAAGCAAATGGGCTCAGGGGGTGTAAACGTGGAAATGGGGTGTGAAAAGAAAATAAATCCAGGCCCAGCCCAGACCACTTCTTCTTCAACCTCTGTACAACCTCCTTCAAGCAAAACACACGTTTTTTATCTCTGGATTCCTGGACTTTCAAGCAAAACTCATAACATAAAAAGTGTAGAGCATTAAGAGACGGTTTCAACCATATAAAGAACATGACCTATCTCTCTAAGATGAGGGAGAATTTCTCTCCCCCCCATTTCTGACCTAACTTTTCATCAATGTTCAGACATGAAATTCTCTAAGCACACGAAATATAAATGAAATCTAAACATATGAGCATGTTCAGGGCTATGATTGTGACATGTTTTCTTCAAAAATCTAAAGCTAACAATGCCTAACAAGGGAGATAGAACTCCATGAATGTACCTGTTCAGTTGGAGTCGAGCTTTGCAATGGAGGATGTTTCAGAGTGAAATGATGACTTGTACAGCTTCCTTGAAGTGTAAGGATGCTTTCCCAATTCCTACTTTGTCTTGAAACTCCCTGAATCGAGCTAGTGAACTCCAACTGCAAAACAGAAAATTAAAAATGGTGAAGTGGCTTGGAGGTGTTACAGGTCTGATTTTAGGACATGGTTAGCTTGTATGTGTTGTAGGGAAGGTAGAGGAAAAGGTTTGGATCAAAATGCTCGAAGGGATTGGGAGTTTGCACTCAAACTGCAGGGGTTCCCCTGTTTGAGCAGTTTCAAGGTGATTTAGAGATGGAGGGTGCTTTAGATGTTCAGGACTCGTGCCAAAGCTTGAATATGGTCTATGGAATGTGTTTGATCACTTCTCTCTTCTGTTTCTAAGTTGAGATGAGATATGTGATAAGTTATGCAATGTTACTTGAAAATGAAGCAAGCAATGGTCACTTTTGTTTTTAGGTCAGTAGGGGCCTCTAATCCTGCTGCATAATCTTCTCTTGATCAGAGCAACTTGTCCATAATCTTGTGCCAAGAGGATTTTGCTTGTACTTGCTTGGATTTCAAATTGACATAAAGCTAGCTTTTTACAAAAATGGATAAAGCACTTTATCTAATTTAGGATTAATCCACTATGCAATGTTAGAACACAAAGAACATGGCCTCAACTCATTGAATATGCATTAAATTATTGAGTATGGAATGGTTCAAGGACCTGTAATTAAGCATAAAGCAAACTGAATTCAAATTTGCAAGTTTGTGAACATGTTTGGATGAAGAACAAAAGTGGATTTTTGCCAACTTATGAAATTCGAATCTCTCAAGTTATGAGGTTGTTTGATGAGTTCTTGGACATTTTGGAAAGCTTGGAATGTGTACTACAATCCATCTTTGAGATGCAAATCAAAATTCTAAGTGGAAGGGCATGAAAAGTGGCCTTGAAGTAGGGTAGAAAACCTTGTCAAAATAGGTCAAATTTCACTAAGTTAAAAGATGGTTTAGTGCCCTTATTCAAAAAATTATAACTTGAGATACAAGCTTCAAATGAGAAAACTTTGTGAATCAAAGTTGTAGATTATGCAACAAGCTACAACTTTCATGTTTTGACTTTTGTTTGAATCCAAATGGATCTTGGTGAAAAGATGGGGCAAAGTTGGGAAAAAATTAGGGTTTTTCATAACTTAGAAAAATTCTAAGTTATGAAAAATTCCATTTTCAAACCCTAATTTGCATTTTGAGATTTCTTGGTGAACAAGTTTCATGATTTGGCATGTTTTGATGAAAAATGAATCTTGACTCTTGATTTTGACCAAAAAAGTCAAAGTTTGACTTTTCAGTATACAGTCAAAATTGATCAATTGACTGAGAAATTCAACTGTCAACCTTGTGTACTTGGGATCTTTTGAGCTTGATGAATGTGTCAAAATAATTTCATTGATTCCTTGAGTCCATATGTGAGCTTGATTTGCCATTGGCTAGGTCAAACAGTCAAAATTTGCCTTTGTGCAGTCAAAACCCTAAAAATGACCATTTTGCCCTTTTGGTGATCTGATCCAAATTCTTGTGGAATTGTGGTCCAAACTTGATCAAATGGTCCATATGAATTCATAATGTTGATGTGGATCAAATTTCATGAGGTTTGACTGTCAATTGGCCATAGTTGACTTTTTCCCCAATACAGCTGATTTCTAGGTCAACTGTCCAATTGACTGGGTAAAACTTGGAATCAAGACTTGAAACTTGGCATGGGTAAACTTGGGAGTCCAATATGAAGCATGAAAGTCATCTTATGCATTTTAGGTCAAAACATCCTTAGGCAAACACAAACCCTAATTTGAGTCCACAGTGCAAGGAGAAGTCTTGAGCAGAGGAAACCTTAACTGTATCTTGATCTTCAAAAGGTCTTGTGATGAGAAAATGTTGAGGAAATGGGAGGGCAAATTTTGGGGTACAACACCTTCATAGAGTCAAAATTGAAGAAGTTATGCATTGGTGAAGTTGACCTTTTTTGCAAAATTGCCAAAAAGTCAAAAGTGCCTCAAATTGAAATTTTTGTCAAATGGGCCCAACTTTTTGCACTTGTTTTGAGTTTGTAACATGGTCCAAGAGCCCTAACTCTTTCCACTTGCCTTTATTTTATTTTTGCCATTTATTTTGATTTTTATTTAAATTAAATCAAATTAAATCAAAATAAATCATGGAAATATCCAAATCATTCAAACCTTAAGATTTGATGCATGTTGCAGGTCCCTTATACAGCTAGCAAGTGAATCAAATCGTGTAAGGCATGGTTGTGCATAAAAAGATTGGTTTTGGCCTATTTTTGGAAATATTTTCATGAAGATCAAATCATGATCAAAGACCATAATTGCCAAAGATTGAGAACACATTTGCAACCCTAATTCGTTCCTTGGTATATAGTGGACAAAAGTAGATCAAAAACACAAGGTTTGGAGGCGTGGAGAGGAAGAACAAAACTTGAAAAAACTCAAGAAAAGTGTTGATCTGATTTTGTACTTCCAGGCATTTTCAAGACTCCCAAGCCATCTCTTTTGTTTCCTGGGCACTCAAGGAAGCTATACCAATCAAAAGCAAGTGTTCTCGTGCCTAGAATCCGGTTCCACGACCCCCACAGTTTGTCACTATTTTCATAATTTAATCTCTTCATTCTTGCATCTTTATCATGTTTCAATAGCATATTTATAATCCCTAACGTGTTTGCAAGCTCATGGTGACCATTAATTGCATTTTCACTAATTGTATAGAAATCCACCATTGTTAGGGTTTTGGTTTTTTCCTGTACAGGCAAAATTGGTCCACAAGAAGGGTACCATAATGCTCACCAAGCCAAGAAGAATTTGTCCACAACATTAGATTCCATTTATCGTGCATGTATGTGATTTTGAAACGTGTAGGGGTTGTAGCTACGGACTTTTGTCCATAGGTAAAAGTCTCCAGACTTTTAGAAACGGAGAGAGGTTAGGGACGATGGTGTGGCAAGCCTTGATTGCTCCATTTGAATTTGCGCGCGGATAATGGTTATTTTGTTTGTTTTCCATATTATTATTTATTATTACTTCATGTACAGCAAAAGCATGCCAACTCAGTTGGTATGAAGGCAGATGGAAAGGCCATAGGACCTGGGTTCGAATCCCAGGTCCCTCATATTCTTCAATTTTATTGTTTCTTGTATAATCATGCGCTTGTACAGGCCAAAAGACCACCATGGACCATCATCTCTCAACCATCAGATTACTCACCATCTAGATCCAAAGGCCATCTCTTGAAGGACCAGGATGCACCCCAGTCAACAGGCAGCACTGGATCATGGAAGTCAACGTGGATCAATTTGTTTGGGCCCAGAAATTGCTATTGCACACCCTCAATTGCTGATTTTCAGGCCCAATGTCTTTTTCTTTTCTTTTATATTTTCTTTATTCTTTTAGTTAATTCATTTAATTTATTTTACTAACACCAAAATTAATCCTTTTTTATCAAAAATCATAAAATTAATTTGTCATCAAATTATATTTAGGTTTTAATTTTTTATCAAAAATTAATTTAATTAGTTTATTTTAATTATAGGATAATTTTAATTCTTTTGTAAATAAATTAAAAACAAAGTAGAAATTAGGGTTTTGTTGATTTAATTCTTTTTTCTTAAAAAATAACCAAAATACAAAAATAGGTCAAATGTAAATAATTTTCTTGATTTAATTTAATTAGTAATTAGGTTCATATTTAATTTTAAAACCTTATTTTCTTAAAATAATCAAAAACAACCAAAAAATGACTTTTCTTTTAATTAGGTTAGACGGGGTCAAAACCCTAATTTTACTCATCCTCGATTCGTCGCGCGTGTTTATTTTATTTTACAATATTGTTGTAATTGCTCATGGGATATAATAGATTAATTAGGACCTTTTCCTTTCATTTATCATTTTGACGGGGTTTTTGGCTATGTAATTAATACCCGAAGCCTTGTAATAGCGTAGCTTTACTTTCCGCATCTTAATTCTCGCAAATATTAACTGTTAGATGTATGATAATAGGGTTGCATGACAAGACTGTATGTAAATTTTAAAACGGTTAGCAAACCCTAAATGTTCAAAGATAATAACTTGAAATTGAATCACTCGCACATGCGCACTCCTAGGGTATGTTGTACCCCAATTTTTGCCCCTAAGATTCCTCTATCATATCATATCAACTCGATCATAACAAGATCATATTAGGGTTGGTTCTTCCTCTTTTTTCCTATCTTTAAGTTTGCTCTTGAGGAATCTCCAAGCACCTTGGTTGTGTATTTTGTATATGTGTTGTTGACTAACTTCTAATTAAAATACAAAAAATATTTGTCTTTGTCTTTGTATATTTTTGTTTTGTAGGTACCAAGTCGAAGCATCTGACAAATAAGGATTTCTGGTATTATTTTCCTAAAATCTCTATTTGCAAAGAAAAAGAATTAAAAAATTTCATTTTTTTCACTGATGCAATCGATTGCTCTTAAAGTGCAATCGATTGCACATAGTGTATTTTGTGCCATTTTTGAAAAAAATACACTGTGCAATCGATTTGCACTGTAGTGCAATCGATTGCACAACGTAAAAATTAAAAAAAATCAGCATTTTAAACTTGTCAAATTTTGGCTCCAATTTTCCTTCACTTTTGAAAGATGTATCATTAATTCAAATTTTAGTGCCAATCTTTCATTTTTAAAAAGAATTATCATTAATTCAAATTTTGGCTCTAATATTTGAAAGAAT
Organism: Vicia faba; assembly: GCA_948472305.1. NCBI lineage: Eukaryota > Viridiplantae > Streptophyta > Magnoliopsida > Fabales > Fabaceae > Vicia > Vicia faba. The sequence continues at coordinate 1,120,422,788 of OX451740.1, forward strand.
TATCATTAATTCAAATTTTGGCTCTAATTTTTTAAAGAGTTATCATTAATTCAAATTTTGGCTCCAAGAATCAATTACCAAATTACCACTAATCCCAATCCTAAAACTCTATAAATAGAGCTCTCATTTCATTCAAATTTCAAGCTTTTGATAGCCAAATCCACCTTGCTAAAAAATCTCTCAATTCTCTCCATCTACCAAATTCACTCAAAGCTCCATTTTCAAAAAGTTAGTAAGCTTTGCATTGAAGCTTACTAATCTTTGAGCTAAACCTTCATCCAAACACTTTTTCTCCATCAATTCTCTACATCCAAGCTTGGTCAATTGATTCTTGTGGTTGAATTGAAGCAAATTCTTGAAGTTATTTTGATAATTCTCTAGATCTACCTTTGGTAAGTTGGATAATTCATCTTTCACAATGTGATCTCTTGGTGATCTTTGGGATTGATTCTTTTAGCATTATTTTGTGATTTCAATGGTGTTATTTTCTCATAATTTGATGGAATTTTCGTGCTCAAGTGGATCCATGATCATAAGGTGTTTGATGGAAAGTTTGAACAAGAAATTTCCCTTTTAAAATGCTGTTTTTGCTACTGTAACTGTGTGCAATCTATTTGCATTGTAGTGCAATTGATTGCACAGAAGCAATTTTACACAATTTTTAGAAAATTGTACTGTGTAAATCGATTTACACAATAGTGCAATCGATTTACACAGGGACAGAATGCACTTTTTTGCCTTGTTTTGAGGCAGCTTTGATCCAAAATGCTTTTTCTACTCACTCCTTTTGATTGTTGGTTTGGATTGCAATTTTAAATGTCCAATTTGTCTTTAAACTCAATGGACTTTGTGATGTAGATGAAGTTGGATAAATGTTCATCAATTCAAATCTACCTAAGAGTGAATTATTTAATTCATTTTTGGTGCTTTGGATTAATGATATGTTTAGTGCTTTAATCCATCTAGAGGAGTGGTTGAATTTAAAGATGAAAGAATTTTGAAATGGTGATCCAAATTATCTTATCATTTCCCTCCCTCTTCATCTTATCCATTTCTTTTTTTAATTGTGCTACATGTTAAGGGATGGTGATCTCTATATCATTTATCCAAACATGAAGTACATAGATTTCTATTGACCGGCCTCAAAATAGGTGTGACTTCTACATAAGTCCACTTACGATTGCTTAACATAGCGCTAAATTTTGTCCCGATTCAAATAAATGATCATTCGTGGCCCAAACTTATGATTGAAAGCCCAAGTATGTTAATTTGATCTCTTTGATCCAATAACCTTGAGATTCATTGTGTGGAGGCTTTAGTTCTACCAATCCTCTAATGGATCTACAACACCTTTGGTCAACGCGGATCACTTAAACATCGTTGATCATTACATGTTGCCTTGTGAGAATTCCAAAATGGATGATATACTTGACAAAAAGCAAATGCAACTTGTTGTATGGAGGCTTTGGTTCTACAAATCCTCTAATGAGTTCCAAATGCAAGTTTCAAGATGGTCATCCAACTAACCACTAATTACTAACAATTAACTTTACTTTACGCTTTTATTTTCATGCTTTATGTACCATTTACTTTTAGCATTTTACATTTCATGCTATTTTCATCTTTGCTCACTTGAGCATTTACTTTTATGTCATTTTTATTTTTGCTCACTTGAGCTTTTCTTTCTTTTTAAAGACACCTAATAATCAACATGAACCATAAAAATCATTAATGATACTTGGACTACATGGTTACTATCCTTTGCATTATGGAGTGATGGACTTCTTGGACTTAGGATTATAGACCTTGGCCTATCTTGGAGACTTTGTGACTTTATTTGATATTTTGTCTGGAGTTCTTGAGGTTTACCTTAAGACATTGGGTTATTTGTTTGTTTTGTGTGCAGGTTATTGAGATTACGATCTTTGTTTGTAATCTGGAGTTCACCCGTATACAGCCGTTACTCTGCCCAATTTTTGCGAAGACTTAAAACACTTGAAGTTCGGTTCTCTCAAGAGGTCTAGTATCTTTGCTTGCTTGGTTTCAATCCGAAGAATTGGAATTCTATATTGACTCATAATGTCAAGTATTGGCTTCTTGTTGGTTAGATGGTTCTTATCCCTAGCTTTTACCTTATGCTTTAGGATAGCCTCTTCTTCTCCTCCAATCTTCTTTAATTTCAAAAATCTTCTCCCTCCTTTTTAAAAAAAAAACTCTTCTTGTTTTGAAACTTGAAACATTTTCATAATAAACTTGGACTTAGGTCCATGCATATTCGAAACATTTTCATAAATAAATTTCAATCAATTAATAATACCTTGACCTTTTTTTGTGAGAAGACTTAAAGTCAATCAATCTCATTTCAAACCATTTTGCCACTTTGGCTTTTATCTTTAAACTTTTCTCAAAATATTAGACTCTTGTCAATCCTTGTAGTGATGCAAACAACTATACTTCTACAATATGTAGTGAAGTGAGATATTTTCCACTTGGGTGTTGAGTGAGGCATTATTGATTTTAAAATCCAAGCCATATCCTCCACTTTGAGATGATTCAAATTCTCCTTTCTCATGATTGTGGGTAGTAAGTATGTTTTTCACACGGACAATTGCGATGATGTCTTATCTCATAAAATCAACCAACACACTTGTGTTTCAAATTTTTAAAAGAGAAACTACGTGTACCCTGATCCCCTATTGCACGAAAGGTGGTACATAGGCACTAAAGTTTCGCAACCGCGGCGGGTGCAAAAATCATAAAAATATTTTTTTTCTCACCTCCATCATCCATTTTATATACAACACATTTTTATAGCCAAAATATACAGAGTTTTCAAAGAGGTTCCTGCGGAGTACCGTAGATGTTTAGGGTGCTAATACCTTCCCTTTGCATAACCAACCCCCTTACCTTGAATCTTTCCCCCTCTTTTGGGTTATTCGCTCTTTTCCCATTCCTTTGGAAATAATAAAGCGCGGTGGCGATTTTTATTTTGATTTGTATAAAGACTAGTCAATCCAATGGCTTAGTCTTGCACATTTCTACCGCTACAAGAAAAATGGCGACTTCACTGGGGAAAGATTAACCTCTTGCTGGTCCATCCCTAAGTGGGTTAAACCTATCTTTGTTTATATCTGTATATGTGCTATTGTTGTTTATGTGTTATATTTTGTATATATGTTTGTCTGGATTTTCCTGGTTTACAGGGTGCTTGGTGATTACTCATAAGTCATATACCCGGACTTGGGCAAACTTTAAGATAGGACGGGAGGTATAGTCATGTTAACTTTGAGGGAGTAATCCCAAAAAAGGAGGCATGAGATCCCCCACTCATTGGAGGCCCCTTTGACTGTAGTGTCGTTTACCGAGTAATCAGGAAGACATACTGCTTTCGACCTGGGAGCCTGCCGAAGCTGAGGACCGTAGATTACCTAACCCCTCTTGGCCTTTTAGGTGTAGTGCGGAAGCTATAACGGAGTAATCCGAAAGTAGTTGTCACGCAATACTACACTCGGACGAGTCTTTCTTGAGAATATTACTAATTACCGAGTTAATCGGGAAGTTGGTAATATCTGAAGGAAGGATGTAGACTCTGAGAACCTCTAGAACCTTGTTCGGCAGGTGATAACTTTTTAGACCAATACCTTATGGGTAGTACCTTCGATCTCATGCTCGTGACGTTGAACCTATGAACCCTATATGTGTGATCTTGTGTGTGATTGTTGCATCATGCATCCATGCACTCATAAGCATCTTTTGAAAAAACAATATTTCAAGGGATTTAAAGGTTGACTATTTGTGAATATCTCAGGTACTTTTAAACCATGGATTCTGGAAAGAGAAAGACTGGGAAATACAGTTTCAAGGATCCTAAGATAGATGAGTTTATCAGTCTAGTTCCTGAGATCGAGTGTTCTGCAGACTTTCGGAAGAAGTATGGATCCATTATTCCTCTCATGAAGCTGAAGATGAAGGAGGGTTTTCTCTCAACTTTGGTCCAGTTCTATGATCCGGTGTATCACTGCTTTACTTTTCCCGATTATCAGTTGATGCCAACACTGGAAGAGTATTCCTATCTATTGGATTTACCTGTTACCGATCGCGTTCCTTTTACTGGTTTGGAGGGTGAGCCAAAACCACATGAGATTGCTGCTTTGATTCATCTGGGGAAGTCTGAGGTGGAAGCTCATATGACTGCCAAATGGGGAAGAAAACCAGAGGTTGAGAGCTCAGATTGCCAGGCTCACAGGGAAGCGCATTCGTACAGATTGATCTCTATCAGTTCCTTTTCTCAGGATTTTAGATTGTATTTTCATCTTGTACTTGGGATCATTGAAACTTGTAACCCATTTCGAAGTTATTATAATAAAAGTTTTCAGTATTCCAAATGCGTTGTTATTTTGATGTTTGCAATATGTCTGTAAATCTTAAATCCCTTGAAATATTAAATGATAAAATAATAATAATAATATACATTGCATATCATGCATAATATTGCACATGTTTTTGCATTTGTTATGCATATCCAGGTGCCTTACCCAGCTTCTTTACTTCATTAAGCAAGCTGACTCATCACTATAACACTCGGGCTAATTTCAAAAAGAAGATGGACAACTTAGAACAGGAGAATCGCGAGCTGCGCGAAGAAGTTTCTGCTTTGAAGGCTGGCTTGGCCAACTTGACTACTCTGATGGAAGCTCTGGTGGTTGCTCAGAATCAGCCACCGAGTGTTCAACCTCAACCAACAAGGGCAAGTACTGAAGTTCTGACTGTTCCTGTATCCGCTACTCCGGCTGTTGTTCAAAACCGTATGCCTCAGGGTTATCCGTGGGGAATGCCAGAGAATTTTGCACCTGAAGGTTTCAATCTGGGTCCTCAATATGCTCTAGTGGTTCCAAATGTTGTTACTCCTGCACCTCCTGTGGTGCATACTGTTCCTACTGCACCTCCTTCGGTGAATTTGGTTCCGTTTATTAATGAAGATGTGTGTCGTCCTTTCCCTCCGCCGAGTGAAGACTTGAGTCTTTATGACAGAATGGATGATTTCCAAGAGCAGTTTGATAGAATGCAAAGAGAGATGAAGGCTCTTAGGGGAAAAGATTAGTTCGGGCAGAATGTGAATGAGCTGTGTTTGGTCCCGAATGTTAAAGTGCCTGCTAAGTTCAAGGTCCCGGAATTTGAGAAGTACAAGGGCAACACTTGCCCTCGTGCTCATTTGGTGATGTATGTGAGAAGGATGTCTACCCATACTGATGATCAGCGTCTGCTGATTCATTTTTTCCAGGATAGTCTGATCGGTGCTGCGTTGAAATAGTACATGAGTTTAGACAGCGTCAACATCCATACTTTTAATTATTTGGGAGAAGCATTCATTAAACAATACAACTACAATGTGGACATGGCACCTGACCGTGACCAGCTTAGGGCCATGGTTCATAAAGACAGAGAATCGTTCAAAGAGTATGCACAGAGATGGCACGAAGTGGCTGCACAAGTGATTCCGCCCATGGAAGAGAAAGAAATGACCAAGATTTTTCTAAAGACGCTAGGAGCTTTCTACTACGAAAGAATGGTAGCAAGTGCCCCAAGTGATTTTACAGAGATGGTAGGAATGGGTGTCCGCCTAGAAGAGGCAGTAAGAGAAGGTCGTTTGACAAAGGGTGAAGGATCTGGAGGTGTGAAGAAGCCATCTTACGGGTTTACAAAGAAGAAAGAGGGGGATACAAATGTTGTTATGCAAGAGAGAAAGGTAAACGCTCCTAGAAGGAATTATCAGCGCCATCAGCAAGTCGCCTCAGTTACTCCTGTTATGAATGCCGCTCCAACTACCGTTGCTTATCAGAGACCATCCCAGCAGGGGAATCAAGGGTATAATCAGAGAAGGGAGAACTATGATCCTATTCCCATGAGCTATGCAGAGCTATTACCAGCATTGGTTCAGAAGAAGTTGGTCCAGACACGACCACCTCCCGTTGTACCATCACCATTGTCGTGGTATTACAAAGCAGACCAGACGTGTGCCTTTTATCAGGGAGCACCAGGGCATAGTGTTGAGAATTGTTATCCTTTGAGGACTGAAGTGCAAAGGTTGGTGAAGTCTGGAATTTTATCTTTCAAAGACGTGGGACCTAATGTGAAATATAATCCTCTACCCAAGCACAAGGGAGTGAATGTTGTGAATATGGTGGCCGGTTGTCCAGGCGACTTTCGAATTTTTGACATTAATCTGGTTAGAGGGGATTTGGTGAAGATGCACGCAGATCTCTGTAAATTCAGTTATTATATGCATGACCATACCGGTTGTGCTGTTTGCAGTACAGATATACAGGATTGCGAGAAGATAAATGCTGATTTGCAGGAGATGATGGATGAAGGTTTAATCCATATAATCAGGCCTAGGGCAGAATATGAAGAGGAAGTGAATATGGTTTCTGGATGTCCGGGTGAATTCAGAATTTTTGATGTGGATCATTTGAATGAGGATCTAGTGCAGTTACATGCTACCTTCTGCCATACTGCTGGTCAGGTGGAACACCAATATGGATCTTGCATAATTTGTTGTCGAAATCCCCGAGGATGTTCTGTTGTGAGGGAAGGTGTTCAGTTGCTGTTAGATAATGGAACCATCAAGATCACAAGTCAGAGAGATGATTATCATGAGATTGATATGGTTGAAGTCTGTTTGATGGAAGAGTCAGAGGAAGAGTATGCCTCCGTAGATGAGTATTTCTCTTCAGACGAAGATTTGTTTGCCGGAAATGAATTTTTGATGGTTGATTGTGTTGAGGAAGGGATGAATGTCATTGTACCTTGTTTTGGTGCACCCACTCATCTTGAGGTGGAGTACCATAGCAAACTAGTTGTTGCCCCATTGGTAATTAGTTTGCCAGGTCCTGTTCCCTATGAATCAGATAAGGCTGTGCCTTACAAATACAACGCTACGATCTTAGAAGATGGAGTGGAGATTCCCATCCAGCCGATGCTAGATGTTGGAAATATAGCTGATAATAGCAGAGTGACCAGTAGTGATCGTGTATTTGCGCCGGTCATTCGAAGAGATGTTGTTGCTGGAAAGAAGATTGCTGAGAATGATGAGCCTAAGAAGTCTGCAGGAGGGACTAGTGGAGCTACATTAGAGAAAGAAGTGGATGATATCTTGAATATAATTAAGATGAGCGATTATAGAATTGTAGATCAGCTATTGCAGACTCCTTCAAAGATATCTATTCTAGCCTTATTGATGAATTCCTCTGCTCATAGAGAATCGCTGATGAGAGTACTAGACCAAGTTTTTGTAGAGAATGACATGCCATTAGATCAATTCAGCAGCGTAATTGGAAACATTACATCATGTAACAATTTGAGCTTCTGTGATGATGAGTTACCAGATGAAGGGAGGAATCACAACCTGGCCCTCCACATATCCATGAACTGTAAGAATGATTCACTGTCCAATGTGCTAATTGATAACGGATCCGCGCTGAATGTCATACCGAGAAGTACCCTCTTGAAGTTAAAGTATCAAGGAACATCTATGCGCCCGAGTGGCATCATTGTGAAGGCTTTTGATGGGTCGAGGAAATCTGTCATCGGTGAAGTGGACATGCCCATCCATATAGGACCACATTTGTTCTTGATAACCTTCCAGGTTATGAATATTATTCCCGCATATAGTTGTTTGCTTGGAAGACCATGGATACACGAAGCAGGGGCTGTCACTTCAACTCTGCATCAGAAGCTAAAATTTGTGCGTGAAGGGAAGGTAGTGATCATAAATGGGGAGCAGGCGTTGTTGATATCCCATCTATCCTCTTTCAGTATTGTAGAAGCGGATGAGGCTGCTATTGGAACCCAGTTCCAAGCCCTATCCATTGACAACATAAGGAGGAATGAGAATTATGTAGTTTCCCTGAAGGACGCGCAGCAGGTTGTGCGCAATGGTCATAATGCAGTTTGGGGACGACTGGTGGATCCACCCGTGAACAAGAACAGAACTGGTTTTGATTTTTCTTCAAAGAATGGCAAAGGAGAAAGTTTGAAGTCAAAGTCTCATGTGAACAGTTATCATGATGTTTTCTGCAGCGGAGGCTACCTCCATACAATTGGTTCTGGAATCAATGCTGTTGAAGAAGATGAAGCAGAGCAGGAAGTACCGAATTTTGTGACGCATGGAGTCCGAGTTCAGAACTGGGTCACCATTGATGTTCCTTCTTGCATACATATTTCAAAGTAATTTGTTTTGTTAATCTGTTTCTTTCTTTGAAAAGCTTTCACTCTGCCCAAGGTGAAAGTATTGTATGGGCTTATCCGTTTGCTTTGATTTTTAAGATCATTAATAAATGTTGTCTTTGCTTCCAAAAATACGTCTTTATTTTCTTCTTTTTCTTGGGAAATGGTAATCAAATAAAAAACCCTTTCAAAATAAATGATAACTGAAAATTAATCTGCATGATCACTTGTTATATGTGTCAGTTTCTAAAAGCAATCATAAATCATATGTGCAGATTAATTAAAAAACCCGTTGAATACAATGACCCTGCACCCTCTCTCAACTTTGAATGTCCTGTGTTTGGGGCTGAAGAAGAATATTATGATGAGATTCCAGAAGAGGTCTCACGGTTTCTTGAGCACGAGGATAATACCATTCAGCCATATAAGGAGCCTTTGGAAGTGATTAATTTGGGTTCAGAAGAAGATCCGAAAGAGATTAAGATTGGAGCATCGTTGCATCTTGATGTGAAGAGCGGGTTGATTGAGCTGTTGAAAGAGTATGTGGATATTTTTGCTTGGTCTTATCAAGACATGCCTGGTCTAGATACAGACATTGTTGAGCATCATTTTTCATTGAAGCCAGAGTGTCCGCCAGTTAAACAAAAGTTGAGAAGAACCCATCCAGATATGGCAGTAAAGATCAAAGAGGAGGTCCTAAAGCAGATTAATGCTGGTTTTCTTGTGACGTCAGTGTATCCTCAATGGATTGCCAATATTGTCCCAGTACCGAAAAAAGACGGAAAAGTCCACATGTGCGTAGATTACAGAGATCTAAATAGAGCTAGTCCAAAAGATGATTTTCCATTGCCTCACATTGATATGTTAGTGGATAGCACAGCAAAATTCAAAGTATTCTCGTTCATGGACGGATTTTCCGGGTATAATCAAATAAGAATGGCTCTAGAGGACATGGAAAAAACAACGTTTATCACACCCTGGGGAACATTCTGTTACAGAGTGATGCCCTTCGGGTTGAAGAACGCTGGTGCAACGTACCAGAGGGCTATGACAACCCTATTCCATGATCTGATGCACAAGGAAATTGAAGTATATGTTGATGATATGATTGCCAAATCCCAAACTGAAGAAGGGCATATAAAAGATTTGTTGAAGTTGTTTCAGCGTTTGAGGAAGTTTTGTCTCCGCTTGAATCCAAATAAATGCACCTTCGGAGTTAGATCGGGGAAATTGTTGGGTTTTATTGTTATCCGGAAAGGAATTGAAGTTGATCCTGATAAAGTCAGAGCAATTCAAGAAATTCCAGCACCAAGAACTGAAAAGCAAGTCAGGGGTTTCCTCGGGCGTTTGAATTATATTTCCAGATTCATTTCCCACATGACTGCAAAGTGTGAACCGATCTTTAAGTTGTTAAAGAAAGATCAAGGTTGTGTGTGGACGGATGACTGTCAAAGGGCATTTGAGAGTATTAAAGAGTATCTGTGTGAACCTCCTATCTTGCTCCCTCCCGTAGAAGGAAGACCGTTGATTATGTATCTAACGGTGTTAGATAAATCCATGGGTTGTATTCTGGGACAACAGGATGAAACGGGAAAGAAAGAGTTCGCCATTTATTATCTCAGCAAAAAGTTCACTGATTGTGAGTTGCAGTATTCCATGCTAGAAAAGACATGTTGTGCTTTGGCCTGGGCGGCAAAGCGTTTGCGGCAGTATATGTTGAATCATACCACTTGGTTGATCTCCAAAATGGATCCAATCAAGTATATTTTTGAGAAGCCTCCTCTTACGGGGAGAATTGCCCGCTGGCAGATGTTGTTGTCTGAATATGATATTGAGTACCACACTCAAAAAGCTATTAAAAGTAGTGTGCTGGCAGATTACCTTGCTCACCAACCGGTGGAAGATCATCAGTCTGCAGAATTTGAATTCCCTGATGAGGATGTGATGTTCTTGGAAGTGAAAGATTGTGATGAACCATTGCCTGAGGAAGGCCCTGACCCTGAATCTCATTGGAGTATGATTTTTGATAGAGCGGTGAATGCTTATCGTAAAGGAATTGGTGTTGTGATTGTCACTCCTCACAGATTGCACATTCCTTTTACTGCGAGGCTAACATTTGATTGCACTAATAATATGGCGGAATATGAGGCTTGCATCATGGGTCTTGAGGAAGCTATTGATCTCAGAATCAAAATTCTAGATGTGTATGGTGATTCAGCTTTGGTAATAAATCAGATTAAAGGAGAATGGGATACTCGTCACCCTGGCTTGATCCCTTACAAAGATTATGCTAGAAGATTGCTACCCTTCTTTAATAAAGTTAAATTCCATCACATCCCTAGAGATGAAAATCAAATGGCAGATGCTCTAGCAACTCTGGCTTCCATGTATCAAGTGAATTCTTGGAATGATATACCCCGTATTACAGTTTGACGGCTGGATAGGCTCGCTCATGTGTTTGCGACAGAGGAGGTAGCAGATGAAAAACCTTGGTATTATGATATCAAGCATTTTCTTCAGACTCAGGAATACCCGATTGGTGCATCGAGGAAAGATAGAAAGACATTGAGAAGATTGGCAGGTAGTTTCTTCCTCAGTGAAAATGTGCTATACAAGAGAAATTATGACATGGTCTTGCTCAGATGCGTGGATAGACATGAAGCAGACATGTTGATGCATGAGATTCATGAAGGTTCATTTGGCCCTCATGCTAATGGACATTTGATGGCTAAAAAGATGCTAAGGGCAGGTTACTATTGGTTGACAATGGAATCTGATTGTGCAAATTTGCAAAGAAGTGCCATAAATGCCAGATTTATGCAGATAAGATCCATGTTCCTCTGGCACTTCTCAATGTAATTTCCTCCCCATGGCCTTTCTCTATGTGGGGTATTGACATGATCGGGATGATAGAACCCAAAGCTTCGAATGGACACCGTTTCATTTTAGTAGCGATTGACTACTTTACCAAATGGGTAGAGGCTGCTTCTTATGCCAATGTTACCAAACAAGTGGTTGTGCGTTTCATCAAAAACAATCTGATATGTCGGTATGGTGTGCCGATTAGAATCATCACTGACAATGGCTCAAATTTGAACAACAAAATGATGACAGGACTGTGTGAAGAATTCAAGATTGTCCATCACTATTCATCTCCATACAGGCCAAAGATGGATGGGGTTGTTGAGGCTGCTAATAAGAATATCAAGAGAATTATCCAGAAAATGGTTATTACTTATAAGGATTGGCATGAAATGCTCCCTTTTGCTCTGCATAGATATCGAACATATGTCCGCACTTCAACAGGAGCAACCCCGTTCTCCCTGGTATATGGAATGGAAGTTGTACTCCCTGTTGAGGTAGAGATTCCCTCGTTGTGTGTGATAATGGAAGCCAAGTTGACAGAGGTTGAATGGGTCCAGAACAGGTTTGACCAATTGAATTTGATTGAAGAGAAGAGGATGACAGCTTTATGTCATGGGCAGTTATATCAGAAAAGAATGAAGAAAGCATTTGATAAAAAGGTCAAACCTCGTGAATTCAGAGAAGGCGACCTCGTGCTCAGGAAGATCATGTCTTTTAACACTGATTCTAGGGACAAGTGGACTCCCAATTTTGAAGGCCCGTATGTTGTCAAGAAAGCCTTCTCTGGTGGTGCATTAATTCTTGAAACTATGGATGGCGAGGAGTTCCCACATCCCATGAATGCTGACGCAGTCAAGAAATACTTCTCCTAAAGAAATAAAAGAACAACTCGCTAAGTTGAAAACCCGAAAGGGCGGCTTAGGCAAAAAGGAGCGTCTCGGTAGGCTGAAAACCCGAAAGGGCGGTCTAGGCAAAAATTAGAGACATAAACAGAATAAATTTCCCGCTGAGTTGAAAACCCGCAAGGGCAGCTTAGGCAAAAGTTAGGGATTTTTCTTGGCAAGTAACTACGTCAGACAAGACTTGATCGTTGAAGCAACAATCTTCTCGGATCCTCACTGTTGTACCCCAAAATTTGTCCTCCCATATTTCTCAAAACATCTCAAGAAAAATTCACAAGTCCAACCCGGCGCGTCATATTCAGGTGTTCTTTCCCCAAGATATCTCTGATAACGTATTCTCAAATTCAGGTTCGGCTCAAGAGATAATTCTTTAAAGAAGGTATCCGAATGTGCGAGTTTTCTTGAAGAAATATAATGAGAAAGTGTGCTGAAAGTGCAGTTTTTACGCGCTAAAAAATTCATAACTTGAAGATCGTGACTCGTTTTGAACCCGTTCTGGTGGCCAAAATTCCGTCTTGACATTATCTACATTTTCATATCTCACGGCTGGAAGCCAATTTCGATCAGAAGGACTTCAAAAATGTGGATTTATCAAGTATTTTCATACAGAAAATTTGTGACAGAAGTTTATTTGCGTCATGTTCAGAAAATCATAACTTGGTCGATTTTCATCGTATCGAGCTGGTTCTGGCGCCAAAATTTCACAAATTGAGTTGGCTACATTTTCAAAGAAGGTATTGAGTTCAAACGGTATTCAAAAGGCCTTCGTTTTTTGCTCAGAGTGCGTGACACGCTGAAAATCCTGAATGCTGAATATTATTTCATCTGGGCCGAAACTTCGAAAATTCATAACTCGGTCAATTTTTATCGGATTGGGCTCATATTTTTACACAAGGTCATTGACTCATAGATCTAAAACTTTTCTTCAAAAGTCGAGACCGGATTATGCTCCGATCAATACCAGTTTTTTATTGAAGAACGTGTCAGAGTCGACATTGGAGCCCAAAATAAGTTTGTTTGAGCTGAAACTTCAAAAATTCATAACTAATTCACCGTTTATCCGATTGAGCCGATTTTCGGACAGGAGTTAGTTATCAATGTCGGCTACATTTTGTTTTCACATTTCAACTTCAAAAATTGCACTTAAGTCCCTGCAATTTAGCCTGGAAAGTGACGAACTCAAGTGAACATTGGAGGCCCAATTGCACATTCAAAGCCCATTTTCTTTATCCTAATTTCCATTATATAATCACCTTCTTTTCACACAAACCAGAGAGGAGAAAAAAAGAGAGAAAAAAACCTTGCCACAACACTGTTAGAATATCAAATTCTTTCAAGAACCCTAAAACCTTGAAATCCTTATTACAAATTCCTCTCTCACTACAAACAAGCCATCACAGTTACAAACCAACACCTCATTACTTCTTCAGTAAGGATAAGGCTAGCTTAATCTCCATGATCCAAAGGGCATAAAAGCATTCAGGTCACTAATTTTCCAGTAAGGGTAAGATTGATTTGATCTCCATGATCAAAAGGGTATAATCATTCATACATGACATATTGTGCCTAAACATTAAATTTCTTCATATATTGGCTTGATTTGCATTTTATGATTTTATTTAATGTGTTCGTGAAATTCAACACTGCAGATTTAGACAGGATCCCATGCAGGTTCATTAAGGAACGTTGAGGCCAAAAGTCAAAAGCCAAAAGCCAAATGACCAAAAGAACAACTTATGCATGACACCAATACATGGCGAGACAGACATCCCGAGAAGATTAAGGAACGTTGAGGCCAGAACACAAATGGCCAACAGCCAGAATACAAATGACCATGAAACCCAATCCAATGGCCAAAGAATGCAGACAACGGTACTCAGGAGTCAATGAACACGCACGTGATGCCAGAAAGTCAAACAAGGCTTTTTGTCTAATGGGCCAGATTTCTCACAAAAAACCTCCCTTTGGGTCTGAATACCCCCCATGGTTTGCACATTTTTATTTTTTTATTTGATTTTCCTTTTTATTCTTTTAATTGTTTTCAATTGTTTTCTTTAATTTCATAAATTAATTTTCATAAGATAAAAAATCAGAAACTAAAATATATTTAATTATTATTATTTCACTATTAATTTATTTTGTAAATAAACTTTAATAATTAGTTTAGTAAATTAGGTTTTAAAACTTTAATCTTTTTCTCAATAAATTAAAATATGTAGAAATTAGGTTTTTTAACTTTTTATCACTTTTCTTAATAAATAATTTTTTCTTATTATCATTATTATTAATTACTAATTTATTTTGTAAATAAACATGTAAATAAATTAATTAACTAGTAAATTAGGTTAACTTTAATATTTTCATTAATAATTAAAAATAACTTAGAATTAGGGTTTCTTTTAATTTTTAATCTTTCTTTTCATAAATACAAAAAAAACATAAAAATAATTTCTTTTCTTTAATTTAATAATTAATCAGCTTTTTTAATTCAATTTAATTCCAAAAGGGTCCAACGCCCTCGAACGTTCTGTTTTTATTCTTTTCGCACGTATTTTATTTTCTTTGTGAATATTATGTAACTGTTCAAGCCATGTAATAGTAATTAGGAATTTATTTACTTTCCGCATTTTTATTAAAACGGGTCTTTGTTAATTTGGCGATGTATAGACCCGCGCCTTGTAATAGCGTAGGATTTTACTTTCCGCACTTTTAACTGCTAAACTTTGCATGAAAGAATGTATGGCCTAAAATAAAAACAAGCGTAGATCACCATGATACATGTACAAGATAAAACATAATTGAAAACAACACACAAATTCACACACCACTTCTAGGGTATGCCTCACTGTTGCCTTGCCTTCGAAACGTGGTCGTCGAGTATAGGACGTTTTAGTAAGTCCTTATGTCCGTTGATCCATATGCCTCAAAACAAGTTGTCTCGGAAAAGTTGCCTCGGAATAAAAAAGGATCAATGGCATAAGGGTAGCTTCTAAGGTGTCCTATTGTTGCTCTGGTGACCACACTGTCCCTACAAACGAATTGACCCGAACACCTCCAACGGTTGTGCTACCTACCTCTCAATGGTGGGATGACACTACCTTAAGGACATTTACACAGCCTAATTCCTTAGGGTAGGTAGATGACTCGTAGATACTTGCTCTCTCTAAAAAACAAAACAAAAACCTTTTCACACCGACACTTTCAAAAAGCTTTCAAAACAATTTTTCAAACACTCTTGAGGACTGATACAAGAGTCGATCTGAAATCTTTAAACGGAACTTTTTCAAAACCACTCACACTTTTAAAAGCAAACATTTTGAAAACATAAAGAGCAAATATCTAAGAGCCCATGGATAACCATGGATAGAAAGGATGCTAATACCTTCCCTTTCTATAAATCTACCTCCCGAACCGAGAAACTATCTCATAAGGAATTTTGCTGTGCTTTTGTCCTGTCCATGTTGGAGAAAATAAAAGACGGTGGCGACTCTTTCTTCCGCGACATTTCGCGATCCAGCTTTAAACAGTCAGTTCTATTTCCACCGATCACAGAACTGGCGACTCTGCTGGGGATATTTATAAAAGTGAGGTGTACCTTAGGACTAAGATCACTTGTGTTTTCAATTGTCTGAATTGTTTGCTTTATTATTGTGGGACTGTCTTGGGAGTTCTATAGATCCTAACCCGGATCTGGGAGGATACCTTCTTAGAAAGTAGCAACAAGACTGTGAGGGAACTGTGTGGGGTATACCGACATGGTTGAAACAGTCTGCTACGTTGATGTGGCACTTTGGTGAGTACCGGTAACCCTTGAGTCAAGTCAAGGAGAGTACGGGGCCGCCGCGTGGTGTCGTGAAGCATCAACTGACCTTAGGAACCTTAATTGAACCATCTTGGCCTCTTTAGGGTAGTGAGATAACTGACTTTGGTGCAGTCCGAGGTTGGTTGATACTCGATACTACACTCAATTGAGGGTTGTTTTCTTGGAATATTTCGGTCGCCAGTTCAGTGGCTAAATCGAAACGATGAACAATGAAAGCAATCCAATGATATTGGGACCCTTAGAACCCGGTTACTTATGATAGGACAGGTTTTGAGCCCACCAACTTCAAGAGGGTAGTACCCCAAACTTCATGCTGGCCTAAACTCTAAGGGTTGTCTTGTGTGACTTGTGTGCTTTCAAACTTGACTACTTGCATGCTTGTTATCTAACACATGAGTTTCTTGCAGGGTTTGTTTACAGTCCTTAATCTGGACTCATAACAGGGTTTACCTACATCACTACATGCATAGCATAACATCATATCATTGCATACATCCTGCATAAGGACTAATCCATTTCAAGGATCTCAAGGGCTTGTGATACAGGTCATGATGAACCAATGTCTAGCAAGGGGCAAAAGGGGATTTATTTTCCTCTAGCCAAATTGTCCAGAGATCAAAATATGACAACCCGAGTCGGGGCTATGACCCACTCGATAGGGTGAGCTTTGACTCTTGACGAAGGACTCTCAACAACATGAAGTTCCTTCCATCAAGCTACAAATTCAAATGCTAACAATTTTCCTTGTTTACCCCGTGAGATCCCTGAAAACATTGCATGCATACAAACATATCATTACATAACAGGTACCCTTGTTGCAGGTCGCTTACCCTTTTTCGCTGTTTTTTTCAGCAATGGCTTCCCAACAAGATAACCAGGGTCTTCATGCTCAAGAGACTCAATTCAGGGAAATCTTTCTAAGCCTATCCAAGGGGCAGGAAGAATTAAGGACACTCCTCATGGGGAGTTTGGCCCAGAAAGGTCCCGAAGATGACAAGGACGAACGACTGAAACGTCTACAAGCTGAGGTAGATACAATGAAAACCCAGATGCTGGGGCAAAGGGCTCCCATCCAAGGTTTAGCTCGGGAGCAAGAAGAGTTGAAGACCATGATCAGTCAACTCCACCAAGACAGATCCAACATGAAGCAACCAGTCCGAGTTAGGGACCAGGTCTTTGATCAACTTCCAAGAGGACAAGAGTCTGGTATGGTGAAGAACAGACCCCTCCAAGTTGCTACCACTTCACAAGCCCAACATCAACCTCGCCCAGAGCAACAGGTGGATCAGATTAAGCCAAGCAGGTCCAAGAGGCAATTCACCTAGCTTAACATGCCGCTGTTTCAAGCCTTGCAACACTTGTTGAGGTTGAATCTGATTACACTATGGGCTCCTCCCCGGAACCCCAACATCTCTGCTCCTAACTATCATCCCGATAGAAGATGTGAATACCACTCTGATAGTCCTGGACATGACACTGCTGACTGCTGGGCTCTGAAGAACAAAGTCCGGGATCTGATTAATGAAGGAGCAGTGGATTTCACCCAAGTGGGTCAGGCTGAATGTTTCTACCATCCCTACCGGATTCACCATTTGAAGTAACAAGCCCTGAGATGAGAAGACTTTTGTTTATTAGAATTTTCAAGTTGTAACTTTCTTTTGACTGTTCAAACATTTATTCATGTTAAACGTTGTTATTTCATTAATGCATCGCATATGTCTGTTTTGAAGCAATATATTCGCATTCGCTATATTCAAACTGATTTCATATTTTTTGATGATCAACTCTTGATTAATAAATTCTAAGCCTCTTGAGGGAGGATGACGAAAACGATACCACGATCCTTACAGTATGCTTTTGAACAGACCCTGCTGATGAGGTACAGGCATTGTTTCAATCCCTAAACACTGGAGTTATAAGGAAGATAATCCCTCGTCAACCCCTCTGAGCCAAAGAAGTAGGAGTTTTTCTTTTCGAAAATTAAAACCCTTTATCATAACCTGGGGCAGGGTAGTTCTCTCAGTTGATCCAAGTGCATAACAAATGGCACCAAAGAGGTCCTTACAAAAAAAAAGACAGTGATGATTCCGAATAATCATAAGGATAGGCAGTCATTATATCTCAAAAATAAAAACCCAATAAGTCAAAACCTATGAAGGAGACTTACAAAACTGGGGCATCCCGCTGACTGTAATCATAAAAGAAACAGTTCAGGCAAAATTTAGGGATAGCGAAATCAAAAAGAAAGAGGTCATACAAACCCTCAACAAAAACAAAAAATGACTGCCTATTCAGAATAAATCCTCAATATCTGAACCATCATTGGAACATCAGGACAAAGACTCAAACAAGGTCTAACGCACGATCAACTGAGCTTAGGTTTGAAAAACATCACGAAGAACGGGTGGGTACAAATAATTTGAGCCTTTATCCTTTGTTTCTTAAACCGTGAACCAGGCCACGTTATAACCTTTAAAAAGTCCTAGCTGAAGCATGGGTTAGTTCGAAAGCATACTGTTACAAAAGGTATCCTGACTCCTTAAGGCTTGCGGTAAAATAACGAGTTGACATCGCAGTTTACAAAATTCACTTGTTTTTACTAAAAAATGCATTTTCAAAAAACTTCAAGACAGACATAAGCTTTGCATTTCTAATATAACATTGCTTGCATATGACTAGTTGTTTGAACAACAGAGAAATTCGCATGACGAAAGTCTAATGAACAAGAGTATCTCCAATCAAGGGGCACGGCATGATCATGGTCTACCATCTGGGGCAGTTAAGTCAAGATCCAGAGAATCTCTCAACGATGCCAAGCAGCTAGGGGCAACTCTCCATCTGAGACACTTGGGGCATTGGACAGGAATTCCAGCAACAAATCTTGCACGATCAAACATCTTCTGGTAACATGGAAACACAAGCAGCCAGGGGCACCTCCCTGCATTCTAAGAGCGTGGACATAGTCGAAAAAATACTACGCACGATAAAAGACCCGCTAGGTTGACATACCTAGGCAAAAATTAGGGCTTCCCGGCGAACCAAAAGGGTTCGGGCAAAATAAGGGATGAAAATGAAAAATTTGTACACCCGGCAAGTCGAAAACCTGAAAAGGCGGCTTATGCAAAAATGGGTATCCTGGTGGACTGAAAATCCGAAAGGGCGGTCCAGGCAAAAGTTAGGGATCAAAAGCGTACGACTATGTCCCGGCATCTCGTCACTTGCCTACCAGAAGAAGATTTGTCAATTGGCAGTCATCAAACACCTTCACAGGTACCTTCTTCTCCAACAAAAACTGGGGCAATTATGAGTTGTCTAAACGATCTGGTTGCTCTGTCCACCGAAGTGCCAAGGTAAGTTCAGCTGAAGAATGCGACCAAGATACCTTCACTCCCTGCAGAGCGAACGCGTCTCCCCAGGTTTTATTCAAAGGTTATTTCTCCACCAGAGCTTATAACTGGGTTATCCTTAGCTAAAAGCCACGGAAAGATCGTCCTCGGTGAAGTCTTCCTATCCCCAGCGGAGTTCATCAAATCTCCCAACATAACTTATCAACGGTATCCCCAGCGGAGTCATCTTCATCAACCTCAGCAAAGTACTTCTCTTTCCCCACAAAGTTCACTCCCCGAAGAGTAATCTATTCGCCAAGTTTATTCCCCAAAGGAGTTATCTTCTCCGACTGGTATTCTTGCAATCATCATCCCCAACGGAAACGAAGAATCTCACTCTTCAACATCAGCCCAGGATTTAACTTCCCGACATCCGTCAAGGATCTATTTTCCTAGACGAAGATACATTCATAAACATCACATTGTTATACATCATGATACATGCATATACGCATCATATCATACAATCTCATGTGTTGAAAAATATTATTGCTTGATCCATATCATGCATTGCATATGACTGACCTTTACCTTTCAGGAAGGATACAGTTAAAAGATCAGCTATGTAGATGAATACAGTCAAAAGAGACCAACCCAGTCAAAGAATACAAATCCAGTTAAATCAATGCCTAAAGATTTCTCTGATACACCCGTCGTCATAGACACTCGTCGCTATAGACACTCGTCGTTATAGACACTCGTCGTTATAGACACTCGTCGTCATAGACACTCCTCGTTATAGACACTCGTCGTTATAGACACTCGTCGTTATAGACACTCGTCGTTATAGACACTCGTCGTTATAGACACTCGTCGTTATAGACACTCGTCGTTATAGACACTCGTCGTCATAGACACTCGTTGTCATAGACACTCGTTGTCATAGACGCTCGTCGTCATAGACGCTCGTCGTCATAGACACTCGTCGTGATAGACACTCGTCGTCATAGACACTCGTCGTCATAGACACTCGTCGCTATAGACACTCGTCGCTATAGACACTCGTCGTTATAGACACTCGTCGCTATAGACACTCGTCGTTATAGACACTCGTCGTTATAGACACTCGTCGTTATAGACACTCGTCGTTATAGACACTCGTCGTTATAGACACTCGTCGTTATAGACACTCGTCGTTATAGACACTCGTCGTTATAGACACTCGTCGTTATAGACACTCGTCGTTATAGACACTCGTCGTTATAGACACTCGTCGTTATAGACACTCGTCGTTATAGACACTCGTCGTTATAGACACTCGTCGTTATAGACACTCGTCGTTATAGACCACTCGTCCATGAGGATAACCTGTCAGTAGAGACAACTCACCAACCTTACAACATTACCAGACTCGATTCCTGTATCCTGCCAGGGCACGTCTGAAGAGTTCGAAGATCTGATTCCTGTATCTCGCCAGGGTGTATCTGTTGACGACTAACATTACCAGACTCGATTCCTGTATCCTGCCAGGGCACGTCTGAAGAGTTCGAAGATTCGATTCCTGTATCTCGCCAGGGTGTATCTGTTGACGACTATATTCTCCGGACTCGATTCCTGTATCTTGCCAGGGTACGTCTGAAGAGTTTAAAGATTCGATTCCTGTACCCAGCCAGGGCACATCTACACAAATAAATTGAAGATCAACTCCTGTAACAGGCCAGGTAATTATCTTTCTTTTCTCAGGTACGCAAGTTCTCGCTAAGGAATCTCTTATACGATCGACGCCTAGATGGCGTCTGTAAGCCCATCCACATACCAACAGCCTCCGAATGGCGTCTATAAGCCCATTCCCGACAAGGTTCTGTCACACTTCCAGATGGCATCTATAAGCCCATCCTCCTATCCATCATCTTTCCAAATGGCATCTGTAAGCCCATTCCCGACATCACATTGCTGATACTCCACTATGCGAGTGCAAATTTCTGGGCACTCTAGTGTTCAATCATCTTCCACCTTCGGATCACGAAAGGCCCGAAAGCCAATCTATATCCTCAGGTTTAAGAAGATTGAACAGGGGCAACTGTTGTACCCCAAAATTTGCCCTCCCATATTTCTCAAAACATCTCAAGAAAAATTCACAAGTCCAACCCGGCGCGTCATATTCAGGTGTTCTTTCCCCAAGATATCTCTGATAACGTATTCTCAAATTCAGGTTCGGCTCAAGAGATAATTCTTTAAAGAAGGTATCCGAATGTGCGAGTTTTCTTGAAGAAATATGGTGAGAAAGTGTGCTGAAAGTGCAGTTTTTACGCGCTAAAAAATTCATAACTTGAAGATCGTGACTCGTTTTGAACCCGTTCCGGTGGCCAAAATTCCGTCTTGACATTATCTACGCTTTAATCTCTCACGGCTGGAAGCCAATTTCGATCAGAAGGTCTTCAAAAATGTGGATTTATCAAGTATTTTCATACAGAAAATTTGTGAGAGAAGTTTATTTGCGTCATGTTCAGAAAATCATAACTTGGTCGATTTTCATCGTATCGAGCTGGTTCTGGCGCCAAAATTTCACAAATTGAGTTGGCTACATTTTCACAGAAGGTATTGAGTTCAAACGGTATTCAAAAGGCCTTCGTTTTTTGCTCAGAGTGCGTGACACGCTGAAAATCCTGAATGCTGAATACTATTTCATCTGGGCCGAAACTTCGAAAATTCATAACTCGGTCAATTTTTATCGGATTGGGCTCATATTTTTACACAAGGTTATTGACTCATAGATCTACAACTTTGCTTCAAAAGTCGAGACCGGATTATGCTCCGATCAATACCAGTTTTTTATTGAAGAACGTGTCAGAGTCGACATTGGAGCCCAAAATAAGTTTGTCTGAGCTGAAACTTCAAAAATTCATAACTAATTCACCGTTTATCCGATTGAGCCGATTTTCAGATAGGAGTTAGTTATCGATGTCAGCTACATTTTGTTTTCACATTTCAACTTCAAAAATTGCACTTAAGTCCCTACGATTTAGCCTGGAAAGTGACGAACTCAAGTGAACATTGGAGGCCCAATTGCACATTCAAAGCCCATTTTCTTTACCCTAACTTCCATTATATAATCACCTTCTTTTCACACAAACCAGAGAGGAGAAAAAAGAGAGAAAAAAACCTTGCCACAACACTGTTAGAATATCAAATTCTTTCAAGAACCCTAAAATCTTGAAATCCTTATTACAAATCCCTCTCTCACTACAAACAAGCCATCACAGTTACAAACCAACACCTCATTACTTCTTCAGTAAGGATAAAGCTGGCTTGATCTCCATGATCCAAAGGGCATAAAAGCATTCAGGTCACTAATTTTCCAGTAAGGGTAAGATTGATTTGATCTCCATGATCAAAAGGGTATAATCATTCATACATGCCATATTGTGCCTAAACATTAAATTTCTTCATATATTGGCTTGATTTGCATTTTATGATTTTATTTAATGTGTTCGTGAGATTCAACACTGCAGATTTAGACAGGATCCCATGCAGGTTCATTAAGGAACGTTGAGGCCAAAAGCCAAATGGCCAAAAGTCAAAAGCCAAAAGCCAAATGACCAAAAGAACAACTTATGCATGACACCAATACATGGCGAGACAGACATCCTGAGAAGATTAAGGAACGTTGAGGCCAGAACACAAATGGCCAACAGCCAGAACACAAATGGCCATGAAACCCAATCCAATGGCCAAAGAATGCAGACCACGGTACTCAGGAGTCAATGAACACGCACGTGATGCTAGAAAGTCAAACAAGGCTTTTTGTCTAATGGGCCAGATTTCTCACAAAAAACCTCCCTTTGGGTCTGAATACCCCCCATGGTTTGCACATTTTTATTTTTTTATTTGATTTTCCTTTTTATTCTTTTAATTGTTTTCAATTGTTTTCTTTAATTTCATAAATTAATTTACATAAGATAAAAAATCAGAAACTAAAATATATTTAATTATTATTATTTCACTATTAATTTATTTTGTAAATAAACTTTAATAATTAGTTTAGTAAATTAGGTTTTAAAACTTTAATCTTTTTCTCAATAAATTAAAATATGTAGAAATTAGGTTTTTTAATTTTTTATCACTTTTCTTAATAAATAATTTTTTCTTATTATCATTATTATTAATTACTAATATATTTTGTAAATAAACATGTAAATAAATTAATTAACTAGTAAATTAGGTTAACTTTAATATTTTCATTAATAATTAAAAATAACTTAGAATTAGGGTTTCTTTTAATTTTTAATCTTTCTTTTCATAAATACAAAAAAAAAACATAAAAATAATTTCTTTTCTTTAATTTAATAATTAATCAGCTTTTTTAATTCAATTTAATTCCAAAAGGGTCCAACGCCCTCGAACGTTCTGTTTTTATTCTTTTCGCACGTATTTCATTTTCTTTGTGAATATTATGTAACTGTTCAAGCCATGTAATAGTAATTAGGAATTTATTTACTTTCCGCATTTTTATTAAAACGGGTCTTTGTTAATTTGGCGATGTATAGACCCGCGCCTTGTAATAGCGTAGGATTTTACTTTCCGCACTTTAATTTCCGCACTCTTAACTGCTAAACTTTGCATGAAAGAATGTATGGCCTAAAATAAAAACAAGCGTAGATCACCATGATACATGTACAAGATAAAACATAATTGAAAACAACACACAAATTCACACACCACTTCTAGGGTACGCCTCACTGTTGCCTTGCCTTCGAAACGTGGTCGTCGAGTATAGGACGTTTTAGTAAGTCCTTATGTCCGTTGATCCATATGCCTCAAAACAAGTTGCCTCGGAAAAGTTGCCTCGGAATAAAAAAGGATCAATGGCATAAGGGTAGCTTCTAAGGTGTCCTACTGTTGCTCTGGTGACCACACTGTCCCTACAAACGAATTGACCCGAACACCTCCAACGGTGGTGCTACCTACCTCTCAATGGTGGGATGGCACTACCTTAAGGACATTTACACAGCCTAATTCCTTAGGGTAGGTAGATGACTCGTAGATACTTGCTCTCTCTAAAAAACAAAACAAAAACCTTTTCACACCGACACTTTCAAAAAGCTTTCAAAACAATTTTTCAAACACTCTTGAGGACTGATACAAGAGTCGATCTGAAATCTTTAAACGAAACTTTTTCAAAACCACTCACACTTTTAAAAGCAAACATTTTGAAAACATAAAGAGCAAGTATCTAAGAGCCCATGGATAACCATGGATAGAAAGGGTGCTAACACCTTCCCTTTCTATAAATCTACCTCCCGAACCGAAAAACTATCTCATAAGGAATTTTGCTGTGCTTTTGTCCTGTCCATGTTGGATAAAATAAAAGACGGTGACGACTCTTTCTTCCACGACATTTCGCGATCCACCTTTAAACAATCAGTTCTATTTCCACCGATCACACTCACCATACTTCAACAAAAGCTGCTGCTCAGGACATCAAAAGTTGTTAGGGGAATGGTGGTCATTGTATCTCAATGTATCTTTTCCATTATATATTACCATTTCCCAAACTTTGTAATCATCCATGGAGTCTCGCCATTCGCAGACTACCATTCTATTAATAAAATTCGAGCTTTTGCCCAATTCTTTGTGAAATTCTGGCAACAGATACTTAATGTCACAGTGAATGTTATGACACCGTATCTGACACACTTCAAGACAGTAAATTTAAAAGCAGTAAAGAACACAATTAATTGTTAACCCAGTTCAGTGTGTAACAACACCTACTCTGGGGGCTACTAAGCCAGGGAGGAAATTCACTATAAGAGATATTAATTCAGGAATAAACCAACCCGTTTATCTCCTTCACTTAAGACCTACCCAATGCAACTTCAATCTAAGTTCAACTTAAACCTGAGTTCCTACTCACTCCCCCTCAATCACATCAGTGATATTAAACTATTGATTAATGAGATTATGAAGACACTCTTCAGTACACACACTTGATTTTGCTTCACAGCTTTAATCAAGTGACAAACACTCGTGCTTCAAAGCTTTGAGTGATAAACAACCCTAACTTGACTTTGCTTCAAAGATTTAATCAAGTGACACAAACACTCGTGCTTCAAAGCTTTGAGTGATACACAACCCTTACAATCAAATCCTACTCTAAGTCACTTATCACAATGATAATTGCTTGGCTCACAGTAGTTACAACTATACAATCCCTTATTGATCTTCTGTCAAAGAGTATCTTTCACCATTAATCTTCATGAGGAATATATAGGTCGACTATTCTTCAGTTAGGGCTTCCATGAAAATAGCTAGGGTTAACTAAAGTTAACCTAAAGACTTGGTCTTAGGCTTTCATCATACCAGATTAGGGTTAAGCAAGGTTAACCTAATGTCCACGTGAGCATCTGATTTGGACTGTATACATCAACTCAGAGAAGCATATCAGATTCTTGAAAAATCTCAGGAATAACAAATCTATACAAATGTTAGATCAGTACAGGATGTCTTAACATTGGTTATGACAACAAGAATCTTGTTCACTGATTTTGGTAGAATGCAATAAATATGATAATTGCTTAATGATCATGCTAAACACTCATATTGAGTAGCTCCTGTATGACATTCTTTTTCTGCAGAATGTACCTTTATCTCAGAATGTTATGACATCAGTCATGACATTCACAAAGCTGGTTTTACCAAAAAAATGCCAACAAACAAACACTTACAAACTCCCCCTTTGGCAAATTTTTGGCTAAAACCCCTAAACAATCAGAGATTGGAATGCAGCAGAATTTTTAATAACAGCTACCAAGTCTAATTCTACCAAAATTACCACAAATTCTTCTCCCCCTTTTTAGCCATAAAGAGGCCAAAGATACTTGTAATTTTAAGTTATACAGTCATACAAAAGGAATAATAAAAAAACACAGAAATAATAAGAAGTCATTTGGCAGCAACAAGATCCAGCAGTAATCTTTTCAACAACACTGATCTTTAGGCACTGTCATCTTCCGAGGAAGCACTATCTTCAGCATTATGCTGGTCTTCATTAGCATCCTCTTCCCTTCTTTGTTCTTCATTCTCCTCCTGTTCTAGTCTAGCAATCAGCTCCTCAAGAGTCCTTTTTCTTGTATCAAGCTCTCTGCAGGTTTCTTTTAGCACAACTATAACATCAATTTTCTTGGAATGAGATTTGACAGTTGATGTCTCAGCAGATGTCATAACAATGTCATGGACATGTGTTCCCTGAAACAACTTATAGTGCAAACCAAGAGCAGGGGCTCTTTTGCATACAGAGTCTTTTTCAACTAGAATATCAGGATACTGAGCAATGATTATACCACACAGGAGAGAGGGAAAAGCAATAGGGCCTTTAATAGCACAGCTTCCAGCATGTTTCAATGTTTGATCAAAGATGTACTTGCCATAATCAAAGTTTGTCCTGGTTCCAACAGCATAGATAAATCTTCCCAATCCTGTGGAAATGGTGGATTTGTGGTTGGTGGGAACCCAGTTAGTTACACCAATTTTGTGCAGTATGGCAAACTTCATGCTCAGGTTGCTTGCATTTAGCTTCCCTTTCAAGGGCCAGTTCTTGACTTGCTTTGCAGTGATGGTTTGACAAACTTGGTTGTCAATAACTTCAAGCTCAGGACAAGCATCATCAGGCCTTCCTAGGAATTTGTCTATTACAGAAGGAGAGAAATTTACCTTTATTCATCTCACATACACACTCTTAAAATCAGCTGACTTTCCATCAGCACACCCATCAGATAAATTTACTATGAATTCTTTGACAAGAATCTCATAGCAGTTGGAAAAATTGACCACAGTTTTCATTAGGCCAGCATTCTTGATTAGATCCATGATTTCCTTACACTCAATAGCACTGCTGTTCAGCTCTCTCTCCAAGGCAATCCTTTTCAGAAACACATACTTCCACCTGTTTCTGGATGGTGAAAGGAGATGTTGTCAATGGCAACTTCAGGGACTTTAGGCATTTTGCTAGAAGAAGGTTTCTTCCTGAGAGGAATGTCTGGAACATTGCTCTCAACATCAAACTCAAAGTCTGATTCCTCATCAGATTCATAGGGTTCAGGATCCTTCCTTTTCTTGGCTATTGGTTGTCTCAAAGGTTTTGAGAGACTACCAATAGGTACTCTACTTTTTACCTTCCCCTTCCCTTTTGAAATTCCAGCTTTTTGATCCTTCTCAGCTTCTACTCTAGTCTTGTTCTCAGACCTGGTTTTCTTATGAATAACTTTAGTAGCCTTCTCTTTGGAGGGGCTTTTGGCAGCATCCTGCTTTTCTTTTCTGCTCATCATCCTTCTAGCTATGCTAGGGTTGATATTAGCAATTAAATCATTGTCAGAGTATTCTTCATCAACATCAATAACCGGGGGTTCAACAGTCTTGTCAGTAGGGTTCTGGTGATCATCATGTTTTTCTGGAGATTTCCTAATGTTGTCATCAGGTGTCTCAACATTCTGAGTGACATCTGGATCCATTTCTACATTAGGACTAGCAGTTTCTTGGTTCAAAGGTACATAAATGCCAGGTACAGAGTGATTCTCATTAAGAATCCTAGTGACTAGTCTGGCAATAGCTTGATGTACATAAGCAGAACCTTCCCTATTTGCTATCTCTGTAGGAACAGAAGATGATGGTTGAGAAGATTTACCAGATGGAGAAGCTTGTGATCTTCTTGCATGTCTGGTTCGCAGCTTCTTGACCTTAGTGGGATCAGCTTCCAGTTCACGAAGAGGAGTTATCTCAAGAACATCAGTATCCATGCAATTTGTGATTGCCCTAGGTTCACTGTCAGAGGATGCGGAAGAAGCAGTCGCCTTTGAAGAAGATGATGACATGGATTGTTGAGACATTTTGATTGATTTAGAAAACAAGTAACAGCGAGAGCGAAATCTTCGTTTGAGAGAATGGAGATTGTTGCAGAACCGCGGGAAGAGGGAGATATATGAATGTCTATTCAACTTCTTAAAATTTTGGAAAGAAATAGGAAAACAGATGATTAGCCCAATCAGAATAGACTTAACTAAAATATCTCTTTCATCCCTTGTTTTAAGCAAAATTAATTGCTACATCTCTTCATATTGGCAAATACCCAGCTTGCCCCTCAAATTTTCAAATTGACTAGCATCAAGTTCCTTGGTAAAAATATCATCCAGTTGTAGTTCAGTGGCAACATGTTCCAGCTTAATCACCTTTTCCTCCACAAGATCTCTGATGAAGTGATGTCTAATGTCAATATGCTTAGTCCTGCTGTGCTGTATAGGATTCTTGGAAATGTTGATAGTACTCAGATTGTCACAGTACAATGTCATGACATCTTGTGTGACATTATACTCAGTTAGCATTTGTTTCATCCAGATCATTTGAGAGCAGCTACTACCAGCTGCTATGTATTCAGCTTCAGCAGTAGATAGAGACACACAGTTCTGTTTCTTGCTGAACCAAGAGACAAGATTATTTCCCAAAAATAAGAATCCTCCAGAGGTGCTCTTTCTATCATCAGCACTACCAGCCCAATCAGCATCACAATAGCCAGACAGAATTGGTTCACATCCATGAGAGTACAGCAATCCATAGTTGTAAGTTCCACTCACATACTTCAGAATTCTTTTCACTTGGTTGATGTGAATTACTTTGGGTTCAGCCTGGTATCTTGCACATACTCCAATTGTAAAAGCAATGTCAGGCCTGCTGGATGTTAAGTATAGCAGACTTCCTATCATGCTTCTGTACAAGCTTTGATCCACATTTTCCCCACTTGTGTCTTTGGACAGCTTTAAATGAGTAGGTGCATGAGTCCTTTTGTGACTAGCATTCTCCATTCCAAACTTCTTGACAATATTCTTTGCATACTTGCTTTGAGACAGAAAAATTGAGTCTTCCATCTGTGTGACTTGTAGTCCAAGAAAGTAGGTCAATTCTCCCATGAGTCTCATTTCAAATTCAGCTTGCATTTGGTCAGTAAAATGTTTAACCATTTTATCTGACATTCCTCCAAACACTATGTCATCAACATAAATTTGAGCTACCATTATCTTTCCTCCTTCATTTTTGACAAAAAGGGTTTTATCCAAGCCTCATTTCCTGTATCCTTTGTCAGTGAGGAATTTTGTCAATCTGTCATACCAGGCTCTAAGAGCTTGTTTCAGGCCATATAGAGCTTTCCTCAATTAGTAGACATGATCAGGATAGTTTGGATCCACAAATCCTTTAGGTTGTTCCACATATACTTCCTCATTTAAGTACCCATTTAAGAAGGCACTCTTTACATCCATCTGAAATAACTTAAACTTAAGGACACAAGCAACTCCCAAAAGAAGTCTGATTGATTCCAGTCTGGCTACAGAAGCAAAAGTTTCATCAAAATCAACCCCTTCAACTTGAGTGTAGCCTTGAGCAACAAGCCTTGCCTTATTCCTGGTGACAACTCCTTCAGCATCTGATTTGTTCTTGTAGATCCATTTTGTGCCAATAATGTTTGTTCCTTCTGGTCTAGGAATTAACTCTCATACTTCATGTTGCTTGAATTGGTTCAATTCATCTTGCATTGCTCCAATCCAGTATTCATCAGTCAAAGCCTCCTTAACATTTTTTGGTTCAATCTTAGAGACAAAGCAAGAGTTTGAGATTATTTCTCGAGATCTTGTAATGACTCCACTGTTAGGGTCTCCTATGATGAGTTCCTTAGGATGATCTTTCTGAATTCTGATGGAAGGATCTTTGTTAGCTTCCTTTGATTCAGATTATGATGAAGTAGTTTTAGGTACATCATCCTTTTTAGACACTTGAGTTGAAGTCTCAAAGAATGTCTCAACATCATATGGGACATCTGTTTCCTCATGATAATCATCAACTATGACATTTATAGATTCCATCATAACTTTGGTCCTGGAATTGAATACCCTATATGCTCTGCTGTTGGTAGAGTATCCTAGGAATATTCCTTCATCACTTTTAGGATCCATCTTTCTCCTTTGTTCACGATCTGTCATAATATAGCATTTGCTTCCAAAGACATGGAAGTACTTTACTGTAGGCTTTCTTCCTTTCCATAGTTCATAAATGGTGGATGATGTTCCCTTTCTCAAGGTGACCCTGTTATGGACATAACAGGCTGTATTCATAGCTTCAGCCTAAAAATGAATAGGAAGTCCTTTGGCATGTATCATTGCTCTGGCAGATTCCTGTATAGTCCTATTTTTCCTTTCCACAACTCCATTTTGTTGAGGAGTTATGGGTGAAGAGAATTCATGATTGATTCCTTCTGAGGAACAGAACTCATCAAACTTACTGTTTTCAAACTCCTTGCCATGATCACTTCTGATTCTGACAATGCATCCTTCTTTTTCTCTTTGAATTCTTTTGCACAGTTCCTTAAATACATCAAATACATCAGACTTTTCCCTAATGAAGTTAATCCAGGTGAATCTGGAAAAATCATCCACAACAACATACGCATATCTCTTTCCTCCAAGACTTTCCACCTGCATTGGACCCATCAGATCCATATGTATAAGTTCTAGCACCTTAGAGGTGGTCAGATGTCTTGTCTTTGGATGTGACATTCTAGTTTGCTTTCCAACCTGACATTCACCACAGACTCTCCCTTCATGAATTTGAAGCCTTGGAATCCCTCTGACTGCCTCCATGGATATGATCTTTTTCATCCCTCTTAGATGTAAATGACCAAGTTTTTGGTGCCATAGTTTCACTTCCTTTTCTTCTTTGGCTATAGAGCATACAGAAGAGTAATTAGTGTTCTCAAACTCCCATAAATAACAGTTGTCTTTTGATCTGACTCCTCTCATTACAACTTCTTATTTTTCATTAGTTACAAGACATTCAGACTTGGTGAAGTTGACCTTGAATCCTAGATCACATAATTGACTGATACTTATGAGATTAGCAGTCAAGCCATTTACCAACAACACTTCATTTAGGTTTGGAACTCCAGGGCAGTCCAAGTTTCCAACTCCTTTGATTTCTCCTCTAGCACCATCTCCAAAAGTGACATAACTAGTAGTATGAGGTTTAACATTATTCAGAAGATTCTTGATTCCAGTCATGTGTTTAGAGCATCCACTGTCAAAGTACTAGTCTTCCTTGGCAGAAACTCTGAGGGAGGTGTGAGCTATCAGGGCTGCAGACTTTTTCTTCCACTAATGAGTATATGGTGCCTTGTTAGACTTAAGTTTGACAACTGGGATCTGATTAGGATATCCATATAATCTAAAGCAGAATGGCTTTATGTGACCAAACCTTCCACAATGATGACATCTCCATCTTTGATACTTTTTCTTCATATTTCTCTGTTCTCAATGTTGAGTGCTATGTTGTGACATCTGCTTTGACATTTGTTTATCAGGCCTGATCTTCTTCTTGACTACAGTAGGTTTCTTTGCAGCCACAAATCCTAGACCAGACTTGTTTCCCACATTTTGTCCAGCCTGAAGGATTTCTTCCAATTTGTCAATTCCATTTGTCAGCATCTTAACAGATTTGGTCATCTGATCAAGTTTTGAGTTTAGCATTTGAACTTCACCTTCGAGATGGTTTATAGTATCAGTGTCTGCCTTCTTTTCAGCCTCCAATTTTACTATGAGTTTTTTTTGTTTCTCATTTTGATGGCAGACTTCAGCACTTCTGATACATAGCTTCTTGTAGGTGTCAGCAAGTTCTTCAAATGTCACTTCCTCATCATTGGAGTCACTATCAGAGTTACAAATACCAACTAGTGCAGTGACTAGTTTAGCAGATTCTTCTTCAGAGTTACTTTCTGAGTCACAATCAGACCAAGTAACAGACATTCCTTTCTTTTGTTTCTTAAGAAAGGTAGGACACTCAGCTCGAATGTGCCCATATCCTTCACATCCATGACATTGGATACCTCTGCTTTGATTTCCCTTTTCTTCAGACTTAGGTCTTCTGCTGAAGTCATAGGATCTGCTAATGTCAGAGGGAATGTTCTTGACATTTGACCTTGACTTTGGGTCCATTCTCTTGATGAGTTTGTTGAACTGTCTTCCAAGCATGGCTATAGCTTCTGAAATATTCTCTTTATCACCCTCCTTGTTTTCATCTTCAGTATTGGATACAAGTGCTATGCTCTTGTTTTTCTTGTCAACATTGTCACTGATCCCCATCTCAAAAGTCTGAAGTGACCCAATGAGTTCATCAACCTTCAAGTTGCAGATATCCTGAGCTTCCTCTATAGTAGTCACCTTCATTGTAAATCTTTTAGGCAAGGATCTGAGAATCTTTCTCACCATCTTTTCTTCTGACATCTTTTCTCCCAATGCTCCTGAGGTGTTGGCAATTTCCAAGATGTTCATGTGAAACTCATGAATGGTCTCATCTTCCATCATCCTTAGGTTCTCAAATTTGGTAGTCAGCATCTGAAGCCTTGACATTTTTACTTTGGATGTACTCTCATGGGTGGTTTTGAGAGTGTCCCAAACATCCTTGGCCAGTTCACATTGATGTACTAGTCTGAATATGTTTCTATCAATTCCATTGAACAAGGCATTTAATGCTTTGGAGTTACCCAGGGCTAACTCATCTTCTTCTTTGCTCCATTCTTCCTCAGGTTTCAGACTGGTTGTCCCATCTTTCCCAGTTATGGTGGGATGGTTCCATCCTTTGTTAGCAGCTCTCCAAGCCTTTTTTTCCAGTGATTTTAAGAAGGAAATCATACGAGGTTTCCAGTAGTCATAATTTGATCCATCCAGAATAGGTGGTTTGTTCCCAAATCCTCCTTCTTTGTCCATAGCGCCAGAAAATAATATCCCTAGATCTCACCCAGTAAGACAGGCAGGGTGCCTGCTCTGATACCAATTGAAATTCTAGCAACAGATACTTAATGTCACAATGAATGTTATGACACCGTATCTGACACACTTCAAGACAGTAAATTTAAAAGCAGTAAAGAACATAATCAATTGTTAACCCAGTTCAGTGTGTAACAACACCTACTCTGGGGGCTACCAAGCCAGGGAGGAAATTCACTATAAGAGATATTAATTCAGTAATAAACCAACCAGTTTATCTCCTTCACTTAAGACCTACCCAATGCAACTTCAATCTAAGCTCAACTTAAACTTGAGTTCCTACTCACTCCCCCTCAATCACAGCAGTGATACTAAACTATTGATTAATGAGATTATGAAGACACTCTTCAGTACACACACTTGATTTTGCTTCACAGCTTTAATCAAGTGACAAACACTCGTGCTTCAAAGCTTTGAGTGATAAACAACCCTAACTTGACTTTGCTTCAAAGCTTTAATCAAGTGACACAAAGACTCGTGCTTCAAAGCTTTGAGTGATACACAACCCTTACAATCAAATCCTACTCCAAGTCACTTATCACAATGATAATTGCTTGGCTCACAGTAGTTACAACTATACAATCCCTTATTGATCTTCTGTCAAAAAGTATCTTTCACCATTAATCTTCATGAGGAATATATAGGCCGACTATTATTCAGTTAGGGCTTCCATGAAAATAGCTAGGGTTAACTAAAGTTAACCTAAAGACTTGGTCTTAGGCTTTCATCATACCAGATTAGGGTTAAGCAAGGTTAACCTAATGTCCACGTGAGCATCTGATCTGGACTGTATACATCAACTCAGAGAAGCATATCAGATTCCTGAAAAATCTCAGGAATAACAAATCTGCACAAATGTTAGATCAGTACAGGATGTCTTAACATTGGTTATGACAACAAGAATCCTGTTCACTGATTTTGGTAGAATGCAATAAATATGATCATTTCTTAATGATCATGCTAAACACTCATATTGAGTAGCTCCTGTATGACATTCTTTTTCTGCAGAATGTACCTTTATCCCAGAATGTTATGACATCAGTCATGACATTCACAAAGCTGGTTTTACCAAAAAAAATGCCAACAAACAAACACTTACACTTTGTGTTCTTATTTTTATTTAGCTTGCAAAGACTTCATTTATTACTGATAATAACTTTCAAAGCAAAAAGATTAAAAAAACAAAATTGACTTTTCAAAAAGAAAGACATCTTTACAATTCAATTTACTTTGGGATTTATGATGAAACAATGACAACAAAAATGGCGATCCCTGGAATGAACAAACTCCAGTTGTTTTAAGAATATTTACTTCCTTCGTTAAGGTTTTTCTCAGGTCATCTTGTTGGTATATGCGCAATCTTTGTGTTGTTTCTCAGATAATTAAAGACGATACCAGTTGGCGTAAGGTACAGTATTAGGTTTGTGATCCTATGATCCCCGGCCAAGTCTTGGTTCGCTTTTGATTTTGGGTTTGCATGGTCAGAAGCCTCTGTCCCAGGTTCCCCAGCGAAGTTTTCCCTCATGTGATGAAAGGTTTTATTCCCTTGGTGTGCTAAGATATCTCTCTTTTTGCAGTATTGGCATTAGTGTTGACTTCTTGATTTCCCAGGAAGACTACACCAAGGCATCTTTTGTTGGAATAGGTTTGGTTGATATGAAGACTCAATCCAGTATTTTCCAGTGAAGGCCTTGTTTATTTGATAGAAGTCCTTTTTCCCTAGTGAAGAACGTATTTTGGTTTCCCCTCGATGATGTGGTGTCTACCTCCCCAATGAAGTCAGCATGAAGTCCCCGATAGAGGTCTCGATGATGAAGTATTGTCTCCCTTAGTGAAGTCCGTATGTTTTTCTTCCTTCAAAGTGGGCCTGATTTCCCCAGTGAATGTTTTGACAATTTGGTTTCCATTTTCCTTATTCAAAATCAGTATCGAAATCCCCAGTAGGAGTACGGACTGTGAAACATTTGTTTTCCCCATGGAAGTTTGTGTGTTATTCTCTGGGAAGGTTATCCCAGGGCATCTCTTGTTGAAATGAGTATTCATGATGATAAGTTTTCAATCCTCCGTTTTTTTTCTCTCCAGGGAAGTGGGTTTGAATTCCTCGGTAAGGTTTGGTTGTCTCGGTGTCAGTCTGCTTTATTTGAGACTAGTTTTGCAATCTTCAGTAGGCACGTTGTTTTTGGAAAACTGGTTTCTTCGATGAAAACGGAAGAAAGATGTTCTATCCCAGTATCTGTTTGATTTAGCTACATCTGGATTATGTTTCTCCTCAGTGAAGTTAGGACAGATAATAGGTTTGGTTTCCGCAGTTGCTTTTACCTTTCTTGGATTGATCTTTCTGGTTGAAGTTTAGACCAATGTTGTTAGTACCTGAGGCAGTTTTGTTCGATTATGTATCCTTTTACCAGCATATGCACGATATCACTCATACATTCATACATGCATCATGCATTGTTACAAATAATTTTTCATTGACATTGTGTTCAAACCTTCCTGCAGCGCTCCTTGCTTAGTTGGATTTGGTTTTCCCTCTTGAGTTTATTTCTCAAAGGATGTATCTTCTTTGGCCGTCTTGCTCCAGTTTGTTTCTAATTGGATTCGTGGTTGCATGACAATATTATTTACTCTGGATTTCTGAGGACTTTGAGCTTTGATTTGTGCATTTATTTTGCACGAGAGGACTTTATCTCTTCAGCAGGAATAATGTGGCATTTCCCCAGGAAGTCATATCTCATTTCCCCAGGAAGTCATATCTATTTCCCCAGGAAGCCACATTTCTATCCCCAGAAAGTCTTTTTTTTTGCAACCCTCCATGATAACAAGCAACAAGTATCTTTGTTTAAGAAACTCGTGCTTCCCTGTACAAGTCGACGTAACTTTTTTTGCTATTTCCTCTATGAGTGGTTAGCTTGCAGTCCGTCGTCAGTTTACGCCAGTGGATGGCAAGACTTTCAAATTCACAGAAATTGCTCGTTGTGAAATCTTTGCAAGTGGAAGTCTCTTTATTTGAGACAGCTTACATATTACCCTTTCCAGGCGGAATTCCTTGGTTAAGGAAGAAGTTGAGATCCGTTCTAGGTGAAACACCAGAAGTTTGGGGAACATGTGATATTTTCAAAATCTACCTTCAGTGAACGTTGGTAGTGTATCGGCAGTGAACGTCAGTGTTTCTTATCTTTTTGCTATCATCAGTGAACGGTGGTGGTTCCTTGTCAGTGAACGACGATGGTATGATATTTTCAAAATCTACCTTTAGTGAATGTTGGTAGTGCATCGGCAGTGAACGTTAGTGTTTCTTATCTTTTTGCTATCATCAGTGAACAGTGGTGGTTCCTCGTCAGTGAATAGAGATGGTATGATATTTTCAAAATCTACCTTCAGTGAACGTTGGTAGTGCATCGGCAGTGAACGTCGGTGTTTCTTATCTTTTTTCTATCATCAGTGAACGGTGGTGGTTCCTCGTCAGTGAACGGCGATGGTATGATATTTTCAAAATCTACCTTCAGTGAACGTTGGTAGTGCATCGCCAGTGAATGTCGGTGTTTCTTATCTTTTTGCTATCATCAGTGAACGGTGGTGGTTCCTCGTCAGTGAACAGCGATGGTATGATATTTTTAAAATCTACCTTCAGTGAACGTTGGTAGACATCGGCAGTGAACGTCGATGCTTGTTATCCTCCTCTCTGGTTCTATTTCTTTTGGTCCACCAGTGATTTATTTTCCTGGTGGGGTTGCTCCTTTGTTTCTTCATTTTTGTGGCTTCCCCAGTGTTACTTTGCGTCTCTTTTGTTTTGTTCATATGCATCCATAATCATAAGCATTGCATGGCATCTTAGAGACAAAAATAGGGCTTGTTTTATATTTAAGTATCTTCAATCGCGTCGACACGAAGATTTGTAACCTTCGTAACTCCGGATAGAAGACACTTAAATAAGGGCAGCTGTTGTACCCCAATTTTTGCCCCTAAGATTCCTCTATCATATCATATCAACTCGATCATAACAAGATCACATTAGGGTTGGTTCTTCCTCTTTTTTCCTATCTTTAAGTTTGATCTTGAGGAATCTCCAAGCACCTTGGTTATGTATTTTGTATATGTGTTGTTGACTAACTTCTAATCAAAATACAAAAAATATTTGTCTTTTTCTTTGTATATTTTTGTTTTGTAGGTATCAAGTCGAAGCATCTAACAAATAAGGATTTCTGGTATTATTTTCCTAAAATCTCTATTTGCAAAGAAAAAAAATTAAAAATTTTCATTTTTTTCACAGATGCAATCGATTTCTCTTAAAGTGCAATCGATTGCACATAGTGTATTTTGCGCCATTTTTGAAAAAAAATACACTATGCAATCGATTTGCACTGTAGTGCAATCGATTGCACAGCGTGAAAATTTAAAATAAAAATCAGCATTTTAAACTTGTCAAATTTTGGCTCCAATTTTCCTTCACTTTTGAAAGATGTATCATTAATTCAAATTTTAGTGCCAATCTTTCATTTTTAAAAAGAATTGTCATTAATTCAAATTTTGGCTCTAATATTTGAAAGAATTATCATTAATTCAAATTTTGGCTCTAATTTTTGAAAGAGTTATCATTAATTCAAATTTTGGCTCCAAGAATCAATTACCAAATTACCACTAATCCCAATCCTAAAACTCTATAAATAGAGCTCTTATTTCATTCAAATTTCAAGCTTTTGATAGCCAAATCCACCTTGCTAAAAAATCTCTCAATTCTCTCCATCTACCAAATTCACTCAAAGCTCTATTTTCAAAAAGTTAGTAAGCTTTGCATTGAAGCTTACTAATCTTTGAGCTAAACCTTCATCCAAACACTTTTTCTCCATCAATTCTATACATCCAAGCTTGGTCAATTGATTCTTGTGGTTGAATTGAAGCAAATTCTTGAAGTTGTTTTGATAATTCTCTAGATCTACCTTTGGTAAGTTGGATAATTCATCTTTCACAATGTGATCTCTTGGTGATCTTTGGGATTGATTCTTTGAGCATTATTTTGTGATTTCAATGGTGTTATTTTCTCATAATTTGATGGAATTTTCGTTCTCAAGTGGATCCATGATCATAAGGTGTTTGATGGAAAGTTTGAACAAGAAATTTCCCTTTTAAAATGTTGTTTTTGCTACTGTAACTGTGTGCAATCGATTTGCACTGTAGTGCAATCGATTGCACAGAAGCAATTTTACACAATTCTTAGAAAACTGTATTGTGTAAATCGATTTACACAATAGTGCCATCGATTTACACAGGGACAAAATGCACTTTTTTGCCTTGTTTTGGGGCAGCTTTGATCCAAAATGCTTTTTCTACTCACTCCTTTTGATTGTTGGTTTGAATTGCAATTTTAAATGTCAAATTTGTCTTTAAACTCAATGGACTTTGTGATGTAGATGAAGTTGGATAAATGTTCATCAATTCAAATCTACCTAAGAGTGAATTATTTAATTCATTTTTGGTGCTTTGGATTAATGATATGTTTAGTGCTTTAATCCATCTAGAGGAGTGGTTGAATTTAAAGATGAAAGAATTTTGAAATGGTGATCCAAATTAGCTTATCATTTCCCACCCTGTTCATCTTATCCCTTTCTTTTTTTAATTGTGCTACATGTTAAGGGATGGTGATCTCTATATCATTTATCCAAACATGAAGTACATAGATTGCTATTGATCAGCCTCAAAATAGGTGTGACTTCTACATAAGTCCACTTACGATTGCTTAACATAGCGCTAAATTTTGTCCCGATTCGAATAAATGATCATTCGTGGCCCAAACTTATGATTGCAAGCCCAAGTATGTTAATTTTATCTCTTTGATTCAATAACCTTGAGATTCATTGTGTGGAGGCTTTGGTTCTACCAATCCTCTAATGGGTCTACAACACCTTTGGTCAACGCGGATCACTTAAACATCATTGATCATTACATGTTGCCTTATGAGAATTCCAAAATGGATGATGTACTTGACAAAAAGCAAATGCAACTTGTTGTATGGAGGCTTTGGTTCTACCAATCCTCTAATGAGTTCTAAATGCAAGTTTCAAGATGGTCATCCAACTGACCACTAATTACTAACAATTAACTTTACTTTACGCTTTTATTTTCATGCTTTATGTACCATTTACTTTTAGCATTTTACATTTCATGCTATTTTCATCTTTGCTCACTTGAGCATTTACTTTTATGTCATTTTAGTTTTGCTCACTTGAGCTTTTCTTTCTTTTTAAAGACACCTAATAATCAACATGAACCATAAAAATCATTAATGATACTTGGACTACATGGTTACTATCCTTTGCATTATGGAGTGATGGACTTCTTGGACTTAGGATTAGAGACCTTGGCCTATCTTGGAGACTTTGTGACTTTATTTGATATTTTGTCTGGAGTTCTTGAGGTTTACCTCAAGACATTGGGTTGTTTGTTTGTTTTGTGTGCAGGTTATTGAGATTACGATCTTTGTTTGTAATCTGGAATTCACCCGTATACAGCCGTTACTCTGCCCAATTTTTGCGAAGACTTAAAACACTTGAAGTTCGGTTCTCTCAAGAGGTCTAGTATCTTTGCTTGCTTGGTTTCAATCCGAAGAATGGGAATTCTATATTGACTCATAATGTCAAGTATTGGCTTCTTGTTGGTTAGATGGTTCTTATCCCTAGCTTTTACCTTATGCTTTAGGATAGCCTCTTCTTCTCCTCCCGTCTTCTTTAATTTCAAAAATCTTCTCCCTCCTTTTTAAAAAAAAAAACTCTTCTTGTTTTGAAACTTGAAATATTTTCATAATAAACTTGGACTTAGGTCCATGCATCTTCGAAACATTTTCATAAATAAATTTCAATCAATTAATAATACCTTGACCTTTTTTTGTGAGAAGACTAAAAGTCAATCAATCTCATTTCAAACCATTTTGCCACTTTGGCTTTTATCTTTAAACTTTTCTCAAAAGATTAAACTCTTGTCGATCCTTGTAGTGATGCAAACAACTATACTTCTACAATATGTAGTGAAGTGAGATATTTTCCACTTGGGTGTTGAGTGAGGCATTGTTGATTTTAAAATCCAAGCCATATCCTCCACTTTGAGATGATGTAAATTCTCCTTTCTCATGATTATGGGTAGTAAGTATGTTTTTCACACTGACAATTGCGATGATGTCTTATCTCATAAAATCAACCAACACACTTGTGTTTCAAATTTTTAAAAGAGGAACTATGTGTACCCTGATCCCCTATTGCACGAAAGGTGGTACGTAGGCACTAAAGGTTCGCAACCGCGGCGGGTGCAAAAATCATAAAAATATTTCTTTTCTCACCTCCACCATCCATTTTATATACAACACATTTTTATAGCCAAAATATACAGATTTTTCAAAGAGGTTCCTGCGGAGTACCGTAGATGTTTAGGGTGCTAATACCTTCCCTTTGCATAACCAACCCCCTTACCTTGAATCTTTCCCCCTCTTTTGGGTTATTTGCTCTTTTCCCATTCCTTTGGAAACAATAAAGCGCGGTGGCGATTTTTATTTTTATTTGTATAAAGTCTAGTCAATCCAATGGCTTAGTCTTGCACATTTCTACCGCTACAGGGTATACTCTCACTTCGGTTGCCTTCGGTAAACAATCATTAAGTATAAGGTATTTTAGTGGTCACCGTCTTGTCTAAACAAAGATCAAAAGTCTCGTTCGGAAAGGTTGCCTCGGAAATGTTTCCTCGAATATGATCTTAAGACATTAGGGTTATTACTAAGACGTCCTAACATTTCTTTAGTGATCGTACGTCCCTTTCGAATTGACCCTTGCAACTCCAACGACGGTGCTACCTACTCACTAATAGTGGGATAGCGATGTATAAAGGAAACAAGAATAGAAACATTCTTTTCTCGAGTAGGTAGATGCTAGTAGGTACTTGCTCAAAATGAACTTTTTCCACACTTACACTCTCTTTCAAACAAGGTTTTCAAAAAACACTTCGTAACACTCTTGAAGACAGAAGCAAGGGTTAAATTGAAGTAAAACAAAAACTTTTCAAAACACACAAACACAGAAGCAATTTTAAAATTATGAGCAAGTACCTAAGAGCCCGTGGAAAACCACGGATAGAAAGGGTGCTAATACCTTCCCTTTCTATAATCTACCCCTCGTACTCAGAATATCTCGAAAAAGGAATTTTTCTATGCTTTTTTCCTGTCCAGTTGGATAAAATAAAAGTCGGTGGCGACTCTTGCTTACCGCGACATTTTGCAAACACAAACGCAAAATGCAAACCAGCATTTTCCTAAAACAGTCTGGTTCTGCCACCGTATCACAGAACTGGCGACTCTGCTGGGGAATTAATAAGTGGGGTATACCTTAGGATTAGTTCATCATTTTGCTTCTATTGTTTGATTTGATTGCTTTACTTTTGAGGGCTTTGTATTGGAGTTACTATAGATCCTAACCCAGATCTGGGGGACACCTTTTAGGTAAGTAGCAATAAACTGTGAGGGAACTATATGGCGTAGACCGATACGGTTGAAGTTGTAGCTACATTGATGTGGCACATTGGTTGGTACCGGTATCCCTTGTGGAGAAACAAGGAGAATACGGGGCTGCTATATAGGTCGTTAAGCATCACCTGACCTTAGAACCTATAATTGACCAACTTGGCCATAGGAAGTAGTGAGATAGCCGGCCTCGGTGTAAAGTTGTGAACTGGTTGATACTCGATACTACACTCATTGAGACCATACTCTCGAGATAGTTCCAGCTGCAAGAAAAGATTGCGTGAGCTGAAACCATGACCGATGGAGGATGGTCATTGATATTGAGAACCTCTAGAACCCGGTTACTATTATTAGGACAGGTTAAACCAACTGAACTTCAAGAGGGTAATACCTAGACCCCATGCAAGCCTGAAACTTAAGGGCTCTTGTGTGACTTGTTTGCCTTTGCCATGTCTGTTATTTTCTATACATGTTGTGTGTTTTATCATGACATCATGCATCATAACATAGCATGCATACTTCATTATGCTAACCATTTCAAAGACCGAGGGCATTTATCTTTGTTTTGTTTTGCAGATTATGGCTTCCATGCGCAGAAACACCATTCGAGTTAACTTCGTGAAAATACCTGCTCAACTCAAAGAATTAGCCTCGAGAGTTCCTGATACTTCTTCATTCATTAGAAGACATGGTCAGCTCCTTAGCTTGGTCACTTCAAGGTTGAATGAGCAGATGATAAGCGTGCTTTTTCAGTTCTTTGATTCGGTGCATCATTGTTTCACCTTCCCGGATTATCAGCTAGTTCCCACTTTGGAGGAGTTTTCTTACTTACTGGGCATATCCATCCTCGAGTAGACACCCTTCACAGGTTTGGAGGAGGTTCCTAGACCCGAGGACATTGCTTCAGCCTTACATCTAAAAAGGGCTGATGTAGTATCCAACTGGGAGACACGGAGCGGGGTTAAAGGTTTCTTGGCCAAGTTTCTGATGGATCAAGCTCAATAGTTCTGGGATAACTTGGATTTTCAAGCATTTGAAGACATCTTGGCTCTCCTTATCTACGGCTTGGTTCTTTTCCTGAATCCAGATTCCTTCATAGATGTGAATGCGGTTAAGATCTTCCTGTCTCGCAATCCAGTGCCTACTCTTCTGGGTGATATCTTGCATGCCCTCTACACTCGTACTGTGCGTAGAAGAGGGACCCTCATGTGTTGCATGACGCTGTTAGCGAGGTGGTTTATTTCTCACCTCCCCAAGTCTGTACTGAAAAATGAGGAAGGGTTAGGATGGTATTATAGAATCATGTCACTTGCCCATACGGACATTCTCTGGAGTTCTAAGGATATGGAAAGTGTTGTCGTCATTAATCGATGTGGGGAATACCCTAATGTCCTGTTGCTTGGCATTAGAGGAGGAATAACCTACAATCCTTGTTTAGCTTTACGATAGTTTGGTCGCGCTCGGAGAGACGGTCCTCATGAGCTACTTCTTACAGACATTGTCTTTGACTATAAAGGGGACGTTGATGAGCATCGCCGAAGGTTTATACGGCCCTGGGGCATGGTGAACAGGTCTGACCCTCACGAGTTAGGACTGAAGACTTCTCTCCCTATGCAACCTTACCTCCAATGGGTCCGAGCTCGGGCTGAAAAGCTTGGGATGCCTTATGAAGTTGTGTTTCCAGTGATCGTGGAGCCTACCAATGAAGAGGGCGTTCCTTATACAGTCCTTTATCCTTACATGCCTACTGATCTTGGGGCATTAAAGAGATCCTGGATCCAGTTAAAGGAGGAGAGGGATACCTACCGGGAGAAGTATCATGAGCAAGAAAGGAAGATCTTGAAGCTCACGAGGCAACTTGAGAATGAAAGGACAATCAATGATTACGTCAGCACGAAGGGAAAGCGACCATGGGATTTTTGATTTTTCTTGTTTCTAGTTTAGATTTATTTTCAGTTTGTGTCCTTTGTAACGCCTTGAAGGCGTTGTTAAACATTTTTACAAGTTAATCTAATAAAGTTTGTTTATTCCTTGGTTTTCAAATTTAAATCTCCCAAAGTCTTTGAAATCATTTCATACGCATTCCATTACCATGCACCTCATTACAAGTGTCATTACCGGTTTCTCATCTTCCTCGCTGTTTATTTCAGCACAAAATGTCTTCTGAAAAACCTATCGATCAAGCCATCAAAGCTCTTCAGGCACAAAATGCCCAATTCCAAGAGATGTTCTTGAACTTGGCTAAAGGGCAAGAAGATTTGAAGACTCTCATTCATCCAAAGGAGGAGAAAATCAAGAGGAAGAAAAGGGTC
The DNA here is from genome assembly GCA_948472305.1 of Vicia faba. NCBI lineage: Eukaryota > Viridiplantae > Streptophyta > Magnoliopsida > Fabales > Fabaceae > Vicia > Vicia faba. Next base: position 1,120,466,595 of record OX451740.1, read on the forward strand.
CTAGTCCTGCGGTCTCTGATAGTGACACTGATTTTGATGATAAACAGTACCCTCCTACTGAGGATAGGTACAAACAACTTAAAGACCGTCTGAGTGCTATGGAGATTCAAAAGGTCCCTGGTTTGGATTTTGGAGATCTGGGACTAGCATCAGGAGTGGTGATCCCTCACAAGTTTAAAGCTCCAGTCTTTGCTAAGTACGATGGAGTATCCTGTCCAAAACTCCACCTCCGCTCGTACGTCAGAAAAATTCAACCTTACACTGCTGATAGGAATCTGTGGGTACATTTCTTTCAAGATAGTCTGTCAGGGACTCAGCTTGAATGGTTTTATCAATTGGAAGGAGCTAATGTCCGCAACTGGGAGAACTTTGTCGCTGCTTTCTACAAGCAGTACTAGTATAATGTCGACCTTGCTCCCACACGTACTCAGCTTCAGGGTATGTCAATGGGCACAAGTGAAGGTTTTAAGGACTATGCTCAGAAGTGGAGAGATCTGGCTGGAAGAGTCCAACCCCCTTTGTCTGATAGGGAGTTGGTTGATATGTTTCTTGGGACGTTGTCTGGTCCATTCTTCAATCATCTGATCGGCAGTTCATCATCTGGGTTTACTGAATTGATTATGACTGGGGAAAGAGTAGAAGCTGGTATTAGAAGTGGTAACATACAAAAGGGCGCTTCATCAAGTGTAGAAAATAGGTCTTTCACTGGCAAGAAAGAAGCTGGTGAAGTTTACAGTTCGAGGAGCCAAAATTGACCTGAACGTCGTCAAGCAGTGAATGTGATAGTAATATCAAGACCCACCGTTGCCCCACAATGCAACAATCAACAAAGATTAGAGAGGCCACGGAGACAGTACACTCGGCTTAATATGACCTTGTCTCAAATTCTACCACAATTGTTGAAGACCAACCTGGTAACTCAGAGGGAAACCCCGAAGAATCCCAGCACCACATCTCCGTTATATAATCCGAACGCCCGCTGTGCCTATCACTCCGATAACCCAGGTCATGATACGAACAATTGTTGGGCTCTGAAGAATAAGGTGCAAGATTTGATTTAAGCTAAAGAGATTGAGTTTGACGCTCCGGAGAATCCCAACGTCATAATCGCTCTGATGCCCAAACATGACCATGGAGTGAATGCAATTGAAGATGATGAAGAAGAGTCAAATATTGACAGCTGGATTTACCCGACTACCAACGGTGGCTTGAACAATTGGATGGCGAAGGACTTCGTGCCCGTTTCTTTTATTACACAGTAATAGACTTTTGTTTTGAGATTTGTAACAGACAATTTGAAACTTTACGGCCCGGTGCCTTGCCCGAGGCACTTTGGCTTTGTTTGTGAGGGCTTATTATTTGTCTTTTTCATATATCATCAATAAAGCATTAGACGTTTTCTTGCATTACAAATTTTATGCTCCTTGTTTTTCTTTTCTATCTCACACTTTATCAAAACAGCTATTTGTCTTACACGCACTCACATATCATAATGCAGATCCATATCCACTCTGGATCCCATTGATAACGACTCTGCTACTGCCAGTTATGACTTCGAAAATCCGATCAACCAAGCCGAGGACGAAGGTAAGGATGATTGTGAAGTGCCTGGGGAACTTGCTAGACTGTTACTACAGGAAGAGAGGGCCATACAGCCTCATGAAGAGCCAGTGGAATCAGTGAATTTGGGTACAGAGGAGGACAAGAAAGAGGTCAAGATAGGTGCAAATCTGGAGCCTAGTGTCAAGCAACGGTTGATACAGATGCTACGCGACTATGTTGAGATCTTCGCTTGGTCTTATGAAGATATGCCTGGTTTAGACACTGATATCATGGTACACCGCCTGCCAACCAAAGAAGATTGTCCTCCGGTAAAATAGAAGGTTCGTCGTATGCGCCCCGAAATGTCTGAGAAAATCAAAGCTGAGGTCATGAAACAGTTTGACGCTGGATTTCTAGCTGTTACTTCTTACCCACAGTGGGTTGCCAACGTTGTTCTGGTGCCGAAGAAAGATGGTAAGGTATGAATGTGTGTGGACTATAGAGATCTGAACAGGGCAAGCCCCAAAGACGATTTCCCACTACCTCACATCGATGTTCTGGTCGACAACACCGTGCAGCATAAGGTCTTCTCCTTTATGGATGGTTTTTCTGGTTACAATCAGATTAAGATGGCTCCCGAGGACATGGAGAAGACGACCTTCGTTACACAGTGGGGCACTTTCTGTTACAAGGTAATGCCTTTCGGGTTGAAGAATGTTGGGGCAACTTATCAGCGCGCTATGGTCACTTTGTTCCACGACATGATTCACCATGAGATTGAGGTTTACGTTGATGACATGATTGCAAGGTCCCAGACTGAGGAAGAACACCTTGACCATCTCCAGAAATTGTTCAACAGGTTGAAGATGTACAAGCTAAGGTTAAACCCGGACAAGTGCACCTTCGGGGTAAGGTCTGGTAAGCTGCTAGGTTTCGTTGTTAGTGATAAAGGTATTCAAGTGGATCCTGCAAAGGTGAAGGCTATAAAGGAAATTCCAGCTCCCCGCACAGAAAAAGAAGTTAGAGGCTTTTTGGGACGTCTGAATTACATTGCCCGATTCATTTCACATATGACTGCTACTTGTGAGCCGATCTTCAAGTTGTTGAAGAAAGATCAAGTGCTAAAATGGAATGATGAATGTCAGACCGCCTTCAAAAGGATCAAGGAATACCTCTAAGATCCACCTATTCTGATGCCTCCAGTTGAAGGAAGACCTTTGATCTTATACTTGACAGTACTAGATAATTCAATGGGGTGCGTGTTAGGGCTACATGACGAGTCTGGCCGAAAAGAGCACGCTATTTACTACCTTAGCAAAACGTTTACCGACTGTGAGACCCGATACTCACTGCTTGAGAAAACTTGTTGCACTTTGGCATGGGCTGCTCGCTGGCTGAGACAGTATATGCTGACTCACACCACCCTTTTGATATCAAAAATGGATCCAATCAAGTATATCTTCGAAAAGCCTGCCTTGTCTAGAAGAATAGCAAGATGGCAGATGATCTTAACTGAGTATGACATCCAATACACAACCCAGAAGGCAATTAAGGGGAGTGTATTGGCAGATCATTTGGCGCATCAAGCCGTGGACGACTACCAATCTATGAATTTCGAGTTCCCGGATGAGAACATCATGCTGGTGACCGACTGTGCAAAACCTGGACAGGATGAAGGACCCGAGGAGGGATCCCGATGGTCTATGTACTTTGATGGAGCCTCAAATGCGTTGGGTAATGGAATTGGAGCTGTGATTATATCTCCTGAAGGCTGTCATACTCCGTTCACCGCCCGATTATGTTTTAACTGCACCAACAATATGACGGAGTATGAAGCGTGCATCCTGGGCCTTCGAGCAGCTATTGACCTGAGGATTAAGTTCTTGAGTGTATTCAGAGATTCTGCTCTAGTGATCAGTCAGGTCAAAGGCGAGTGGGATACGAAGCACCCAAATCTTATTCCTTACAAGGAGTATGTGCTGACATTGCTCCCACACTTTGAGGAGATAACCTTTGAACACTTCCCAAGAGAGGAGAATCAGTTAGCGGACGCGCTATCCACCATGTCTTCTATGTTCAGGGTCAGGTGGGAAAATGAAGCTCCCCAGATTACCATTGAAAGGTTGGACGAGCCCGCACATTGCTGTGATATTGAGACTGAAGAGGTAGCAGATAAATCCTGGTTTCACGAGGTAAAGAGGTATCTTGAGGCTCAAGAGTACCCCGAGGGTGCATCTATTAATGATAAGAAGTTCTTGAGAAGGTTCGCTGCGAAGTTCTTCATTAGTAATGGTATCCTTTACAAGCGTAGCCATGACTCAACCTTACTGCGATGTATGGATAAGAACGAGGCAGAAAGGATTATGGCAGAGTTACATGAAGGCACTTTCGGAACTCATTCCAGTGGACATACCATGGCAAAGAAAATCCTACGGGCAGGATATTATTGGTCTACCATGGAAGCCGATTGTTATCAGCATTCTCGGACCTGTCATAAGTGCCAAGTCTATGCTGATAAGGTGCATATACCTCCCGTTCCTCTGAACGTCTTGACAGCTCCTTGGCCTTTTGCAATGTGGGGCATCGATATGATCGGCGAGATTAGACCTACTGCATCCAACGTGCATCGTTTCATTCTGGTAGCTATTGATTATTTCACGAAGTGGGTTGAGGCAGCTTCCTTTGCTACAGTAACCAAGAATGTCGTGGCGCGGTTCATCCGACACAATCTGATCTGTCGATACGGTGTACCAGAGAGGATCCTTACAGACAATGGTACAAATCTCAATAATACAATGATCACTGAGCTCTGCAAACAGTTTAAGATACAGCATCACAACTCTTCTCCTTACCGGCCTAAGATGAATGGGGTTGTTGAAGTGGATAATAAGAACATCAAGAAGATTGTGCAGAAGATGATGGTGACATACAAAGACTGGCATGAGATGTTACCATTCGCTCTTCATGGGTACTGTACCTCAACGCGGACGTCAACAGGGGCAACACCCTATTCCTTGGTGTATGGCATGGAGGAAGTCTTGCCCATTGAGGTCCAGATACCCTCTCTCCGGATTACGAAGGATGCAGGTTTGAGCGAGGACGATTGGATCCAGACCCGACTTGATCAGCTGAACTTAATCGATGAGAAGAGACTTACTGCTATTTGTCATGGTCAGACGTACCAAAAGCGAATGATCAAGGCATTTAACAAGAAAGTCAGACGACAAGAATATCAAGTCGGGGATCTGGTGATCAAACACATCATACTGCCGCAAGGTGATCCCAGGGGAAAATGGACCCCCAATTGTGAAGGGCCATTTGTGGTTAAGAACATTTTCTCAGGAGGAGCTATGATTCTAACCACCATGGATGGTGACGACCTTCCTCACCCCGTCAATGCAGACATAGTGAAAAAATACTACGCATAATCAAAGACCCGCTAGGTCGACTGGCCTAGGCAAAAATAAGGGCTTCCCGGCGAACCAAAAGGGTTCGGGAAAAAGTAAGGGATGAAAATGAAAAAATAATTGTACACTCGGCAAGTCGAAAACCTAAAAGGGCGACTTGGGCAAAAAAGGGTATCCCGGTGGACTGAAAACCCGAAAGGGCGGTCCAGGAAAAAATTAGGGATCAAAGCGTAACACTATGTCTCATTGGATCATCTTGCAACCAGACTTCAGTATCGACTATCAAGCTCGTACGGTGCCAATCAATCTGATCTACCTTCAACCAAGTAGCAAAGTGATGAGATGCTAGAAGACATAAAGGCAATAGCAGAGTTGGAACCCAGTGGGATTGTTCACATAACTATTTTTCTTTGTCTTTCACAAATTGTATAAATTCTATCATTTCGGCGACATTCTCTTACTAGGACGTCAGCCTCTTATACAAAACGCATATTACATGCCAACTTCAAAATCAATACAATTCATTTTACAACAAAGTTGTTTTTCTTTTTCTGTCTTGTTTTACAAGAACGTCCAATGATTCATTTTTGATATATGCATTTGAAAATAATTGTTGCTCATAAATACTTACATGCGAAACAAAAGACGATTACTCGTAATTCCATAAACAGGGGCAAACAAGAAATGTCCAAGCCTTACAGTTGCTCTATTCACCAGGTACAGGGATAGACCCAGCTGGAGAATATGACTAAAGGTATATAGACTCCCCGCAGAGCAAGAGGTACCAGAATATAGTGATGTTAATTCTCCCCAAGCAGAGTTTATCTTTCACCAACAATGGAAGACCATCCCCAGTGGAGTTTACTTCTTCCACAAACAGAAACTTTATCCCCGACAGAGTTTATCATCACCAGCAACGGTAATTCATCCACAACCGAGGTTATTTCCCCAAAATCAGCAGATTTTCTGACAGAGTATCTCTTCCCCAGAGTCATTTTTTCGCCAGTTTATTCTCCAGCAGAGTTATTCTCCCGCCAATTTATTCTCAAATCATCTTCGGTTGTTATCCCCAGCGAGCGAAACTCCTCATATTCTCCAGCAGCAGTCCGGGATTTATTTTCCCCAACTAGAGAACATCATAAAAACATTGCATTTCTATACATCGTGGCATATGCATATTGTTGTACCCCAAAATTTGCCCTCCCATTTTCTCAACATTTCTCATCACAAAGCCCTTGGAGATCAAGATCCAGTTAGGGTTTCATCTGCTCAAGATTTCTCCTTGCACTGTTAACCCAAATTAGGGTTTGTGTTTGCACATAGATGTTTTGACCTAAAATGCCTAAGATTACTTTCATGCTTCATATTGGACTCCAAAGTTTATCCATATCAAGTTTCAAGTCTTGATTCCAAGTTTTGCCCAGTCAATTGGACAGTTGACCTAGAAATCAACTGTATTGGGGAAAAAGTCAATTGTGGCCAATTGACAGTCAAATCTCATGAAAATTGACCCACATCAACATTATGAACTCACATGGACCATTTGATCAAGTTTGGATCACAACTCCACAAGAAATTTGATCAGATCACCAAAAGGGCAAAATGGTCATTTTTAGGGTTTTGACTGCACAAAGGCCATTTTTGACTGTTTGACTTAGCCAATGGCAAACCAAGCTCACATATGGACTCAAGGACCCCATGGAATTGTCTTGACATGCTCAACAAGTTCAAAAGATCCCAAGTACACAAGATTGACAATTGAATTTCCCAGTCAATTGATCAATTTTGACTGTATACTGAAAAGTCAAACTTTGACTTTTTGGTCAAAATCAAGAGTCAAGATTCATTTTTCATCAAAACATGCCAAATCATGAAACTTGTTCATCAAGAAATCAAAAATTGCAAATTAGGGTTTGAAATGAGAATTTTTCATAACTTAGAATTTTTCTAAGTTATGAAAAACCCTAATTTTTTCCCAACTTTGCCTCACTTTCTCACCAAGATTCATTTGGATTCAAGCAAAAGTCAAAACATGAAAGTTGTAGCTTGGTGCATAATCTACAACTTTGATTCACAAAGTTTTCCCAAAAGATGCTTGTATCTCAAGTTACAATTTTTGGAATAAGGGTACTAAACCATTCTTAACTTAGTGAAATTTTGACCTTTTTAGGCAAGGTTTTTACCTAACTTCAAGACCATTTTTCACATACTTCCACTTGGAATTTCAATCTGCATTTCAAAGATGGATTGTAGTACACATTCCAAGCTTTCCAAAATGTCCAAGAACTCATCAAACAACCTCATGACTTGAGAGAATCGAATTTTGCAATATGGCAAAAAGTCACTTTTGTTCTTGACCAAGACATGTTCATACACATTGCCATTTTCAAGTCAGATTGGTTTATGCTACATTACAGGCCTCTAAACCATCCAACACTCAATAATTTAATGCATACTCATTGTGCCAAAGCCTTATTTTGTGTATCCAAGCATTGTATGCAAGATTAGGCCATAAATGGAAAAAGTGAAATAGCCATTTTTGCAAAAGCAAGCTTTATGTCATAATGCAAATCCAAGAAGTACAGATCAAATCCCCTTGGCACAAGTTTAGGGACTAATCACACTGATCAATGCCAAGGTTTGCAGCATGTTATGGGGGCCTCTACCTGTCTAAACATCAACTTGGCCTTTTGTTGCTTAAGTAAGAAGAAACATAGCATATCACAACACAACTTTGATCTCAGCACTAGAACCCTTAAGCAAACATTTTGTACACATTCAAGACATCCTAACTGAGCTAGCACACGACTCCAACACCTCCAATACCTCCACAAACTCAAAATCACCATTGAACTGCACAAAAACAGGGCTTGCTGCAGTTTGAGTGCCATCTCTCATTCCTTTCATGCTTCCTTGCTAAAAGCTCATCAAACACATTCCCTAGCATCACTTGAAGCTAACCCAAACATAAAACACGACCTGTAACTCCTCTAGGCAGTTCCACCATTTTCACTTTCTTGTTTTACAGTTGAAGGTCCATAGCTCGATTCAAGGTGTTTCAAAGCAAAGTAAGTATTGGAATAGCATCACTACACTTTAGGAAAGCTGTACAGATCATCATCTTGCCCTGAAAGCTCCCCCATTGCCAGATAGAACTTCAACTGAACAGGTATCTTCTTGAACTTCTAACTCTTAGTGTAGACATCATTAGCTCTAAGTTTGTGAATAAGAAGTGTTCTACTCATGCCCCTGAATCTGTACATGCTTTTACTTTTCATTTATTTTGCCTGAGCTATGAGAATTTAAGGTCTGAATATGGAAGAAAAGTTAGGTCAAGATTTGGGAATGTTAAAATTCTCTCTCATTTCTGAGAGTTAGGAGGAGTTCTTTACATATTTAGAATCGTGGCTTGATGATTAACATTTCTTATGTTGAAAGTTTGTGCAAAAAATCAAGGAATCCAGATGTTTGAATTGATGAGCAAGGCGCGCGTTTTTGTCACAGTTCTGGCCAAAGGTTGAAGACAAAGTCTTCTTGGGCTGGGCCTGAGTTGATTTCTTATTCACACCCTATTTTTGCTTTCATACCCCCTGAGCCCATTTTGTTTGTTTTAATGATTTTTTGATTTTTCTCTTTTTATTCTGATTTATTTATTTTTGCTAATCATATTAAAAAACATAAAAAATATTTTTACACCATTTTCATATTTTTTAGGCATTTATTTAGTTATATTGCTATTTGTATGTAAATAAATACAAAATTATATTATTTAGAATAAATAGGAAAAAATAATGTAAGCATATTTTATTTTCATTTTTATTTTGTTCCATCTTCTTAAAATATTTTATACAAAATATACTTTTTTATAAATATTAAATATTATTATTTTTGTATATATAATATTTGTTTAGTAAATAATAAAGATATTTATATATATTAGTATATTTAGGTAAATAATACAAAAAATATATACATTTTTTTTATTTTATTAATATTTGACCTCAAAAAAATACTTTTTATAAATATACTCCATTTTTATTTTATTTTATACATAATTATTAAATATTTGTATATATTAAATAAATAATACACTTTACTTAATGAATTAGGGTTTTGCCCTTAAAACACAAAAACTCCAAAAATAATACCTTTTTATTTTTGTTTATTTGGACATATAAACATACCTTTTTTACATACATATAAAAACATTTTTGCATCTTGTATATTTATTTTATTTCTATTTAATTTATGCAATTAATTATTTTGTAAATATTCCAAAATTGATGTAATAGCTAGGTTTAAATTCCTTGTCTAAATATCCCCCCATTTGAACATTTGTAACCCCCTTCCCATATTGTGTTGTAATAGTGTAGGAATTTTACTTTTCGCACTTTAACGCTTTCTAAATATACCATGTTAGAATTAGGGTTTGTATGCAAATAAAAAGAACAAAATAGTTTGACCTAATTTCAAAGATAATCAAAGCATGAAAATGGACAACACATATCACACTTGCACCCCTAGGGTATTCCACTTGTTGCCTTCAATAAATGGGCCATATTGCATGTTAGGTTTCTTTGGGTAAAAACAAACAATCAAATGATCATAGTCCCTCGATGACGCTTTCGAAAAGTTGCCTAAAATGATCAAGTCCCTTTCAAAGAAAAAATGCCCAAAGATACTTAGCACTATTGCAATTATGGTCTAAGCGATGACCCGCGCCCGTCCCTTTCACTTCCTAACACAAGATTGTCCACCAAATGCAATGGTGGAACAAAATTGTTAAAAGGGTTAAAACATAACAAAAATCTTTGAGAACTTTAGGGTAGATAGCCCTTAAGTACTTGTCAACTTGCAAAACAAAAACACTTGCCTATTTTCAAACCACACTTCACAAACACTTTCAAAACAAACTTTCAAAAAACCTTGAAACATCTTTTCAAAAAGACAAACACCTTTTGTAAAACATTCGAGTAAAGAATTGTTACAAGGGTAGCCTAGACAAGGCATCTTTTTCAAAACATTTTCAAAACCATACACAAAGCACCATTTCAAACAATTGAAAACCAAGGCAAGTTGATCTAAGCAAGTACCTAAGAGCCCATGGATAACCATGGATAGAAAGGGTGCTAATACCTTCCCTTTCTATAATCTACTCCCCGAACCCAAGAAAAATCTCAAAGGTTTTTGCTGTGCTTTTTAAACCTTTCCTTAGGATAAAATAAAAAGTCGGTGGCGACTCTTGCTCAACCGAAACATTTGCGAAAACAAACGCAAAACCATAGTCAGTTCTCCCACCGTATCACACATATGCATCATACAATACAATCTCATTTATTTTGAGAACATCATTACTCAATACATGTCATGCATCATGGCATTACATACGACTAATTATTTACATTTCAGGAAAAGATACAATCAAATTCTCACAAGTTCAAGCTATGAAGCCCGGATCCGACCGGATAATATCTTGATTACTCCATCATATTGTGAAGCCCGGAGAACGACCGGACAATAATATCAGAATACCGTGAAGCCTGGACTCGACCAGATAGTGGCATCTTTTAAACAAACTATGAAGCCCGGATTCGACCGGATAATAGTTTAATCCCCAACAAGTTATTGTGAAGCCTGGATTACGACCAGATAGCAATACAAGACACCATGAAGCCTGGACTCAGATAATGGTAGAAGACATTGTGAAGCCTGGATTACGACCACATAGCAGCTAAGAATACTACGAAGCCTGGAGTCGACCAGATAGTGGTATATCTTTAATGCAAGTTATGAAGCCCAGATTCGACCGGATAATATCTTGAGTTCCCCGAACACCATGAAGCCTGGATTTGACCGGTTAATGGTATAACACATCGTGAAACCTAGATTACGACCAGATAGCGGTAAAAGACACTGAAGCCTGGATTACGACCAGATAATAGTAAGGGATACTGTGAAGCTTGGATTTCGACCAAATAGCAGTTCACTTGGCCAATTACTATGAAGCCCGGAATCGACCGGATATTAGTAGGCCTTAAAAATCAAATGGAAGCCCGGATGCGACTGGATAACCACTTGATTTCTTCTGAAGCCTGGATTTCGACCAGATAAGAAGTAAGGTATTGTGAAGCCTGAATTCTACCAGATAGCAGTACAAGACACCATGAAGACTGGATTCGACCGGATAATGGTATAAAATATCGTGAAGCCTGGATTACGACCAAATAGCGGTACAAGACACTACGAAGCTTGGATTTCGACCAAATAGCAGTTTTACCTGGACAATTACTAAGAAGCCCAGAGTCGACCGAATATTAGTGTGCCCTAAATTCAAGTTGAAGCCCGGAGTCGACCGAATGTTAGTGTGCCCTAAATTCAAGTTGAAGCCCGGAGTCGACCGAATGTTAGTGTGCCCTAAATTCAAGTTGAAGCCCGGATGTGATCGGATAACATCTTAATTCCTTCTGAAGCTTGGAGTACGACCAGATAAGAATTGGGAAATTGTGAAGCCTGGGTTACGACCGGATAGTAAGTTTAATCTCATCTCCTCAGTAAGTCACTGCAAAGCCTGGAGCACGACCAGATAGCAGTCGATCTTATTATTATGAAGCCTGGATCACGACCAGATAATAGTTCATTTTCACCTCTTCGACCAAGAGACGATTCCCCAGTAGAATAACGGACGGCCGAAGCTCCTAAAATTCAACTTTTTTTCCAAGACAAAGAACAACATTCCCCGGCGAAATCTTCCTCAACAACAGGTATACAAGCTCTCGCTAAGGAATCTCTTATGCGATCGACACTCCTTCGGATGGCATCTTTAAGCCCATTTTCCGTCATCAATCTCCAAATGGCATATATAAGCCCATTCCCGACATCACAAGACAAGTACCACTTCATGCGAGTGCAAATTTCATGGGCACTCTAGTGTTCAATCATCTTCCACCTTTGGATCACGAAAGGCAGACAAGCCAATCTACATCCTCAGGTTTAAGAAGATTGAACAAGGGCAGCTATTTTACCCCAAAATTTTCCCTCTCATATTTCTCAATACATTTCAAGTAAGATCCTCAAATTGCTCAAGGAAGTCCAAGGGTTGATCAGACAAACTCTTGCCTAAGGCAGTCTACCTCAAATTAGGGTTTCATGTTGCATCAAGATACTTGAGTCCAAGGGATCCCAAATGCTCAACATTGTCCTAATATGTTCTCAAGATCATCCTTGTCAAGTTTCAAGCCTTGTAGAGGAAGTTTGCTCAGTCAATTGCTCAAAGGCCTAAAAATCGAATGTGCTAAGGCAAAAGTCAACTGTGGCCACATACAGTCAAACTTCAAAAAATTTGGTCAACATCCTCATTTTGAAGTATTATTCATCATTTGATCAAGGGTTGATCATGATTCCTCAAGGATTGCTCACAATTCATCAAAACCCCAAAGTTACTAAATTAGGGTTTTATAGGAAAAGTCAACTCAACTTTGACCAAGCATAACTTTCTCATAATTTATGAGAAATGACCCATCCAAAACTCATTTTGAATAGGATGCAATTCCCTACAATTCATGTTCAGCTCACAAGTTCAAAATATGTACTCACAAGAAGTTATGAATTTGGACATTATAGGTCATTTTGAAAAGTCAACAAAAATACCTTTTTTGTCAAAGCTTCATACATGAATATGGAAGGCTCAATTGAGATGATACCAAAAGGGTTGCTTATAGGACATCTTGAGCTTTCTAAAAAGTCCAAGAACACCTTCATAGAGTCAAAATTGAAGAAGTTATGCATCAGTGAAGTTGACCTTTTTTGCAAAATTGCCAAAAAGTCAAAAGTGCCTCAAATTGCAATTTTTGTCAAATGAGTCCAACTTTTTGCACTTGTTTTGAGTTTGTAACATGGTCCACGAGCCCTAACTCTTTCCACTTGCCTTTATTTTATTTTTGCCATTTATTTTGATTTTTATTTCAATTAAATTAAATTAAATCAAAATAAATCATGGAAATATCCAAATCATTTAAACCTTAAGATTTGATGCATGTTTTAGGTCCCTTATACAGCTAGCAAGTGAATCAAATCGTGTAAGGCATGGTTGTGCATAAAAAGATTGGTTTTGGCCTATTTTTGGAAAGATTTTCATGAAGATCAAATCATGATCAAAGACCATAATTGCCAAAGATTGAGAACACATTTGCAACCCTAATTCGTTCCTTGGTATATAGTGGACAAAAGCAGATAAAGAACACAAGGTTTAGAGGCGTGGAGAGGAAGAACAATACTTGAAAAAACTCAAGAAAAGTGCTGATCTGATTTTGTACTTCCAGGCATTTTCAAGACTCCCAAGCCATCTCTTTCATTTCCTGGGCACTCAAGGAAGCTATACCAATCAAAAGCAAGTGTTCTCGTGCCCAGAATCCGGTTCCACGACCCCCACAGTTTGTCACTATTTTCAGAATTAAATCTCTTCATTATTGCATCTTTATCATGTTTCAATAGCATATTTATAATCCCTAACGTGTTTGCAAGCTCATGGTAACCATTAATTGCATTTTCACTAACTGTATAGAAATCCACCATTGTTAGGGTTTCGTGTTGTGTTTTGGGTTTTTCCTGTACAGGCAAAATTGGTCCACAAGAAGGGTACCATGATGCTCACCAAGCCAATACGAATTGGTCCACAACATTAGATTCCATTTATCGTGCATGTATGTGATTTTGAAACGTGCAGGGGTTGTAGCTACGGACTTTTGTCCGTAGGTAAAAGTCTCCAGACTTTTAGCAACGGAGAGAGGTTAGGGACGATGGCGTGGCAAGCCTTGATTGCTCCATTTGAATTTGCGCGCGGATAATGGTTATTTTGTTTGTTTTCCATATTATTATTTATTATTACTTGTACAGCAAAAGCGTGCCAGCTCAGTTGGTTTGAAGGCAGATGGAAAGGCCATAGGACCTGGGTTTGAATCCCAGGTCCCTCATATTCTTCAATTTTATTGTTTCTTGTATAATCATGCGCTTGTACAGGCCAAAAGACCACCATGGACCATCATCTCTCAACCATCAGATTACTCACTATCTGGATCCAAAGGCCATCTCTTGAAGGACCAGGATGCACCCTAGTCAATAGGCAGCACTGGATCATGGAAGTCAATGTGGATCAGTTTGTTTAGGCCCAGAAATTGCTATTGACACACCCGTAATTGCTGATATTAAGGCCCAATGTTTTTTTCTTTTCTTTTATATTTTCTTTATTCTTTTAGTTAATTCATTTAATTTATTTTACTAACACCAAAATTAATCCTTTTTTATCAAAAATCATAAAATCAATTTTTCATCAAATTAGATTTAGTTTTTAATTTTTTATCAAAAATTAATTTAATTAGTTTATTTTAATTATAGTATAATTTTAATTCTTTTGTAAATAAATTAAAAACAAAGTAGAAATTAGGGTTTTGTTGATTTAATTCTTTTTTCTTAAAAAATAACCAAAATACAAAAATAGGTCAAATGTAAATAATTTTCTTGATTTAATTTAATTAGTAATTAGGTTCATATTTAATTTTAAAACCCTATTTTATTAAAATAATCAAAAACATCCAAAAAATGACTTTTCTTTTAATTAGGTTAGACGGGGTCAAAACCCTAATTTTACTCATCCTCGATTCGTCGCGCGTGTTTATTTTATTTTACAATATTGATGTAATTGCTCATGGGATGTAATAGATTGATTAGGACTTTTTCCTTTCATTTATCGTTTTGATGGGTTTTTTGGCTATGTAATTAATACCCAAAGCCTTGTAATAGCGTAGCTTTACTTTTCGCATCTTAATTCTTGCAAATATTAACTGCTAGATGTATGATAATAGGGTTGCATGACAAGACTGTAATTTAAATTTTAAAACGGTTAGCAAACCCTAAATGTGCAAAGATAATAACTTGAAATTGAATCACTCGCACATGCGTACTCCTAGGGTATACTCTCACTTTGGTTGCCTTCGGTAAACGATCATTAAGTATAGGTATTTTAGTGGTCTCTCTCTTGTCTAAACAAAGATCAAAAGTCCCGTTCGGAAATGTTGCCTCGGAAAGGTTGCCTCGGAAATGTTGCCTCAAATATGATCTTAAGACATTAGGGTTATTACTAAGACGTCTTAACATTGCTTTAGTGATCGTACGTCCCTTTCGAATTGACCCTTGCAACTCCAACGACGGTGCTACCTACTCACTAATAGTGGGATAACGCTGTCTAAAGGAAACAAGAACAAAAACATTCTTTTTTCGAGTAGGTAGATGCTAGTAGGTACTTGCTCAAAATGAACTTTTTCCACACTTACACTCACTTTCAAACAAAGTTTTCAAAAAACACTTCGTAACACTCTTGAAGACAGAAGCAAGGGTTAAATCGAAGTAAAACAAAAACTTTTCAAAACACACAAACACATAAGCAATTTTAAAATGATGAGCAAGTACCTAAGAGCCCGTGGAAAACCACGGATAGAAAGGGTGCTAATACCTTCCCTTTCTATAATCTACCCCTCGTACTCAGAATATCTCGAAAAAGGAATTTTTCTATGCGTTTTCATGTCCAGTTGGATAAAATAAAAGTCGGTGGCGACTCTTGCTTACCGTGACAATTTGCAAACACAAACGCAAAACGTAAACCAACATTTTCCTAAAATAGTTCAGTTCTCCCACCATATCACAGTGACCAAAAGAGATTTTCCAAAATCCCAATTGATTGCAAAACACATTACAAATATTTTATCGATAATCATACATCGATCCAAATGAGATTTGTCTCAAATCCCATTTGGTCATAGATCGCAATACAATCTCAAACCAAAACATTTACGATGCCAATAGGGTTTTGCCAAACCCCAATTGGCCAAATCAAAAAGAGTGTTCAATGGTATTACAAAGCTAAAGGAAAACCCATGGCGCTTAGTGAGAGGGTAAGGAATCATCATCACCCTGCTGTCTAATAATCACCAATACATAAGGTAATTCCTCCCCTTAACTTGAATGAAGCTTTACAATTTCTTCACGTTTCTCTCTCTCTCCCTTTCCAAAGCCCTGCCTTCTTCTACCTTAGAAGCGCCATTTTCCCCAAAATTTCTTTTTTTCTCTCTTTTTTCAGTTCCAATACGCTCCTTACACGTTACTATTTAACCAAACCTAAAATCTAAATTATTCAAATCACCTTCATTGCTTGCTCACACACCCTACACTCTAGAACTAACTTTAAAAAAATAAATATTTAGCATAACACTTTAGTTTTAACTGAATAAATATTTCTAATAATTAAATATCTTTATTAAATAAATATTTAACTATAATTTAAAGATTTATTTTTGAAATTTTATTTATTTTAATTACTCATAAATTAACTTAAAATTATTTATTATCACTAATAATTTAAATAATTCTAATTTAAGTTGCCACACTCTCTAACTCGATAATTTTAGCAATTATTAAATTACAAAATTACTCTTAGACACCCAAATCATCTAAAATAACACAATTAATCAAAAATAAATTAAACAACACATAATCACATATTCTAATATTTAAATAAAATTTTAAAATAAAGTAGGGTGTTACACATGTCATGGCTGATGGTTGCGTACCCAGAAGAACACAAACCTATAAGACCGGAGTATCGGATGACACTTTGAAACCACTCCTTCTTAGGCTGAAAAATACTATGAATCTTTCTGGCATGGTTAACACATTTTAAACAATCATGTTCCTATTAAAAAAAAGAATATATAGAAAATATCAGTAGCATTGAATTTGGTTAAAACAGAAAAATAACAACAGTTAACAAATATACCTCTCCTGCCCAGACATGTGGAGCATCCATAATGTATTAGTAATTAGGTGTCAATAGGCCCTTCTAGATAAGGGTATGCAAGTAGAGGAAGGCCATCACATGCAGTATGAGCTTCCTCCTGGTGTACGTGAGCCTGGGATGAAGACCCATGTGATAGGTGGCTCATAGAATAAGACACTTCCCTGTCATGAGGCCTAGGTGGGATGATTTCCCACATAGCTCTGGCATGCTCATGTCTAAGAGTCCTCTCGAAGTAAGCGGACGCGATTACGGTTTCACGGTCGAGTCTCATTTTGTTGTTTTCAGCCGTTCTCCTGGAAAAAAAATCGAACAAACACATTAGTTTGAAAACTAATAACTACCACCTTCTGGAAATTCTGTAAAGGACCAAATTCGAAGATGCATCTTCGAAAACTAGAAAGGACCAATTTCGGACATGCATCTCCGAAATAGCTTTGTCTTCTGCTTCAATGGCAGAATCAATTCCTATTCTTGCTCTAAACCCCAAAATACATCAAAATCGTAGTGCATCTCTGTAACATTACCTATTTCGAATTCTAATACTACCTAATGCATTGAAAGTAAACTATTTTACCTAATACATTAATCAAAAATCAAAATATGCTAAATGAAAAACTTACTCAAATAAGTGTTGATAAGGATGAATAACGTTCAACGAAAATTGTGGAGTAAGTTGGAATTACTAAGATCGAAGTATAGGTTCTCTTGTTGCTTCAAACATTAACTTGAAGAAGGTTACTCACGACCTCCATTAGGGGAAGAAATTTTTTCAAAAAATGAAAAGCGGGAAAGGATGGGTCTAGTGCGTGATATATATATATATATATATATATATATATATATATATATATATATATATATATATATATATATATATATATATATATATATATACACATAAAAAACTTTCAAAGATGCATCTCGGAAAGTTTCCCTTAGTTCGAAAATAAAGATTAATTCGGAGACGCAAATGCGAACAAACCCTTAACCACATTCGAAGATGCATCTCCAAATTAAAGTTTGACAAAGTGAAACGTGCTCAACAATCATCGCTTATTTTGTGCCAAAATGGTGCATTTGGAGATGCAACTCCGAATTTATGGATCATTTTTTACTTTTCGCCAAGGGCATGGGAGAACATGCAATAGGGGGAAAAGAGGGGAATTTCTCATTGCACCCTTATACCTTCTCTCAGACTCCGTGCAAAATTTCTAAAATGCCCCCTGCTTTCAGAGATATATCTTCGGACACACTAATTCTGCATTTTATCTAAAGGTTAATTATGAGATGTATCTGCAAAGGGATTTTAGGGCATGTTCGGAGATACATCTCCGAATTAACCTTTTTTTTAATTTAAAAAATTAATTCAGAGATATATCTTTGAACTAGGTTAACTTATTTAAACCTCACGCACACTCTCCCTCTTCTCCTTCTTCACCTAAAATTAGAAAACTCTCTCCCTACCTCTACCCATACACGAGTGGAACTATGGGGCCGCATACTTGGTATACCTGTACTCCAAGATGAGTGAAGGTTCTCGTTAGACGACAAAGAAAATGACAGGCTCATTCACCATGCTTACGATAATTTCCAAATCTCACTATTAAATTAAAATCAACTTTTTTCACACTTATTACTAATATTTTTTCTTATTCGTTTTCAGAGATGGATCCTTTCCCACTATTGTAACACCCCAAAATTTTGAATTATTTAATTAATTGATTAATTGTGATTTATTTTTGAATTTATGTGATGTGTGTGGTAAGTTGTAGGGTAGTAAGTGGGAATAGAAGTGATAATTAGAACTATTTAGATTTAATAATATAGCTTATATTATTTATAATTATATTAATAATTAAAATAGGATATTAAGGTGAAAAATGAGAATAAAGGCATAGTGGTAAGTGTGTGAGATAAGTGAGGGCATAAGAGGAAAACCATATAAAGGGTTTAAGGGTTAAACAAGTAAAACAAGGAAAATAAGGATCATTATGTACGATTGTAGAATTTGGGAGAACATGAAGAGAGGTTTGGGCTTACAGAGAACCAAGAGGCGATCTTCGTAGAATGCGAAGGAAAAGATCGATTGTTAGGAATTGAGGTAACAGGTGTAATCTCAGTTTATTATGATTAATAGAGGGTTAAGTTAGATGTATGTCTTTGTTTATATGATGATTTTGATGAAATGCATGATGAAATTTTTGTGATACCATGATTAAGTCTATGATGTATGTGATGATGTATTGTTGTTGAGTTGTGAAAATATGATGATTATTATGCGCGTTAGACTAAATTTGGTACAGTAATTGGAATTGGAATGGGGATGGAAAGTGTATAAATCGCGATTGAGAATTTATTGTGTCGCACGCATTGTCGGGCGAGCCAGTCGCCCAAGCTCTGTCGGACGAGCTAGATGGTGAGAGAAAGGGTGGAAAAGAGGGCTTCTGGAAAATGTATGGGGAGGGGATCATCGTTAGAGCTTTGTCGGGCGAGCGAAATAGCAATGAGCCCAATCGTGCATTCTGCCAGATGAGCATCAGGTGAGGAGGAGGCGAGCAGAGAACCTCAGAGCTTCTCCATGCGAGCAAACACGGCAGTAAAACTTTTAAATGTCGTAACTTGAGTTTCAGGAATCCATTTGACGCGTCGTTCAAAGTGTTGGGAAGATGACACACATAACTACATTATGACATAATTATATGAGTGGTTTTATGTATGATTATAGTACCTATGTGTTTATGAGATTGAATTATTATATGCTTGATATGCTAATATGTTCTATTTTAATGATGAGTTTGATGATGTTGTGAAGTTGCTATGATGTTGTTGTTGTGATGTAATTGATGTTATATATGTTTGTGTTTTAATGATGTGCATGTTTAATGTGTATGCATGCTATGTGATGATGCTGTGAAGTTGCTATGATGTTGTTGTTATGATGTAATTGATGTTATCTGCGTTGATGTTTTAATGATGTGCATGTTTAATGTGTATCTGTGCTATGTGATGATGATTATATGAATGATGGTGAAATTGACTAGTTGTGGTCGAACTTTATATGAAGTTGTTATGCATCATACATTCATATCATTTTTGTAAGGTGGTCCGCTTGTGACGAGCCTTAACCTTATTATGCAGATTGAGTGCGTTTGTGATGTGCTCTAGTTCCAAGAGGGAATCAATCCTATGATAGAGATCATGGAGGGTGATGAACCAGGTGTTCATAAATTCGGTACCACATGCATTGTGTCAGTGTTATTGCAGTAACATCCTATGTGACATTGTGTGGATTTTGTTGATGAGTTGTAATGTGATGATAATTTTGAACAGTGTAATTATATGATGATTTGATGAAGAAAGATGTCTAAGTGTTATTATGATGTATCACTGAGTATGAAGTGTTGATGAATGATATGTGTTGATTATATGATGATGTTGTTTATGACTACTAATCTTTTCCATATATCTTTTATAATGAATTATGATTACTCACCCTTTCTATTTGAATGTTGCCTCCACGTGGGTAATACGCAGATGCTCTAGAGTAGTTTGTAGGGGCGTTGGAGATAGCCTTGGAGTATTTTGTTTAGTTTCATTATATTAGTGGTGTCTTGCTCTGATATGTAACATCGGGTTGAGAATGCTATGTTTTGCGAGTTTTATGTTACTTTTTGTTAACATATTTTATGAGATTTTTGGATGTTAAAGTGGTTGTAAGTGCAACTTTTATTGAAATTATAACACTTGATTTTATGAAGATGAATGAAGTTTATTTATAATGATGAATCCGCTGCGATGTTTTTGAATGATGTATTAATTTATAATCAGATGCATGTTTTAAATTGTTGTAACCCGTGTTACAGAGCATAAATGTTATTATGATGTTTTATATGAAATGTGACACCCTTGAGTGGTGGTTTTACTTGAATTAATCCATAAATTATATGAGAAATATATGTGGGGTTAGAAGGGTGTAAAAATATCACTGCATTCACGCGTTTGGGCTTGACCCATTGTATATCGAGGATTACCCATGTGCTTTCATATACCTCCTGCGCGCATAGAAAATGGTATTGTGGTCCCATTTCATGTGTATATTGACCAGACTCAGCATGATGAGATCTTCTGGATTCCATACACTACTCACCAGAAAATAATTCCATTCGACCATATTTCATTATACTCCGAATGACAGGCATGTGAGACTAATATCATGTGTAGGCATCTGCAAGAGCGGTGCATGCAACAGTTTAGGTACATGCAGATCATTTTGAGGTCCCCCTTTCAGGCTGCTCCTGTGAGCATTGTCTGCAGACAACTGGATGACATTTTGGAGGAATTTGAGAGTCGTCTGGTACTGGAGGAGTATCGGAGTCAGGAAGCCACGTTTGAGTGGAGTTATGTTGAGGGTTACATGACTTAGTTCTATTATGTGTCACTCCCTTACATGACTTTCTGATTAATTAACACATTACTCTGTTATATGATATTCATGTTTATTAATCTTTGAAATAAATATTGGCAATGTTAATCGATTTAAAATTATGTTGGATTAAAAAAACTACAATTTGGTTACACTATTTCTGCAAGAGAAACATACAGGTTAGAATTCGGAGATGTATCTCCGAGTTTACTCCTCACCAAGTTCGCAGATACATTTCCGAACTATTTTCTTAAGAAATGTGATGGGTGTTTGATTTACTAAGGAAAAAGGGTGATTTCAGAGATGTATATGCAAATCTACCTTGGGTTAATTCAGAGATACATCTCTGAATTATATTTTGGCAAAAAATGGTATTTGATGTGTTTGAAGATACATCTCAGAATAAATCCAAGGATATTTTAAAAATTTCAGAGGTGCGCCCCATTGTAGAAGGGTCTAAAGAGAAATTGTAGAAAAGAAATTCCCAAAATTTTCTCAAAAAAAACTTAAGATAATTTCTTAACACACCCTTATTCATTCTTAGAGGCCCTTGACGAAAAGTCAAAAATACCCCTAAAATTTAGACATGCATATCCGAACTCACCACATTATATATTTAGAGGGGCTTATTCAGATATGCATGTCTGAAACAACCTTTTTGTCAAGATCAGGGGATTTTGCATGTGCATCTTTGAATAACCCCATAATTTAATTTCAAGGGGTTTTCAGAGATGCATATCTGAAACGTGTTAAATATATTTTGGCTCAGAACAAAACCCCACATTCTTTCTTTTGTCCACACCCGAACACCCAAACACCCAAACACCAAAATTCTTTGTTTTCCAAACCTTTTTGAGCAAGTTACTGAAGCATCTGAGGAAATTTATCTGAGACTTTCAAGAATCAGAGCTCATTTTAACAACTCTCCAAAGCTTCGAATTTGAGTATGTTTATCCGAATCCATAATTCTACTTTGCATGTGTATAATATGTTATTTAGAATCATTTAAATTCAGTAGGTTAAAGTATAACATGTAAAATATGGTTGTTTGAGTGTGAATGAAGTTTTTGGGTGATTTAGATTGAAGATCCGAAAATGGCGTCGCATGTGTTTTTGGATGTACTTATCCGAAAAACCCCCCCTGAGTATTTTTGGATAAGCACATCTGGAATGATGCATGAGTTATTTTTTTCTTAATTTTTTCAAACTTCTTCCTTCCCTTTGAGTAATAATTTTTTTCTAGGAAAATGGCTCTGAATCCAAACAACAGATTAAGACTTGGCAGGCTAAGCCAGACTGTCTTCACTCGGCGTGAGAGAGCTGACATGCTCTTGACACTGCTCAGGTACCTTTCATTCTAACTATTAAACTTAATTTGTTATTAATAATTTGTTCTTACATAGCTCTTATTCGTTTTTCAAGGATGAATCATTTCTCACTTCCACTGTATTCATGGTTTTGATTTTGATATGCAATATAGTGAGGAGATGTCGAGGGATGCCATGTATATGCTCCATAGAGGGAATCATCCTGTGCCGCCGTTTCAAGTGTATCTTGGTAGGAATATTCATGATGACATCATCTAGACGTCGTTTGATGATCACATGGAGATTACCCCCTTCAACCCCATCTCATTATACTCAGGGTGGCTGGCATGTGAGACTAACACTATGGTCGGGTATCTTCTAGAGGGATGCATCAGACAATTTGGCTATGTGCAGACTATACCCAGATCTCCCTTTCAGGTTGCTCTTGACACCATTGTCCGCAGGAAGCTCGATGACATCTTCCAGAATTGGGAGAATCATATGGTGTCAGTGGAGTATCGGATGATGTGGGCATCCAGCAGTTGGCATTGTGCATATGTATACGTGACATGGTTCTACACAGTGTCACACCCTATCATGACACCAGATGCTCCTAGACGTCCATCTAAGCCAACTCATGAGGAGATCTTAGAGAACCATCAGGCCCATGATGACCATGCCACTGATGTCTTGTCGATCTGTCAACATATACAATTGTTTGGGCATATAGGGCTTTGGACTTAGGGATCATTGAGAGGGGCGGTTCTGAGGTGGTGGCCATCGTAGAGAGGATGGTTAGGAAGGCATCGGGTGCGGTGGGATACAAGAGGCAGAGGAGGAGCCAGGGGATTAGGAATAGACATATGCAGTAGGTTATGCCTTTTTTATTTACCGATGCAATCATTTTTCATTTCGTACTTTTTGAACAATTTATGTATTATTTTTCAGTATTTCTAAACAATTCATTGTTATGTTCGTATCATTTTTCGTTTGTCTGCTAATTAATATTTTAACCAAATTACGTATCAATCTTTGTGTTTATTACGTACCTGCATTTATGTTTTAAAAAAAACCATTTGTCAAATATTTCAGATATACATATCTGAAACACCTATTCTTATGTTTTTATGGTGCTTTCTGAGATGCATATCTGAAAATACCACTGAATGTTTAAATACAACGTTTAAGTAATAATAATATACAAACATAAATGTTTTCAGATATACATTTTTGAAAAAACTTAAAAATTAATTTAAGATGCGTTCGGAAATGCATATGATAAGTGATTTAGTTGATCGGATGTATTAAGAGATTTTCAAATTTAGTCCAGGCTCAACCCAGTCCAATCCCATTACACATCAGTCCAATCCCATTACACATCAGTCCAATCCAAACTCTCATCCTAACAACAATTCACAACCGCTCTCACATCCCTCCGCGTCACCTCCTTCTTTATCCAAACACACACATACACAATCATTGCTGTGCGACTTCACCGTCACCATGAACACTTTCACGGCGAGCTTCACCGCCCGAACATACAACCCTCACCGTGACGCAATTCCGTTAAAACACCGCTCCCTCCACCACTTCATCAACAGACGCGTCACGTTTCTACCCACCCGAACCACTCTCCCATCTACAAGATTCGTCTGCATGGCGGAACCTTATCTTCTTTTGAAGCTTGAATCTGCTGAGAAAACATGGAAAGAACTATCGGTATGCTTTTACACGCTGATTCTATGCTGATTACTGTTATTTTGTTTCCTGTAGCGAGTTTTTTTTTTTGTTTCTGAAATGTGAAATGATTTCAGGTGAAGCTTGCTGATCCAGACGTTGTTAATAATCCCAGTGAGTATCAGAAGTTAGCACAATCGGTGTCCGAGC
The DNA here is from genome assembly GCA_948472305.1 of Vicia faba. Classification (NCBI taxonomy): domain Eukaryota; kingdom Viridiplantae; phylum Streptophyta; class Magnoliopsida; order Fabales; family Fabaceae; genus Vicia; species Vicia faba. The sequence goes on from OX451740.1 coordinate 1,120,491,006, forward strand.
TAGACGTGGTACTCTAACTTTTATTATTCCTTTATTTTTTCACATTTACATTGAACTAGGCTGAATTTAGATTAATTATCTTATTATAACTTAGACTGGAGTGGAGTGGAATAGAGCGGAGCTAGTGAAACGAAATGACAAAATTGCTTTATTCCATCATAAAATACCCATACAATGGAATGATATTTTTATTCCATTCTGCTCCTTTATTTTACAATATCCAAACATAGTCTTGGGGTATGTTTAGATTCGTGGTATGTGATGGAATGAAATGGAGGGTAAATAATGTGATTTTATTGTTTGGATTTATAAATAGTGGATGGAGTGGAATGAAACATGATGAAATCTATTCTATTCAATCTCAGTTTTTATTCTATCAAATTTGGGGTGTATTGCAATGAAATGGAACATTATTAATAAAATACCCAAACAATGGAGTGAGATCTATATTCTGCTCCGCCCTAGATTTGTTCCATCAATCCAAATATAGCCTATATCAACTAAAATAGGTTTATGCTTGCAGAAGTATTGTTAAATTATGGCTATAGCAGCGCTATACTGCATAGAGCAATTGAATTTATACAAATCACAATTGTTTGGTGATAGACTACTTACTAAAAATTGTTGTCAAACTGTGACGGCAGTTGTGCTATAGCACTGTTGCATAATAGAATTTGAACAAACAGCTCTTTTCTGCTGGCATTGATAATATTGAGAAGTTAAATGAGAGAGCTTATAAAAAAATATAGTTGTTAATTTGTTATTACTAGTACAAAATTTTTAAAATATTTGTTTTTTCCTAACTAATTATTGAGAAATTTGTCCAAACTGTATTCTAATAATGTCATCAATGTGATATTGTGATTTTAGGTTGTGTCCTTGTATAAGAAATTTAAAGATTGTGAGAAGATGCTTGAAGAAACCAAAGGTTTGCTCAAAGACTATCATTTGTTAATCTTTTTTCCAGACATTGAGACATAGAGTTGAAGGATGATTCATGTTACTGTTTATTTATTATTTATTTTTTTCAACTTCTTCTCAATCAACACGATAGCCTTAACAAAGGATGATGGCAATGATGAGGATATGGCGGAAATGATATCTTACGAAATTGAATCTTTGTCTAAGCAACTCTCGGAGCTAGAGGAGAAGCTGAAGGTTTGTTTTTGTTCATTTCATTGTCTTATGAATTGGGAATGTAACTTGTAATTTTTGTCTGTGTCACTGCTTGTGACTCATAATTTATGAAGACTTAGTCTGATCATTTGTTAAATCTTTTTCTTGATATGTTTTGTCATTAGGAATATGCTAATTTCACCCGAAAGTTTGTATATTGTTTGCATAGTATAGATTAATATCAATTAAGCAGCCCTCAACCCCAAATGTGAAATATCAAAACCACGGAGAGGAATTTTGATACTCTTTCAACGTTCTTATCATATGTACTCACTTTTCAACTGGCCATCACAAGCAGGAATTTCCTATCTTTTGACTTTCTTTTGACCGTACCCTCCTCTATCTTTAGCTATTTTGAGTTTTCAATCACCTATGGCTATTCCTCATTCTCTATATTTTATTTTATTTTCCATTTCTCTCAGATTCTAGAAACTTACTAATTGCATCTTATATGTTGCCAGGTTTTACTGCTTCCCAGTGATCCTCTGGATGCAAGAAACATAATGCTTGAAGGTAGATTCTGTTTTTCTATTCAGTGCTTTGTTGCAACTAAATGATTTATTTTGACTTCATTGCTTAGTTATTGTATCACCGAGACTTATGCTAGAGAACATAAAGCTGATTTTTAAACACTAGTGCTACTGTTTTTTAGTTTTACTGTGAGAGTAGTGGATACTCATCGATTTGACTTACACATCACAAGGAGTGGCATGATTTATGGATCACCCACTTCTCCTTGTCTCCTAAATCTCATTGTAGTTACATTCCAGAATTTAAGGATATATGAGCTTAACATATCAACATTATCATCATATTTTTATTATTATTTCCATTTTTGTTATTAAAATTTTCAACTTATGGAGTATTTTATCACCATTTGCTTTGCAGTAAGAGCAGGTACTGGCGGTGACGAGGCTGGAATATGGGCTGGTGATCTTGTAGGTACATGCTTTTATTTGTCCTTTCTAACCTGTGAGTGTATATTTAGAACAATGGCACACTGCACACAAACAAATTCTGTTATTGTACCATGTCTGAATCATTTGACTATCTCCGTGATTTATTTTCTGTCTTTCCATTCTAGCTGCTTTGATTGTCCTAGTTTAAATGTTTTAATCAATGAGACATTAGTGTGATGTTAAATTATAATCATATGCTTATGCTGTTTTGATGTCGAACCAGGTTCGAATGTATGCAAAATTTAGTGAACGGAATTCTTGGAAGCATTCTACCATTTCATGCTCTGAGGTATTCCTCATGAAAACTCAATATAGGTTTTAATGGCTTTTGTAACTTGTATAATTTGTTTCTTTGTCATCTTTTAGGCAGAAAAAGGGGGATACAAAACTTATGTCATGGAGATAAAAGGAAGTCGTGTCTATAGTAAATTAAAATATGAATCTGGTGTACATCGAGTTCAACGTGTTCCTCTAACAGAAACACAGGGCCGTATACATACTTCTACTGCAACAGTGGCCATCATGCCAGAGGTAGAATGCATGTTTCAGGCTTTAGCAATACATTATTCATGACTCCAATACACACACACACACACACACACATTTGTGATTATAAGTGTGTGTGTGTGTCTGAAAGCATTTTAAAGTCTTACTGCCTTAGCATTTTTAAAGATGTAAGGTTGTCTCAATATGGTGTCTAGTCTCGTGGGATGCCTATTTCAATTTGTGATTAAATATCATGTTTTGTTTAAATGTTTCTTTCTTAAATTCGTATGTTCTATAATGAGCATAGCATTTAGCCTACTGATACATGAGACGTTGCGTCCCTTCCTCCTTTCAAGATTTTAGATCAACATCTAAATCTATAAATTTGAAATCTTTATTTAGGTTGATGAAGTGGAAATCGTAATTGACCCGAAAGATATTGAACTGACAACGGCACGTTCTGGGGGTGCAGGAGGTATGCATATATATATAAGAACATGAAACTATTTCAATCAAGTAATCAATCTTTAAATTTTCCAGAGAAAGATACAGATTCCTTTCCTCTAGGAATTCTGATACAATCATATCTTGCAGGCCAGAATGTTAATAAGGTTGAAACAGCAATTGATCTTGTTCATAAACCAACGGGAATCCGCATCTTTTGTACTGAACAAAGGACTCAGATTCAGAACAAGAATCTTGCTTTTCAGTTACTGCGAGCCAAACTGTAAGCATCAACATTGCCACTGCCATATATGTATTTCAACCTCTTTTTTTTCCTACAATTTTTTCTCTTAAAGACATGTTCACAAGATGAATATATCTATAGTTTCTTGAGTTTCATTATACATGAGGAATTGAAAGACATAAATATCACGAAACAAAAAGCTGACCAAACGTCATGAGCACATTAGTACTTTTTCCGAGTATTTTCTTTATGTCTTAATACATTGCGTTTAGATTTGATATTCGATAGTTTTACAGATATGAGATAAAATCAAGGGAGCAGCAAGAGAAAATACGAAATGAAAGAAAATCACAAGTATGATCCGTCTTGTGTATTTTGCTAGAGTACACTCGATTCCATTGCTTGTTGATGCCTTGATGATTTACAGCATTTATTTACAGGTTGGTACAGGAGCGCGTTCAGAAAAAATTCGGACATACAATTTTAAGGTACTTAATCTTGCGGTCTATATTTTTTCTTGGTGTGGTTGTTGCACAATCTCACTTGTTAGTCTCTCCATTCCTGATCCAAAATGTAAAGAGTGTCAAAACTCCATAATCATATTCATAACAAATTAACAATTAACAAATTTTTCCTTTATAAATTATAATGTGAGAAATGCCATTGATGTTGTTAGAAACAAAAGTAAGAGAAGATACAAAAGAAACATGCACCTTAAATTATTTTTTGAATCTCTGAAAACCACATTCACCGAGTGAAGTGAATAAGATCCAGCATTCTGTTATTTGGTCCCGTCTGCATACTGGCCGAGGTAGCATAACTGAGAGATTTATTGAATCTCCATTTTTTCTTGATGAAATTATGATTTTATTGACAAATTTTACACTTAATCTTATAGGATAACAGGGTTACTGACCACAGATTGAAGATGAACTTTGAGCTCACCTCTTTTCTAGCCGGTGGCATAGAGGATGCTGTTCAGGTACATTCTCTAGGACACCTCCCACTGCATGAACTTGCTCTTCTTACCCGTTTAATGAAAGTGATTTATCATGGCTCTGCATTATTGAATTTTTTCCTTTCTGCAGTCTTGTGTTTCACTAGAACAAAAGGAGCTTATGGAAGAACTTGTTGAGTCTATGGGTGGTTCTACTAAATGAAGTGCAGTCGATTTTGCCCATGTATATTGGTGCTTCTGCTAGAAGAAGTCTTGTGATAATTTCCCATTAGGGAAAGATCTGCCAAATATATTGTTCTTGCGAATATGTCCCATCAATGAAAGTTTGACACATACCGAGTTGATTGATAGTCAATGAGTAGATATGGGCTAGTGTGACGTGTAACACTTGGATGATAGTCTGATGGTAAAAATCTGTTACATTATGTAAAAGTGATGTAAACTTACATTTTTGTTTAGTGCATTGTAACGATATTGTGTGGTATCGATTCTTCCTCCTTCCTCCTGGTTTTTCATTGCTTTCGGATCAACTTAATGACTGAGAATCTAAACTGAATCAAAGTAACAAAAATAGAATTTCTTTTTTCATCCTATAGTTTTTTTAACGCACCACGTAAAATTCCCTAAATGCCCCATAAAGTCGGAAATATATTTTCGGTTTTGATTGCGACTTAAACATGTCAGAACTCTTCCCCTCATTACAAAATTGTTTTTCAAAACAACAAAAACAAAACACACTCCATACCTGTTTTTCTCAAACACCATTCTTTCAATATCAAATCAAATTTGCAAAAAATTCGTCATAAATTGTCAAGCATTATTTAACTCTAGTGTCCAACCGCATTCAATCATTGTAAGTTGTTTTCTAGTTTTTTAGAGTCTATGTATTTTCTACTAAAATTAGTGTTTTAGGTTAGAAATTGAGAATTTATCATTTATTTTCAATATTAAGCATCATTAGTTAACTATTGGAAGGCTCTATTTGATGATCAATGGCATCTTGTTTGAGGTTGTATGTGCCTCTGTTTCGTCATTGATGAAGTTTGAAATTGCATGTCGAACTGGAAATATATTTTCGGTTTTCATTTTGAACAAAATCGAAAATGTATTTTCGGTTTTAGTATGTCTTTTTTCCATCATTTTGAACAGTGGTCCTTATGTAAACGTATTTTTCGTACTTCTACAGGAGTAATGGCTGAGAGACCATCTAGATTGAAGCATAACAGACTTGTACAACATGCTTCTGTGGGAGAAAAAGGAGCCAGGCATCCCAGACTCCTCTTGCCTCTGGACATGCTATGCCAGATGCACGTACTACAACCTCTGACTCCGATATTCCTATTTCTACTCCAGCTTCATCGTCCTCCCACAACAGACGAAATTCTCCAGTTCATCCCTCCCCGCCTCCGTTCTCCCATAGACGTATTTTCTTACCGATGGTATTGAGGTGGGAGAGGCATCTGGTTCCCAACTAACACCAGAGGCCACACAGTCGACACCTCAGGCATCCCAGGCACCTGAGGCGTCCCAGGCATCTCTGGCACTTGAGACAACACCTGAGCAGACACCCCAGACATCTCAGGCACCTCAGGCGGTACCTGAGCAGGTACCCCAGACATCTTAGGCACCTCAGATGACACCTCAGAGTTTTGGAAGAAGACCGTCTAATTTATCTCTGCTGCCTCTGTGTCCGGACCATGTTGCTAGATATATATGGGACAAAGAGGTTGTGAATTTTGACTTGTATTATGGATTTTTGTTATGGATTTTTGTCTCTTCTATTACATTTTTATTATAGATTTTTGCTTAATAAATTTTATCAATCATGAATGCAAGAACATGATCTGTTAAAGGTCATTAATTATGGGCGGAAGATCAGTAAACTAGTACCCCTTTTGAGTCATGGTTTGGTGAGCTGTTGATGCTTATAGGGTTGAAAGATTTGACCGAGTATGGTTATAGCGTCGTTAATCATGGTATGATTAACGCTTTTGTTGAGAGGTGGCACCATGAGACGTTGTTATTTCATCTACCACATGGTGAGATACCGATCACACTAGACGACGTCACATCTCTGCTGCATCTCCCGGTTAGAGGAACATTCTTAGACCATGAAAGGATTGACAAAAAGAAGGCGTTGGATATGTTGGTAGAGAAATTAGGAGTGACCCTTGAGAGTGCCATGGTTGAGTTGGACTTTACCCATGGTGTCCATGTCAGATATAGTTATTTGAAGACGGTGTTCACTAATGAGATAAGGCGTGCACGACTGAATGATGGTGATCCCGAACAAGTTACCCTATGTAACATCCTGTTTAAATATTTAGTCGTTATTTGTTTACTTTGAATTATTATGACATAACTAAGGGTATGTAGGCATGACTAAGGGTATAAGACAACTTAATTTTAGTTAAATAATTAGAATTAAAATTTAGTCTATGTTATAATAATAATAATATTGATGAATGATTGGATATACTATTATTATTAATAAAAATATTATTAGATATATGGTAAAGTTACCACTAATGATATTATTATCATTAATATTATAGTTATTATTATTATTATTATAATTATTTCATTATTATTATTTTCTATTAAAAATAAAATATTATATTGGGAGAGTGGTAGAAGCAATTGGGAAAAACTGTTGTCACGTAGAAACAGAGAAGAACCAGGCGGTCCCTGAGACCTATGAAAAATATTTCCCTCTGGAGGGGGTCCTTTGTGGACCATGTGGTCCTATATAGGTCAAAATAGGGTCATTATAATCGTTCGAATGCGTTGGCGTCGAACTTGTTGAAGACGGTATATCCTATGAAAAAGGCACAGAAATCGTAGTTCCCCTATCGAAGTGGCTGAGGATGGTACTTCATCATTGTTAGGAGGATTCTGATTATCTGTCTGGCTTTGGTTTGCCATTTTCCTAACGTACTTTTTCTTAGGTATTTCCTTGTTATTTGTGACTAATTTATCACTTCTAAGTTTCATACAACGCAGAAAAATACAAAAGGATGATGAAGATTTTCAAAAAAAATTACTAGAACAAAAATATTTGTTTATTGAACACTTGTCCCGCCGGGCGTGCCAATTTGTTTAGCGTGAAATTGGTAAATAACCCATGGTCTTCCAAATCAAAGAAAAGATTTGTGACTTGCAGGATTGACCAGATTGATCCTAAGGACATGTGTTCTTATTCAAACTTTTGTTCTTAAAAACAAAGAATACTTTCGACAACATTCATAATATTTTAAACAATACTGATTTTAATTATTACTTCGAGGGTAGTAATGTAATGCTTTAAAGAAAAATACTGGTATGTAAAAGACTTTCGACTTAAACTTAAAAGAAATGTATAGAACTTCAATTGAAAATGAATGACAATAAACATAAAATTGGTGCATCATACATACATTCTCACAACTCGTTTCTCGAACACTGGTACTTTGAGTAATTTAGAGTAATTTGTACAAAGATGTGAACACACGAATCCTATTGCTAAAACTCCTATTTATACTAATTCGACCCTAACAGTCTATTATTGAAACAACATAACATTCATTATTATTTGTTCTTCGAATCTCTTGAGGCCTCCACGCATCTTTTTGGATAAGATCACACTTTCAAATTTGAAAACCTTCTTGTCTTCGAAGCGCCGAATAATATAGACGTGACGTTCGAAGTATATATTCTGATAATACTTCAAACAATCAAGTTCCAATGATTCACAAATGAAACTTTCGCCAACATTTAGCGAAATGAAATTCTTACTAGCTTTTTATTTATCGAAATCTCCACAAGATCTCCTTCATGTTTCCTTTCGGACTAACTTTCCTCCAAGATGTATCATTTCAGCTCAACATCATATAGTCGAAATTCCCAGTTAACAAGTACAGGATGCTCCAGGAAACCCTCCGAGGCTAGCTCATTAGGATATTCTAGAGGAGGAGCAGGCACATGCCGATCATACCACTGATGTGTTGCCTAGGGGCCCTCATATCATGGAGATTATGCAGGAGGGTATTGATGGTGGTTTGTTTCCTGATGGATTGATGTTAGAGGTGTTCCAGATTCCATCATGGCAGAGGCTCTGGGGGCTCTACATTATAGGAGGAAGCAAAGAAACGCTGGGAGGGGGAGAGGCCGAGTCAGAGTCCGCCATACTCAATAGTCTTTTCTGTTGTATATGTATTTTGATTATTGTTTTTTTTATTGTATTTGGATAATATTTTGGGTTACCCCCTATATTGACTACATACACCTTTTATATTATTTACTGATATCTATTTATATATGTCTTTGTTCTATATGTCTTTGTAGTCTGTTTTGTTGTATACATCTTTGTATTCAATGTGAAAAAATGCGCAAAAAAGACCCACTGCCATCATAAGTCTTTTTGGTACTGTCTGCACATAAACTATATATGCATTTCTGGTTCACTTCGGAAATATATTTCTGGTTTTTAGACAACATTTAACAGAAAATGGTGCGCACCAGAAATATATATCTGGTTTCCAGGGGAACTTTAGGGAATGTGTAAGGTTTTTCTTTTCCCTATAGGGTGGAAAGAGAAATTGCCTAACAAAATATGGACTTATGGCATGTCTGTTTTCTCGGTCAAATGTTTGGGCAATTTTTCATTGCACCCTTGTACATTCTTCCAAGCCATGTGTGCAATTTTTAAAATGCCTCAAGTTTTCGGAGATGTATCTTTGAACGCATCAAATTTCCATTTTAACTACAAGTTCATTCGGAGATGTATCTTTGAAGGGTATTGTAGGGTGTGTTCGGAGATACATCCCTGAATAAACCTTTTTTTTTTAATTTAAAAAACTATTTCAGAGATGCATCTCCGAACTAGGAGAGCATATTTAAAGCTCACGCCAGACTCTCCCTCTTCTCCTTCATTTTTCAGAAAATCAAAACTTTCTCTCTACCTCACTCTACCCAATTTCCGTTCTCACTCAAGGTCAAGTTTTAAAGAAATATTTACTTGTATCTGGTTATTTCCAACTCTCTATAATTATTGCATTCAACATTAGATCACTTTACACCATCATCAATATATTTTTGAGTAAATTTCTTATTTATCTTATTTTGATTTTTTATTAATGTATTAGTTAAAATATGTTAATTTTAATGTATTATATAGCAATAGAATTTTAAATAGATTATGTCCAACAACTTCGAGATAGTCGAACACCCAGACGCCAATGCTCTTTTGGTTGCCTACAACAGGGAGTGTGTCCTGAGGTGCTTCTTCATGTTCTTGGTTGGCACGTTCGTGTTTGTGGATGAAATTATGGCATGACGGAACTCATATGTCCTAAGAGGATGCCGAGACATCTGATTTGACACAATAACACAGGCAAGATATAAACATTAAAACAGTACTAAAAAGCAATAAGAAAACACCAGAATTGTTAACCCAATTCGGAGCAACTCTCATACTCTGGGGGTATTACCAAGCAAGGGACAAATCCACTAATAGTAGTATCAATTCAAAGCTAAACTCCCCCGTTTATAACTTATCATTTAATGACTACCATCAATCAATCATAGACAGCGATTAGATCAACATAATTATGAACAAATTAGAAGACACACTTCCATGACCATACATAGCTAAGACTCAAGGTTAAACTCCCATGTTTACAACCTTTCTCCTAACCAATAACAACAAGTTGGAGTTGCTTCAAAGCTTCCTCCAAGAATAATACTCAACTCACTACCTGCAGGTTTTTGAGTGAGAACATGGTGACCATCCCACAATCCGAGTGGTTCACCTTGACAAAGCCCTAGACTTCTACATCTTGAACCTGTGCCAAACTAGGTTACAAACCCTTCTATTTATAAACTATTACCAACTAGACTTTGGCTTTCTAATAACAACAAATCAGCTGTTACAAACTAGCAGTAACTTCTACTACAAACAAGATCTTCAATCATTAGTTTCCTAAATAATCTCTATATTTAGAAGCTGTATAATCTTCAATGTTCTGCCTTGATTCTCTTGACCATTAATTTAGCACCACATAGGGTTGCATAATATTCCCTGAATATTCTGCACTTCTTAAATCATAACAGATTTAACAGAATCACTTCAGCTCAGGTGCGATGTCGTATGCTCTTTCATAGAACATCTTATTCAACATGTTGCTCCAGATGTTGAAATAATTTAACTCAACATGTCCCAACATAAGATAGGACTTCTTGCACAACCTGTTCATGTTAGCAAGTAAATACATCCTATATAACATATTGTTGCTTTATTTGTTTTATAAAAATTAATGTCAATCATAAAATTAGAGGACTTACAATCTCCCCCCTTTGCCAAATTTTCGCTAAAACAAATAAATAAAAATACAACACAATATTACAAAAATATAAAAGTATCCACCAACATCAGTTATCTGATACTATTGAACACAGCGGCAGAGCAACATAGAGACAATATTCATAAGCTCAATGATGTTAGGATATCGTGTTCAACATCTTCTTCATGACAACTCCATTGCAACAAGAATTTCATCATCAAAGAATAATAGGAAGGAAAGTCTTGAAGTTATTTGATGCACCTGATCCAGACGAGGAAGATGATAGTCTGCACTCCCTCTCAACCCAGGAAGCATTTCTTGTCACAGATAGATAAACCTTTCCCTCAGATGGTGGAATAAGAGGACCATTGAGAATAATAGACCCCTTGAGCAGTAACCACCAGTCAACCTGTGGCATAAGTGGAAACTTAAGAAGTATCCAAACACCACTCCAGATAACTCAGAACAGAGGTCACAATTGTGTCCATAACTCAGATCACAAGTCATAAAAGAATGTACCAAACATAGGATAAAACTTCTTATCCGACATATTTATGACAAATCTATAAAAGCAGCCTCCAAAATAATCAGCAGCCGAGCATGGAGCATCACCATATTTCTCCCCTTTTTTAGCCAAAATTTGGCAAAGGAAGTCCTCACTATACCAGACCCAAGCATAGATTTCCCAAATCCAAACAAAACCCATGATGATGTACACTCTTATATTGACAGAGGGTAGGAGAAGCCTCTATAAATAGTTGAACCTTTACTTTGAAATAATGATCCTTGAATATATAAGTCTTGGTCAAAAGGAAACATTATTTGAGGAGAAAAACTTCTACCGAATCAATGTGCATCGTCCAAAACAACCTTGAATGTCTTTAATTACTCTAGATTGTTTCTTCTGAGGAAAAACAAGTCTCAATACCTGCACATACCCATTCAAACACGCCTTTGGACACGTGTTTGATCAAACTGTTTACACAGTTCCTTTGTTGATCACACAGGAAACATGTCCTAAATAATATCCTGACACTCAGTCAGACATTGTCTTCTTCTGCTTGCATTGATCAACACATGTTCATCCATATTGTCTTCCAATGGATTCTAAGTATTATCCTTTCACTTAGACTTAGTGACACACACTAAGATATCAGAATATCACATTTGTGACATCTCTAAAAAATACAGACCTGAAGAGTCTTTTAACATCCACAGAGAAAAATAAATCCTCCTAGACACAACCATTAAACACTAGAGAGATATGTGAACTTATGATTCACCAACTTCGCATGGCTAAGATCAACCATGCCTTGTCAAGATCACCAATAATATCATAATGTCACAACATGTTGTTTGACATCATAACCTCATGAGAGGCATAAGATCTCCACAAGCTTAGACAACTTTCTAATATCTGTACCATTGCAGCAACAATCCATAGATAAATTCATGACTCCCCCTGTCATGGATAAACAATGCTTCATTTAAAGATGAAGACTTAAGGACCTGATGAATATTCATGAAATACTCCAAGCTTTCATGACGAAGACCAACACTTCTACATGCTGAACACCAACTCCCTCAGTAGAGTTGATTCTTAGTCAGATATTATCACTTCTTGAGAATATAACCAAGCCCTATGACTCCTAGCAGTTCCACACATAATATCTGTTAGAACATAGTTTGATTCTACAACCCTTGGTTAGAGTTTTGATGATAACAAATACAAAGAATAAATTATAAAATACAAAGAACAAATATGCTCCTTAAAAATTATGTTTTATGTATGCAGAAATTCTGATCATATCAACATCAGAAGATAAGCCATAAGTGCTACACGTTGAAGCAATCAGAACATACGCTGAAGATTGATGACCAGAACCTACGCTTAATCAAAGTAAACTCTGACTCTGAAAAAGAACATATCAAACCAAGTCATCAATATTCTGAAGCGTCATCAGAAGTAAGGAGATAAGATTCTGAAGCGTTACTGATCATTCAAGACAGCATCAATTCCAACGGCTTCTTTCAGACAGGATCTTCTCCAAAAGGAAAGTGTGTTAATGACATTAAACATGCTTTACGATCAACGTCATTCCACTACCTATATAAACAAAGTCAGCTTTCAAAATCAAACAACGATTTATCTAGATAACCACTCACGCGTATTCAAAGCTGCAAGCAATTTAATTTTACTTTTCTAAGCTATAAACTTGTGTAATTTATCACAGTTATGATAAACAGTTTTTTAGAAAAACAACAACACATATTCTATAAGTATATTAAAAAAGGTGTTCCTTGAGATTAACCGGATTGTGGTTGTACTCAAGAAGACTTTAACAGTTGTTAAAGTAGCTTTTGTAATCTTGTTGAGATTAGTGGATTAAGACCTCGTTGGAGAAAGGCGAAATCACCTTGACGGGTGGACTGAAGTAGTTTAAGATCAAACGAACCAGGATAAAAATACTGTGTCATTAAGCTTTTAAGATTCAAGTTCTCAATTCAATCCCCCCTTCTTGTGTTTTTCACATCTTCAATTGGCATCAGAGCGCCTGGTTCTGAGCTTAAACACTTAACCGTGTCAGTACAAGATCCAAGCATCAGAAAAACACTATGGTGGGACCAAGCCAAAGCATCAACAATGACAACCATGAAGACAATGACAGATTCAATGGCAAACCTCCAGTCTTTGATGGAGAAAACTTTGACTACTGGAAAGACAGAATTGAGAGTTTCTTTCTGGCCCATGATGCTGATCTGTGGGACATGGTGACTGATGGATACACGCATCCTGTGGATGAACTTGGTCAGAAGATAGACAGGAAAATGATGTCTGATCAGCAAAAGCGTGAATTCAGAAACCACCACAAGGCCAGAATAATTCTCCTCAGCGCCATCTCATATTCATAATATGAGAAAATATCAAACATAGAAACTGCCAAGAATATGTTTGACTCTCTGAGAATGACACATGAAGGCAACATTCAATTCAAAGAAACCAAGGCCCTTGCGCTCATTCAGAAGTATGAGGCATTCAAGATGGAAGATAGTGAATCAATAGAAACTATGTTTTCAAGATTTCAAATTCTTGTTGCTGGACTAAAGGTTCTTGACAAAGGGTATTCTACTGCTGATCACATTAAGAAGGTCATCAGAAGATTTCCCAAACAATGGAGGCCAATGGTCATAACACTTAAGCTAGCCAAAGATCTCAATAAAATTTCTCTGGAGGAACTTGTTAGCTCCCTCAGAAGTTACGAGATAGAGCTAGAAGAAGATGAGCCTCAAAAGTAAGGTAAGCCATTAGCTTTAAAATCTAACAGAAAAACTGAATCCAAGGTTTTGCAGGATGTGGAAGAAACTTATGATGGATCCTCATCAGAAGAAGATGAACTGTCTCTCCTCTTCAGAAGGGTGAACCAACTGTGGAAGCAGAGACAAAGGAAGTTTAGAAATCCCAAAAGATCAGAGAATCAGAATGAATCCTCCTCTAGATACAGAAAGTTTGAGTCCTCCTCTGGACACAGAAGATCTAAAGGTTCTTCAGGATACAGAAAGCCAAACAACAAGGATATCATCTGCTATGAATGTAACGAGCAAGGGAACTACAAAAGTGACTTCCCAAAGCTTCAGAAGGAAAATCCCAAAAAGAAGTTTCTCAAGGAAAAGAAGAAAAGCATCATGGCTAAATGGGATGATTCTGACACAACCGAAGCTGACTCAGAATCAGATGATGAAAGAGCAAACATAGCTCTCATGGAAAACGTATTAGAAGATAGTGAAGCTTCTGGTTCAGACTCAGAATCAGACACTGAAGAGGTATTCCCTGACTTTACCATAAAATTTACTAAGGCTGAACTTGCAGAAAGTCTAAATGAAATTCTGGAAAGGTATCAGCAAATCAGAGTCAAATTCGGGAACCTGAAAAGGAATCTTGCCTCTGACTCTGAAAAGACTGAGAGTCTCAGATTGGAGAATTCTGAGTTAAGAGAAAAAATTTCAAAATTAGAAAATTATTTGCAAAACTCTCAGAAGGAAACAATCTCTGAAACTCCCAGCAATGCTGATGAGATCATCAAAGAGTATGATCACAGCTTTTAGAAGTTTCTAGCTAAAAACATAGACAGAAGCAAGATGGCTTCAATGATCTATGGAGTTAGCAGAAATGGCAGAAAAGGGATAGGATATCAAGGTAAGGTATCTACACCAAAAAATGCCATGGACTTAGTTATAAAACGCACACCACTCAATTCACATTTTATATATGGGCACACACATGAAAATGTGGGTACCTAAGGATAAACTCATACATGTGGCAGATATCTTTAGCAGCAAGGCTAAGACACCAATCATGGTAACTGGACTCTGGCTGCTCACGACACATGACGGGAAGAAGGCATATGGTCCAAAGCCTGGAACTTAAGCCTGGAGGCCACGTGGGTTTTAGAGGCAATCAGAGAGGAAAGATCATTGGCTCTGGAACAGTAGGTAATGGAAATCTTCCCTCTATAAGTAATGTTTTATTAGTTGATGGATTAATGCATAACCTATTATCCATAAGTCAATTAAGTGATAATGGTTATGATATAATCTTCAATCAAAATTCATATGAAGCTGTTAGTCAGAAAGATGGGACTATCCTATTTAATGGAAAGAGGAAAAACAACATTTATAAAATAAAACTTTCTGAACTAAAGAGTCAGAATGTAAAATGTCTACTTTCTGTTAACAACGAGCAATGAGTCTGGCACAAAAGATTGGGGCATGTTAGTATGAGAAGAATATCTTAGATCAACAAAGTCAATCTGGTCAGAGGACTTCCTAATTTGAAGTTCAACTCAAATGCTCTGTGTGAAGCATGTCAGAAAGGCAAATTTGCAAAACCTGCTTTCAAATCCAAAAATGTTGTTTCCACCTCTAAGCCATTACAACTTCTGCACATTGGCTTATTTGGACCAGTAAAAACTGCTTCAGTCAGTGGCAAGAAGTATGGGTTAGTAATCGTAGATGACTATAGCAGATGGACATGGGTAAAGTTCTTAAGACACAAGGACGAGTCACACTCTGTGTTTGTTACCTTCTGCAACCAAGTTCAAAATGAAAAGGATCTTAGAATTGTCAAAGTCAGAAGTGATCATGGTGGAGAATTTGAAAATAATTTTTTTGAATTATTCTTTAATGAAAAAGGAATTTTGCATGACTTCTCTTGTCCTAGAACTCCCCAGCAAAATGGAGTTGTAGAACGAAAGAACAGAACATTGCAAGAAATGGCCAGAACCATGATCAACGAGACCAATGTTGCTAAGATTTTCTGGGCAGAGGAAATTAACACAACGTGTTACATTCATAATAGAATATCCATAAGACCTATTCTGGAAAATACTCCATATGAATTGTGGAAGAATAGAAAGCCCAACATTTCTTATTTTCATCCATTTGGATGTACATGTTTTATTCTGAATACAAAAAATTATTTGAACAAGTTTGACTCTAAAGCACAAAAGTGTATTATGTTAGGATACTCTGAACGCTCAAGAGGGTATAGAGTATACAATACAGAAACACAGATTGTTGAAGAGTCAATCAGTGTTAGGTTTGATGATAAGCTTGACCCTCAAAAGTCAAAGCAAAATGAACTCCTTGCAGGCATGGAAGTTGAACTCATAGGTACTGAAGACAATTTATCAGAAGTCCTTAACAAAGACTCTCCCTCAACATCAGAAAGAGTCATTGCAAGCAATCCAGCACCATCTGTTGATCAACTCCAGAAAAGACTATCCAGAAGCAACATTGATCACCCAGAAGATACAATACTGGGAAAGAAGGAAGATCCAATCAGAACAAGATCAACATTCAGAAACTCTAAAGAATCCCTCATGGGACTGGTCTCTCTGATTGAACCAACAACAATTGATGAAGCACTTCTGGACAATAACTGGATTCTGGCAATGCAAGAGGAACTAAATCAATTCACCAGAAATGACGTATGGGATCTGGTTCCCAAACCAAAAGGATTCAACGTCATTGGTACAAAATGTGTGTTCAGAAACAAACTGAACGAGCAAGGTGAAGTCATCAGAAACAAAGCACGACTGGCAGCACAAGGTTATAGTCAGCAAGAGGGGATAGACTATACAGAAACCTTTGCTCCAATCGCCAGGTTAGAATCTATCAAACTTTTAATATCATTTTCTATTAATAAAGGCATCACTCTGTATCAGATGGATGTCAAAAGTGCATTCTTAAATGGCTATATAGATGAAGAGGTATATGTGCACCAACCTCCTGGTTTTGAGAATTCCAAAAATCCAGAATATGTTTTCAAACTAAAGAAGTCACTCTATGGTCTTAAACAAGCTCCCAGAGCTTGGTATGAAAGACTAAGTAACTTTCTGTTAGAAAAGGAATTCACCAGAGGGAAAGTCGACACAACCTTATTCTGTAAAAAAGTTAAGAATGACATGTTAGTATGTCAGATTTATGTTACTGACATTATATTTAGGTCTACTAAACCCTCTATGGGAAGAGAGTTTGCTAAATGTATGCAGGCAGAGTTTGAGATGAGCCTAATGGGGGAACTCAAATTCTTTCTGGGCATTCAGATAAATCAAACTCCAAAAGGAACTTACATTCATCAGAGCAAATATGTCAGAGAACTTCTGAAGAAATTTGATCTCTCAGAATGTAAGCCCTCTGTGATACGGTGGGAGAACTGACTGTGGTTTTGCGTTTGTTTTCGCAAATGTTTCGGTTGAGCGAGAGTCGCCACCGACTTTTTATTTTATCCTAAGGAAAGGTTTAAAAAGCACAGCAAAAACCTTTGAGATTTTTTCTTGGGTTCGGGGAGTAGATTATAGAAGGGGAAGGTATTAGCACCCCTTCTATCCATGGTTATCCATGGGCTCTTAGGTACTTGCTTAGATCAACTTGCCTTGGTTTTCAATTGTTTGAAATGGTGCTTGATGTGTGGTTTTGAAAATATTTTGAAAAGATGCCTTGTGTAGGCTACCCTTGTAACAATTCTTTACTCGAATGTTTTACGAAAGGTGTTTTGTTTTTAGAAAAGATGTTTCAAGGTTTTTGAAAGTTGATTTTGAAAGTGTTTGTGAAGTGGGTTTTTGAAATAAGGCAAGTGTTTTTCTTGGAAAGTTGACAAGTACTTTAGAGTTCATCTACCCTAAAATTTTCTCAAAGATTTTTTGTCATGTTTTAAGCCTTTTGACAATTTTGTTCCACCATTGCATTTGGTGGACAATCTTGTCTTAGGAGATGAAAGGGACGGGCGCGGGTCATCGTTTAGACCATAGTTGCAATAGTGTTAAATGTCTTTGGGCAATTTTCTTTAAAAGGGACTTGATCATTTTATTTAGGCAGCATTTTGAGGGACTATGATCATTTGATTGTTTGTTTTACCCAAAGAAGTTCAACATGCAACATGGCCCAATTGTGAAAGGCAACAAGTGGAATACCCTAGGGGGTGCAAGTGTGAGATGTGTTGTTTATTTTCATGCTTGTTTGTCTTGTATTACGTCCAACTATTTTTGTTCATTTTTATTCGCATACAAAAACCCTAATTCTAGCATAGTATGTTAGAAAGCGATAAAAGTGCGAAATTTAAATTCCTACGCTATTACATCACAATAATATAGGGAGGGGGGTACAATGTTCAAATGGGGGATATTTAGACAAGAATTTAAATCTAAACTATTACATCATTTGCTTTGAATATTTACAAAGTAATTTAATTGCATAATTAGATAGAAATGAGGTAAATATGCAAAAATGCAAAAAGAAAGTTTTTATATGCATGAGAAAAATGTTGTTTATGTAAAATAAAAATAAGAAAATAAAAAGGTATTATTTTTGGAGTATTTTCATATTTAGGGCAAAAACCCTAATTTTAGTCAAAATGTATATTAATTAATTAATTCACATAATATTTATTATTTACATACAAAAATAAAATAAAATATGGTATATTTGAAAAAAGACATTTTTTAGTATTAAATATTAAAAAATAAAATATGTACATTATTTGATATTTTATTCTAAATATATTAATAAATATGTATTTATATTTACATTATTTTAAATATGTATTATGGATAAATAATAATAATATTTAACATTTTTAGAAAATAGTATTTTTTATATAAAATATTTTCAAAGGGTAATATGAAATAAAAATGAAAATGAAAATGTATTTACACTATTTTTCTATTTATTCTAAATAATAATATATATTCATTTATGTATAAATCAAAAGAAAATCAAATAAATACCAAATAAAAATCAAAAAATGATGAGAAAAATATTTTCAAAATTTTAATATGCTGAGAAAAAATAAATGAATCAAATAAAAAAAGGAAATGTCAAAAATCATTAAAAATAAAGCAAATGGGCTTGGGGGGTATGAACATGAAAATAGGGTGTGAGAAGAAAATAGTTCCAGGCCCAACCCAGACCACTTCTTCTTCAACCTCTGTACAACAAAACGTGCGCTTGCAAGCTTCGTTTGAAATCCTGATTCTTTGATTTTTTGAACAAACTTCCAACACAAAAGATGTTAAGCATGAAACCACGATTCCAAATATGTAAAGAACATCTCCTAACTCTAAAAAATGAGAGAGAATTTTAGTGATCCCAAATCTTAACCTAAGTTTTCTGTCATTTTCAAACTCTAAATTCTCTCTACTCAGGCAAAAGAAATGAAAAGTAAAGACATGGACATGTTCAGTGGCATGAGTATGACATTATTTCTTCACAAACTTAAGACTAATGATGCATAATAAGATAGATACGAATTCAAACTTTTACCTATTCAGTTGAACTTCTATCTGGAGATGTAGGAACTTTCAGTGCAAGGTGGTGATTGGAAAAGCTTCCTTGAGGTTCAGGGATGCTATTCCAATGCTTACTTTGTCTTGAAAGCTTCTGAATCAAGCTATAGAATTTAACCTGCAAGTCAACAATGAGAAAATGGTGGAAGTGGTTAGAGCAATTACAGATCGTGCCTTAGCTTCTGGATAGCTTGCATAGGTTGTATGGAAGGTAGAGGAACAAGTTTGGGCCAGAAAGCTTGGAGGGATTGAGAGATGGCACTCAATCTGCAGGGGTTGCTCTGTTTGAGCAGTTTGATGGTGTTTCTGAGATGGAGGGTGTTTGAGAGGTGCCAAGGTCGTGTGTTAGCTTGGTTGGGATATGCTGAGTATGTTTGATAAGTTTGTTCTTGTGTCTCTATGCTGATATCAGAGTTGTTATGAATTATGGGACTTTTCTTCACACTTAAGCAACAAAATGCAACTTGTGATCCTAGGCATGTAGAGGGACCCTTATGTGCTGCATAATCCCTCCTTGATCAGTGTGTTATGTTCATAAACTTGTGCCATTCAGATTTGCAATGTACTTGTTGGATTTCAAAATTGACATAAAGCTACCTTTTACCAAAATGGTTAATTTGCTTTATCTAGTTTGGGATTAAACTTTTATACAATGTTCAAACTCATAGAACAACACCTTAACACAATGAATATGCATTAAATTATTGAGTGCAACTTGGTTTAAGGACCTGTAATCTAGCCTAAAGCATGCTGAGTTCAAATTTGCAAAGTTATGGACATGGAACTTGGTCATGAACAAAGTGGTTTTTTGCTATATTGTGAAATTCGATTCTCTCTAACCATGAGGTTGTTTGAGAAGTTCTTGGACATTTTGGAAAGCTTGGAATGTGTACTACAATCCATCTTTGAAATGAAATTTGAAATTCCAAGTGGAAGTGTATGGAAAATGGCCTTGAAGTGGGGTAGAAAACCTTGTCAAAATAGGTTAAAATTTTACTAAGTTAAAAATGGTTTAGTGCCCTTATTCAAAAAATTGTAACTTGAGATACAAGCTTTAAATGAGAAAACTTTGTGAATAAAAGTTGTAGATTATGCAACAAGCTACAACTTTCATGTTTTGACTTTTGTTTGAATCCAAATGGATCTTGGTGAAAAAATGGGGCAAAGTTGGGAAAAAATTAGGATTTTTCATAACTTAGAAAAATTCTAAGTTATGAAAAATTCCATTTCTAATCCTAATTTGCATTTTGTGATTTCTTGGTGAACAAGTTTCATGATTTGGCATGTTTTGATGAAAAATGAATCTTGACTCTTGATTTTGACCAAAAAGTCAAAGTTTGACTTTTCAGTATACAGTCAAAATTGATCAATTGACTGGGAAATTCAACTGTCAATCTTGTGTACTTGGGATATTTTGAGTTTGTTGATTATGTCAAGATAATTTCATAGGGTCCTTGAGTCTATGTGTGAGCTTGGTTTGCCATTGGCTAGGTCAAACAGTCAAAAATTGCCTTTGTACAGTCAAAACCCTAAAAATGACCATTTTGCCCTTTTGGTGATCTGATCAAATTTCTTGTGGAATATCCAAACTTGATCAAATGGTTCATGTGAGTCCAATATGTTGATGTGGGTCAATTTTTATGAGGTTTGACTGTCAATTGGCCACAGTTGACTTTTTCCCCAATACAGTTGATTTTTAGGTCAACTGTCCAATTGACTGGGCAAAACTTGGAATCAGGACTTGAAACTTGCTATGGGTAAACTTGGGAGTCCAATATGAGGCATGAAAGTCATCTTAGGCATTCTAGGTCAAAATATCTTTGTGCAAACACAAACCCTAATTTTAAGTCCACAGTGCAAGGAGAGGTCTTGAGCAGATGAAACCCTAACTGGATCCTGAGCTTCAAGGGCTTTGTGATGAGAAATCAATGAGAAATGGGAGGGAAAATTTTGGGGTATAAAAGTTGCCCCTGTTCAATCTTCTTGAATCCGAAGAGTTAGATTGGCGAGCTTGCCTTTCGTGACTCGAGGGTAAAAGGAGATTGGACACTAGAGTGCCCGGAAATTTGCACTCGTCAAAGCAATGGATGCGGGAATGGGCTTAGAGATGCCATTTGGAGATGGGCTTAACGATGCCATCTGGGAGAGTGACAAAAATCTTGTCGGGGATGGGCTTAGAGATGCCATCTGGAAGGGAATATCAGGAAAGTGTCCAAGCTTCGGACCATTTCTGAACCGGGGGGTCTGAACAAGCAATAGATTGACATCCGTTGTTGGGAGGAATCTGTAAACTGTTTTCAGTGGTTTGGAGAAGAAACTGAACAAGCGATAGGTTAACATCCGTTTACTTGGAGAACCCGTGAACTGTTTTCAGAAATCTTGAAGTTGAATAAGCAATAGAGCAACATCCGTTGTTGGGAAGCGTCCGTAAACTGTTTTCAAAAGTTGCATCTGAACAAGCGATAGATTAACATCCGTTGTTGGGAAGAATCCATAAACTGTTTTCAGAAGTCTTGAAGAAGAATCTGAACAAGTGACAGGTTAACATCCGTTACTTGGAGAACCCGTGAACTGTTTTCAGAAATCTTGAAGTTGAATAAGCAATAGAGCAGCATCCGTTGTTGGGAAGCGTCCGTAAACTGTTTTCAAAAGTTGCATCTGAACAAGCGATTGATTAACATCCGTTGTTGGGAAGAATCCATAAACTATTTTCAGAAGTCTTGAAGAAGAATCTGAACAAGCGATAGGTTAACATCCGTTACTTGGAGAACCCGTGAACTGTTTTCAGAAATCTTGAAGTTGAATAATTTTAGTCTGTCGACTGATCTTTCCTGAAAAGGTAAAGAGTTAGTTGCATGCAATGTTATGATGCATGATGCGATATACGTGACATCAATGTTTATGACATGAATGTGATGAATGCGCATGTAAGCTGGCGAGCTATCTTGCTGAGGATAAATGAATTCGAGGTGGCCGAAGATAAAAGCATCTTGACTGCTGCTGGAAAATAAATCCTTGGCTACTACTGGGGAAAAGAATTCCTGATGGCCTCTACTGGGGAGTATCAATCTAGTAGACTCATGCCGAGGAGGTAAGACTGAGAATCTTCTACTTGATGGGAAGCAACTCTGGTGATCTTACTGGGGAACTCAAGATTTCTCTTTCTAAGACTCTGTGGGGAGAAGGCTCATTAGTCTGGCTCCGCTGGGGGTTGATAATTTGAAATTTTAGCTCGGCTGGGGATAACAAGGATAAGCTCCTCTGGGGATCATATTAATAAGTTAGGCTGGGGAATTTTGATGAGCTTCGCCGGGGATAGGAAGAATTCCGGCGAGTGCGATCTTCTGTGGCTGTTAGCTGAGGATAACCCAGTTATAAGCCTTTGTGAGGAATAACTTTGAATAAAACTCGGGAGAGACGTTCGTGCTCTGCGGGGGAATACCTTCCAGAATCTTACTGGGGGTAAGCTTCGGGAGTCTGCTGGAGACAAACCTCAGGGTTTGTTAGGGATGTGGATTCCAAATCTCTTGAGAGGTTTCCTTCGAAAGGGTGTCAAGATATCCATCTGTACTTTCATCCTATCAGTAATCCTTTTTTCTTAGGTTCACTTTAGGAAGTGATTATGTTTCAAATGCATATGCCTATTTAACAAAACATTGGACGTTTCTCAAAATAAAACAAATAGTGCAAAAAAGAAAAAGGGAAATGACACAAATTTTTGGGAAGAGTATTTGTATTGATTTTCTTTGAGTATATTTGTACAAAGGAGACAATCATCCTAGTAAGAGGATTTTGCCGTAAATATTGAAAGATTTTATACAAAATAAAGGATGGCTATGTGAAATAATCCCATGGGATTCCATTCTGCTATAACTTTCACAACTCTGAATATCTGTCCATTCGATGCTTCGTTTGACGATGGCTGGATTGATCAGAAACCTGGAACCGGTTGATGAAGAGATTGTCTTTGAAGTGATCCGACGAGACATAGTCATACGCTTTAATTCCCTAACTTTTGCCTGAATCACCCTTTCGGGTTTTCGATCCACCGGGAAACCCCTTTTTGCCCAAGCCGCCCTTTCGGGTTTTCGACTTGCCGGGTGTACATATTTTTTTGTTTTTATCCCTAATTTTTGCCTGAACCGCCCTTTCGGGTTTTCGATTCACCGGGATGCCCTTTTTTGCCCAAGCCGCCCTTTCGGGTTTTCGACTTGTCGGGTTATTTTATGCGTAGTATCTTTTGACTATGTCTGCGTTCGCAGGGTGCGGCAAATCGTCGCTGTCCATGGTGGTCAGAATCATCGCACCACCAGAAAATATGCTCTTGATCACAAATGGTCCTTCATATGTAGGAGTCCATTTGCCCCTGGGATCACTTTGCGGCAAGATAATCCGCTTGATTACGAGATCTCCGACTCGATACACTTGACGTCTGACTTTCTTATTGAAGGCCTTGATCATTCGCTTTTGATACGTCTGACCATGGCATATAGCAGCAAGTCGCTTCTCGTCGATCAGATTGAGTTGATCTAGTCGGGTCTGCATCCAATCATCTTCATTCAAACCTGCATCCTTCATAATCCTCAGAGAGGGGATTTGGACTTCCATAGGCAAGACAACTTCCATGCCATAAACCAAAGAAAATGGGGTTGCCCCAGTTAAAGTACGTGTCGTCGTACGGTATCCATGCAGAGCAAACGGTAACATCTCATGCCAGTCTTTGTAAGTGACTGTCATTTTCTGAATGATCTTCTTAATGTTTTTGTTCGCAGCTTCAACAGCACCGTTCATCTTCGGCCGATAGGGAGATGAATTGTGATGATAAATCTTGAACTGTTCGCATAATGCAGTGATCATTGTATTATTCAGATTTGTACCGTTGTCCGTGATGATCCTGTCGGGAACACCATACCGACATATGGGATTTTGCTTGATGAAGCGGGCAACCACATTTTAGGTGACAGAGGCGAAGGAAGCTGCTTCGACCCATTTAGTGAAGTAGTCAATGGCAACCAGGATGAAGCGATGTCCGTTGGAAGCCGTGGGCTTGATCTCTCCAATCATATCAATGCCCCACATTGCAAAGGGCCACGGAGCAGTCAGGACGTTGAGGGGAACCGGAGGAACATGAACTTTTTCAGCATAGACTTGACACTTGTGACAAGTACGGGAATGTTGATGGCAGTCAGCTTCCATGGTAGACCAGTAATAGCCTGCCCTTAGGATCTTCTTAGCCATTGTATGCCCGCTCAAGTGAGTACCAAATGTGCCGCTGTGTATATCAGTCATGATCAACTCTGCTTCAGCTTTATCCACACATCGGAGTAATACACAATCATGGCTTCGTTTGTAAAGGATGTCATTGCTCGGGAAGAACTTAGCAGCGAATTTCCTTAAGAACTTCTTGTCATTTACGGAAGCTCCTTCAGGATAATTCCTAGTCTTGAGATACCTTTTGATTTCATGGAACCAAGGTTGTTCCACTACTTCTTCGGTATTAATCTCGTGGCAATGTGCCGGTTCATCCATTCGCTTGATGGTGATTTGGGGAGCCTCGTTATCCCAGTTGAGTTTAAACATGGAGGACATTGTGGCCAGAGCATCGGCTAGCTGATTCTCTTCTCGCGGGAAATGCTCGAAGGTAATTTGCTTGAAATGAGGCAACAATGTCAGGACATGTTCTTTGTATGGGATAAGATTAGGATGCTTGGTATCCCAATCTCCTTTGACTTGGCTGATGACCAAAGCCGAGTCCCCAAATACGACCAAAGATTTGATCCCCAAGTCTATAGCAACCTTGAGACCAAAGATGCAAGCTTCATATTCAGCCATGTTTTTTGTGCAGTTGAAACAAAGTCGGGCCGTGAAAGGAGTGTGACAACCTTCCGGAGAAATGAGTACTGCGCCAATACCATTTCCAAGTGCATTTGAAGCACCATCAAAATATAGGGTCCATCGGGATCCCTTTTCGGGTCCGTCATACGGTCCGTCACTTTCAATGTTTTCCAAATTCATGATGTCCTCGTCTGGGAAGTCAAATCTCATGGGTTGATAGTCTTCAATAGCCTGATGAGCTAGATGGTCAGCTAGTACACTCCCTTTTATAGCTTTTTGGGTGGTGTACTGGATGTCATACTCGGTTAAGATCATTTGCCATCTAGCTATCCTTCCAGATAAAGCGGGCTTCTCGAAGATATACTTGATGGGGTCCATTTTGGATATTAACAAGGTAGTATGAGTCAACATATACTGTCTTAGTCGGCGAGCAGCCCATACCAAAGCGCAGCAAGTTTTCTCGAGCAGTGAGTAGCGAGTCTCACAGTCGGTAAACTTTTTGCTAAGGTAATAAATAGCGTGCTCTTTTCGACCAGACTCGTCATGCTGGCCCAAAACACACCCCATTGAGTTATCCAAGACAGTTAAGTACATGATCAATGGTCTTCCCTCGACAGGTGGCATCAAAATAGGAGGTTCTAGCAAATACTCCTTGATTCTATCAAAAGCGGCTTGGCAGTCGTCGTTCCATTCAACTACCTGATCTTTCTTCAAGAGTTTGAAAATTGGCTCACAGGTAGAAGTCAGATGTGAGATGAATCTGGCAATATAGTTTATGCGCCCCAAGAATCCTCTAACCTCCTTTTCAGTACGGGGAGCAGGCATCTCTTGTATTGCTTTTACTTTTGCCGGATCGACTTCAATGCCTTTGTTGCTTACAATGAATCCCAGGAGTTTACCAGGCCTAACTCCAAAAGTGCATTTACTTGGATTCAGCCTGAGCTTGTACTCTTTTAACCTGGCGAACAGCTTCTCCAAATGCTCAAGATGCTCTTCCTCCGTTTGCGATCGAGCTATCATATCGTCTACGTAGACTTCGATCTCATGATGTATCATGTCATGAAATAAAGCTACCATGGCGCGCTGATAAGTTGCCCCTGCGTTCTTCAGCCCGAACGGCATCACTTTGTAACAAAAAGTGCCCCATTGCGTGACAAAAGTTGTTTTCTCCATATCCTCGGGAGCCATTTTGATTTGATTGTAGCCCGAGAATCCGTCCATGAAGGAAAACACCTTATGCTGAGCTGTATTGTCGATCAAGATGTCAATATGAGGTAGCGGGAAATCATCTTTAGGGCTGGCCCTATTCAAATCCCGGTAGTCCACACACATTCTGACTTTGCCATCTTTCTTAGGTACTGGTACAATGTTAGCGACCCATTGAGGATAGGACGTAACAGCCAGGAAGCCAGCATCGAATTGCTTCACTACTTCTGCTTTGATTTTTTCGGACATGTCAGGCCTCATTCGGCGAACTTTTTGCTTGATAGGTGGACAATCCTCTCTTGTGGGGAGACGGTGAACCACGATGTCTGTGTCTAGACCCGGCATGTCTTCATAGGACCAAGCGAAGATCTCAACGTACTCATTCAACAACTGTACTAGGCGCTCCTTGACTTTTGGTTCCAGATTGGCACCTACTTGTACCTCCTTCCGGTCCTCCTCGGTTCCCAAGTTAACAGCTTCCAATGGCTCTTCATGCGGTAAGATGGCCCTTTCCTCTTGTTGCAGAAGTCTGGCTAGTTCCCCGGGTACTTCACAACCTTCGTCATCTTCGTACTCGGCTAGATTGACCAGATCTTCAGAGTTATTGAAAGATACAGCAGAATAGTCACCCATGGAATCCGGAGTGGATGGGTACCTGCATTGGTGAGTGTGAGTGTGTGTAAGGGATAGCCATCCTTAAACAAAAAATGCAAAAGGAAATAAAATGAACATAAGCAGTTTATCAAATGAAAAACGTCCAATGAATCATTAAACATGGCATATGAATATGAAAAATAGTCAAAACCCTTACAAGTGGACCTACATGCCCCGGGCAAGGCAGGAGGTGAAAAGATAGTGTACGGATTGTTTGAAAGTAAAATATTACAGACCAAATAGGAAATGTTTAATAGATAAATTACTGATGAATAAAAGTGATGGGGACAAAGTCTTTAGCCTCCCAATTGCTCAACCCTCCTCTGACAGTTGGATAAATCCACTCTTCAAAGTTGCTTTCCTTGTCTTCATCTTCCAGGGCGTTGATTCTGTAAGGAGAAATTTTGATCGGCACTCTCTCAATCTTTGACTGGCGCATAGCTTTCTGGCCAGCGGCTGTGAAACCTAATCCAAACTTATCAGTTTTATGCGGAAAATTGGGTAACTGCCCCCACGCTGAATTTTTCCCTTCTTCAACTGCAGCCCTTGCATCCTCCAGAGATGCCATCCTGGCCATTTGTCTTGGTGTCTCAGCTGTCAATTTTGCTACTGCTATTTCAGGAAG
Source organism: Vicia faba (assembly GCA_948472305.1). Classification (NCBI taxonomy): domain Eukaryota; kingdom Viridiplantae; phylum Streptophyta; class Magnoliopsida; order Fabales; family Fabaceae; genus Vicia; species Vicia faba. Next base: position 1,120,518,756 of record OX451740.1, read on the forward strand.
TACCTCTTCGAAATGTTGAAACAGTGTCTCAATGAACTCTCCTTCAACCTCCACATACCGGAAGGAGTTTAAATGGCTAATCATGTACTCCTCTTCGCCGTGGACAGTAATGATCTTTCCCTTTACAGGATATTTCAGCATCTGATGCAAAGAGGAGGTGACTGCCCCAGCATGGTGTATCCAAGGTCTACCCAGCAGGCAAGAATATGATGGACGGATGTCCATTACATAGAAAGTGGATTTAAACACCTCAGTACCTATTTTGACAGGAATTTCAACTTCTCCATGGACCATTCTCTTTGACCCATCGAAAGCTCTGACGACAATGTCACTAGGCTTCAATTCCAAACCTTCGCAATCTAGCCGGTCCAAGGCCTTCTTAGGCAAGACATTCAGCGATGAACCGGTATCAACCAAAACATGTGCAAGGGTGGTTCCGCGACACTCGATTGAAATATGCAACGCATCATTGTGGTTTCGGCCTTTAGGGGTCAGGTCGGCATCAGAAAAACCTAATCCATTGTCTGCAGTCAGGCTAGCCACGCAATGTTGAAATTGGTCCGCAGAGGTTTCCTGGGGCACATGAGCTGCCTTCAGAAACTTAATCAAAGCTTGGGCGTGCGCTTCTGAGCAAAGCAACAGTGCCAGCATGGAGATCTTGGAGGGGGTTTGCCCCAATTGTTCCACCACATCGTAGTCACTTCTCTTGATTATCCTCAAAATCTCGTCCATCTCTTTCTTGGAGGCTTCCTGGATCACCAAGGGTTGAACCCTCGTCCTGACGGGCTCATCTTGTATTCCCTTTCCTTTATCAGCAATGGTAGGAGAGACAGCACTAGGAACGACAATTTCTTCAATCAAAGGAGTTCTAGCGGAGATTTTTACTGGTGCAGGGATGACTTCTTTAGCTGATGAGGGTCCAAAGACTGCTCTTGGAGGGGCAATCTCTGGAGAAAATATTCTCCCGCTCCTGGTGATTTTGCTGGTGCCCACAATGTTGCTAATGCTGGCTTCTTCATCATCTGAATTTTCTTCAATTATCTCAACTTGCTTGATACCATGGTAGTAGATGTCACCACCATAGTTCCAAGGTATCGACTTCTCAGAAACATAGGGAACAGGCCCCGGCATTGTTATCTTCAAAGGTATAGACTTTGCAGCTGGTGTAATCTTAACTGGCTTTTTGACGGCCTCGGAAAGATTGGCGTGAATGGTTATAATTGAGACATTTTCAACTTGAACTGGAACAGCAGGAACTTTTTCGAACAAAATTTGTCGGCTATCCATAAGGCCTTGGATGCCTTTCTTTAACAGCGGACAATCAAACGGCAGAGAGTGGCAACAGTAGCAGTCTTCTTTACATCCCGGGAAGATCCCGGCCCTTAACAAATTCAACTTAATGGTTAGCAGCGGAGTAGTCATATCACTAACGTCAGCAACATACAGATCCTCTTCAATGGCATTGACATTCCGACCGTGCTTCGGCATAGGTGCAGATATCACATTGGGTTTTTCTGGAGCGTCAAACTCTACCTCCTTAGCCTCTATCAGGTCCTGGATCTTATGCTTGAGTGCCCAACAATCATTGGTGTCGTGTCCAACACTGTCTGAATGATAGGCGCACTTAGCATTGGCATGATAATGTGGAGAGGATGTATTTACATTCTTTGGAGCCTCCTTGATGGTGGCAAGATTCAACTTCAATAGATGGGGAAGCACTTGTGCTGGAGTCATATTAATACGGGTGAACTGCCGTTGTGGCCTTTCCACCCGTTGCTGATTTGGTCTGGATTGGTTGTAGCGAGGCTGCTCACTTGGGGTGTTTTGAATCATTACGGCCCCCACAGTTGGCCGACGCTCCACCTTCCCTGCTCTTCTCTGAGAATATACCATAGCTGTCTCCTTCTTAAAAGGCTTCTTCTCAACACTTGTGGCAACACCCTTCTGAATCTTTCCTGACTTGATGCCAGCTTCTATTCTTTCGCCTGTTAAGATCAAATCGGTAAACCCCGCGGAAGAGTTACCAATTAGATGATTGAAAAATGGCCCAGATAGGGTCCCAAGAAACATATCAACGAGCTCACGATCGATTAAAGGAGGCTGCACCCTGCCAGCAAAATCCCTCCATTTTTGTGCATATTCTTTGAATCCCTCACTTGTTCCTAGTGACATACCCTGAAGTTGGATACGAGTAGGAGCAAGATCAGAATTATACTGGTATTGTTTATAGAAAGCGGTGGCCAAATCTTCCCAATTTCTGACACTGGTTCCTTCTAATTGATAAAACCATTCCAACTGAGCCCCCGACAGGCTGTCTTGAAAGAAATGAATCCAGAGATTTTTATCTGCCGTATAGGGTTGAATTTTTCTCACGTAGGACTTGAGATGCATTTTGGGGAAGGACAGCCCGTCATACCTTACAAACACTGGCACCTTGAATTTTGGGGGAATCACAATTCCGGCAACCAAGCCCATGTCTTCAAAATCCAAACCCGGTACCCTTTGCAATTCCATGGCAGCCAATCTGTCTTCTAAACCCTTGTATTTATCATCAGCTGGAGGGTATTGCTGGTCAGAATAATCTTCGTCCTCTTCAACTTCTTCTTCCTCTGCATCAGATTCGGAAGGCACCGCAACTCGATCCCTTTTACTAGTTCCTTCATCAGAAGTAGGAGGAAATTCAAGCACTCTCCGAGCTTCTCTGTCAAATCTTCTCCCCAAAGTAGCCACTCCAACTCTCTTTTTCTTCTTCACTGGGTCCTTATTCTCCAGATGAGCCTTGATATCCTCTTGACTCTTGACCAAGGTCATCAAGAGTTGCTGGAACTGTGCATTCTGGGCTTGTAGGTCTTTGACTGTTTGCTCGAGATCCATCCTACTGAAATAAACAGCAGATAGATAAGGAAACCTGGAGTGATACCTGCTTATGCACATGATGAATGGCATGCTGATGTATGCAATGCATTCAAGGATTTAGGACATTCAAAGTTGTTTCAGACAAAGAAGAACGCACGTCATATTAATAAGAAGAAATTTGTTAGTACATAAATGCCCGATGGGCCAAATGTTACAAAATAAACTTCTCAAGGCAGAAAGACATTGCGCATCCTCTTTGGCGCGATGTAGGTGTTGAGGGCCTCTTGCTCGTGGAGTCGGCGGGTAAGCTCTAGAACCTTCTTTTCACTGGCGTAGTAGCTAGCTTCAAAAGTGTTCCGTTCCTCCTTGAGCTGAATCCAACTTTTCTGCATTTCCTCCCACGATGTAGGCATGTCTGGATGCAGGATGGTGTAGGGAACCTCTCCTTCATCGACAGGCTCTTTAATCACTGGGAGTACATGAGGATAAGGCATCATTAGATTTTGGGCTCGGGCTCGTACCCACTTGAGATAAGGCTCAAGAGGGATGGAGTTCTTGTGTCCCAGAGTCTTGCTATCAACCTTGTTGAGTCTTCCCCAAGCTCTGATGAATCTTTGGCGAAGTCCTTGCGCATCGTTGTTGAAGTCAAAAACTAGGCTAGGAATCAACATGTCATGAGGGCCATCCCTCCGTGCATATCCGAATTGCCTCAAAGCTAGGCAAGGGTTGTAGGTGATACCTCCTCTAATTCCAAGTAAAGGAACATTAGGAAATTCTCCGTAACGATCGACGATGATGACATTTTCTCTGGACCGAGAACACCAATGCACATCAGAATGAGTAAGAGTCATCAATCGTTGGGACCACCTTATACCTTGGTCATTCTTCAAGACGGATTGTGGAAGGTGTGAAATAAACCACCTTGCGAGGATAGGAGTACAGCACATGAGAACACCCCTCTTTCTCATTGTTCGTGTGTAAAATGAGTGAAGGATGTCCCCAAGCAATGTTGGTATTGGATTTCTGGACAAGAAGATTTTGACGGCGTTGACATCTACCAATTGGTCAGGATTTGGGAACAAGACCAACCCGTAGATAAGGAGTGCCACAATCTCTTCAAAGGCTTGTAGGTCCAATGAGTTCCAACATTCTTGTGCCTTCTCAAACAAGAATTTTGCTAAGAATCCTTTGACGCCGCTTCTGGTTTCCCAATGCCCCTTGATTTCAGATGGTTGTAGATGTAGTGCTCGAGCAACATCTTCAGGCTTTGGTTCCTTCTCCGTACCGTTGAAGGGTAGTTGATTAAGGATAGGGATTCTTAGGAGTTGAGAAAACTCCTCCAAAGTGGGGACCAACTGATAATCAGGGAAAGTGAAGCAGTGGTGAAGAGGGTCAAAGAACTGGAATAGCACTTTCATCATGTCTTCTTCAATGTTGGTGTTGACTAGGCTGAGCAGTCTACCATGTTTTTCACTGAAGGATGAATTTTCCGGAATTCTTGAAGAGATATCCTTGAGTTGAGGAGAGATTCTCACAAGGTTGACTTGAATGGTATTTCTGCGAGGTATTTCCATGTCCTACAAAACAAGAACAAAGCTGAAGATCCAAAACCCTTGAAATGGTTAGTGAATGCATATGATGTTTTATGATGTTTATGATGTATGCACAAAACATATGCACAAGCAAATCACACCAAACCCTAATTTCAGGCTTGCATGGGGTTTCATAGGTAAGTACCCTCTTGAGTGTAGTTGGCTTAAAAACCTGTCCTATAAATAGTAACCGGGTTCTAAGGAGCTCAATATTACTGGATTGTTTTCAATGTTCATTGTTTTGGTTTAGCCACTTAACTAGCAACCAAAATATTCCAAGAAAACAACCCTCAATGAGTGTAGTATCGAGTATCTACCAACTTCGGACTGCACCAAAGCCGGTCATCTCACTACCCCTAATAAAAGGCCAAGATGGTCAAGTAAGGTTCTAGGTCATTAGTGCTTAGTGACATCACTCAGCGGCCCCGTACTCTCCTTGATTGAACTCAAGGGTTACCGGTACTCACAAATATGTCGCACTAATATAGCTATTGCTTAGACCGTGTCGGTATACCCCGCACAGTTTCCACAATGTATTGCTATCTATGAATGTTTCCCAAAATCCGGGTGGAGGATTGTAAACCCAAACAATAGAGCCAAAGTATAAAGCAAGCAAATCAAACAATTAGTCATGCAAGAGGGTGATCTAAGCCCTAAGGTTACTCCACTTTGTTATCCCCAGCAGAGTCGCCAGTTCTGTGATACGGTGGGAGAACTGACTGTGGTTTTGCGTTTGTTTTCGCAAATGTTTCGGTTGAGCGAGAGTCGCCACCGACTTTTTATTTTATCCTAAGGAAAGGTTTAAAAAGAACAGCAAAAACCTTTGAGATTTTTTCTTGGGTTCGGGGAGTAGATTATAGAAGGGGAAGGTATTAGCACCCCTTATATCCATGGTTATCCATGGGCTCTTAGGTACTTGCTTAGATCAACTTGCCTTGGTTTTCAATTGTTTGAAATGGTGCTTGATGTGTGGTTTTGAAAATATTTTGAAAAGATGCCTTGTGTAGGCTACCCTTGTAACAATTCTTTACTCGAATGTTTTACGAAAGGTGTTTTGTTTTTAGAAAAGATGTTTCAAGGTTTTTGAAAGTTGATTATGAAAGTGTTTGTGAAGTGGGTTTTTGAAATAAGGCAAGTGTTTTTCTTGGAAAGTTGACAAGTACTTTAGAGTTCATCTACCCTAAAATTTTCTCAAAGATTTTTTGTCATGTTTTAAGCCTTTTGACAATTTTGTTCCACCATTGCATTTGGTGGACAATCTTGTCTTAGGAGATGAAAGGGACGGGCGCGGGTCATCGTTTAGACCATAGTTGCAATAGTGTTAAATGTCTTTGGGCAATTTTCTTTAAAAGGGACTTGATCATTTTATTTAGGCAGCATTTTGAGGGACTATGATCATTTGATTGTTTGTTTTACCCAAAGAAGTTCAACATGCAACATGGCCCAATTGTGAAAGGCAACAAGTGGAATACCCTAGGGGGTGCAAGTGTGAGATGTGTTGTTTATTTTCATGCTTGTTTGTCTTGTATTACGTCCGACTATTTTTGTTCATTTTTATTCGCATACAAAAACCCTAATTCTAGCATAGTATGTTAGAAAGCGATAAAAGTGCGAAATTTAAATTCCTACGCTATTACATCACAATAATATAGGGAGGGGGGTACAATGTTCAAATGGGGGATATTTAGACAAGAATTTAAATCTAAGCTATTACATCATTTGCTTTGAATATTTACAAAGTAATTTAATTGCAGAATTAGATAGAAATGAGGTAAATATGCAAAAATGCAAAAAGAAAGTTTTTATATGCATGAGAAAAATGTTGTTTATGTAAAATAAAAATAAGAAAATAAAAAGGTATTATTTTTGGAGTATTTTCATATTTAGGGCAAAAACCCTAATTTTAGTCAAAATGTATATTAATTAATTAATTCACATAATATTTATTATTTACATACAAAAATAAAATAAAATATGGTATATTTGAAAAAAGGCATTTTTTAGTATTAAATATTAAAAAATAAAATATGTACATTATTTGATATTTTATTCTAAATATATTAATAAATATGTATTTATATTTACATTATTTTAAATATGTATTATGGATAAATAATAATAATATTTAACATTTTTAGAAAATAGTATTTTTTATATAAAATATTTTCAGAGGGTAATATGAAATAAAAATGAAAATGAAAATGTATTTACACTATTTTTCTATTTATTCTAAAAATAATATATATTCATTTATGTATAAATCAAAAGAAAATCAAATAAATACCAAATAAAAATCAAAAAATGATGAGAAAAATATTTTCAAAATTTTAATATGCTGAGAAAAAATAAATGAATCAAATAAAAAAAGGAAATGTCAAAAATCATTAAAAATAAAGCAAATGGGCTTGGGGGGGTATGAACATGGAAATAGGGTGTGAGAAGAAAATAGTTCCAGGCCCAGCCCAAACCACTTCTTCTTCAACCTCTGTACAACAAAACGCGCGCTTGCAAGCTTCGTTTGAAATCCTGATTCTTTGATTTTTTGAACAAACTTCCAACACAAAAGATGTTAAGCATGAAACCACGATTCCAAATATGTAAAGAACATCTCCTAACTCTCAAAAATGAGAGAGAATTTTAGTGATCCCAAATCTTAACCTAAGTTTTCTGTCATTTTCAAACTCTAAATTCTCTCTACTCAGGCAAAAGAAATGAAAAGTAAAGACATGGACATGTTCAGTGGCATGAGTATGACATTATTTCTTCACAAACTTAAGACTAATGATGCATAATAAGAGAGATACGAATTCAAACTTTTACCTATTCAGTTGAACTTCTATCTGGAGATGTAGGAACTTTCAGTGCAAGGTGGTGATTGGAAAAGCTTCCTTGAGGTTCAAGGATGCTATTCCAATGCTTACTTTGTCTTGAAAGCTTCTGAATCAAGCTATAGAATTTAACCTGCAAGTCAACAATGAGAAAATGGTGGAAGTGGTTAGAGCAATTACAGATCGTGCCTTAGCTTCTGGATAGCTTGCATAGGTTGTATGGAAGGTAGAGGAACAAGTTTGGGCCAGAAAGCTTGGAGGGATTGAGAGATGGCACTCAATCTGCAGGGGTTGCTCTGTTTGAGCAGTTTGATGGTGTTTCTGAGATGGAGGGTGTTTGAGAGGTGCCAAGGTCGTGTGTTAGCTTGGTTGGGATATGCTGAGTATGTTTGATAAGTTTGTTCTTGTGTCTCTATGCTGATATCAGAGTTGTTATGAATTATGGGACTTTTCTTCACACTTAAGCAACAAAATGCAACTTGTGATCCTAGGCATGTAGAGGGCCCCTAATGTGCTGCATAATCCCTCCTTGATCAGTGTGTTATGTTCATAAACTTGTGCCATTCAGATTTGCAATGTACTTGTTGGATTTCAAAATTGACATAAAGCTACCTTTTACCAAAATGGTTAATTTGCTTTATCTAGTTTGGGATTAAACTTTTATACAATGTTCAAACTCATAGAACAACACCTTAACACAATGAATATGCATTAAATTATTGAGTGCAACTTGGTTTAAGAACCTGTAATCTAGCCTAAAGCATGCTGAGTTCAAATTTGCAAAGTTATGGACATGGAACTTGGTCATGAACAAAGTGGTTTTTTGCTATATTATGAAATTCGATTCTCTCTAACCATGAGGTTGTTTGAGAAGTTATTGGACATTTTGGAAAGCTTGGAATGTGTACTACAATCCATATTTGAAATGCAATTTGAAATTACAAGTGGAAGTGTATGGAAAATGGCCTTGAAGTGGGGTAGAAAACCTTGTCAAAATAGGTTAAAATTTTACTAAGTTAAAAATGGTTTAGTGCCCTTATTCAAAAAATTGTAACTTGAGATACAAGCTTCAAATGAGAAAACTTTGTGAATCAAAGTTGTAGATTATGCAACAAGCTACAACTTTCATGTTTTGACTTTTGTTTGAATCCAAATGGATCTTTGTGAAAAAATGGGGCAAAGTTGGGAAAAAATTAGGGTTTTTCATAACTTAGAAAAATTCTAAGTTATGAAAAATTCCATTTCTAATCCTAATTTGCATTTTGTGATTTCTTGGTGAACAAGTTTCATGATTTGGCATGTTTTGATGAAAAATGAATCTTGACTCTTGATTTTGACCAAAAAGTCAAAGTTTGACTTTTCAGTATACAGTCAAAATTGATCAATTGACTGGGAAATTCAACTGTCAATCTTGTGTACTTGGGATATTTTGAGTTTGTTGATTATGTCAAGATAATTTCATAGGGTCCTTGAGTCTATGTGTGAGCTTGGTTTGCCATTGGCTAGGTCAAACAGTCAAAAATTGCCTTTGTACAGTCAAAACCCTAAAAATGACCATTTTGCCCTTTTGGTGATCTGATCAAATTTCTTGTGGAATTGTGATCCAAACTTGATCAAATGGTTCATGTGAGTCCAATATGTTGATGTGGGTCAATTTTCATGAGGTTTGACTGTCAATTGGCCACAATTGACTTTTTCCCCAATACAGTTGATTTTTAGGTCAACTGTCCAATTGACTGGGCAAAACTTGGAATCAGGACTTGAAACTTGCTATGGGTAAACTTGGGAGTCCAATATGAGGCATGAAAGTCATCTTAGGCATTCTAGGTCAAAATATCTTTGTGCAAACACAAACCCTAATTTTGAGTCCACAGTGCAAGGAGAGGTCTTGAGCAGATGAAACCCTAACTGGATCCTGAGCTTCAAGTGCTTTGTGATGAGAAATCAATGAGAAATGGGAGGGCAAATTTTGGGGTACAACACCCTCAAAGATTCCAATGCATCCCACGTGCATTCTGGAAAAGGAAGAGGTAAGTAAAAAGGTAGAACAGAAGGTCTACAAAGGTATGATTGGTTCTCTTCTCTATCTGACGACTTCAAGGCCTGATATTCTATTCAATGTTTGCATTTGTACTAGATTCCAATCAGATCTTAGAGAATCTCACTTAACAGCAGTTAAGCGAATTTTCAAGTATCTGAAAGGGACTGCTAATCTAGGTTTGTTTTATAGAAAATCAAATTATTACAGCTTAGTAGGATATTGTGATGCTGACTTTGCTGGAGATAGAGTAGAACGTAAAAGCACTTCTGGAAGCTGTCAGTTTCTGGGAGAAAATCTAATCTCCTGGTCCAGCAAGAGACAGTCCACAATATCACTATCAACATCAGAAGCTGAATACATAGCAGCTGCTGGATGTAGTACGCAAATGCTCTAGATGAAAAGTCAACTTGAAGACTTCAATATAATTGAGAGTAACATTCCTATCCTCTGTGACAATACTTCTTCTATTTGTCTCAGTAAAAATCCTATTTTCCATTCTAGGGCTAAGCATATAGAAATAAAACATCATTTTATTAGGGACTATATTCAGAAAGGGATTCTTAACTTAAAATTCATTGACACAGACCATCAATGGGATGATGTCTTTACAAAACCTCTTTCTGAAGATAGGTTTAACTTCATTCTGAAACATCTTAGCATGAAGCTATGCCCAAAATAAATTGTTTTATTTACATATCTTAACCTTCAGAACTTTGTTATTTTCTGTGAACTACTGATCAACCTGCCTTCAGAGTTTTAGAAGTACAGATTGCATCAGAATCTATCCATGAAGATCTGAACATTTCATTTCAAGGATAGAAGTGTGTTGTTCACATAAGCAAACAGTAGTCATCCATTCATCAACTACCTTCTGAGGCTGAACACGCGTTCACTTTTCTGAAAGGTCAAAAGCGCTGATTGGGTGCATTGAGACACACGTCATGGGTAATTGTTCCAGTATCTTTCTGAATCCCCCAATTTCAGCTGTCATTAATGCTTATAATCATGACTAATTATTTCTCTTTCTTACTGTTTATGCTTTCAAGAAAAACTATTTAAACTCAAATTTCACTTTTTACATTCCTTCACTTTTACTCTCTCAAATACTTACTATCGTTTATAGTTCGTACTTTAAAAAACCCTTTCATCTTTCTCAAAACTTGTGTGAACAATGGCTTCTTCAAGCGTCCAAAACATCAGTACTCGGGAATCTGCTTCTATGGAACAGTACGAAGAACCTTACAGAACGCTACTCACTCCCAATGATAATCTAGAAGTTCTTTCAGAACTGATTATTGACTTTGAAAGCTTACAAGAAAACGACTTCAATCTGTATGAAGACGTCAATGCTCAAGGTTGGAATAGATACTTTGACCGTCTTCTAGGGCCAACATTTCCTATTCTTGTAAAAGAATTCTGGATACATTCTTCTTCCTCAAATCATCAAGTTACCTCTTATGTCATGGGGAAGAAAATTGTCATTACAGAAGACCTAATTGTAAGGCTTATTGGTTACAATGGTGGAGGTGTCAGATGTGTTGACGTGGCTGAAAGATGCTCTGATGTAGCTTCTATTGCAAGAGAAATATTTACTCTCGGTCTTCCCTCCAGCAAAATCAGAGATTTGAAGGATCATCAAAGAATTTGGGCTAAAATAATTTTGGGGTGTATCAACCATAGGAAGCCAACTAGCTCTCCTGATTACATAAACATTGATCAGTAGTTTCTGATCTATCTCATTGCCAAGAAGACTAAGGTAAACCTCCCACACTTGTTGTTTAATCATCTAAGAACTAGTGTAAAGGAAATAAGAGAAGATGAACGTACCAAAAGGGACTGGATACCCCTAGGAAGACTCATATCAGATATTCTGACAGAGAATAGGCTGATAGAGCATTTGACTGAAGCTCAAGAAATCAGCTCACTGGAAGCAACTGCTGGGAAGCCTCTGAACGCAAAAAATATGAAGAAGATAAAAATCATTGAGAATATCAAGAAGGAACCCAACGTTACTTCTTTTGCAACCATCACTTCAAGAAGAATTCCTCTGGATGATTTTCCTCTTTTCTCTAAGATTGACTCCAAGCCAGAGATAATTGTCAGATATATAGATGCGAGTAAGGCAGATGGCACTACACCTGAAATAAATATTCAGGACTTGCATCAGGCTGCTCCAGAAGTTGTTCTGAAGAAGACCAAGAAAAGGAAGGCTGCAGCAGAAGGATCATCCCAGAGGACTCCAAAAGCTGCCAAAAAGAAAGGTAATCCTTCCTTTGTTCCTGTTTTAGAATCAATTAATTTATCAACATCTGAAACCATAACTACTCAACCAGAAAACCCAACCCCATACACATTTGAAGACTTTGATATAGGGTTTGATCCATCAGAAACTCTAGGTCTGAATTAAACTCACTCCCTTTCTCATAATCTAAACCCTGAACAAACTCAACCAGAACTTGCCAAAGTTCTGTCTGATATTGATTCATTTGACCAAGATTTTTCAGCTCCCATACCACAAAATCCAAATCCTCAACTTCCTGATAATCCAAACTCTGAAACTACATCAGATATTCCACAACCTCTCTCTCTACAACAAGATATTCCTCATCCACCATCACCTCAACCTGAACAACAACAAGCAGAAGCTCAACCTTCTGAGAATCAATCCTCTGATATCCATGAACCAGAACATCACCATGTTTCAACAAAACAATCTGAAGACCCTCATTCAGATTCTGATACAATCCCAATACCTGGAATCACTAAACCACTTGCCATTCGCATGCCTCTCACCATCCACGACATTCCAGAAATTCCTTCTTCTCTGGTATCCACACTACCAAACTCCCCTACCAGTCCAATCATCATACCTGACTCTCCCACTCCTTCACCCAATAGCAATCCAGCTGACAACGTAAGACTTGTCATTGATCCAATTGTGGTGAAAAGACTAGCTGTTATCTCTCACAAAACTGCCATTCCCAAACCAAAACCAATTGAAACCACACCAGATATTGGTACAAATTTGTTGATTTTTGAAACAGGGGTACAGGAATGGATAAATTCCTTGAGGCATGCTAGTCTAGAGATGACTAACCATGCTGCTTCTGATTATATATGGACAAGATTCAGAAACTGGATGAGTTATGAAACACTAAATCTAAAGGAACAGAGTTATGAACAAGTTCAACGGAATTTCAGTGCTAAGCTAAAGGTATTTGAAGACCAAGTTCTGATCCATATGCTCAAGAAGGATATTCTCCCTCTGGATAATGCTCCCTGGTCAGAGCATCATCCCTCAGATGAAGTTCAACCAGAATAAGAAGGCCTCTAACTGACTGCTGCTCTAGAAGAGATGATCACAGCAGAGGAAATGGTTCACTGTGATCAAGCTGCAGAATGCTCTGAGAAGCGTCCAACTACTGAAGAATATCCAGCACCTTCCTTAGTCATGCAAACTCTGGAAGAGTTGAAAAGAGCAAATGCTATTATCCAGGAAAGGTTGGATAAGCAGGAGGACACAAACAAAGCAATCAAGAGCATCTTGGGCAAACAAGAAGAATCTAATACCCAGATCAAGGGCTTGCTAGAAGCTTTGTTCACACAACTTCCTCCTCCCTCTTAGATTCTTTTCTGTTTTAAATTTGTTTATTTGTAACGTTTTTTTACCACTTCTGTTCTGGAACTTATCATTGCTTCTTGTTTTTAATATAATTCAACTATTTTGGCTCTGATTATATTGCCTTTTTGATAACTGACAAAAAGGGGGAGAAAGTAAGATATTTTCAATAACGGTTTACTGAGACAGAAGTCTCAAACATTCTGGACTACTTAACCTCTATCTTCTGAAAAGCTTGAACAGGTACAAATTCTGATGAAAGATAAAGTTAAACTCTGATGCTTAAGGGAAGTAATCAACTCAGGGGGAGTTTCTTCTAAACCTTTTATTCTTTATTTTTAATTGAAAAATCTAGTTTTTGTCATCATCAAAAAGGGGGAGATTGTTAGAACATAGTTTGATTCTACAACCCTTGGTTAGAGTTTTGATGATAACAAATACAAAGAATAAATTATAAAATACAAAGAATAAATATGCTCCTTAAAAATTATGTTTTATGTATGCAGAAATTCTGATCATATCAGCATCAGAAGATAAGCCATAAGTGCTACACGCTGAAGCAATCAGAACATACGCTGAAGATTGATGACCAGAACCTGCGCTTAATCAAAGTAAACTCTGACTCTGAACAAGAACATATCAAACCAAGTCATCAATATTCTGAAGCGTCATCAGCAGTAAGGAGATAAGATTCTGAAGCGTTATTGATCATTCAAGACAACATCAATTCCAACGGCTTCTTTCAGACAGGATCTTCTCCAAAAGGAAAGTGTGTTAATGACATTAAACATGCTTTATGATCAACGTCATTCCACTACCTATATAAACAAAGTCAGCTTCCAAAATCAAACAACGATTTTGCTAGATAACCACTCACGCATATTCAAAGCTGCAAGCAATTTCATTTTACTTTTCTAAGCTATAAACCTGTGTAATTTATCACAGTTGTGATAAACAGTTTTTTAGAAAAACAACAACACATATTGTATAAGTATATTAAAAAAGGTGTTCCTTGAGATTAACCAGACTATGGTTGTACTAAGAAGACTTTAACATTTGTTAAAGTAGCTTTTGTAATCTTGTTGAGATTAGTGGATTAAGACCTCGTTGGAGAGAGGCGAAATCACCTTGACGGGTGGACTGGAGTAGTTTGAGATCAAACGAACCAGAATAAAAATATTGTGTCATTAAGCTTTTAAGATTCAAGTTCTCAATTCAACCCCCCCTTCTTGTGTTTTTCACATCTTCAATATCATGACCTTTTGAATTGGCAGGATGTTATGCATACTAAGTGTAAAGTCACTCATAAACTCCAAAAATTCTAAGTTTGCTTAAAAGCTTTACTAAGATCCAACTCGTTACTTTTTTTGGAGTGACTTGCAGTAGAAAAAAAACATCTCCTAAAAACTCTCTCCTTGAGTTCTTGTAGAAGAAGATCATAAAAGAACTTAACAGACCTCATTACCTGACAGCTTCTTCTGTTCTTGTATCCACTAGTAATTGCTGATACTAGCAGGGTCTTCAACAAAGTAGTCATGCATTCATCAAACATGCTACTGTATATAGGACCAGAATCTCCATATTCTAATCCATAAGGTCAGAAATGCCACTTCTGACATTAATGCTTGAGCATCTAACACAATCCTAAGAAAAAATAGCCATCAAGAAATCATGATGTTAAGACATCATATGGGACATCAGCTTCAGAATATAGAACCCAAGATGTATGGTTCTTAAAATATAATCCAAAGGACTCATTATGCAAGAAATCCTTTAAGAAGCTCCCAAAAGAACAAAACTAATGTACCTCATCCAGGTTTTTTCAAACACTTGAATCCTATAGAGAGAAATCAACTCTCAGATACCCTCTGAACCACAAGGTTTAGAATGCAGAATTACATCACTTCTTCAGAAAAATACTCAGTCTCCCATTAAAGTACTCACCATCAGTATTATTCATAATCTCTATAGAGTATAGATAAATACTCAGCTCCCATCAAAGTATTCACCATTTGTCAGATAAGGATTACCTTCTCACACAAGGTAGAGCAGTTGGTATGACAATCTTCTTCTGCATACGTCTGGTACCAGCTGATTCACAAAATAATCTAGAATAGGTCAGTGGCTTGACCTTATGCTTCTCTCTGGACAAACTTCTGTGGTTGAGGAAGTTTCACACCTTGAGATGATGTTCCAATATTGGATCCAACATCAATCTCAAGCACATGGATCCTTAACTATGGTTTGGAGACACCATAGTAATCCATAACTCTTGCAAGGGGCACAAGAGGATCAACCATCAGTAGATGATCAACCTTCAACCTAGATCATCCATACATGCTGAGCATGCGCACCTCAAGAATCTTCTTCTTTTGAGCATAAAATTCAAACCTCCTATCTGACTTTGAGGTGATAGATGCCATCTATCTGTACCTATAGAGGAGATTCCCTCTAACAGGTATCTGAAGCAGACTTCAATAACCATGGCCTTGAATAATCTTCAAACAACACAAGCAGAATGTTCAGACTGAGTCTGCTTCTTCTAATACACATGGATCCCCTTTAATCCTTGCAAACACCAATGTTTTATTATATGATAACACCATATAATTGAACCCAAGCAGAGAGAGGAACTTCTCAAGTAGACATCAGGGAACCATAATCCTTTGGCTCCAGAAAAAATAACTTCTCCTTGCTTCAGACAACTGAGATGATCATCCTAGGTGATTTGGATGACTCTTCATAGTGCATACAACTATCAACCACATAATTTTGGTTGATATATCTTCAATGCTCATCATCCCTTGGATGAATTTTCCAATAAAACAAGAGTTCCATGCTCTCATAGACTTTATAAGAGTACGAAGTTAGAGTAAACAACCTCCATCCTATCTATGAAAAATACCACCAGCCATATTGAGAAAAATAAATCCTCAATATAAAGATGTCAAGACATTATGTATGACACTCCTTCAATTTCTTCTAGCTTTAGATTAAGGACTACCTCTTATTAACTGCTAAGAATTCTTTGAGAATCATACGGTAGCTGCACAACCTGTGGTTGGTATGCACAAGTCATGCCATTCCAAATAGAATATGTTCCATGGCCATCAACATGATTCATAAATCTGGCTCCTTTGATCAGAAGGATCTTCCAGATGTCAGATAGAATGTCCTAGACATTTGAGCTTGACCTCCACATATAAAAGATCTAGATAAGATACCTTTATCAAGCTTCCACAGGTAGAACAGAGCGTAACCATTACGCTCTAACTCACGTAGACCAGAAATAAACTGATATGATGAGTGTCTAGTATGTTGATCGTGTCCTAATCAATATACATGTCTAAGATAGAAACTTATTAAACAAACCACACAAATGCCTCCTCTTTCAGATCAGGAGTAAGTTCCAAACACACGTGATAAAACTACATTTGTTTAGCATCCAAGCATCTGTTATGCCCTACCTTTATTCAACAAGATTATGCATAATCTGCTGGTGTGATGTTACAACATTTGGTAGGACATCAGTTCCCTTCACAAGTGTTGTACCCCAAAATTTCCCTCTCACTTATCAATAAAATTCTCACAAGATCTCCTTTGGATCAAGACTGCATTAGGGTTGATCAGCTCAAGACACCTCCTTAAGCACTAATGACTGAAAATTAGGGTTTGAGATTGAACAAGGACAAATGGACTTTTAATTCCCCATATGACTTTAATGTATAATTTTGGACCCTTAAGATTTCTCATGTCAAGTTTCAAGTCTTGAATCACATTTTTGCCCAGTCAATTGATCAGTTGACCTAAAAATCAACTGTATTAGGAAAAAGTCAACTATGACCAATTTACAGTCAAACTTCATAATTTTTTATCCACATCAACATAATGAACCCATATATGTCATTTTATCAAGTTTGGATCACAGTTCCTAAAAGAAATTTGATCAAATCATCAAAAGGGCAAAATGGTCAAAATTAGGGTTTTAACTGAGAAAGGGCAATTTCTGATTTTTGACCTAGCAAATGGTTATTTGGTTTGAAATATGATCTCAAGGGTTCAATTGCATCATTTTGAACTAATGACATGACTCAAAACATTGCTCAAGATCAATTGATTGACAGATGAATTTTCAATTAACTGGTCAAAAGTCAACTGTACACTGAAAAGTCAAACTTTGACTTTTTGGTCAAATTCAAGTGCAAAAGATCATAATTCATCAAAACATGTCAAAATATGAAACTTATTCATCAAGAAATAAAAAATTCAAGATTTCATTTTGAAAACTCAAAATTTCTAAACTTAGAAATTTTTCTAAGTGTTGGAAATTTCATGTTTTTTCATAACTTTGAGCCAAATTTTCACCATGATACAAGATTATTCAAGAGAAACTTCCAACATGGAAGTTGTAGATATACATGAAATCTACAACTTTTCTTCACACAACTTCTTCCAAAAGTGCTTGGATCTCAAGTTATAATTTTATGAACACAGGGTTATGAAACTAAACACTTAGTGAAATTTTGCCCTAATTTGACCAGGATTTTGACCTAACTTCATGACACTTTTTCATATAGTTCCAAGGGGAATATTCAAAAGCAATTCAAATATGGGTTGTAGAGCACACAACAAGTTTTCCAAAATGTCCAATAACTCCTTGAGATCATTCTTGAGTAGGGAGAATCGAAGAGATGAAGTTTGAGTTTTGTCACTTGAATTACAAGACATTTTTGATGAACACATGAACCAAATCTATGTTAGGATGCATAATATTTGCTTTTCAGGCCTCAAACTTGTTTTTCACTCCATAATTAATGAATTACACAAACTTTTGAGCTATAATCCAAGTGATTTAAGCTTTATCCAATTCACATTGCCATTTTGGGAAGAAAGTTAACAATATCATTCTTGAAAAGCAAGCTTTATGCATAAAGTCCATTCTTGAGCCTATAACTTGTTCCCTCTAATCACACTTTATCTACAAAGTCAGAAGCAAGTGTGTTTAAAGCATAACCACTCTATCTTAGCAAGTACACAAGGCATTGAAACTTGTTTTCTCAAAAATCACATGTTATGCATAAACATGTAATTTCAAATTCTGATCAACAACAAGTCTCCAAACTTGTTGCTTATAAATAAAAGCACTATTTGTGAGCTAGAACACGAGCTTGAAGACCCTTAAACTCACTCAAACTCCCTCTAGCCAGAAACTGTCTCAAAACACCATTGTTGTGCAAATTCTGACTTTACATACCAAACTTCAAATCCCCTCGTGCGTTCTTTGGCCTTTCACTTCCAAAAGCTTCTAAACATCAAATACAAACCATCCAAAGTCAATTTGCTCAACTGTAACACCTTCATAATCAAGTTCCATTTTCAAAAACAGGGGTCTGCAACTTGACTTCTCCAGAGCTCCCCAGCCACTTTCAGCTCAAGCTAATCATTGCATTAGCTTCCTGGGACCTCAAGGAAGCTAACCTGATC
This sequence comes from Vicia faba, assembly GCA_948472305.1. Classification (NCBI taxonomy): domain Eukaryota; kingdom Viridiplantae; phylum Streptophyta; class Magnoliopsida; order Fabales; family Fabaceae; genus Vicia; species Vicia faba. Next base: position 1,120,537,176 of record OX451740.1, read on the forward strand.
CTTGCAACACTTTGAATCAAGCTCATTTGCATTTCATGATTTCCAGTTTTGAGGTATTTCACTTGAACTTCTATCTCATCATTTAAGCATCGATAATGTTTATTTTGTGAAGGAAAAATATAGACCTCATTACCGCGAAGCTGTACATATCCATAGTTTGCATTTACATGGCCTGAGCTTAGAGAATTTTAGAGTTGAAGTTTCTGAAATTTTTAGGGTTCAAATTAAGGCCATAGAAATTCTCATTTATCTTTGACTTTTAGCTTTAGTTATTTACATGGTTAGATTCGTGAGGAAGAATGCAACAACTTTCATTTTGTCATCTTCCATTTTTGCTGAGAAATGAAGAAGTTGCAGGTACACTGGCTGGAGGTTGAAGATGAAGTCATCAGGACTTGATTTTCCTTACATATTTATTGTTTTGTTTATATGAACAGATGTATAGCCACCCCATTGGTAAAGCGCGCGCCTGTTAACCTATGGGACTTGAGTTCGAGCCTCAGTGGTACCCTTTTTTATTTTTCATATTTTTTGGCATTCTGACTTGTTTTGTTTGCAGGCGTTGGGCCCTTTGGGCCTAGCTTTTCTTTTATTTTTTGCTTACTCACTCCCTGCCTACTTCATGCACCCCCTGACTCTTTATTTTTTATTATTTAATTTTTTCTTTTATTTTCATTTCATTTCATATTTTATTTTTATTATTATTATTATTATTTATATCATTATTATTATTATTAATAAAAATCCCAAAAAATAATTTATTTATTTATTTAGATAATAATATGTTTATATTTTATTTCCTTTATAAATACAAAAAGACTAAAAATATTTTACTTAAAAAAACAATTAATTTCTTTTCTTAATTAATTAATATTTAGATAATTAGGTTTAATTATTATATTATCCTCTTGTAAATTAAAATCAATTTAGAATTTAGGTCTATTTTAATTAATTAATTTGTTATATCATTTTAATTTAAAACCTTTTCTTAAAAACCTAAAAATGTTTCAAATTTAATTTCTTTTCTTAATTAGTTTAAGTTAATTTAATTAATTTTAGTTAATTATTTTTTCTTAATTAGGTTTAGGTTAAAACCTCTTTTCATAAAAATCCAAACAAAAATCATGTTTCTTTTCCATTTGCATTTGTACTTTATATTTATTCATTTCCTTGTACATTGATATCAAATTCAATTTGGTTGTAATAGATTAATTAGGTTTATATTCTTGCAATCCCCATTCACAATTTGTATACCCCACTCCCACAAGTATTGTAATAGCGTAGTAACTTTAAATTCTGCAATTTATTGCTTTATATACAAATGCTAGTAATTAGGGTTTGTATGGAAAGACTAAAACCAATACTTAGAAAACCCTAATTCAAGACAAAATCAAGCATGAAAACAATACACTTGCAACCGAGCACCCCTAGGGTAAAATCCACTTGGTTTCCTTATACAAAATGGCCATATTACGCATGTGAGGTATCTTAGCAAAAACAAACGAATACAAGATCATAGTCCCTCGATGATGCTATCTAAGTTGCCTTACAAATGATCTTAGTCCCTAAAAAAGAATGCTAAGATACCTAACATTGCTAATCATGGCCATACGATGACCCACGCCCGTCCCGTTTACATCCAAAGATAGGGTTGCTTACCAAATCAATGGTAAGACAAAAATGTCAAAGGAAAAGAAAATGAACAAGAAAGACATTTGAGTAGGTAGATTGCTCCTAATTATTTCTCTATTTCAAAACAAACCTCCTTGCTATTTTTAAAACAAACACCCACACTTTCAAAAACATCTTACAAAACTTGAAAACATTTTCAAAAGATCAAACATCTTTGTATACATTCTTACAAACAAGAATCATTACAAAGATTGCCTAAACAATGACCTCTTTACAAAATACTTTCAAAAACCACACAAAACACAATTTCAAACAAAAAGCAAGTGATCTAGCAAGTAACTAAGATCCCATGGAAAACCATGGATGAAAGAGGTGCTAATACCTTCCCTTTTCATAATCTACCCCCCGAACTCAAGAAATAATCTCAAAGGTCTTTCCTGTACTTTTTCACCTTTCCTTTAGGATAAAAGAAAAGTCGGTGGCGACTCTTGCTAACCGCAACACTTACGATCAAACGCAAAACACTCAAGTCTGTTCTCCCACCGTATAACAATAAGTAACACAACAAGAGATCCTTTATCAAAGCCTGGATATTGGCATTTTAGGGTTGGAAGCAAAAATAAATTGCTTCTACCAGATATCTTTTCAATAAACTCATACACGAGTGCCTTTATAAGTGGACTTGGGATACACATCAAGTATCTTTGGTAACTCTAACAAGTTAGTCGAACCTCTCCTCAAGTATCACTACGCCATGAGATACAACTTAAGAGGAGAATAAAGTGTTACAGACTAATACATAAAAACCATCAGAAGTCTTGCATCAGATATATATGCAGCGGAACACGAACCAGAAGACTCCTCACCAACATTCAGGAAACACGTAAACCTTTGCACAACTTAAGAGCTAAAAATAAAGATGCAAATGGGGAATAAATGCAAAAGAAAAGAGAAAATAATATAGGGAAAATAAAAATTGTGCTTGTTCTGGACCTACCCCAATGCATATGTATCCCTTTTAAGGAATCAGAGCAGCCGTAGTTTGGCTTAAAAGTTTTTGTTTGTTTTGTGTTTTTAATGAAGAATATTAATTTCGCCTTCTGCCGCAACTCTACCTTTGGAGACTTACGCGTCAGCACAAAAGTGAATTAACATGTTCTTTTGAAAAAGTTTGAAAGAAAAGCCTGTAGGAAAAAAGAGTTTGCGTTGGTTGGTATTTTTGTTGCAGATAACAACTAGTAGATCTCAAGAGAGAGATATTAGCCACTTCTACACGTATTCATGAAATAAGTCTTTGTAACTTGAACCACACCAAGGCTTAGAACAGAATAGTAATAAGATCGAGAAGAAACCAACTTATAATTTCCCATACTTAGCAAAGGTATGATTCTCATCAGTAATTTTTAAGTGTTTTGAAGTTTGCCAGAAAAAAGAAGTTTTTGGCTTAATTCAAATGCAAAGGGGAAAGAAAAGACTAAGGGGAGACTATCAAAATAATCCTAGAGTTGTAATTCAATATTGGTCCTATATTTGAGGATAAAAGAGGGGCGTCTCTACCTAATGTTAGCATACATGGATATAAGCCTAAGGTCTATTCAATTCACACTTGGAAATGAGTGAATTAAAAACTTATGGGGAGCATACAAGATGTGGGTCTAATAGAAACGAGAAAAGGGATGACCAAGCATCAAGAACATTCAACACTCATGATAAAACAAATGTTGAAAACCTTAAGCACACCAAGAGAGGGGGATCAGAAGTAGTCAAGGTTAGATGGGAAAGAAAGGTGTTAGGGGTGTGAAAGAAATAAATAGAAATAAATAATACCAAGTCACTAGTATATACTATTCTAACAAAATTAACCCTAAACTATCCATACAAACTTTCAAACACAAACACTTTGGTCAAGGCAAAGCCCTATATATGTTCCTTAATCAAAATTAGGTTAAAAATAGAAGAAAATTTTGTAAAATTGAATTAATTAAAAACTAACTTTCTAAAGACTTATAAAAGTCAGAAACATGATTTAAATTCCTTATATTAAATTGAGGAATTAGAAATGATTGGGAATTAACAAGAATAGTCAATAAAAGGGTCAAACTAGAGAGTTTAGCAAAAATATTTGTGAATAATGTAAAAAATCAAAAATCAAAATTAAAAAAAAATGATTTTTATGATGATAAGTCATCCAAGGAATTTAAACACATTTTCTTTGATTTTTACAAGTAGAGGAAGTTAGGGTTTAAAATGTTTCTTAAGGCTTAAGCAAGAAGAAAGGTCAAAAACCAATGGTTGTTTCTAAAAATTAGAGAGAGAAAAAAAAAAGAAAATTGAAGTGTAAATTCAATTAAAAATAAGGGAAAATTAGTTTAATACCTAAGAGTCATTAATTCTAATTTTATGGGATTTTATCACTAGAGAAAAATATCAAACAAAAATTATTTGCACAATATAACAAAAAAGTAAAGAAAATGATATAGTTAATGATTGATTTTATTTTCCTATCACAAACTTTTGTAAAATCAAAAAAAAATTATTTTTATGAAAAAGATTCAAAATAAAACCTAAGATATTTTTTGGTGATTTTTCAGATTAGTGAAAGTTGAAACATAAAATTCTAGAACCTTAATGAAGAAGAAAGCCCTAATTGGATTAATTGAATTATTTAATTTTCTAAAAATAAAATAAAAAGGAAATAAAATTTAGAATATGAAAATATAGTAAAAAATAGGCCTAATATATTTTTTTTGATAATCTTTGGGTAAGAGAAAATATCGAAACAAAATTAAGAAAACATAAAATGTATTAAAAATTCAAAAAAAGCTAAAATCTACTACACCTATTAAAACCAAAACATGTTGTAAAAGATATTTAAATCATGCTCAATTGAGGTGCAACATGTAATCGTCCTCGTGCTTAGTCCATGCGCTAACGCATTTTGTTCATTTTTCTAAGCCGAATTCAGATAACGATTTCTCGTTCATTTCTTGATGAAAACACACAAAATTATGATCAAACTGAAGATCTCATAGAATAGATTAATGTTGGATCAAAGATTTTTCAAAATGATGTACGAATTAGGGAGAAAAGATAAGGGGGAAATCACTGAAAATAACATGTTATGAACGTGTAAAAATAGAATTTATCAAGCTACTTTGAGATCCACCAATCTCTCTTGTTTCTCCACCAAATCTAATGATCCAAACATCAAAGTTCATCAGGAAATTGCAAGGAATACGACTATGCTATTAGATTCTCCAATTGTTGCAAGAGAAAAACAAAAATTAATCATGAAATCACTGCATCAAACAGTTTGAACATGAATTACAGAGCATGATTCAGACTTTAAAATGAATATAAACACTCATCAAATCTAAGATCTTGCCACCTATGCTATCATACAAGATCTATATCTTAAACATAAGTGAAAATTCAGATCAAAGCTTGAGAATCCACTTACCTTGAGTGAGTGAAAAATAAATTCACTATATGCCTCTGAACTTGCAAGAAATCCAATGGACCTTTCTCTTTCACTTCAATGTAGTGTAGCTGTGCAGGAATTGAAGCCTTGAGCGAAGAACTTGAGAGAAAATTTGAAGAAGAAAAATCTGTTTCAAGAGAAAAGTTGAGCCTCGAGCAGAATTTTCAGAGGTTTGGTATGATTGTTAAGCAATCTCTTTTTTGAAATGAGAATGAATGGGAGCTTATATAGAGCCAAGAAGTGTGTCAAAGAAGTTTTGCAAGGGTATGAAGGTCTTTTGCAAATTAGAGCCGTTGGAGACAATTTTATGAGTTGCTGCGTTTTATGCCATTAGTGTTCAAGCTTGCAGTCGTTTTGAGAACTTGTAGGGAAAAGAATGAGAATGTGAGGCGTGCATAGCATGTGACACAAAAGCATGTGCAAAAAAGAAAAATCTGATATGTTGCATATATGGCTCATGGTCAACTCAGTTTCAACTTAAAAAATCTCCCAATTGACTCGTGCGATTTCTTTTCTTAAGGGGCCTTTTGAAAGCTTGCAACATGTAGATAATTATGGTGCTTTGAATTTCTCAATTTGGAGTTGAAATGATGGAGATATGATGTAGAAGAGTTGAGAAAAAGCAATACTTGGTAAGGTAGACTACACACGCATGCATGGACATGCATGGGGCATGTTTGACCAGTTCAAGGTACCAGCTTCAAGAACCCACATCTCACTCAACCTTTGGCCATTTTGAGTGATCCATAGCTTAATAATCAGCTCGCATGGTAAACTATAAGATTCTCTTATTAGATTTTCAAATTGATTCCTAGATTGGAATAAATAAGCTCATACATTTGGGATACCACGTGTTTGATCAACGTGCATGACTTGCCAATGAGAAGGCAACTTGACATCATTTTGTGGCCAGAACTTCTAACTTCAATAACTCACAAATACTTCATTTTTGGGACTTGAACACACATTGACAATCTTGTAGGTTTTCTCTCAAGATTTCCAAGCATGTATGGTTTTCTTCCATTAGACAAAAAATGAGAAAGTTATAGATGTCCACAATTTAGTACTATAGGGACTTAAAGACTTAAGAATTTTCTAAATGTCCAAATAACTTCTTGAACAAGTTATCTCCATTTTGACCTCTTCTCTTGATTTTATGACAACAATGATCGTGAAATATGAAAATAGGACATTTGAATTGATAGTTGACCAAAATTCCACTTGGTCAACTTTGACTTTGGTTGACTTTTGGTAAAAATGACTATTTTGCCCCTTTTGATCAATTGAACTTATTTCACTCCAAATTGGCACCCAATATTTCAATCATAGGTTCTTATCAACATTTAGAGAGGCTTGGAATTAGGTATTTCCCAAAAAGTCAAAGATCTCCTGATTAAAATCAAAACCCTAATTTTAACCCTTTATGTTAGGAGATAGTGACCAATCTTCGAAGCCCTCATTCTTCTGGACAAATTGAGAGATTTTTTGAACAAAGATGTCTTATATGATGATGAGAAGGTAATTATTAAAACATTTGAATCTTATAAGCCTCAAACTCTTCAACTGGTAAAAACCCTAATCTTGAGAAATAAATAGTAGAAATGTGATTCTTCTCCAAACTTTGCAAATTTTCAACTTCTAATGATCATATGGGACAAATTAGATATCCTAAAACTTAAGAAACCCATGTAGCTTGAGAGAGTTTAAAGATTGAGGATATGAGATCCTCTTTTGTACTGATTTACCAAACAAACATCCCTTATATCCTGTAGAAGAACTTGGGAACCAAGATACCTTAATCCCATCATGAGAATTTATGAGTATGTATGATGAAGCATAAGCCATGAAAGGTAAAATGAAGAGGGAAATTTTTTGGGTGCAACAACTATTACTGTGGAGGTACCGGTTGTTGTGGAGGTACCGGTTGCTAATGAGGTACCTCCTGCTGAGGAGGCTCCTATAGCTGATGAAGTATCTCTTACTGAGAAGGTTCCTGTTGCTGATGAGGTGACTCTCATACCTACTTTTAACTATGACGATAATCCCATTGATACAGATGCTACAACTCGTGCTTCTATAGAAGCATATATTCATATAAGTGGAGCCTTCTCAGAAGGATCTAGTGACCGATTTATGCTCACAGAGTATGCTGATCATATCGCATACAGAGTATGGCAGGGAGAGGTATATATGTTATATTTTTTTATTGTAAATTATTTATACGTGTTGAAAGTTTACTGGTAATTTTTTAAAACTTTGTTTCTTATAGGAACTTCGGACGCTGGAGGTCACATCCCACGGTTCGAAGTTGAAGAACTTCCCACTGAGTCTGATGCCTGAGCAGGTTAGGCATACTATTTCTGATTTTAGTCTCACGGAGTTCGTCGACTGCTCACTGACCACGCTCGACACTTCACTTCTATATGCTTTTGTTAAGCGGTGACACAAGGAGACATCTTTCTTTCATATTCCATTTGGAAAGATGACTATCACTTTGGATGATGTCTCCTCCTTGTTTAATCTCCCCATCACCGGTAGATTCTTTATTGCTCATGTCATTAACCATACAATAACATTGCTAGTGATTGTAGATGATCTACAAGTCCTTGAGGAAATTGTACTAGCGAAGTTTAATGCTAATAGAGGAGCTCACCTTTAGATGTATTGGCTTCGGTACAGGTACCACGAGCTTGTGGAGGCACATATGTATAAAGTTGTCGCTAGAGTGCACATGCTACATCTAATGACATGTACTTATCTTATATTTATATTGATGTTTGAAACTTGTGGTTGTTCAGTAGCCTAGAGGATCCCTGATAGGCTTGGGGAGTAACTACGTTGACCATGATTTATATGACACTTGGAATTGTGGCTCTCTTTGAGACTATACAACTTGCTGGTTATTTGAGTCTATTCTAGGTATATGAGCATGAAGGAAAATTATGATCCAAAACGCAGCGGAAAATTAACATTTTCCTTTAGTGATCCTCATGAATGGGCATGGTAAATGATAGAAATCATTACCTCTTGTGGTGATTCAGACCTTTAATGTTGTGATCACGAACGTTGATGAATAGCAACGTCTCTACCCAGTCCACACGAACAGATCACTTTCTGTCACAGTGCTAGCTGCTTACGAATGAAAACTTTGAGTGAGAGAGTGAGACAAAATACGGCTAGGGTTCAAGACCTAAATTTCATCAAGTGAAATGCTTCAGTGCAAGGGTTCTATTTATAGAACCATGTGATACGGTGGGAGAACTGACTTGAGGTTTTGCGTTTGTGTTCGCAAATATTTAGGTTTAGCAAGAGTCACCACCGACTTTTTATTTTATCCAAAGGAAAGGTCAAAAAGCACAGGAAAGACCTTTGAGATGTTTTCTTGGGTTCGGGGGGTAGATTATGAAAAGGGAAGGTGCTAGCACCCTTTTCATCCATGGTTTTCCATGGGCTCTTAGTTACTTGTTTAGATCACTTGCTTTTGCTTTTCAATTGTTTGAAATGGTGCTTTGTGTGTGGTTTTGAAAATGTTTTGAAAAGAGGCCTTTTGTCTAGGAAACCTTTGTAATGATTCTTGTTTGAATGTATACAAAGGTGTATTGTATTTTAAAAAATGTTTCAATGTTTGAAAGTTTGTTTTGGGAAATGTTTTGAAATTGTGTTGTGATGTGTTTTTTAAAATAGCAAGGATGTTTGCAAGTTTTGTTCAAGTAACTAAGAGTTGTCTACCCTACCTACTCAAGAGTCTTTCCTACACATTTTTAACCCTTTTACATTGTTGTTTTACCATTGTATTTGGTAAACAACCTTGTATTTGGATGTTAAATGGGACAGGCGCGGGTCATCGTATTGACCATGATAGCAATAGTGCTAAATATCTTAGCAAGTTTTTTTGTTTGAGGGACTAGATCATTTTGTATAGGCAACCAAGATAGCATCATCGAGGGACTATGAACTTTTGTTTTGTTTTTGTTTTGCCAAGATACTCAAGCATGCATACCATGGCCATTTTAAAGGCAACAAGTGGATGAAACCCTAGGGTGCATGTGTGCATTGTGTTGTCAATTTACATGCTTTTATGTCTTGTATTAGGTCTAGCTATTTGTTTTGATTTTGGATATTGCATACAAACCCTAATCTATATCATGGCATATTTGAAAGCAATAAATGCGTAAAAGTAATCTAAGCTATTACAACATTGATATGGGGAGGGGGATACAATTTTGAATAGGGGATTATTTGCAAGAAATTAAAACCCTAAGATTATTACAACTAAATTGAATTCTTTGTTCAAATGATAAATAAGCAATATTTAAATAGACAATTAAATAAATATGCAATATATTATAAATATGCAAAAAAATGTTTTTGTATTATTTTTATATATGTAAAAATAGAATATTTAATGCATTAAAAATAATAAAATAAAAGATTATTTTTATTAAGGGTGGAAACCCTAATTTGTTTTAAGAATATATATATATATATATATATATATATATATATATATATATATATATATATATATATATATATATATATATATATATATATATATATATATATATATATATATATATATATATATATATATATATATATATATATATATATATATATATATATATATATATATATATATATATATATATATATATATATATATATATATATATATATATATATATATATATATATATATATATATATATATATATATATATATATATATATATATATATATATATATATATATATATATATATATATATATATATATATATATATATATATATATATTATGTATTATTTATTTATGTACAATATAATAAATAAAATATATAAAAATTTCAAAAAATAAAAATAATGTGAGAAAATATTATTTAAGTATATATAAATACTAAAAATAAAATATAATGTTTTTTATGTTATTTACAAGTTTTTTATTAAAGAAAATAAAAGTATATACTATTTAATAATTATTTCAATGTCTAAAAAATAATAAAAATAATAAAATAAAAATGAAAATTTATGAAAATATTTTTGATAATTTTTAAAGTTTAGAAAAAATAAAATAAAGTGAGAAATGAAAAAGAAAAATATGCAAAAAAATAAACAAATGGGCTGAGGGGTGCAAATAACAAGTCAAGGGGTGTCAAAAGCAAGGAGAAACCAAGCCCAGCCCACTTGCTTCATCTTCAACCTCTGACCAAACAAAAAACGCGCGTTCTTGTACAAATGGCTAACTCCTGCATACGTGCTCTAAAGTAAAAACTCACAACATAAAAGTTATAGCATTTTTCAACACGATTCCAACCATATAAAGAACTTAATCTAACTCTCAAAGACCAGAGAGAATTTCTCTGGCCCTAATTTCTAACCTAACTTTTTCAGAATGTTCATCAATCAAATTCTCTCAACACAATTAACTTAAATGAAATCTATGCATATGTACAACTTAAGGGCAATGAGTACTACATTTTTTATTCACAAACCTAAGCCTAATGATTCCTAAATAGAGAGATAGAAAGTTGGAAAATACCTGCTTCAGTTGAACTCGAGTATGGCAATGTGGAGGTTTTCAATGAGGCCGGAGATGCTTGGGAGCTTGCTCGAAATTCCTTTGACCTTCCCCAATGCTTAGTTTGCTTTGAGTTTGCTTGAATAAGCCTGTAGAAGTCAACCTGCACAAGCAGAATTTAAAAATGGTAAAGCTTGTAAATGGAGTTACAGTCACTGGCCAATGGTTAGGATAGCTTAGGTGGGTTGTATAGAGAGTGTTGGAAGAGGTTTGGGACAAAACACACGAGTGGTTTGTGAGATGGAGGTGCAACTGTAGAAGCTGCCCTGTTTTGCAAGAAGATGGTGTTTTTTGTGTTTTGGAAGGCTTGAGAAGTGCTTAGCTCGTGCTTCTGACTCAAGGCAATATGCAAAACTTGTTTGGAAAGTTTACAAGAGTTAGTTTTATCAGATACAAGAGTTCTCTTTATTTTTGCAAGTTGACTTGGCTTTTAAGAAAAGTGTGAAATGACAATGCAAAGGGCTGTACCATCTAGCTTAGGGTCTGCCAAGAGTTGGTATATTTTTCCCTATCTTTGTGGACTTTGTTTGCTGTGAAAGAAAGGTCCAATGCTCAAGAGAAACAAAAATGCATAAAGTTGTGCTTTATGAAAATATCATAGTTGCCTTTTTGCCAAAAATGGATTAAACCCTTGTGTAATCCTCTAAAGCTAAGAACAATGCCTCTAACCAAAGTTTTTGCATTCAATTTTTGAGTGTGGAAAGGTTTAGAGACCTGTATTCAAGTACAAGCAAAGTTGGACAGATTTTGCAACTTGTGTCAACATGAAAATGCCATGGATCAAAGTGATAATTTCCCAAATTCAAACCTTCGATTCTCCCTAACCATAAATGATTTTGGAGAGTTCTTTGACATTTTGGAAATCTTGTAACATGATCTATAATCCATCTTTGAAATGCATTTTGAAATTCCAATGGGAACTAGGTGAAAAATGGCCATGAAGATAGGTCAACATCCTGCCTTTACTAGGGCAAAAATTCACTAAGTTAGAAAGTTTTTGGACCCTTATTCAAAAAATAATAACTTGAGATCCAAGCATCTTTTGGGAAAACTTTGTGAATCAGAGTTGTAGATTTTATGGAGGACTAAAACTTTCATGTTGGAAGTTTTGTTTGAATCCAATTTCATCATGGTGAAAATATTGGGCAAAGTTGGGAAAAAATAAGAAAATTTCATAACTTAGAAAAATTCTAAGTTATGAAATTTTTCAATCTTAAACCCTAATTTGCAAAGGTTTCTTGATGAACAAGTTTCATGTTTTGACACATCTTGATGAAAAATGACCCTTGGCATTTGAATTTGACCAAAAAGTCAAAGTTTGACTTTTCAATATACAATTGATTCTTGATCAGTTGACTGGAAAATTCATCTGTCAATCCAATGCTTTTGAGATATTTTGAACCTTTTGATTAGGTAAAGATGATTCCATTTAGTCCTTGAATCCATGCTTGAACCCAATTTGCCATTGGCTAGGTGAAAAATCAGAAATTGCCCTTCTGCAGTCAAAACCCTAAAAATGACCATTTTGCTCTTTTGATGATCTGATCAAATTTCTTGAGGAGTTGTGGTACAAACTTGATCAAATGGTCCATATGAGCCTATAATGTTGATGTGGATCAAAAATTTTGAGGTTTGACTGTAATTTGGCCATAGTTGACTTTTTCCCCAATACAGCTGGTTTTTAGGTCAACTGTCCAATTGACTGGGCAAAAATTTGATTCAAGGCTTGAGACTTGGTAGGTGAAATCCTATAAGTCAACATGAAGTATGAAAGTCACTTTGAGTATTGGAAATCCAAAAATCCCTGTGCAAACTCAAACCCTAATTTCAGGTCAACAGTGTAAGGAGATGTCTTGAGCAGAGCAAACCCTAATCTTGTCTGGAGTCCAAAGAGTCTTGTGAGGGGAAATATCTATAAAATAAGAGGGAAAATTTTGGGGTACAACAGCTGCCCCTGTTCAATCTTCTTGAACCTGAAGAGTTAGATTGGCGAGTTTGCCTTTCGTGACTCGAAGGTAAAAGAGGATTGGACACTAGAGTGCCTGTAAATTTGCACTCGTCAAGACGTGGTTGAAGGAATGGGCTTAAAGATTCCATTTGGTGATGATAGAATCTTGCTGGAGATGGGCTTAAAGGTTCCATCCAAGAAGTGTCAATCGCATAAGAGATTCCTTTGCGAGAACTCGTATACCTGTTGTTGAGGAGGATTATGTCGGGGAATGCTGGTCTCTGTCGTGGTGGAAATAGAATTTTAGGAGCTTCAGTCGTCCGTTATTCTACTGGGGAATCATCTCTTGGTTTGAAGAGGTGAAAATGCACTGCCATCTGGTCGTGCTCCAGGATCTTCAGTGACTTACTGGGGGGATGAGATTAGACTTGTTATCTGGTCGTTCTCCAGTCTTCGCAATTTCTCAATTCTTATCTGGTCGTGCTCCAGGCTTTAGAAGGAATTAAGTTGTTATCTGGTCGCCTCCGGGCTTCAACTTGAATTTAAGGCATACTAATATCTGGTCGACTCCAAACTTCTTAGTAATTAGCCAAGTAAACTGCTATTTGGTCAAAATCCAAGCTTCACAGTGCACCTCACTGTTATCTGGTCAAAATCCAGGCTTCACAGTCTTGTATTACTATCTGGTCAAAATCCAGGCTTCACGATACCTTACTTCCTATCTGTTCAACATCCAGGCTTCAGAAGGAAATCAAATGGTTATCTAGTAGCCTCCAGGCTTCCCTTTGATTTTGGGGCCTACTAATATCCGGTTGAATCCGGGTTTCAAAGCAATTGGCCGAGTAAACTGTTATTTGGTCAAAATCCAAGCTTCACAGTGTACCTTACTGTTATCTGGTCAAAATCCAGGCTTCACAAAAACTTGTTGGGGATTTAACTATTTTCCGGTCGATCTCCGGGCTTCAGTATGATCAAGATATTATCCGGTCGAATCTGGGCTTCATAATTTTGAACTGGAACAAGAATCTGAGCATTGATTTGAATAAGCAATAGAATAGCATCCGTATCTGGGGCATATCTAAGCTGTATTTGAGCTTTGAATATTTGTTAAAGATAGCTGCTAATCTCATCCTGAAAAGGGTAAAATGTTAGCTGAAACACAAAGTTATGTTGCATGAAATGTATGATGCAATATATGTGTTTTTATCAATGTTCATGATTTATGAATGTAATATATGTGCATGTAAGCTGATTAGATGTCTTGCTGAGGAAAATAAATCCTTGATAACTGGAGATGATAAAATCTTGGACCGCTGTCGGGTAAGATAAATCCTTGACTGCTGCTGTGGATAGAAAATTATTGGCAACTCGCGGGGGTTATCAAAACTTTGACAACTTCTGTGGGAATGTGAGAATCCTTCACGACTTTCCCGGGGATATAGGGATCCTTCAAGTCCTTTGAAGTTGGAACATGATAGACATTCCGTTGTAAGAATAATGCCGAGTGCTGCTTGAGAAACCTGCTTGGGGAGTCCCGAGAAACTTGATGATTGTGGCTGGGGATTGAGAATCTTCAATCTGTTGGGAAATAACTCTGGGGAGAAATTTTATTCTGTTGGAGAGTTTTCAAGAGCTTGGGTTGTATGCCAATCTACTGAGGAATTATCCGAAGTTGTCGTCTGGTTAGCTGTCAGGTTCTAAGATAACCTGCAGGGGAATTTTCTGGTTTTAAGACAACTCTCTGGGAAATTGGAGGAAACTGGATGGTTTTCCACCGGGGTTTAAGGTTTGAGGTTTTGGACTTCGTTGGGGAAGAAAGTTACTTCTTTGCTGAGGGTCTGTAGTTCAAAGTTTTTTGGCTCCGCTGGGGATTGGGAGTTTGGAAACTTAGTTCTGGTGGGGATTTTGAAATTTAACTCCGCAGGGGCATGTATTTCAAGGTTTTGGATCCACTGGGGACCTCGATGATGTACTGCAGGGGATTTCACTTGGAATAGCCTAAAGACGTTTTCCTATCCTTTCAAACTATCAGTAATCGTTCTTCCATATTTCGTTCATTTGTAAATAGTGATTATATTCAAATGCATATGCTCATTTAATAAATCATTGGACGTTTTCAAATAAAACACAAGTGTAAAAAAGAAAGAAAAGGCAAATAATTTTATGCACTTTGAAGTATCTTTGTATTAACTTTGTGTAAGTATTTTGTACAAAGGAAATAGACATCCTAGTAAGAGAATGTTGTCATAAAAAAATGAGAAAAATTTATACAACGAAAGGTGGCTATGTGTAAAAATTCCATGGGGTTCCCATTCTGTTATAGCCTTCGTAACTCTGGACATCTTATCCATTCGTTGCTTTGTCTGACGATGATTGAGTTGATCAGAAGCCCGGAGCTTGTCTGTGAAGAGATTGTCCTTAAAGTGTTCCGACGAGACATAGTCATACGCTTTAATTCCCTAACTTTTGCCTGGACCGCTCTTTCGGGTTTTCGATCCACCGGGAAACCCTTTTTTGTCCAAGTCTCCCTTTCGGGTTTTCAACTTTCCGGGTGTATAGATTTTTTTTGTTTATCCCTAATTTTTGCCTGAACCGCCCTTTCGGATTTTCGATTCACCGGGATGCCCATTTTTGCCCAAGTCGCCCTTTCGAGTTTTCAACTTGTCGGGTGTTGGCTGAAGATTTTGATAATATTATTAGAAGCCAAGTGAATTGAACGTTTTGATCGAAATGAAACAAAGCGTCATGTTTCGAAATAGCAGAAGCAGTGTTTCGAATGAGCATATCAAAGCTTGGAGCTTCGAGTGGCAATTATGGGAACATATCTAAAGAAGTCTCGAAATGACAACAAGGCTGTGTCTGAGAAGTGCGTTCGAAGTGGAGAAGTACCAAAACATTTGAAATTCAAATGCAAGCGGGACATTCGAAGTTTGAAATTTATGTGCTGGAGCATTTGGAGACACATGGAAACAAGAGAGAGGCATTGTTCTGCATGTTCTGAACGTGGCATAATCTTATAGCAAGACTGTTATGGTCGAAGTAGTATAAATAGAAGTCTTAGTATTAGGATTTCGTGTGTCATATCTATTGTATTAAATACTCAGTAAACATTCAAATTACCACATGGCTAGGGAAACAAATACAAGAGCAATGTACGTATGATAGCACCACATGTTTATGATTTAATGAAAATCCTTTATCATTTCCAGTACTTTCCTTTATCTTTCTGCCAAATACCATTTACAAGTTTTCTCATTTAAAGTCTTTTTATTCGAAATCTTTTCATTGAAGCCTTACATTTTAATGCTTTCTTTACATTTCAAACACTTTACATTTCAGAAAACTGTCATACTTTTCATGCCTTTATCTTCAAGTTTTATCTTTCGAACGCCTATTTTTACTTAAAGTCATTTTACAGATTTCTTGCATTAAACGCTTTCTTCGTATTTCGAATCTTTTACGTTCCAGAACATCTTTTACATTAACTGTTTTTATAATTCGAAGCCATTTACTTGTCTTTTATGAATTTTATATGTCTTTACAATTAACATTTATTCATGCAATTTAGTTTTCGCGTACATATATTTTGATTACACCTTTAGATCTTTAAAGAGAGAAATCGAAATAAGTCAAACACCTACACAACACTCTAAATACCAACCATGAATATCTGTTCAATCATGAGAGTTACCCTAATGACCAACAAGTCCTAGGATCAATCTAGTCGATCCTGCGAGTTACCAGAGAAATTGAATAACAGTCAGTAAGTTTATTCGATAGTTTGGAAGACTAGCAGTTGTTTACCAGAAATCACTGGAAACAAATTGGCACACCCGGTGGGACCAATAATTGGACATTAGAAATAAAGATTGTTGAGACATAACCATTATAAAAAACGTTGGAACCTAATAAGTTTGTTGTTTTATGAACCTAAGAAGTGGTAAAATAACCAACAACAACCAGCCCTTATCCAGAAGAAAACGTTTGAACAAGATGTCTAATTCTGACAATCAACAAGGGGAACAAAATGCCCCACATACAACAGACACTAATGTGTCCACTTCGATGGGAACATCTAATGTGATCCCTTCGAATGCACAGTCTGTTGCATCTTCAACCAGTAATATAACCACCAATGGAGTAAGTGGCATATCAACTAATAGTTCGATATTAGGAAATACTGGAACCGTTGGTTATCCTGGGGGATATTTTCAACCATCAGGGACACAATCTCATTTCGCCACTCCACTAACTAGACCACCCGGTTTCGATGGTAATAGAACCAGAAATTCCTCTTATGGAATGCCAACATCTTTTATGGCAGGTTTACATAATTCCACATCAAACTCATCACCACAATTAGGGTCTGGGTCTGGGGCGAATCAGTTTATGACAAATAACCAAGGGTCAGTGGGTTATAGCACAATGCCTATTTTGACCACAGAAAACCAGTTGGCTTTTAGGCAATTGATGGATGACAGTAACCATAATATGATAGGGGTGTTAGCACAAACTATGCAGGAAATATTTGCCCCAATAGTACAAAATGTGACTGTGACAAACAGGGAAAACGCTGACAACATGAGTCGAATAGCAGATTTTTTTGCTCCTCCAGAAAGGCGTAGGCGGAATCAGGCGGGAGTTCGAGCAAACATGCCTGTTATGGAACAAGTTGCTAACGACCCAATTTATAGACCACCTAGAGAAGAAGTTAACTTGGGGGCAAGGGCACCAAGGCTAGAAGCCCCAATAATCCCAGGCCCACAAAGAGAAATTATGGAACCAGGGGCAAGGGTCGAAAGGCTAGAAGCCCCAGAGTTTCGAGAAGAACAACCTAGGGGGGTTGTCATGGTTGGTCTAAATCAAGATGCTGATGCTATCGTTCATAGAATTCGAAACGATAACATCTTGGCAGAAAACAATCTAACCACCATGATAGAGAGAGTCATGGCCCAAAATGGCCTCAACACAGGAATGAGAAAGCCAAATTATGCTTCTCCTATATTAGATTGCATAATGCATACTGATTTACCAAGGGGATATAAAGTCCCTAAATTTACAAAGTTCGCTGGGGATACCAATGAGTCAACAATCGAACACATAGCCAGATATCTAACTGAAGCGGGAGATATAGCCAATAATGAAGATCTCAGGGTCAAATATTTCCCAAGTTCCTTGACTAAAAACGCCTTCACATGGTTTACCACTTTGCCTCCTGGGTCCATTGATACTTGGGCTCTTTTGGAGAGATTATTCCATGAACAATTTTACATGGGACAGTCGAAAATAAGCTTGAAGGAATTAGCCAGTGTCAAGAGAAAGTTCACCGAACCCATAGATGATTATCTGAATAGATTTAGGCTTTTGAAATCCAGGTGTTACACAGTAGTGCCTGAACATGAGTTAGTCGAAATGGCCGCTGGTGGTTTGGATTACTCTATTCGAAAGAAACTAGACACTCAATATTTGAGGGACATGGCTCAGTTAGCCGATAGGGTTCGACAGGTCGAAAGGCTAAAGGCCGAAAAGGCCAGAGTCTTTAAGAATAACAAGAAAGAAAGGATCTCCTACGTTGGAACTGAAGAAGCAGAGGACTATCCTGAATTCGAATTCGAAGAGGTCAAAATCGACCTCGCTGAATTAAAACAGGCACCACCTTACTCCTGCAAATTATTAGTTCCCACAAAAGGGAAAGAGATTGTTGAAAATGAGAAAAGTGACAAATTCCCAAAGAAGGTTTATACCTTCGATGTCACTAAATGTGACGAGATTTTTGATTTACTTGTCAAAGATGGCCAACTCATTGTGCCATCAAATGTCAAAATACCTCCTTTAGATCAAAGAAAGAAGAGAGGATTTTGAAAATATCATAGTTTCCTAGGCCACAAAACCTCACAGTGTTTTCTTTTCAGGGACCTAATCCAGAATGCAATCAAAGATGGCAGACTGAAGTTTGCTGATAAGGCAAAGATGAAAGTGGACGAAGATCCCTTGGACGTCGCAGACACCAACTACTCCGAGCCTGCATGCATTGGAGAGATTAACATGGTGGAAGCTGACCAAATTGATGTCCCAATAGGAGAGAAAGATACTGAAAACGAAAGTTGGGTGATGGTCGAAGTCGATAAGGAGGTCACTGAAGACATCCAAAAGATACCAGAGACTTCGATTGAAGCAGCACCTGTAGCTGTTGCAAAAGAAACCCAGGCTACTGAAGGCCAGGAAAATCAAAACCAAGAACTAACACAGGTCACTGAAGGCCTGAGGCTAGAATTGGAGAAAGTCTAAATCATGAAGCCAACTTCCTCTCAGAAGGAAATATGGGACACTCTAGGGGAACCCAGTGGAAAATTTGACTATTTGGTCAAATATTCTGCCCCAGAGAGTTCGAAGGTCCACATTGAAGATATAAAACCCACAGGATGGGGAAATGATGAAGCTGAAGGGGAGGATGTTGAGGTAAACATGGTGGACATGGAAAGACCTCACTCTGAGATGGAGGAGGTAGAAAAATACTTAGAGAAAGAGAAGTATAGAATGGAGGATAATCACGCAGGAGATGCTAGTCTCAAGGATTAACTCATGGCATGCCACAAAGGAGATACAAGCATGATACTGTGCCCTAGGTGCAGCATCCTCTGCAATCAGAGAATCGCTGCGAATTTCGAGAGGGTACAGAAGGCTCGAACTGGCAACAATTGGCGCCAGGATAACCAGCTTTTCAGGTGTTATCCCAAGGCTGGAGAAAGTTTGCTGGAATTTGTGTTTCGCTGCTACAAAGGGGCAACCAAGTGCTTGATTTGCCCAAGGTGTTCTGCCGTGTATGATCAAAGCATGGCCAGAGCTTTCGAAACGATTCCCTTCGCCCCTTGCTGGAACCATCAAGAAACTGTCTAGATGGGCCCACGTTTCGACAGCAGACACAAACAACGAAGGCCTGATAGCCCTCACCCCAAGGCTGCTTGAAGAGTGACTTTCAAACTCCCTGCTGAAGTGCCAACCGACAGATGGTTGCAAGTCATAAATGACAAAGGCAAAGACAGATGGAGAAACACCGAACGAAATGCACGCCATGCTATGACATACAAAAGGCAATTCGACATAGCAAAAAGGGAGGAGGTAAGATTAGAAAACTACAAAGGAAGGAACCCCATGTCGAGATCCCAGTGGTGCAGGCAACAAAGGATTCGAAAGGCTGAGAGGGAAGCTGTGGCAAACAAAGGGGTCACTTCAACAAAGAACCAAGGTGAATCTAGCACCAATAAACCCACACCAAAAAATCAAACTGAAGACAAACCTCCAGTTAATAGGAAGCTTTTCTCTAAAGTGCAACTGGATGAACCAAAGGAATACACTCCAGGCCCAGAAGAAGACGAAGATATGATAACAGATAACTTCGAATCGGAGGGGGAGTCTTCATTCAACCTAAACTGTAACGTGGTATCTGTGTTTCCCTGTGAATTTGGGCAGGAAACCGAAATTGATGAATACGAGGAAGAAGATACCGCAGATTTGATGAAGCATAGGCCTGTGTGCTACTATGTGATGGACAGTGGGGCTGTCGAGGAGAAAAACGCGTTCTTCGAACGTCCAGAACCTGCTATGAAGAACCATCTTAAGCCACTATTTATTCGGGCAAAAGTTGGTGCCCATGGTGTGAACAAGGTTCTAGTGGATGGGGGTGCTGCAGTCAATTTGATACCCCACTTCATGCTAAAAAGACTAGAGATCCGCGAAGGAGACATCAAGCCCCATAATATGGTTCTATCCAATTATGAGGGAAAAGTGGGCAAAACACTGGGAGTGGTCCAGTTGGAATTGACAATAGGCTCAAGCTGTAGGCCCACCATGTTTATGGTGATCGAAGCCAAGGCCAACTATAACTTATTGCTGGGAAGGGAGTGGATCCATGGCGTAGGGGCGGTTCCTTCGTCAATGCATCAGCGACTAGTTCTATGGAGAGATGATGGAATCGTGGAAAACATCGAAGCAGACCAGAGTTACTTTATGTCAACAGTCAATTTAGTTGACAAGAGGGATTATGATAAACATCTGGCAAAGATTGCTCCGTGTGTTCCAAATGACGAAATTAACGAAACCAGAAACGCCCACTACTACATGACCCTTCGCCATGATGGCCTTTACTGGGATAGAACAATAATCAATGAAGAAGAGGGAGTCGAAAGCACTATACAAAAACGGCCAGTAGGCTGGGACTTCGACAACCTTATCCATGACTGAGTCTACCTTTTTCGAAAGGATTTCGGCCTATATGGCTGAGAACGAATCAAAAGCGGCCTTAGAGGCTGAAATAAACAAATTAACTGTAAAGATGAACGAAGTAAGTGGGGATGGCTCGAAATGCTCACCCTTCAAAGAATTTGAGATGGATCAAAGGTTGGATGCCATCTACGATAAAGAACCCTTAGGCTTCGAAAGGGACCCCATAGACTCAGGTGCCAAAATGTTGGCACAGGATCCACTCGAAGAAGTCAACTTAGGGGATGAAAAAACAAAAATAATAACCTACATAAGTGCAAAACTTAGCCCAGGTCTCAAGAAGGAGGTAATCGAAGTCCTCAAGAAAAACAAAGATTGCTTCGCATGGGATTATGACGAGATGCCTGGTTTAAAGAGGGAGTTGGTCGAACACAGACTGCCAATCAAATATGGCAAGAAGCCCATCAAACAAACTCCCAGAAGATTCGCACCAGCGGTTCTCACGAAGATTAAAGCTGAGATCGAAAGGTTGCTGCATTGCAAATTCATCAGAACCACAAGGTACGTCGAATGGTTAGCAAATATAGTACCTGTTATTAAGAAAAATGGTTCTTTAAGAATTTGCATAGATTTTAGGGATTTAAACACTGCAACCCCTAAAGATGAATATTCCATGCATGTGGCAGAAATGCTAGTAGATTCTGCTGCAGGGTTCGAATACTTGAGTATGTTAGATGGATACTCTGGGTATAATCAGATTTTCATTGCTGAAGAAGATGTTGCAAAGACAGCATTTCGTTGCCCAAGAGCCTTAGGCACCTACGAATGGGTGGTGATGCCTTTTGGTTTAAAGAACGCTGGGGCAACTTATCAAAGGGCAATGAATTCAATTTTTCATGATTTCATTGAAACCTTTATGCAGGTGTATATTGATGATATAGTCATCAAATCTATATCTGCAGAAACACATTTGCATCATTTGAGCCAATCATTCGAACGAATGAGAAAACATGGCTTAAAGATGAATCCCCTTAAATGTGCATTTTTTGTGCAGGCTGGAGATTTCCTTGGTTTTGTGGTTCACAAGAAAGGGATTGAGATCAACCAGAACAAAACCAAAGCCATAATGGAGACGAAAGCACCTACGTCAAAAAGGGAATTGCAATCTCTGCTAGGGAAGATTAATTTCCTCAGAAGATTCATTTCGAATCTGAGTGGAAGAACCCAAGCTTTCTCTCCATTGCTTCGTCTAAAGCAAGGCCAAGCCTTCGAATGGAACGAAGCCCACCAGGAGGCATTTGACAGGATAAAAAGATACCTCTCTCAGCCTCCTATTTTGTCTCCACCTTCATGGGGGAAGCCCATGAGATTGTACATATCTGCCTCTGAAGTTAGTATAGGTAGTATGTTAGCACAAGAAGATAACAATGGTATCGAAAGAGCCATATACTATTTAAGTAGAGTACTAAACGATGCAGAGACCAGATATAGCAATTTAGAAAAGCTATGTCTATGTTTGTATTTCTCTTGTATGAAACTCAAGTATTATATAAAGCCTGTTGATGTTTATGTTTCATCTCATTTCGATGTCATTAAACACATGCTTAATAGAGTATTCTTTGACTTTCATGCCTTTAAAAGCTGTGAAAGGTCAAGTGATTTCTGACTTCATTGTGGACCATTCATTGGTTGAGCAAACTGTCATGAGTTACGTCGAAATGCAACCATGGAAATTGTACTTTGATGGTTCAACCCACAGGAATGGAAGTGGTGTTGGAGTCCTTCTAATTTCTCCTGAAGGAATTCCAACAAAATTCAAGTATAAGTTAGATGGTCCTCGCTGCTCGAATAACGAAGCTGAGTATGAAGCGCTCATTGTTGGCCTTGAAGCTTTGTTGGAATTGGGGGCAACTAGAGTCGAAATTAAAGGAGACTCATAATTAGTGGTCAAACAAATTACAAAGGAATATAAATGCATAAAAGAAAACTTGATGATATACTTCGTCATAGTCAATAGGCTACTAAGGAAATTTGAATACATGGATATTCAACACATACCAAGAATGGTGAACCAACAAGCAAATGACCTAGCACAGTTGGCTTCGGGTTATAAAGTTTCCACCAAGAACTTTAAGGATTTAGTTGAGTTAAGGGGTAGAGTTATGGCTACTAGATTCACACCATCAGATCTAGAAAGTATGAAATTGGGATATGCTGAGAAACAGGGATTCGAAATATTAGCCATAAACACTTTATCAGATGCAGATTGGCGAAGTCCACTGATAAGTTATTTAGCAAACCCAACTCTGAATGTGGATAGAAAGACAAAATACAGAGCATTGTCATATCTCCTCACGGGGAACGAATTATTCAAAAAGACCCAAGAGGGTGTATTATTGAAATGCCTAGGAGAAAGTGTGGCATACTTAGCATTGTCAGAAGTCCACAATAGGGCATGTGGGGCACATCAAGCAGGCCATAAAATGAAATGGCTGTTATTTCGATACGGCTTGTATTGGCCTATGTGATCGGTGGATCTGGAACTGACTGTTTAACGCTGGTTTGCGAAATATTGCGGAAGCAAGAGTCGCCACCATCTTTTATTTTCTCCAAATGGAAAGGACAAAAGCACAGAAAAATTCCTTATAGAGATTGCTCTCGGTTCGGGAGGTAGGTTATAGAAAGGGAAGGTGTTAGCACCCTTTCTATCCATGGTTATCCATGGGCTCTTAGATATTTTCTCATTGTGTTTTCAAAAATGGTTTGTTTGCTTTTCAACTGTGGGTTTTAAAAAGTTTCTTTGAAAATTTCAGTTCGACTCTTGTATCGGTCCTCAAGAGTGTTTGAAAAATTGCTTTCGAAAGCTTTTGAAAAGGTGTCGGTGTGAAAAGTATTTTTGATTTGTTTTGAAATTAGAGCAAGTATCTAGAGTCGTCTACCTACCCTAAGGAATTCGTCTGTGTAGATGTCCTTTAAAGTAGTGCCATCCCACCATTGAGAGGTAGGTAGCACCACCGTTGGAGTTATTCGGGTCAATTCGAAGGTTTGGGACATGGTGATCACCGAAGCAATGGGAAGATACCTTAGAAGCTACCCTCATGCCAGGTTCCCGGATCATGAGGACTTACTAAGACATCCTCTACTCGACGATCACCTTTCGAGAGGCAAGGCAACAGTGAAGCGTACCCTAGGGGTGGTGTGTGATTTGCGTGTCGTTTTCAGATATTTTGTCTTGTTCATGTCATGGGTGATCTACGCTTTTGTTTTTATTTTAACATTCATTCTCGCATGCAATTATTAACAGTTAAAAAGTTGCGAGAAATATAAAATTCCTAAACTATTACAAAGGCGCGGGTCCACATCGCCAAATTAAATCCAGGACCCGATTTGACATAAAATAAAGGAAAGTGCGAGAAATATAAATTTACACGGCTTTGGGAGAATTACATAAAAATTATAAGAACGGAAATAAAATGTGCGAAACAAATTAATAATCGAAAGCGAGGGCGTTGGACCCTTTTAAGGAAATTAAATTGTTATTAACCAATTAATTAAATTAAAGAAAAAAGAAAAGATTTTTGAGGTTTTTTGTATTTATGAATTTTTAATAAGAGAATTAAATGAAATTAAAACCTAATTCTAGCTATTTTTTAATTTATTAAGAAAATATGAAAATTAAACCTAAAATTAAACCTAATTAATTAATGCAATTTGATTTATAAAGATAAATAATTAATTATTAGTGATGAGAAAATAAAAGAAAAAAGTAATTAAAGTAATTAAAACCTAATTCTACAAATTTTAAGTTTATTGAAAAATGTCAAAATTAAGTTTAAGAATAAAACTAATTAATTAATAAGACTTTATTTACAAGAATATTAAAATAAAATATATTTTTGATTTTTATGACTTTCTGATTTTTATTATTTTTTTATGTTTTATGAAAATATTAATTCAAAGTTTTTAGAGGAAATAACTAAATTAAACAAATAATAATAAAAAAAAGATAAAAAGAGAAAATAGACACAAACCCTAGGGGGTGTTGACCCCAAGTGGAGGAATAATTTAGCAATTCTGGCCCAATAATTTCCTGGCCTCGTTGACTTTGTTGGCTTGCATATGACGCGTCTGACTCATGTCCATGATGGCCTCCAAATCATAGCCCTTTGATTGATCTCAATAAGCGCGTGGCAAGCCTGGATGAGGGACGCATGGTGGACGCTTGTGTTGAAACTGCACAAAAGCATTATTAGAAAAATAACATGGAATAGAAAGGGGGACCTAGGATTCGAACCCAGGTCCCAGAGGTTACCAATGCTACGCTTGACCAGTGGAGCTATGAACGCGCTTTGAATATATAATAACAAATAAATATCATAAGATAAAACAAGCGTTAGTGGCAGATTTTAGCGCGAAATTCAAACAAGCCAACCATGCCTTGCCACCTAGTCTTCTTCTTCCTCGTTTGCTCTTTACCTGAAACATAAAAAGAATTAGCGGGGGTTTTAAACCCCCCCAAAATATGCCCTTTTCAAGAATAGCGATTAGGCCATCTTGCTATATAAATTGGGCGCGACTATTGCATTCGATTCGTCCAAGTGTCCTGATTTTGACCATGGCCCTGAGATGTTCTAATTTTACAAGATGCGTAAACGCCCAATTTCACAGTTTTGTAACCCTAATAATCGTCCATGGTGAAATCGCGTATGGGTGAGGAAAACTTAATTAAACAACAGGGTTAGCTTCAGAATGATAAGAGCAATACAAAACAAGCATTAGAATTGAAAATTATGGCATGAATGATCAAATACGATTATGCAAAAAAGATGAAACCATTTGATAGCTAGGTACCAATTCTTGAGGCTATGGACGTGGAAAAATGTTCAGTTAGCTTCAGTAATGTCTTAGCAAGCTAATGGAATCAATCTTTTCCTCTGAATCGTCCTCCAAGGCCACTTTCAGTTTTGGATTTTTTTGATAAAATTGCAAAAGTTGTTCTTCTTTTCTGGCGCAGCTTGGAGGTCCTTCACACTAGGGTTTGCATGAGTATAAGTATTGGAACGATTAGGGTTGAAAATTGGATCAAAAAACCCTTTGCATTGATGTAGAGAATATTTGATTTTCATGCATAATCTTTCAAATCTTTTCCATGCCTATTTGACTCCAATCATGGCAAATCACATTGATTCTTCCCATATCAGATCATGCACGAATCTTGAGTGTATTTCATGCATAAAAAGATTTAAAAAGTTTGCTTTGGTATTTTCCACATATTTATTTTAATTAAATGAATTATTAGCAATTAAAAATTCAAATAAATAAATAAAAATGATGAATAACTTCCCTTTGGGCCAAATGGTCGTGCACATGCTTGGAATGATGAATCTTGGAAGAAAATATGGCCCATTAGCAATTTTAAGGCATTTGAAGCAATGTTGACTTTTCAAAATACCCAAAAATTTCCCAACTTCCACAAGGCATATCTTGCTCAATTTTTAAGCTTTGCTCATGTTCTTGGACATTTTGGAAAGGTCTTGAAGTCCTCTAACCAATTCCTTTGGTCCCATGTCATTTTTATTTACCAATCTCAAGTTATGGCCTTTGACTTAAAGTCCCTTTTTGTTGACTTTTGAAAATGACCTATAATGTTGAAATTGATAACTTTTTGTGAGAGCATTTCTTGGACTTGAAGTGTGAAGAGGAGTTGTAGGAAATGTCTTTCTCTTAAAAATGAGCTTTGGATGGAATTTTTCTGATAATCCATGTGGAAGTTATGCCTTGGTCAAGTTACAGTTGACGTTTTCAACTGTCCAAATATGGAAACTTTTGCATCTTGAGACTTTTTGAGCCAAGCTTTGAGAATCATGATCAAGCATTGATCAAATGATGTTTGTGGCTTCAAAATGAGATGTTGACCAAAAATTTGAACTTTTGACTGTCAAATGACCATTTTGCCCCTACAGTTGACTGTAGTGCAATTAGGGTTTTTGACTTGTGCAATTTTGTGCTGTAAGTCTTGAAACTTGACATGAGGATGCTTGACCATGTTTATAAGCATGTGGGACTTGATTGGACCCTTGGAAACTTCATTTTCTTTGTCAGAACCAAAACCCTAGTTTTTGACTGTTAGGAGGCCCTTGAACTGTGCAACCCTTGGGGAGATTTTGAAGCATGCTCTTTGCAATTCTTGAAGAATATGGGAGGGTAAATTTTGGGGTACAACAGCCTAGCATGCTCAAAGATTGCATAGACTTTGCTAAAGGATGTGAGGAATGTCAGAAACATGCAGGGATTCAACATGCCCCTGCAAGTGAGTTGCATTCGATCATCAAACCATGGCCATTTAGAGGATGGGCATTGGATTTGATAGGAGAAATAAATCCTGCTTCGTCCAAAGGACAGAAATATATCTTGGTAGGAATAGATTATTTTACCAAGTGGATCGAAGCTATACCATTAATAGTCGCTGATCAAGAGGCTATTATTGAGTTTATACAGAAACACATTATCTATAGGTTCGGATTGCCAGAGAGCATAACCACAGACCAAGGTTCTGTGTTTACTGGTAGAAAGATGCAAGAATTTGCCCAAGAAATGGGATTTAGATTGCTAACATCAACGCCATATTATGCTCAAGAAAACGGTCAAGTCGAAGCAGCCAATAAAGTAATAATAGGGTTAATCAAGAAACATATTGGTAAAAAGCCAAGAAACTGGCACAAAACTTTGGACCAAATATTATGGGCCTGTAGAACATCTCCTAAGGAAGCTACTAACACTACGCCTTTCCAACTCACATTTGGTCATGATGCAGTGCTGCCAGTAGAAATTCATCTACAATCAGTTCGAATTCAGAGACAAAACGAAATCCCAGCTGCATTATATTGGGAAATGATGATGAATGAATTAGTTGAATTGGACGAAATTAGATTACATGCATTGGAAATTTTGATGAGACAAAAAGAAAGAGTGGCCAGGACATACAACAAAAGGGTGAAGAAAAAGTATTCATTATTAATGACTTAGTCTGGAAGGTTATATTGCCCATGGACAAGAAAAATAAAACACTAGGTAAATGGTCACCTCATTGGGAAGGACCTTTTCGAATATTAAAAGTATTCTCAAACAATGCATACGAAATCGAAGAACTGATGGATGATAACCGTATCCTAAAGGTTAATGGGAAATATTTAAAGAAATATAATCCACGCCCGCAGGAGATTCGAATAGTAACAACGTAACCAAAATATTATAAAAATGCCAAAATGGCAAGTTGAGATGCCAAAATGGCGTTGTTCGAATATTACATATAAAAAACCAAATTGTAATCAAATAAACACTGAAATTTAGAAATAAGAATTATTTTTCAATCTGTTGAAAGTGCTCCGAAAAGATTCAAGTCTCTGCTGAGCGAAACGCCTGGCTCCTTCCAAGATTGCCACTTCTCCTTTAAGTTGTTCTGCAGTTTCCATTTCTGCAAGCCCCTGGTTGAGAAGCTCTTCGAATTGGTTACCAGCAGTATTGGTTTCGAAGGCTATTTGTTGTTCTTTAGCCTCCTTAACCTTCTATTGAAGTTCCAGAATCTGCCTTTCCCAAAGAAGTATGGACTCAGCTCGAGCCTCATAATCAGTTTTCGCCTGCTTTAGATGCATAGCTTGATCCTCAGCTTCTTGAGAGAGTTTTGAAGCTTGTTCATAAGCAGCATCCATTGCAATGCGTTTTTCTTGAACCTTCTTGGCAGCAGATTCATCTTGGAGAAGGTAACCAGTTACGTTGTCCAGCAAAGACTGAAGATCGAACAAGATAGTAATAACTGGCAAGGAGCAGGTAGCAAGATTGACCTTTGTAAGCAACTCCTTCATAGTATAGCAAGCAGTGCTATCTTGTTTGAGCACTTCGAATATATCCACGTTGAGAATTGTTTTCCTGATCTTATTAAGAAGTACAATTCTTTCATCTGTGGGAAGAGGATAGCTGGTCGAACTTGTGCCAACCCTAGCAAGTGGGATGTCCCTTTGAGCCAGCTTTGCCTTCATGTACCCAATAGGGTCATTTCGTCTCAGGAGTGCAAGCTCCTCGTTAGTCATTCGAGACAAAGAGGATTGAGGGAGTTCCACACGTAGGGGAGTCACGTCCATTTCAACCTCCATGGGTTTGTTGGTTGCATCACCATCCCCTTCATTCGTTTCATGCTCATGATCTTCTTCATCATCATCCAAGTCCACCACTTCGATGTCTTCTTTTTCACTGCTATTTGCATTGGACTCCGTCTCAGCAGTCGAACCATCATTGGCATCCTCCTCCTCAAACTCTTCGTCTGCAGATTCTTCGTCTCTTTGGCCAGAATCAGCTTTCTCTCCTTCAGTTTGAGTGTCCTTTGGATCCTCTTGAAGGGTTTCAAGAGGGGACTTTTGAAGAGAAGCTCTTTGCAAATCCTCTGCAGATGTTTGAAGTGGTGTTTCGTTTGTCTCTTTCAGAGGAGGAGAGGTACTTTGATCATCCAGCTGTTCAGAAGTTCCAGCCAGAACCGCCATATTGGAAGAACCTTTGTTCTGTACAAGGTTGCTGGAATCTCCTTGAGGAGAGGAATTGAGTGGAGCAGCAGCTTTGGATGGTGAGTTCGAAGTAGTGTGTTGCACCCCAAAATTTGCTCTCCGAATTTCCTTTTTTGTTGGCTTAGACTTTTGCATTCATCTGCATCTTTTTCATTAGGTCACTAACATGGCATACATTTCATTCAATATAGCTCTGAGGTTCAAAGTTTAGTGGTTGTGCGATACTAGGGTTTCATAGTGGTTAAGGCACTCATATCCAATAAAGGACTTCTTCTCCCTCAAGCAGCAAGGCTATTATCTTCTGATAAACAACCGATTGTAGGTCATTCTAGTCAAGAACTCTAGGACGTGACCTAGCATATGTGGGCTTCGAATCATGACGTCCTTTCCTATAAGTATGCTTGTCATTTGATTAGGATTAATGACTGTGACATGACAATCGTCTACTCCTCAGTTAATCAAATTAGGTTTTGTTGAATCATGGTTCAAAGATGTTTTATCCAGATATTTCTCTGTGCGTCTAAACGAGGAATCAAGATTATGAGGGTTTCACATCAAGGGAATTCTTCTGTGATTCAGACTTTATCATCCATCTGTAAGGTGTTCCTTATGACACTAATCTCAAGTTGAAATAACCGATCGCTAAGGGCTGAGGATTGAATTGTGAAGCGTGGTTCATGACCTAAGATATGAATTCATAGATTTCTCCTTAACCAAGGCCATCATTGTCCTCATCATTGTCATTTGTTATCTGCGATGCGAGTAGGTTTGGATTGAAGTAGGTTTCTCAAAGAAGAATTCATGCAAGGTTCAAGGCATTCAAGGCAGGGTTTGTTCAACATGGCATACCTGGTTGATGAGCTTACAAGCTCTTATGAGACCTTGAGATGCATAATCATGGGTCAATTTCAAAGATATGTGGATAAGATCTGTTGACTTCGGTTAAAGTAAGCTTCGAAAAATTAACTTTGGGACCAAGGTCTCCCTTGAATTTTCATCTAATATGTGTTGGGAATTCGAGTTGCATTTGAAGAACGGTATGGTAAAGGAAAAGAAATATTGGTTCAGAAAAGGAAAAATTCATTAAAAATCAGGGTTTCTATTCATTGATAAAATTTCAAGATTGAATTTAGGAGTTCATTGAGAATGCAAGTGTGATTTGGATTTGAAGTTTGATTTGAGTTCAAGATGTTTGAAAGTGTTTGATTGGATTAAAGTTGGCAAAGAGCGTTAAGTATTGGTCATATGAGTTTCTTGGAAGGTAAAGTACAGACTGCAAGGTCTTGTTTCAAGTCGGAGTTTATACGCATTACAAAGACTTTCATCGTTATTTCAGGTTCAAGTTCACAATGCGTTCAAACATTTATTCAAGAAAATACTATCCAATTCCATTCAATTTCATTCAATTGTAACGACACCCCACGAGAAAATTTGATGCTTTCATATCTTCAAGCATTTTTTCAAGACTTTGTCATTTAAACTCCGTCCAAAAAAATCCATCACCCGACATTTCAAGCTCAAAGTCATTAATAAATCACACTATAAATTTCAAGTTCATCCAAATCAAACATTCATTATAAAATCATTACAATCCCATTACACCAATATTCTACAAAGAAAAGAAAACGGTTACAAAATACACTTGAACAAAATTCCTTAGTCCTAAAGGTACTAAAATTCCATGAGTAAACTTCTAATTCCATGCCATGCCAAAGTTCTTCATCTTCAGTTCATGACCTGCACATTCATACAAAAAAATCCAAGTCAATACAAGCAATCATGCCAAAATATCCTATGCTCATACAAATTACTCGACACATGAAAAACCATTAATTAACCAAGATAGCACCAGAGTACTCCGTGGATGGGCCTGAAAATCAGCTTGCTCAAAAAGCAGATCTCTGTTTTAGATCTGAGAAGCCACATTGGATGCCTTCAGGCTTCATTTCCCTAAGCGGTGGTGCAGAAACGACAAAGGAAGAGAACATGACTAAGGCTATAAAGAATATTCTTAGTGAGAATTTTGATGATGATGAAGCAACAGAGTCTCAGACTCTATTGTATAAAAATCTATGGCTTGAGGCTGAGGCTGCATTATGTTCCGTCTCTCACAAAAATCGCTACAATCAAATGAAGATTGAAATGGAGAAACAGTCATACAAGCAAAGAGACATGGAGCAGCATTCAAAATCAGAAGTTATTCCTAGTTTAAGCAGGAGTGAGAGTTCTGCAATTGAAGTTAACAAATGTCTAAACTCTTATTCTTCTACTGCTACCATCCCAAAGTAACTCCCATGAATCTTCTTCTTGTTTACATGGCTCTTGCCTTTGGAAGCTCGTGCTTCATATTCGTAAGGGCCGTTCTTGTTGCTACATTCGGTCTAGCAGCAGCGCAGAAGCTATTTTTTTTAACATGCTTAGAAGTATCTTCCATGCTCCAATGTCTTTCTTTGATTCTACACCAGCTGGAAGGATCCTGAACCGTGTTTCAGTTGATCAAAGTTGTTGTGGACCTTGACATTCCTTTTAGACTTGGAGGGTTTGCTTCATCAACAATACAGCTTATTGGTATTGTTGTTGTGATGTCACAGGTTACATGGCAAGTTTTTCTCCTAGTTGTCCCAATGGCAATTGGTTGTTTATCGATGCAGAAATACTACATTGCTTCCTCAAGGGAACTGGTACGTATTGTAAGCATCCAGAAATCTCCAATTATACAACTTTTTGGTGAATCGATTGCTGGAGCAGCCACAATCAGAGGTTCTGGTGAAATCACTTCAGAATACCAAATACTCAATCAATGAAAATCTAGAGAGTAGCTCTATCAATCTTTTTAGGCAAAATTCAATAGACCATGCTGTAGAGGAGGATGGAGAACTAGAAACTTTGGATAGTGGTGAAGATAATAATGGAGTGGATTCAGATGGTTCAGAATCATCTGATCAAGATGAAACTGATAGAGAGACTGGACGGAGCAAACAGATTTCAACTGTACCTATTCAGCTTAGCATATATTCGCCCAATGTTGTTAACTTGACACTCATTGATCTTCCTGGGCTTACGAAGATAGCTGTAGAGGGCCAACCTGATAGTATTGTGCATGACATTGAGAATATAGTTCGCTCCTACATTGAGAAGCCGAACTGTATAATTTTGGCTATTTCACTTGCTAATGATCGATGCTTCTAACAAAAGATTAGAAATTCGCAACAGCTCCCATAATGGTATTAATGTGCCAGATGCAAACCTTGTCCCTGTTTCATCCACCGCCGATGTCTTAAATTTGATGAACTTGGGACAAAGAAATCCGGCAGTTAGTGCTACTGCGATGAACAATCAGAGTAGTCGATTCTCATAGCTGCTTGACAGTTCATGTTCAAGGAAGAGAGCTTACGTCAGGAAATGGTCTACGTGGATGTATCCACCTAGTTGATTTGGCTGGAAGTGAGAGGGTTGATAAATCTGAGTTCATAGGAGATAGGCTAAAGGAGGCTCAACGTATTAACAAGCCCTCAGGAAAAATTACTTACAAAACTGGAAACAAGGTAATTTGCTGTTTGGAAGGGGCGAGAATTGGCATACAGTATGAGACATCTTTTGCTGGTGAACCTTGTGATTTTTACCACTGTGTACTGGAGAGCAAGTCATTTCTTGAAAAGATGACTGTCCTTGAGCACACACTTCCATATTTCTTGCCTATACACGAAATAGAAAAAGATCTCCTTTCATCCAATGCTATGAAATTCATAGATCATGTTGAAGATCTATTGCAGGCATACGTGGATAGACGGGAACAGGTCAAACTTATAAAGGAACTTTATGGAAATCAAATTGGAGAGCTATAATCTTGATATTGAGATTGATCAAGGGACTGTTGGCACATCTCAACAAGCTGAAAGTGGATTGCCAGATGCATTTGACATATCTCTGTCTCACTTTACTCTCGTTTTGGCACTTGAAAATGAATCTGGTGGTATCCAAGAAATTGCACTGGAGGTTGACATCCGTCTAATATTTAATTTGAGAACTACTGGAATGAATGAAAGCCAGTCAAACAAGAATAACAGTTCTGTGAAGGATGTTGCAGTTACTGATGTCTCTTCTCCTTACTTTCCGTCAAAAATCATACGTGAGAACTCTGTTGATTCACTACAAATAACTAAACAGTATCCTAGCTACTCTTCATTCCAAAACTAACACAACTTCCTCTAACAGCCTAACTCCTCTAACTCCAACCGATTCCAAACAGGACTTCTAACTTATAACTAACACAATTTCAACCAACCTTTCTAATTCACAGATTCCTAACCGTTTCTTAACCAACTTCCAAAGTAGAATTTCTAAACAACAAATTTCCAGCTTTCTTACAACCTATTCCTCAACTAAATTCCCTAACAGAATTTTCTAACCATAACTTCCTATCCAAAACCATATCTCAATTAACCAACTTAACTAACCCAAAAACAGTTACAGCATACCTAACATTCAGTAACCAATTCATAACAAACTTCTAACTTCTCCCTAACTTCTAACTATAACCAATTTTTTTCCCACCTCCTAACCACCTAACAGAATTTCTAACCTCCTAACTATAAAAACAAACTTCCAGCATATATACATAAAGGGGGGATGGACAGAATAGAGAGGATATTCAACACAGAAAAAAAGATTACCTCTCAATCATCTTATTCTTCAAGTTCACGGGAGAATCACCAAAAAATTCACCCTCTTCTCTCTGCTTCCTTCTCCATCACCACCAAAACAAATATTTGAGAATTCTCTCACTTCTCTCTTTCGATCTTCATTAGCATCCTTCATCATCTTCATCTTCAACTTTCATTCTTCAATCATCTTTCTTCACCAACAATTGCAGCCACTTCACATCCTCATTCACCTTCAACAAGACTCCATCACCTTCAAGCACGAACAACTTCAAACCATCTCCAAACCCTTCATCACTGCGTAACCTCTGTCATAAATTTTCAAGCCATGTGTTCATCACGACAACACACAGTTTTTGCCATTTTCACCATATGATCTTCATCGACATCAACATTCTTCATAAATGAATTGTATCCTCCAACCTCACTTTAATTTACTTCAACAATGCATCTTCGCCAACCTTCAAAATGTTCAATTCGGAGTTTTTTCCTCGGCTTACACCGCTTAAGGAAACAGAAAGAAGAACTGGAAGAAGAAGAAGAACAAAGAGTAATAACAAGAATCAGATAGGAAGCATACTGGAATTCGGAAGCTCCCGCTGGTTTTATCTCATCATCGCCGCCATTAAATCCGCATCGGACGGACTCCGATCGGTAAACCCTCTGAACTTTCCAATCAATACTTCGTCTATAGCATATATTTCTTCTTCTACCTATTGATACCACCATTAGAACTGGGGAATCCTTCACCTCGTCCACTGTCCTAACATTGAAGCGAAGAAAGATTTGAGGAATTAAGGTTGGAACACCTTTGTCTACGGTGGGGAAACATCAGAATCGATCGGCGTAAGAGAAGAGAGAAGAATGGAGTTTGTTTCGAAGGACCTCCGCCGCCGGCAATTTCACCCTAAACCCTTTTCAATTTTCCTATTTTTTCTTTTTTAGTTTTGATTATCTTATTGTTTTATTATTTTTAATTCAAATTGATAATAATTATAACTAATTAAATAATAAATAAAATGTTGAAAATCTTTTTGGGCAAATTACTTCAGCACCCATATTTCTAGACTTCATACCCCCTAACTCTTCTAATTTTTTCTTTTCTTTTATTATTTTAGTTTTTTTCTTTTAGTTTAATTTTTTCCTCTCAATTGACAATAAAAATAATAGAATATTTTAGAATAGAATTTCTTTTTAGAATTTCGATTAGAATTTTTTCTATTTTATTTTTCATATTCGATAATCATTTTTATTGCCATTTTCTAGTCAAGACTTTTTGTAGCATCGACATAACTCTTGCAATGTGGAATGCTCGGGGTGAACTCTTCAATCACTTGCCCAAGGGAACTTTGATAGAATTTTTTTACCGCTTGCACAATTTTGAAGAGGCAACGGACCTTCTCCGTTCGGTATCGTCACAACTCTATTTTTACTCCTGCACTTTACTACTTTCTAGGTAGAATTCCCTCGAGATTCTAACTTTAGGTCTAATACACGATAACATTAGATTTAGAAATAGGCTAGTCTTCCTGTGACTTTCGTCTTCCTGTGACTTTCGTCTTCTTGTGACTTCGTCTTCCTGTGACTTCGTCTTCCTGTGACTTCGTCTTCCTGTGACTTTCGTCTTCCTGTGACTTTCGTCTTCCTGTGACTTTCGTCTTCCAGTGACTTTCGTCTTCCTGTGACTTTCGTCTTCCTGTGACTTTCGTCTTCCTGTGACTTTCGTCTTCCTGTGACTTTCGTCTTCCTGTGACTTTCGTCTTCTTGTGACTTTCGTCTTCCTGTGACCTCCGTCTTCCTGTGACCTTCGTCTTCCTGTGACTTTCGTCTTCCTGTGACTTTCGTCTTCCTGTGACTTTCGTCTTCCTGTGACTTTCGTCTTCCTGTGACTTTCGTCTTCCTGTGACTTCGTCTTCCTGTGACTTCGTCTTCCTGTGACTTCGTTTTCCTGTGACTTTCTTTCCTCCTTTGCATATGCAGTTAAAACAAAAAACTTTCTTTTTACAAACTTCAAAAATACATAAAAATTTACTGACAAAAACCATGTCTTGGCTAAGTTTGAGAGATGATGAGCGGATTTCTTCTCGACATTATTATTCTCTTATTCTAAGCTTTGGTATGATTTAAGTCTCAAAGATTCATTTCATGAATAAGTAGAGAAATGGCTAAAATCTCTCCCTTGAGGTTAACTAGCTATTATCTACAAGCAAAAACACCAACAAACATAAAAATCTTTTTGCCCTCGGGCCTTTCTTTCAAACCCTTTTCAAAAGAGTGTATTAATTCACTTCTGTGCTGACGCGTAAATCTCCAAAGGTCGAGTTGCGGCAGAAGGCGAGATTAATACTGTTCGTTAAAGAAAATACAAACAAACAAAAACATATAAGCCGAACTACGGCTGCTCTGATTCCTCAAAAAGGATACGTAGGAATTGGGGTAGGGCCCAGGCGAGCACAATTTTATTTTCCCTACATTCTTTTCCCCTTTCTTTTGCATGCGTTCCCTTCAGTAGTATAATAAACAGTAAGCGTAGATTGAACACACCCATAAGATAGACAACAAGAGTGGATACCGTAGAGTACTACGGGCGTGTGGGGTGCTAATACCTTCCCCTCGCGTAACAGACTCCCTTACCCTTATCTCTCGGTCGCAAGACCGTGACTTCTCCCTCATCAGGTTTTCTCGATGTTTACCTTTCCCTACATGTGGGATAAAAGACGTTCGATGGCGACTTCATTATTTTGATGATTTTCAGCCGGTTATTTCAGCTGGCGACTTCACTAGGGAGTCAGGTCGACCAAATGCTAGTCCATCCCGGAGTCGCTCCTAGCTCTTGTTTTCTTTCCTTAGGGTGTTTATTTTTATGCTTTAAGTTTACTCATTTGTACATGTTTGCATTGCATTTTATGGCTTTCCATATCTGTTATCTATTATGCTGAACTTTGTTCTCTATGTTGGGTTGGGATGTCACTTTTGAGGTAAAAGGCCCAGTACCCATGCCAGAGTGCACTAGGACACCTAGGAATAGAGTGGGGGCATGACGGCTATAGGAAATGGTATGATTAGTGCAGTCATGTCATATACCACGCTCGGATGAGGTTCAATTGAAAGTACTTTCATCATGCACGTCTGTGTTGCGATGATTTTACTTTCAGGCGGACCCGTGATTTTCGAGTTACCATTATCTCACCCTGACCTAGTCTTCACACGTGAGTGGGGAGGGATTTATCATTACAGGAACAGTTGGTGACTATGTTCAAATGGTTACTCGTGCTCAGTTGGTGACTATGTTCTGATAAGTGACTGTTGTTCTGTTTGTGACTATATGGGTCTCAGATTTTTTTTTTCTGGATTCAGTATTCAGGATGGTTATCTAGTTATGTTTCGGACCTTTGATCCTGATATATTTTACTTGGTCAGAGATTATACAACGGTTAATCATGGTACTTGGTTCCATTGTATGCTGAATTTGGTTCTGAACCTTTGATCCTGTGATATCCATATTATTCAGCAGATTTATACAGCAGTTATCCAGAGGATTGTACAATTGTTATGCTGAACTTTTGAACTTATGTCATTGCACCTTGCATCATAACATGTTTATTTTACACAAAAAAGGAAATGGGAAAGATTATATGCAAAAAAAAAAATGTTTGAACATGTCATTGCATCCGCTCATTCACCTCATGCATCCATAGCAGGTACTCCGAAGGTATTCAGAAATGGGGAATCCTTATTCAGACTCGGTATTTTCTTTTCAGAGCTGCAAATCTTGACTTCTCGTCGCTTCATGGTCAGATTCAAGATATGGAACAACTTCGTGGGGAATTGGACGAGATGAAAGAACAGATGGGATTCGTGGTGCTAGACATGCAGGATTTGGTCCGTGGACAAGAACTCCTGAAAGAAGAGAACACTCAGTTGAAGACTCAATTGAATTTGGTTATGGAAATTTTGGGGACAATGTTGAAGAAAGAAGATGTTTCTATGCCTGCCACAATAGGAGTCACCATTCCTCCCCATAACCTGAGGACTCTTGTAGGTCAGGGAGTATCTCCTCCGCAACCGTGCATTCCAGGATCCTCCCATCCGCAACAAGTTGTCACTTCCCGAGAGGACCCAAAAGGCAAAGTCCGTCAGCAGAGGCCAAAACAGCCTGAACGAAAATTTGATCCTATTCCAATGTTGTATGCACAATTGCTTCCTCCCCTGCTAGAATTACATTGGTTAAACTCCGAATTTTCACTACACATGAAAAACTCCCTCATGGCTTTGACGACAATGCTAGGTGCGATTTTCATTCTAGGGCACCTGATCATGATACTGAAGATTGCGTAGCTTTTAAGCACCAAGTCCAGGACTTGCTTGATGCAGGGACAATTCTCTTCACTCCCGAAGGCCTAAGTGTGCAAATCAATCTTATGCCAACCACTACAAAGGATAGGGCTACGCCTTCTCCTCTTCAAAGTTCTATCTCACGATCAGAGTCACGTCATCCACAACCTATAATCCCGGAAAGTTCTCACCAGCAGTCGTTTGTAAGTTGTGGAAATCGGTTGGTTAATCAAAACCAGAATGTTCCTCGTGTTCACTTGGCTCAGTGTGCTACTCGGCAACAAACCCATCAACAAAGACATACGCAACAAGGTAAACAAAAGGATAAGAAGCCTAAGAGGGTGTTCGACATTATTCCTTTGACTTATGGCCAGCTGTTCTCTCAGTTACTCAAGCTTTCCTTGGTGGGACCCAAGCCACTGAAGCCTATCATTCCTCCTTGTTCTATGGATTCCAATCCTAATGTGCAGTGTGATTACCGTGTTGGGGCACTAGGTCATTCCATTGAAGACTGTTGGGCTTTCAAAGAAAATGTGCAAGACCTGCTTGATGCAAAGGCTATC
This sequence comes from Vicia faba, assembly GCA_948472305.1. Taxonomy (NCBI): domain Eukaryota; kingdom Viridiplantae; phylum Streptophyta; class Magnoliopsida; order Fabales; family Fabaceae; genus Vicia; species Vicia faba. Next base: position 1,120,576,152 of record OX451740.1, read on the forward strand.
AATTTCGGGCCAGTCAGTTAAATTTGAGGTCTCCTTCGACTCAGTAAATGTCAAGATTACCAGATCATCATCTGAAGCAACAAGTCCATACCGAGACTGGTCTCCTCAACGTAGTAATTTCTAGTTTCATTTTTAATTCTCATTTGTAATCTTTCTTGCTTTGGTTCAGTACTTTCTTGTATGCAAAACTTGTTGATTCTTGAATATTAATCATAATGCATTGAATATGTTTGTCTTGAATTAATCCATTCGTATTCACTCATTTATGTTTTTTCTTTACCTTTTGATACTTAACTCTTGTTAAATAAAAAAATCTGAAGGGAGGATGATGAGTAATATACCAAAAATTTCAAATGGTGTGCTTTTGAGTAGGACCCTGCTGACGATGTACAAGCCTTGTTTCAAATTCCCAAACACCGGAGATATAAGGGAGATAGACCCTCGTCAACCCCTTTGAGCCTTGAAGTAGGAGTTTCTTTTCTTTTCAGAAAAAACCTCACATTTAACCCGGGGCAGGGTAGATTTCAGTTAATCTGATTGGGCATTCAAAACTCATTAAAAGGGCACATCAAAGGATACAACAAAGGTTATCCTTCAGAAGGTTGAGAAAGAACAAAACCATAGTGGTTAAACTCTTATATATCAGCAGTGTGCATCAATGATAATGATATCCTAATAGATATCTCTCGCACATCGAAAGGTCAAAAGGTGACGATACCATAATGGCTATTTCCCGTCAACCAAACAGCAAGGCAGTCACACCTGTTTCAACAAATCAAATAATGACTCGAAATCACACGACTGGTTCAAACTAAAAGAAATAGTAAAAGAAAGAGACAAAAAGCCTTGCTAAGTCAAAACTTGAAAAACAAGTCGCTTAGGCAAAAGTCAGGGTATCCCGCTGGACTTCAAAATCAAATTCAAGAGGAATTTGTCCAGTCAAAAGTTAGGGAATACAAAAAGAAAGCGAAAAGCGCGAAAAGAGAAAAAAAGGATTACCAAATAAAGATTCTCCACAAAAATAAAGTCGTGTGATCAAAATACCAATAATGAAAGGGTGAGTGAATGCCATATCCTTCTCAACCATGGTAAACTCTTTTGAGGAATGAGTGCTCGTATTAGTTTAACTGAATTTAGGATTGGAGAACATCATGAAGAATGGGTGGGCACCAAATATTTTGAGCCTTAAATCCGTTTTTTTTTAACCATGAACCAGGCCACGTTACAACCCTGAAAAGTCCTAATTGAAGCAAGGGTTAATTCGAAAGCACACTGTAACAAGAAATACGGTAATCTGACTCCTAGGGAGGCTTGCAAAAACTTTTGAGTTGGTATCACTCTATCTTTTTACTATCTTTTGTACAAAATTTTGATGTTTCAAAATATTTTTTATATAAATCTTTTAACTTCAAGACAAACATGAGCTTTGCATTACAATTATCATTCTTATAATAAACATTCTTTGCATATGAGCAAGTGTTTAAACATCGAGTAAGTTTGCATAATGAGCATCAGATGAGAATTTAATTACCTCAAAGGAAAAATTGCTTCAGGACACCGTTTAAAGGTAAATCATTTGTGGGAATGGTCTTAACCTGGGGCAAATCTTCTATCGACTCTGTCGAGTAAAAGAATACCAGTTTGAGAAATGATCTGAAGTAGATTGTAAAAGTTGGTCGCCCAAGGTTTCTGATAAGCAGTGGTGCATTACTTTCAGTTGGTCCCAAGGGACATATCTCTTCAAGTATCTGATTAGAGATTGAAGCAGTTCAAGTCGAGGAGTATGGTTGTGAGGTAACCTATATTCAAGAGCCAACCACTCTAAGGTTACGTTGCCTTCGAAAATACTCAAATTTCTCATCCACCTGTGAGCATGAGGTAAAAGAAAAAGGTTTGTCGAGATTTTGTTAAGCAAGGGGCAGGTGTGTAAAATATTCCGTCGAGTAGGTATTCAGCCAATCTGAGGCATTCAAGTCAGGATTTCATCCCTCAAAGGACAGTCGAACTGGGGCAGTTACGTCGAGATTTGACAAATCTCTCTAAGAATGCATTGATCAGAGGAGAATCTTCCCAGAATTTGAAGATGTATGAGCACTCGCTCAAACATAGTTGGAATCCTCTCCAGTTTCGGTTATCTGAACATCATGTTCCAAAGTTCATAGCACTGGGGAAATTATGTCGAGATTTGATAAATCTCTCTAAGAATTTGTTGATTAGGGGAGAATCTTTGCAGAATTCAGAGATGCACGAGAATTCAATCAAGCATTGTTGAAGTTATTTCCAACTTTGGTCAGCCATGGGCAGTATTCTGAAGTTCATAAAATTGGGGCAGTTTATCTTGGTGGTACATACCTCAAAAAGTCCTCTCGAGGCAATTTCTCTGCAAAAGCCTTACAGACTGGGGCAAGAATTCATGTAAGGGCTTTCTCTCTTCTTGAGTAGTTGATCAGATCAAGTCCATATGCAGGCTAAACGGCCTATGAATTTGAAAATCATGCAGAGAAGTCAGGATTGTAATCTTTAACTTATCATAGACTTAAGTCCATTTACTGACATCCTTTGTCCTAGGTCAAGGCTATTACCCCCAGTTAAAGTTTGGATTATTATCCACAGTAGAACATGAGTAGTAACGCAAAGATTATTTGGGGTTTGTTTACTCGAACAAGACTCGATGGGAATATTGCTTCCTAGGGGTATGCCTCCTCCAAGTAAAAAACCTTTTGCTACTTGACATAGACCTATCTACCAGGGGGTTTCTTTTCTAAGATATTTTTCTCCCCAGTGAAGTATCCTCGTTTCTCTGCAGGAGGAGAATGTTCTTTCTCCCCGGAAATATAGAAGTTGTTTAAAGTCTAGTTGACCCCTTTTTCATTGGACTGCAATTTATTTTTGCAGCATCTCCTCTAAAGTGCAGTTTTTAGTGGCATTCCTCCTCGGAGTTGAAATGTTGAAGTAAGCAATCTTGCATCGCAGTTTTTACCCAGTAATTGATCGTTCAAGTTGTATATTCTTCAGTAAGGTTTTCCATTCCAAACAGGGGCACGTCACCCCAATTTCTGTTTTGCAAATACTTGTGGGTCTTGCGTGACAAGAAGCATACCAGCAAGTGAATCAAGAAAGGTCTGCATGTGACCAACATGAGGATTTCTGTAGAATGGGATTCAATCTCCCAAGTGAATGTTCACTTCTTCTCAAGACAGAATCATGTATCCCTAATAAGGGCGTACTCTCTCCCAGACATAAATCCTTATCTCCATTAAAAGTATGTCCGTGCGTAATCCCCACTGAAGTCAGTACTCTCAATGAGAATTTGTTTAAGAGTTTGTCCCTCCCATAAGACTTATCTCTGAAGAAATGCATTTCAACAAGTTTTGTATAAACTTCTTCATCAGCATAGTCTACTCAGCTTCGATAAATACTGGAAAGATCATTTCATTGGATTGTAGACCTTTGTTATATCCTCTCGAAGTCAGTACCATATATCTCTATGGTAGGTATTTATCTCCCTAGGGAGGTTGTTGGTCATCGTCTCTCTGAAGTTCGTATCTTTTCTCCCTAGGGAAGTTTTGCCCAAGTCAAGTTTTCTTGAAGAGATGTTTGATTGACATGTTTGTTATGCCCAGCGGAGCAGGTCTCCTATATTTTTTTTTCTCTGGGGAAGAGTACATGGACAAATGCCGTTTAAAATTCTTTTATCCCAGTGATGGGATATGGATGAAATATTTCCTCGGTAGAGTTCCAAACCTCAAGCTTATGGTTCAAAGATGACCTTCTCTTCCTCAAGTGAAGATTGTCACCCTCGACAGTAGTATCCTATGTGTGGCCTGGGTAGAATTATTTTATTGAAAATAAAAACAACGAAAATTTTTTGCGATTCCCCAATCAAAGTCACTTCTATCGAAGACTTACATCGGAAGGTCCCAATTCCCAGCAAGATTCTCTCTATCCTTGGAAAGAGATGTTGGAGTTTTCCCTAAGAAGTTGGGAGTTGGATCAGAGTTCGAAAATTTCCCTGAACTGTAATTTATTTTTGCAGTATTTTCCCCAGTGAAGCGAGTTTTCATTCCCTAATAGAGCATGCTTTCTAGAACAAGTTTCATCTTCTCCCCAGTATGGTGCACATGGGAGCACCAATTTTAACTCCTTCATCCCGGAATATGAAAGATTTTGTTGAGGTGTCAGCGGTGGAGTTTCTGTCCTAGGATGTTTGGTTCTTCCCCAAGTGAAGATTTTTATCCCCCGGCGTTGTTATCCCCAGTATGGTCTGAGTAGAATCCTATTTATTTTAAGAATTTCTATACTCCCCAGTAGAAGCTATCTTCGTAAAGAAGTTCTGCGCAAGAGAAAGCTTCCATCCCCAGCGAAGCTCTCCCCGTTCTAACAGAAGATAAAGTATCTATCCCCCAGGAATTTGGAAGTTTGATCAGAATTCAAGATTTTCTCTCAAACTGCAATTTATTTTTTGCAGTATTACTACCCAGGAAGTTATTTCTTCAATGTTGTTAATCGTTCGAGGTTGATGGTTTCGAATCTCGATTTCCTACTGAAGTTCATATTGCGCGTTCTCTACAGAAGATTAGATGTGCAAGAATAATCATTTGAAAGTTCATTGTCTTCCCAACATCCGATTATTGACGTGGTCTCCCCAGTGCATTACTAAACATACATCATTATATTGCATCATTACATCGCATCTACTAAAACGCGTAGCATTTCTATTGTATGGAGCATTACGCTATAAAAAAAAATTAAACATGCATAAGTATAAGCCAATTATGTCCACTTGTGGTAACCAGATTGTTATGCGCTCAGATTTGATTTATCTCCACAACAAGCCTAATGGTGACTCTATTATGTTTCCCCAGCGGGGTTTGTTTTGATTCACCATCAGTCGGGTCTTTGGTATTCCTCCATCTCCCCAGTAAGTTTGTGGTTTGCGCTTGCCTTTGCAAGCCTTTTGTTATTTTACTCGTGTTTGCTTTGCCGTTAGAGTGCAAGTAAGAGTCGGCGTATAGCCTTTCTTATTTCTCAAGTATTTGAGTGTCCATACTTGGTGTGTGGTAGTTCAGATGATTGCCACTCTTGAAGAATTACACCCCGCCTTTGGTCTGAGGGATTCTGTAGTTCTTGCGTATTTGCAAAACTTTTAAAGCCCAACGCATGTTGGCAATCCTTGTTTAGAGTCCCTACAGTTGGTCTTTTTTTCTTTCTGATCACAAGACCGCCTTCGACCGGCGTTCTGTTTAAGTTCAATACATATGGGATTCCCTAGTAAATCGTGGTTTACACTTGCCCTTTCAAGCTTTTGGTTATTTTACCCGTGTTCGCTTTGCCGTTAGAGTGCAAGTAAGAGTCGGCGTATAGCCTTTCTTATTTCTCAAGTATTTGAGTGTCCATACTTGGTGTGTGGTAGTTCAGATGATTGCCACTCTTGAAGAATTACACCCCGCCTTTGGCCTGAGGGATTTTTTTTTGTTAGTTCTTGCATATTTGCAACCTATCGAAAGCCTAACATGTTTTTCTTTGTTAGAGTCTGCTTGGACCAGTCCCTTTCTCTTGCAGAGTTCACATTCGATCGGTGCTCTTTGAAGGTCCTGCTTAGTCGGTTCCTTGTTTTGGTTTATCCATGTTAGTCGGGTCCTCCTTTCGTTATCCTAGCTAATCTTTTATGATTAAGAGTCTTTCAGTGTCTCTTCAAAGTCTAGTTGTCTAGCATCCTTATTTAGGCGAATGCGCCCTTTTTATTGGGGCTTTCTTCGGTTAGTCTCGTTCCTGTGTTCGCTAGCAATTCTAAACATTTGTTTCTTGATGATCAACTTCGCTCTTGTGTATCTAACTCTGACCAGACATGCATACCTGTATCTTTCAAAACCCCGCTTCGCCTGGTATCTTTTGTCAAAATCCCGCTTCGGATGGTGTCATTTCTTTTAAATCCATCTTCGATTGACATCATTTGTCCGGAGTCCCGTTCGTTTGGTCTCCTTCCTCAGTAAGTCCGCCTTCGATTGGTGTTTCTTTGCAAGAGCTTTCTTCGGTCTGTCTCTTTCGTACGTATCCGATACCGACCACGGATATGTATCTTTGATATCTCTTTTGTGCGTATCCGATACCGACCATGGATATGTATCTTTGATATCTCTTTTGTGCGTATCCGATACCGACCACGGATATGTATCTTTGATATCTCTCTTGTGCGTATCTGATAACGACCACGGATGTGTATCTTTGATATCTCTCTTGTGCGTATCCGATACCGACCACGGATATGTATCTTGTCTATATCTTTTGTGCGTATCCGATACCAACCACAGATATGTATTTTCGATACTTGCTTCATATGTCTGCTACCAACCCCAGACATGTGTTCTTGATATCTTTGTAAGAGCTTTCTTCGGTCTGTCTCTTTTGTGCGTATCCGATACCGACCACGGATATGTATCTTTGATGTCTCTTTTGTGCATATCTGATACCGACCACGGATATGTATCTTTGATGTCTCTTTCGTACGTATCTGATACCGACCACGGATACGTATCTTTTCTATCTCTTTCTTACGTGTCCGATACCGACCACGGATATGTATTTTTGATGTCTCTTTCTTGTATATCCGCTACCAACCCCGGATATGTGTCTCTGATACTTCTTTTCGTATGTCTGCTACAGACTTCAGGCATATATCTTTTGATATCTTTCTTACAGGTGTGTTATTAAATCCCAACAGTTGTTCCTTGATAACCAAGTTATTCTGCTGTGTATCAAACTCTGGTTAAACATACATCTAACCATGATAATCCTTTTTACCAAAAAAAAATATATAATACAAAAGATACAGAAAAACCAAAGATATAATAATACATGACTGACTCCGGAGCGCAAATTTTCGGGTTCTTTTAGTATTTAATCTTCCTCCACCCTGAAAGTTCGAAAGGCGGACGCCAATCTCACCTTCAGGTTGAAGGCGATTAAATAGGGGCAGCTGTTGCACCCCAAAATTTGCCCTCCGAATTTCCTTTTTTGTTGGCTTAGACTTTTGCATTCATTTGCATCTTTTTCATTAGGTCACTAACATGGCATACATTTCATTCAATATAGCTCTGAGGTTCAAAGTTCAGTGGTTGTGCGATACTAGGGTTTCATAGTGGTTAAGGCACTCATATCCAATAAAGGACTTCTTCTCCCTCAAGCAGCAAGGCTATTATCTTTTGATAAACAACCGATTGTAGGTCATTCTAGTCAAGAACTCTAGGACGTGACCTAGCATATGTGGGCTTCGAATCATGACGTCCTTTCCTATAAGTATGCTTGTCATTTGATTAGGATTAATGACTGTGATATGACAATCATCTACTCCTCAGTTAATCAAATTAGGTTTTGTTGAATCATGGTTCAAAGATGTTTTATCCGGATATTTCTCTGTGCGTCTAAACGAGGAATCAAGATTATGAGGGTTTCACATCAAGGGATATCTTCTGTGATTCAGACTTTATCATCCATCTGTAAGGTGTTCCTTATGACACTAATCTCAAGTTGAAATAACCGATCGCTAAGGGCTGAGGATTGAATTGTGAAGCGTGGTTCATGACCTAAGATATGAATTCATAGATTTCTCCTTAACCAAGGCCATCATTGTCCTCATCATTGTCATTTGTTATCTGCGATGCGAGTAGGTTTGGATTGAAGTAGGTTTCTCATAGAATAATTCATGCAAGGTTCAAGGCATTCAAGGCAGGGTTTGTTCAACATGGAATACCTGGTTGATGAGCTTACAAGCTCTTATGAGACCTTGAGATGCATAATCATGGGTCAATTTCAAAGATATGTGGATAAGATCTGTTGACTTCGGTTAAAGTAAGCTTCGAAAAATTAACTTTGGGACCAAGGTCTCCCTTGAATTTTCATCTAATATGTGTTGGGAATTCGAGTTGCATTTGAAGAACGGTATGGTAAAGGAAAAGAAATATTGGTTCAGAAAAGAAAAAATTCATTAAAAATCAGGGTTTCTATTCATTGATAAAATTTCAAGATTGAAGTTAGGAGTTCATTGAGAATGCAAGTGTGATTTGGATTTGAAGTTTGATTTGAGTTCAAGATGTTTGAAAGTGTTTGATTGGATTAAAGTTGGCAAAGAGCGTTAAGTATTGGTCATATGAGTTTCTTGGAAGGTAAAGTACAGACTGCGAGGTCTTGTTTCAAGTCGGAGTTTATACGCATTACAAAGACTTTCATCGTTATTTCAGGTTCAAGTTCATAATGCGTTCAAACATTTATTCAAGAAAATACTATCCAATTCCATTCAATTTCATTCAATTGTAACGACACCCCACGAGAAAATTTGATGCTTTCATATCTTCAAGCATTTTTTCAAGACTTTGTCATTTAAACTCCGTCCAAAAAAATCCATCACCCGACATTTCAAGCTCAAAGTCATTAATAAATCACACTATAAATTTCAAGTTCATCCAAATCAAACATTCATTATAAAATCATTACAATCCCATTACACCAATATTCTACAAAGAAAAGAAAACGGTTACAAAATACACTTGAACAAAATTCCTTAGTCCTAAAGGTACTAAAATTCCATGAGTAAACTTCTAATTCCATGCCATGCCAAAGTTCTTCATCTTCAGTTCATGACCTGCACATTCATACAAAAAAATCCAAGTCAATACAAGCAATCATGCCAAAATATCCTATGCTCATACAAATTACTCGACACATGAAAAACCATTAATTAACCAAGATAGCACCAGAGTACTCCGTGGATGGGCCTGAAAATCAGCTTGCTCAAAAAGCAGATCTCTGTTTTAGATCTGAGAAGCCACATTGGATGCCTTCAGGCTTCATTTCCCTAAGCGGTGGTGCAGAAACGACAAAGGAAGAGAACATGACTAAGGCTATAAAGAATATTCTTAGTGAGAATTTTGATGATGATGAAGCAACAGAGTCTCAGACTCTATTGTATAAAAATCTATGGCTTGAGGCTGAGGCTGCATTATGTTCCGTCTCTCACAAAAATTGCTACAATCAAATGAAGATTGAAATGGAGAAACAGTCATACAAGCAAAGAGACATGGAGCAGCATTCAAAATCAGAAGTTATTCCTAGTTTAAGCAGGAGTGAGAGTTCTGCAATTGAAGTTAACAAATGTCTAAACTCTGATTCTTCTACTGCTACCATTCCAAAGTAACTCCCATGAATCTTCTTCTTGTTTACATGGCTCTTGCCTTTGGAAGCTCGTGCTTCATATTCGTAAGGGCCGTTCTTGTTGCTACATTCGGTCTAGCAGCAGCGCAGAAGCTATTTTTTTTAACATGCTTAGAAGTATCTTCCATGCTCCAATGTCTTTCTTTGATTCTACACCAGCTGGAAGGATCCTGAACTGTGTTTCAGTTGATCAAAGTTGTTGTGGACCTTGACATTCCTTTTAGACTTGGAGGGTTTGCTTCATCAATAATACAGCTTATTGGTATTGTTGTTGTGATGTCACAGGTTACATGGCAAGTTTTTCTCCTAGTTGTCCCAATGGAAATTGGTTGTTTATCGATGCAGAAATACTACATTGCTTCCTCAAGGGAACTGGTACGTATTGTAAGCATCCAGAAATCTCCAATTATACAACTTTTTGGTGAATCGATTGCTGGAGCAGCCACAATCAGAGGTTCTGGTGAAATCACTTCAGAATACCAAATACTCAATCAATGAAAATCTAGAGAGTAGCTCTATCAATCTTTTTAGGCAAAATTCAATAGACCATGCTGTAGAGGAGGATGGAGAACTAGAAACTTTGGATAGTGGTGAAGATAATAATGGAGTGGATTCAGATGGTTCAGAATCATCTGATCAAGATGAAACTGATAGAAAGACTGGACGGAGCAAACAGATTTCAACTGTACCTATTCAGCTTAGCATATATTCGCCCAATATTGTTAACTTGACACTCATTGATCTTCCTGGGCTTACGAAGATAGCTGTAGAGGGCCAACCTGATAGTATTGTGCATGACATTGAGAATATGGTTCGCTCCTACATTGAGAAGCCGAACTGTATAATTTTGGCTATTTCACCTGCTAATGATCGATGATTCTAACAAAAGATTAGAAATTCGCAACAGCTCCCATAATGGTATTAATGTGCCAGATGCAAACCTTGTCCCTGTTTCATCCACCGCCGATGTCTTAAATTTGATGAACTTGGGACAAAGAAATCCGGCAGTTAGTGCTACTGCGATGAAAAATCAGAGTAGTCGATTCTCATGGCTGCTTGACAGTTCATGTTCAAGGAAGAGAGCTTACGTCAGGAAATAGTCTACGTGGATGTATCCACCTAGTTGATTTGGCTGGAAGTGAGAGGGTTGATAAATCTGAGGTCATAGGAGATAGGCTAAAGGAGGCTCAACGTATTAACAAGCCCTCAGGAAAAATTACTTACAAAACTGGAAACAAGGTAATTTGGTGTTTGGAAGGGGCGAGAATTGGCATACAATATGAGACATCTTTTGCTGGTGAACCTTGTGATTTTTACCACTGTGTACTGGAGAGCAAGTCATTTCTTGAAAAGATGACTGTCCTTGAGCACACACTTCCATATTTCTTGCCTATACACGAAATAGAAAAAGATCTCCTTTCATCCAATGCTATGAAATTCATAGATCATGTTGAAGATCTATTGCAGGCATACGTGGATAGACGGGAACAAGTCAAACTTATAAAGGAACTTTATGGAAATCAAATTGGAGAGCTATAATCTTGATATTGAGATTGATCAAGGGACTGTTGGCACATCTCAACAAGCTGAAAGTGGATTTCCAGATGCATTTGACATATCTCTGTCTCACTTTACTCTCGTTTTGGCACTTGAAAATGAATCTGGTGGTATCCAAGAAATTGCACTGGAGGTTGACATCCGTCTAATATTTAATTTGAGAACTACTGGAATGAATGAAAGCCAGTCAAACAAGAATAACAGTTCTGTGAAGGATGTTGCAGTTACTGATGTCTCTTCTCCTTACTTTCCGTCAAAAATCATACGTGAGAACTCTGTTGATTCACTACAAATAACTAAACAGTATCCTAGCTACTCTTCATTCCAAAACTAACACAACTTCCTCTAACAGCCTAACTCCTCTAACTCCAACCGATTCCAAACAGGACTTCTAACTTATAACTAACACAATTTCAACCAACCTTTCTAATTCACAGATTCCTAACCGTTTCTTAACCAACTTCCAAAGTAGAATTTCTAAACAACAAATTTCCAGCTTTCTTACAACCTATTCCTCAACTAAATTCCCTAACAGAATTTTCTAACCATAACTTCCTATCCAAAACCATATCTCAATTAACCAACTTAACTAACCCAAAAACAGTTACAGCATACCTAACATTCAGTAACCAATTCATAACAAACTTCTAACTTCTCCCTAACTTCTAACTATAACCAATTTTTTTCCCACCTCCTAACCACCTAACAGAATTTCTAACCTCCTAACTATAAAAACAAACTTCCAGCATATATACATAAAGGGGGGATGGACAGAATAGAGAGGATATTCAACACAGAAAAAAAGATTACCTCTCAATCATCTTATTCTTCAAGTTCACGGGAGAATCACCAAAAATTTCACCCTCTTCTCTCTGCTTCCTTCTCCATCACCACCAAAACAAATATTTGAGAATTCTCTCACTTCTCTCTTTCGATCTTCATTAGCATCCTTCATCATCTTCATCTTCAACTTTCATTCTTCAATCATCTTTCTTCACCAACAATTGCAGCCACTTCACATCCTCATTCACCTTCAACAAGACTCCATCACCTTCAAGCACGAACAGCTTCAAACCATCTCCAAACCCTTCATCACTGCGTAACCTCTGTCATAAATTTTCAAGCCATGTGTTCATCACGACAACACACAGTTTTTGCCATTTTCACCATATGATCTTCATCGACATCAACATTCTTCATAAATGAATTGTATCCTCCAACCTCACTTTAATTTACTTCAACAATGCATCTTCGCCAACCTTCAAAATGTTCAATTCAGAGTTTTTTCCTCGGCTTACACCGCTTAAGGAAACAGAAAGAAGAACTGGAAGAAGAAGAAGAAGAACAAAGAGTAATAACAAGAATCAGATAGGAAGCATACTGGAATTCGGAAGCTCCCGCTGGTTTTATCTCATCATCGCCGCCATTAAAGCCGCATCGGACGGACTCCGATCGGTAAACCCTCTGAACTTTCCAATCAATACTTCGTCTATAGCATATATTTCTTCTTCTACCTATTGATACCACCATTAGAACTGGGGAATCCTTCACCTCGTCCACTGGCCTAACATTGAAGCGAAGAAAGATTTGAGGAATTAAGGTTGGGACACCTTTGTCTACGGTGGGGAAACATCAGAATCGATCGGCGTAAGAGAAGAGAGAAGAATGGAGTTTGTTTCGAAGGACCTCCGCCGCCGACAATTTCACCCTAAACCCTTTTCAATTTTCCTATTTTTTCTTTTTTAGTTTTGATTATCTTATTGTTTTATTATTTTTAATTCAAATTGATAATAATTATAACTAATTAAATAATAAATAAAATGTTGAAAATCTTTTTGGGCAAATTACTTCAGCACCCATATTTCTAGACTTCATACCCCCTAACTCTTCTAATTTTTTCTTTTCTTTTATTATTTTAGTTTTTTTCTTTTAGTTTAATTTTTTCCTCTCAATTGACAATAAAAATAATAGAATATTTTAGAATAGAATTTCTTTTTAGAATTTCGATTAGAATTTTTTCTATTTTATTTTTCATATTCGATAATCATTTTTATTGCCATTTTCTAGTCAAGACTTTTTGTAGCATCGACATAACTCTTGCAATGTGGAATGCTCGGGGTGAACTCTTCAATCACTTGCCCAAGGGAACTTTGATAGAATTTTTTTACCGCTTGCACAATTTTGAAGAGGCAACGGACCTTCTCCGTTCGGTATCGTCACAACTCTATTTTTACTCCGGCACTTTACTACTTTCTAGGTAGAATTCCCTCGAGATTCTAACTTTAGGTCTAATACACGATAACATTAGATTTAGAAATAGGCTAGTCTTCCTGTGACTTTCGTCTTCCTGTGACTTTCGTCTTCCTGTGACTTTGTCTTCCAGTGACTTCGTCTTCCTGTGACTTCGTCTTTCTGTGACTTTCGTCTTCCTGTGACTTTCGTCTTCCTGTGACTTTCGTCTTCCTGTGACTTTCGTCTTCCTGTGACTTTCGTCTTCCTGTGACTTTCGTCTTCCTGTGACTTTCATCTTCCTGTGACTTTCGTCTTCCTGTGACTTTCGTCTTCCTGTGACCTCCGTCTTCCTGTGACCTTCGTCTTCCTGTGACTTTCGTCTTCCTGTGACTTTCGTCTTCCTGTGACTTTCGTCTTCCTGTGACTTTCGTCTTCCTGTGACTTTCGTCTTCCTGTGACTTTCGTCTTCTTGTGACTTCGTCTTCCTGTGACTTCGTCTTCCTGTGACTTTGTCTTCCTGTGACTTTCTTTCCTCCTTTGCATATGCAGTTAAAACAAAAAACTTTCTTTTTACAAACTTCAAAAATACATAAAAATTTACTGACAAAAACCATGTCTTGGCTAAGTTTGAGAGATGATGAGCGGGTTTCTTCTCGACATTATTATTCTCTTATTCTAAGCTTTGGTATGATTTAAGTCTCAAAGATTCATTTCATGAATAAGTAGAGAAATGGCTAAAATCTCTCCCTTGAGGTTAACTAGCTATTATCTACAAGCAAAAACACCAACAAACATAAAAATCTTTTTGCCCTCGGGCCTTTCTTTCAAACCCTTTTCAAAAGAGTGTATTAATTCACTTCTGTGCTGACGCGTAAATCTCCAAAGGTCGAGTTGCGGCAGAAGGCGAGATTAATACTGTTCGTTAAAGAAAATACAAACAAACAAAAACATATAAGCCGAACTACGGCTGCTCTGATTCCTCAAAAAGGATACGTAGGCATTGGGGTAGGGCCCAGGCGAGCACAATTTTATTTTCCCTACATTCTTTTCCCCTTTCTTTTGCATGCGTTCCCTTCAGTAGTATAATAAACAGTAAGCGTAGATTGAACACACCCATAAGATAGACAACAAGAATGGATACCGTAGAGTACTACGGGTGTGTGGGGTGCTAATACCTTCCCCTCGCGTAACAGACTCCCTTACCCTTATCTCTCGGTCGCAAGACCGTGACTTCTCCCTCATCAGGTTTTCTCGATGTTTAACTTTCCCTACATGTGGGATAAAAGACGTTCGATGGCGACTTCATTGTTTTGATGATTTTCAGCCGGTTGTTTCATAGTGGAAGCTGGATTCAAGATGTTTTGCAAGGAGCAAAAGAATGTTAAAAACATGTACCAAGGTGATAAGAAATTATTATTTTCAAAGAGATTTAAAGTTCAATTTACCTGTGGACTCTCGGAGGAGAGGTTACTAGCTATGCGTTCCAACATTACGTTGGAGGTCGAAGGTGGAATTTTGGATTTGGGTGAGGGAGCAGCATCCCTGGAATCAAGTCCAGAGACACTAGTTGGAATGGTACTTTTCGAAATATCCTTCTTCTGCTTCTTCTTCGAATCAGTTGGTAAGTTTCCTCCAGCCTTGGGGTCTTCCCCAGTGGTGTTTGATTTTCGCTTCTTGGGAGTAGTAGGAGGAAGTTTGTTGGTCTGAAAAGATTTAAACAAAGAGTTAGATGCAAACCATAAAACATGAGTGAATTCGAAACATCAAGGCTAAGTGATTACCATTGGAGTTGGAACACTGGTTGTTGTTGGTATTGTTGTTGTTGTTGTTGTTGCAGCAATGGTTGTTGTTTCGGATAGAGTCACTTTGTTAGTGGTTTCGATAGAGGCTAGAGAGGCGCTCCCTTCTTTCGACTTTGAAGCGGTTGTCTTTATCCTGATGGCTGAAAATCGAAACAATTAAAGCAAAGGTTAAAGATATGGAAAATGAAAAACGTTTGGGATTTTCCCAAGCATTCGCACCTGTGCCTTGATCAGATTTAATCGACATGGCAGAAAGGTCGTATCGAAGGTGTCCTGGGAAATCGTGGAGCCAGTGTCGAGCCCATGTCACAGTCTCAGATGGCTTTGGTTTCTTTTGAAGATGTTTGAACATCTCTTTGCAAGTGAACCACCAAGGGTATGGGGGAAACCAAGCCAGAGCCAGTTCTGAGGTAGGTAATCTAGGGAATTTAGGTGGATGCATTTCGAATGCCAACCTATACCTATCCTCAGGTGACAACCCTGAAGGAAGTTTTAACTTAGAAACTTTTTGTTTGAATTTTTCCTTCAAGGTCTCAGCCGCTTAATGCACAGTGGATTCCAAGCGCGTGGGATCATAAGTAGTTTCAAAATAATTTTGAAAAGCTTTAATCTCTTTGGCATGAGTAAACATACCTTTCTTGGCTGGTACCTGCACATCCAAGGCATCAATTAGTTTCTGCTGAATTGTAAGAGTATCGAACATATAAGTTTGATAAAACTTGGTCCACCATTCCAGAAACCCCTTAGCTGTGAGATGGGTAGGTTCGAAGGTTATTAGCTCAAACTGGGCAAAGCCTTGGTATTGTTCTTGCTGTAATTTGGCTTCCCGTGCCTTGAAAGTTCGCCCAGAGGTAATGGCACTCTCAGTTTGAAATAAGGGTTCAGGAATTAGTTGGCATAAGCCAAACTGTCTCGAAACAAAATTTGGCTGGTAAGCGAAAAGGAAAATCTGATTCTTGGTAGGAGTTATTCTTGAAGAAATGAGTCTAGGTAGCAAAAAGGCTCTCCATACATCCTGAATCTCCTTGCTCTTGACAGCTTCTGAGAGAGCCATGGTGAACCAGGAAAGTCCATGAGCCCTCGAAGCAAAAGGCGCCATGGTCTCTTCGAACTTATGCCTTTTGGAGAATATCATGATGTACTTCGAGAATAGGACTTTGAAGTCGTCTTTGTCGTCATTTGGAGTTAATCTTCGCAGCCTAGTGCCTTCGACTATTCTATCAGTTATCTCAGGGTCTTGTTCATCAATGGTGTTGGCAGTTGACAAGGAGGGTTCGAACATGGCATTTAGCCATAGCTGAAGTAACCAAAAAGGGCCAGCCAACAGGATATTCTTGGAGGTATGAGATTTTAGGCTCGAAACAGCTGACCTTAGGCTTTCATAAAGGTCAACTAAGAGCAGTTCACTTAAGCACACTCTTCGATTCTCGTGCAAATCCCTAGCTAGAGGAATAAACCTACTGGCTACCTGTAGGGATCTACTGCAGAAGACGTATCTTGACAGCTATAGGGTAAGGAAAGCAATGTGTTCTACATCAGACACACTGTCTCCTTCAGCATGGTAATGACTGATAAACTTGGAAAAACTTGCTAGTTTGACTTCGAAGTCGATTATACTTGAATGTTCTTCGTTGTCAGGGATATATGTTTCTCCTACTGGTGATAGCCCAGTGATGGCCGCTATGTCAAAGAAGGTAGGGGTGATCATTCCACCAGGGAGATGGAAAGTATTATAGGTACTGTCCCAGAAATAGAGGGACGCGAATAACAAAGGGTGGATGTAAGTGAAACCAGGCTTCGACAGCTTAATCAAGTTGTAGATACCTAATTCTTCCCATTGCTGGGATTTCTTAGCTTCTACCTTATTGAACCAGTTTTGATAAGCAGTGTCGGAGGTGGGGCAAGATCGAAACGGTTTAAAATTACTTTTTACATAGTCTAATACAAAAGGGTCCTTAGGAGGAACATTTGGATTTTCCATGGTGTTTGAGCCAGAAGATTCTATTGCCTTAGGGGCGTCCATTTTGTTAAACAAGGGTTTGAAACTATAGCAAACTGGGAAAATTGTCCTGGTATCTTTTAAAATTTCAAAAACCGTAAGAGGGCCCATTAAAGCTAACCTCTTACCAGCAGCGGTGGTAGGAATGAGTACCTATGATGCATAAAGCATTTCTTTCTCCTTTGAGATCATCTGGGGAGCAAGAACAGATTGACCTTGGTGAGTAATAACTTTACTTTCCATGATAGTTCCTGCGGTCTTTCCTTTCTTCTTGGAAACCTTTTTTAGTTGGGATGAAGTGGAAGAAGACATTTTTGAAGAATGTTGAAAGCTTAGGGTTTTTTGGCGAGAGAAGAAGGATAAAAGATTCAGAATGTGGAAAGAAAATAAAAAGACTAAGTTGATGATGTTTTATAACGTGGAAGTTTAAGCATCCACTGAATAAGGTTGTGATACATGGAAATCATGGGTTGGTTTGATGAAGAGGTGGCGTAAAGTTAACATGGGTAATAGGCGTGATTAAAGATAATCATTGTTTTGTAACTGCACCATACTGTGAAGTGGCTCCAGGCGGTTAAGGAATCCAGAAAGTGTTATGATTGACGTGACTGGAGTCAAATGCATTAAATGTTACGATGATTCGAAGGTCGCATCAAAATCTTGTGTAGATGTTTAAAATAAGTATTTCTCAGAGAGATCGAAATACATATTTTAAAGGGGCATTTTGTTGGCTGAAGATTTTGATAATATTATTATAAGCCAAGTGAATTGAATGTTTCGATCGAAATGAAACAAAGCGTCATGTTTCGAAATAGCAGAAGCAGTGTTTCGAATGAGCATATCAAAGCTTGGAGCTTCGAGTGGCAATTATGGGAACATATCTAAAGAAGTCTCGAAATGACAACAAGGCTGTGTCTGAGAAGTGCGTTCGAAGCGGAGAAGTACCAAAACATTTGAAATTCAAATGCAAGCGGGACATTCGAAGTTTGAAATTTATGTGCTGGAGCATTTGGAGACACGTGGAAACAAGAGAGAGGCATTGTTCTGCATGTTCTGAACGTGGCATAATCTTATAGCAAGACCGTTATGGTCGAAGTAGTATAAATAGAAGTCTTAGTATTAGGATTTCGTGTGTCATATCTATTGTACTAAATACTCAGTAAACATTCAAATTACCACATGGCTAGGGAAACGAATACAAGAGCAATGTATGTATGATAGCACCACATTTTTATGATTTAATGAAAACCCTTTTATCATTTCCAGTACTTTCCTTTATCTTTCTGCCAAATACCATTTACAAGTTTTCTCATTTAAAGTCTTTTTATTCGGAATCTTTTCATTGAAGCCTTACATTTTAATGCTTTCTTTACATTTCAAACACTTTACATTTCAGAAAACTGTCATACTTTTCATGCCTTTATCTTCAAGTTTTATCTTTCGAACGCCTATTTTTACTTAAAGTCATTTTACAGATTTCTTGCATTAAACGCTTTCTTCGTATTTCGAATCTTTTACGTTCCAGAACATCTTTTACATTAACTGTTTTTATAATTCGAAGCCATTTACTTGTCTTTTATGAATTTTATATGTCTTTACAATTAACATTTATTCATGCAATTTAGTTTTCGCGTACATATATTTTGATTACACCTTTAGATCTTTAAAGAGAGAAATCGAAATAAGTCAAACACCTACACAACACTCTAAATACCAACCATGAATATCTGTTCAATCATGAGAGTTACCCTAATGACCAACAAGTCCTAGGATCAATCTAGTCGATCCCGCGAGTTACCAGAGAAATTGAATAACAGTCAGTAAGTTTATTCGATAGTTTGGAAGACTAGCGGTTGTTTACCAGAAATCACTGGAAACATCGGGTCGTTTATGCATAGTATCTTTTGACTATGTCTGCGTTCGCAGGGTGTGGCAAATCATCACCGTCCATGGTGGTTAATATCATTGCCCCACCAGAAAAGATGTTTTTGATCATAAATGGCCCTTCGTAAGTAGGAGTGCATTTGCCCCTGGGATCACTTTGCGGCAAGATGATCCGCTTGATTACAAGATCCCCGACTTGATATACCTGGCGCCTGACTTTCTTATTGAATGCCTTGATCATCCGTTTCGGATACGCCTGACCATGGCAAATATCAGTAAGTCGCTTTTCATCAATCAAGTTAAGTTGATCAAGCCGGGTCTGAATCCAATCGTCTTCACTCAAACCAGCATCTTTCATGATTCTCAAGGAGGGAATCTGAACCTCGATAGGTAAAACAGCTTCCATGTCGTACACCAAAGAATAGGGTGTTGCCCCAGTTGATGTTTGTGCCGTGGTATGGTACCCGTGTAGAGCAAACAGTAACATCTCATGCCAGTCTTTGTAGGTGACTGTCATCTTTTGAATGATCTTCTTAATGTTTTTGTTCACGACTTTGACAACACCGTTCATCTTAGGCCGATAGGGAGATGAATTATGATGTTGAATCTGGAACTGCTTGCACAAGGCGGTAATCATGGTATTGTTCAAATTTGTATCGTTATCAGTGATGATCCTGTCGGGGATACCATACCGGCAAATGAGGTTCTGCTTGATGAAGCGGGCAACCACATTCTTTATAACGGAGGCGAAGGAAGCTGCTTCGACCCACTTGGTAAAGTAATCAATGGCCACCAGGATGAAATGGTGCCCATTGGATGTTGTAGGCTTGATCTCTCCAATCATGTCAATTCCCCACATCGTGAATGGCCAAGGAGATGTTAAGACATTGAGAGGAACTGGAGGTATATGTACCTTGTCTGCATAGATTTGGCATTTGTGACAAGTACGGGAATGTTGATGACAGTCAGCTTCCATGGTGGACCAGTAATAGCCTACCCGTAAAATCTTCTTAGCCATCATATGTCCGCTTGAGTGGGTGCCAAAGGTACCATTGTGTAGTTCAGCCACGATCTGCTCAGCTTCAACCTTGTCCACACAATGGAGCAGAATGCAATCATGATTGCGCTTGTATAGGATGCCATTGCTTAGGAAGAACTTAGCTGAGAACCTCCTTAAGAACTTTTTATCATTGACTGAAGCTCCTTCAGGGTATTCTTGTGCTTTGAGATACCTTTTGACGTCATGAAACCACGGTCGGTCCACTACTTCTTCGATATTAATCTCATGACAATGTGCAAGTTCGTCCATTCTTTCAATGGTGATTTGAGGAGCCTCATTATCCCAGTTAAGTTTAAACATGGATGACATTGTAGCTAGCGCATCTGCTAGCTGATTCTCTTCTCGCGGGAAGTGCTCGAAGGTAATCTGCTCGAAGTGTGGTAACAATGTCAGGACATGTTCTTTGTAAGGGATGAGGTTTGGATGTTTAGTATCCCACTCTCCTTTGATTTGACTGATAACCAAAGCTGAGTCCCCAAATACAATCAATGATTTGATTCCCAAGTCAATAGCAGCCTTGAGTCTAAAGATACAAGCTTCATACTCGACCATGTTGTTGGTGCAGCTGAAGCAGAGTCTGGCGATGAAAGGTGTATGGCAACCTTCTGGAGAAATAAGTACCGCGCCGATACCGTTTCCAAGTGCGTTGGAGGCACCATCAAAGTACAGAGTCCATCAGGATCCTTGTTCAGGTCCGTCATACGGTCTGTTTTCTTCAATGTTGCTCAAAGTCATGATATCCTCTTCGGGGAAGTCAAACCTCATGGATTGGTAATCTTCGATAGCTTGATGGGACAGATGATCGGCTAGCACACTCCCCTTTATAGTTTTTTGGGTCGTGTACCGTATATCATATTCGGTGAGGATCATCTGCCATCTAGCGATTCTTCCGGATAGAGCAGGCTTCTCGAAGATGTATTTGATTAGATCCATCTTAGAGATCAGTAAAGTGGTATGTGTCAACATATACTACCTTAGCCGGCGAGCAGCCCATACCAAAGCGCAATAAGTTTTCTCGAGCAGTGAGTATCGGGTCTCACAGTCGGTAAACTTTTTGCTAAGGTAATAAATGGCATGCTCTTTTCGGCCAGACTCGTCATGTTGGCCCAGTACGCACCCCATTGAATTCTCCAGGACAGTCAGATACATGATTAACGACCTTCCTTCGACGGGTGGCATCAAGATAGGAGGTTCCAGCAAATACTCCTTGATTCTATTGAAAGCAACTTGACAGTCATCATTCTATTTAACCATCTGATCTTTCTTCAACAGCTTGAAGATTGGCTCACAGGTAGATGTTAGGTGAGAAATGAACCTTGCAATGTAGTTTAGGCATCCCAAGAAACCTCTGACCTCCTTCTCAGTGCGAGGGGCAGGCATTTATTGTATAGATTTGACTTTGGTAGGATCAACCTCGATGCCTTTGTTACTGACGATGAATCCTAAGAGTTTACTGGACCTGACTCCGAAAGTGCACTTGTTAGGGTTCAGTCTGAGCTTGTACTCTTTCAACCTGACAAACAGCTTTTGTAGATGGTCGAGGTGTTCTTCTTCTGTCTGTGAACGGGCTATCATGTCGTCTACGTAGACTTCAATCTCATGATGTATCATGTCATGAAACAAAGCTACCATGGCTCGCTGATAGGTTCCCCCAACATTCTTCAGTCCGAATGGCATCACTTTAAAACAGAACGTACCCCACTGTGTAACAAAAGTAGTTTTCTCCATGTCTTCAGGGGCCATTTTGATCTGGTTGTACCCTGAAAATCCGTCCATGAAAGAAAATACCCTATGCTGAGCTGTATTGTCAACCAAGATGTCAATGTGCGGTTGTGGAAAGTCATCTTTAGGGCTAGCCCTGTTTAAATCTCTGTAATCCACGCACATTCTGACTTTGCCGTCCTTTTTAGGCACAGGCACAATGTTAGCAACCCATTGTGGATAGGAAGTAACAGCAAGGAAGCCAACATTGAACTACTTCATCACTTCAGCTTTGATCTTTTCAGACATGTCAGGCCTCATGCGACGAACTTTCTATTTAATTGGTGGGCAGTCTTCTCTTGTAGGGAGTTGGTGAACCACAATATCTGTATCCAGTCCCGACATGTCTTCGTAGGACCAGGCGAAGATCTCAACATATTCATTCAACAACTGAACTAAGCGTTCCTTGACATTTGGCTCTAGGTTGGCACCCACTTTAACTTCTTTTCTGTCTGCCTCTGTTCCCAAGTTGATAGTCTCTAACAACTCCTCGTGAGGTAGAATAGCCCTTTCTTCCTGTTGCAGCAGTCTAGCCAACTCTCCAGGCACTTCATAGTCTTCATCACCTTCGTATTCGGCATGATTGACCAGATCTTCAGAGTCACTGAAGGCCATAGAAGAATTGTTACCCATGGAATCCGGGGTGGATGGGTACCTGCATTTTATGAGCGTGGGTGTGTGTAAGGGATAGCCACCTTTAAACAAATAAAATGTAAAAAGAAAGATAATGAACATAAAAGTTTATATATGAAAACGTCCATGATTCATTAAAATGGCATATGAAGATGGAAAATCAAACCCTTACAAATGGACCTATGTACCTCGGGTAAGGCACAAGGTTAAAAGTGTACGAATTGTTTAGGAATTATTACAAACCAACAGAAAATGTTCGAAAGATAAATTACTGATTGATGAAAGTAATGGGAACAAAATCCTTTGGCTCCCAATTACATAGTCCTCCCTCAACGATCGGGAAAATTCAATCTTCAAAGTTGCTCTCATCTTCACCATCCTCCAAAGCATGAACTTCATGATGGGTGATCTTCAATGGTGGCCCTCCAGCCTGGGAGCGGCACACAGCCTTTTGAGCAGAAGCAGTGAAACCCAAGCCGAACTTATCTGTCTTGTAAGGAAAATCTGGAAGATGACCCCATACTGTGTTTCCTCCTTCCTCAATCACAGCCTTTGCATCTTTAAGGGATGACATTCGGGACACAGGTTTGGTAATGATGGGTACAAAAGGCACTGCTGCAACTTCCTGAGCTACCTCCTCAAAATGCTAAAAGGGTTTTTTGATGAATTCACCATCCAATTCCACATAGCGGAAAGAATTAAGATGGCTTATCATGTATTCCTCTTCACCGCGAACTGTCACAATTTTCCCCTGGACAGGGTACTTAAGCTTCTGATGCAGAGTAGATGTAACGGCTCCAGCATGATGAATCCAGGGCCTTCCCAACAAGCAAGAGTAGGAGGGACGGATGTCCATGACATAAAATGTGGAGTTGAAAGTTTCCGTACCCACCTTAATCGGGATGTCCACCTCCCCGTGGACCATCCGCTTAGAACCATCAAAGGCTCTTACAATGATGTTGCTGGGCTTCAAAATTAGACCTTCACAATCTAGTCTGTCCAATGCCTTTTTTGGCAAGACATTTAAAGACGACCCGGTATCAACCAGAACGTGAGCTAAAGTAGTCTCTATGCATTCCACCGAGACATGCAGAGCGTCATTATGCTTTCTCCCCTTAGATGTTAAATTGGCATCGGAGAAGCCAAGACCGTTGTCGGCTGTTAGGCTAGCTACACACTCCTGGAACTGGTCCGCGGAGGTTTCCTGAGGCACGTGGGCTGTCTTCAAGAATCTGATCAAAGCTTTGGCATGAGCTTCAGAACAGAGCAACAGGGCCAGCATAGAGATTCTTGAAGGGGTTTGCCCCAGTTGTTCTACGACATCATAGTCGCTTTTCTTAATTATTTTTAAAATTTCCTCCATTTCCTTTTGAGTGGTCTCGGGGATGACCAAAGGCTGAGCCCTCGTCCTGACGGGCGCTTCTTGGATCCCCTTACCTTTATCAACAGCAACAACAGAGGGTACAACTACTGGAGTAACAACTTCTTCAATCACTGGAGTTCTCACAGATATGTTGACCAGCACAGGAGTAACCTTAGAAGCATTTGAGGGTCCGAAGATCGCCCTTGGAGGAGAAATCTCTGGAGGGAAAATTCTTCCACTGCGGGTGATTTTACTCGTCCCATCAATATTTCCTATGTCAAAAGTCTCTTCATCGAAACTTTCTTCAACTGATTCGATCTGCTTAACACCGTGGTAGAAGATATCTCCTCCATAATTCCACGTTATTGTTTTGTTTGACTTGTATGGGATAGGCCCCGACATAGTTATCTTCAGAGGTACAATCTTTGGATCGGATGTAATCTTAACAGGTCTTTTAGAGACCTTGGAAAGATTGGCGGAAATGGTGATTATAGCAACATCTTTGACAGGAGACGGTATAACAGGAGTTTCCTCAAAGAGGATTTCTTGATTATCCATTAGGCATTGGATGCCTAACTTCAACAGCAGACAGTCGGATTGTAAGGACGAACAAAGGTAGCAATCTTTTTCACAGCCCGGGAAAATCCCGGCTTTCAACAGATTCATCTTGATTATTGGTAATGGAGTCATTAAGTCATCAACAGTAGCAACATAAAGATCTTCTTCAACAGCATGGACATTATGACCATGTTTTGGCATTGGAGCGGATATCACATTAGGCTTTTCGGGGGCGTCGAATTCCACCTCTTTGGCATCTATCAAGTCTTGGATCTTATTCTTGAGGGCCCAACAATTGTTGGTGTCGTGCCCCACGCTATCTGAATGATAGGCACACTTGGCGTTGGCATGGTAAAAAGGAGAAGTTGTATTCGGATTTTGCGGTGCCTCTCTCAGGGTTGTAAGGTTTAACTTTAAGAGATGGGGGAGAACCTGGGCAGGCGTCATGTTTATTTTGGTGAACTGCCTAGCAGGCCTTTCTGCTCTTTGTTGGTTGGTCCTAGGTTGATTTCTTCTAGGCTGATCAGCTGTAGTCTTTTGAATCATTACAGCCCCCACCGTTGGCCGGCGCTCAACTCTTCCTCGACCTCTTTGAGAGTAGACAGCTGACACCTCTTTCTTGGCTGGAAAGGTCTTCTTGATAGCAGCGGAAGCAGATGCATCCTTTTGAATTTTACCGTTCTTGATTCCAGCTTCAACTCTTTCACCAGTCAGAATTAACTCGGTGAACCCCGCAGACGAACTTCCGATCAAGTGATTAAAGAATGGACCTGACAGGGTCCCCAAAAACATATCCACAAGCTCTCTCCCAGACAATGGTGGCTGCACCCTTCCATCCAAGTCCCTCCATTTCTGGGCATACTCCTTAAAGCCTTCATTGGAGACCATGCCCATACTCTATAATTGAGTACGAGTAAGGGCTAAGTCCGCATTGTATTGATATTGTCTGTAGAAGGCAACCGCCAAATCCTCCCAATTATGCACATCAGATCTCTCAAGCTGGTAGAACCAATCTAATTGCGTACCCGACAAACTATCTTGAAAAAAGTGGACCCACAGATCCTTATCAGAAGAATGAGGTTGGATCTTTCTGACGTAAGACCACAGATGCATCTTTGAACAAGATAAACCATCGTATTTAGAAAATGTAGGCACCTTGAATTTAGGGGGAATCATAATCCCAGCAACCAACCCTAGCTCTTCGAAGTCCAGCCCAGGCACTCTTTGTACCTCCATGGCAGCCAGACACTCTTCCAAATTCTTGTACTTGTCGTCTGCAGGAGGGTACTGCTGCTCAGAGTAGTCTTCATCCTTTTCTTCTTCTTCTTCTTCTTCTTCCTCAGACTCGGAGGGCACTGCAGCTCCCTTTCCCTTTCCTACCCCTTCATCAGATGTTGAGGGGGAATCCAGGACCCTTCTAGCTTGGTTCTCAAATCTTCTTCCCATAGTAGTCACACCAACTCTTTTCTTTTTCTTTTTCTCCTTTTCCTTTTCCTTTTTCAGTAGTGCTTTAAGATCCTCCTGACCCTTTGCCAAGGTCATGAGTAGTTGTTGGAACTGTGAATTCTACGCTTGTAGATCTTTGACCGTCTGCTCTATATCCATCTTGCTGAAATAAACAGCAGAGAGATAAGGAAACCTGGTGTGAAGACCTGCTTATGCATATGATGAATGATATGTTATTCATGTAATGCATTCAAGGATTCAGAAATTCAAATTTGTTCTAAACAAAAAAGAACGCACGTCATATTAATAAGATAGAATTGGTTAGTACATAAGTGCCCCATGGGCAAAATAATACAAAATTCTAAGGTAAAAAGACGTTGCGCATCCTCTTCGGTGCGATGTAGTTGTTGAGAGTCTGCTCTTCATGGAGTCGACGAGTAAGTTCCAAAACCTTCTTCTCACTGGCGTAGAAGCTGACTTCAAAAGTGTTTTGTTCTTCCTTGAGCTGTATCCAACTCTTTTTCAAATCTTCCAATGATGTTGGCTTGTCAGGATGTAGGAGGGTGTATGGAACCTTTCCTTCTATAACAGGCTCTTTGATCATCGGGAGAATGTAGGGGTAAGGCATCATAAGACTCTGGGCGCGGGTTTGTACCCACTTGAGGTAAGGCTCAAGGGGGATGGAATTCTTGTGTCCCGGTGTCTTACTGTCTACCTTGTTGGGCATCCTCCAAGCTCGGATAAACCTTTGTCGAAGTCCTTGAGCGTCATTGTCGAAGTCAAAAACCAAGTCTGGAATCAGCATGCCATGAGGGTCATCCCTTCGGGCATACCCAAACTATCTCAAAGCCAAGCAGGGGTTGTAGGTAATGCCTCCCCTAATGCCTAGTAGAGGGACATTAGGAAATTCTCCACAACGATCAATGATGATGACATTTTCTCTGGACCGAGAACACCAATGAACATCAAAATGTGTAAGAGTCATCAATCGTTGTGACCACCTCAAGCCTTGCTCATTCTTCAAGACTGACTGGGGAAGGTGAGAAATAAACCACCTTGCTAGAAGAGGAGTACAACACATGAGAACACCTCTTTTCCTCATTGTTCGTGTGTAAAATGAGTGGAGGATGTCCCCAAGCAATGTAGGCACATGATTCTGAGATATGAAAATCTTGACAGCATTCACATCTATAAGCTGATCAGGGTTTGGGAACAAGACCAACCCATAGATGAGAAGTGCTACAATCTCCTCAAAAGCTTGCAGATCTAGAGAATTCCAGCAGTCTTGTGCCTTCTCAAACAGAAACTTTGCCAAGAAACCCTTGACACTACTTCTGGTTTCCCAATGACCTTTGATATCATATGGTTGCAAGTGTAAGGCTTGAGCAACATCTTCAGGCTTTGGCTCTCTTTCCGTACCGTTGTAGGGTAGTTGATGGAGAATAGGAATCCTCAGGAGTTGAGAAAATTCCTCCAAAGTAGGCACTAGTTGGTAATCAGGAAATGTGAAGCAGTGGTGTAGGGGGTCAAAGAACTGGAAGAGAACTTTCACCATGTCTTCTTCAATGTTGGAGTTGACCAAGTTGAGAGGTCTACCATGTCTTTCAGTGAAGGGAGAATTCTCTGGAATCTTGGAAGCAAGCTCCTTGAGTAGAGAAGGAATTCTCACAAGGTTGACCTGGATTGTTTTCCTGCAGAGTGAATCCATTACCTACAAAACAGGAACAAAGATGAAGATCCAAATCCTTGAAATGGTTAGTGGATGCATATGATGCTTTATGATGTTCATGATGTATGCACAAGTATATGTACACGTAATTCACACAAGTTCCTAGTTTCAGGCTTGCATGGGGTTTCATAGGTAAGTACCCTCTTGAAGTTTAGTTGGCTCAACCTGTCCTATAAATACTAACCAGGTTCTAAGGAGCTCAATATCACTGGATTATTTTCTGTGTTTATTGTTTCAGTTTAGCCACTTTACTGGCGACTGAAATATTCCAAGAAAACAACCCTCAATGAGTGTAGTATCGAGTATCTACCAACTTCGGACTGCACCAAAGCCGGTCATCTCACTACCCATAATAAGGACAAGATGGCCTAGTAAAGGTTCTAAAAGTCCATTAGTGCTTCATGACATCACTCAGCGGCCCTGTATTCTCTTTGATTGACTCAAAGGCTACCGGTACCCACAAATATGTCGCACTAATATAGCTATTGCTTCAACCATGTCGATATATCCCGCACAGTTTCCACAACGTATTGCTATTTACCTATGAATGTTTCCCAAATTCGGGTAGAGGATTTCAAACTCAAACAATAGAACCAAATGTAAAACAATCAAAACAAACAAGGTAAGCATGTAAAGGTGATCTAAACCCTAAGGTAACCCCACTTTCATTCTTAATTCCCCAGCAGAGTCGCCAGTTCTGTGATACGGTGGGAGAACTGACTTGAGGTTTTGCGTTTGTGTTCGCAAATGTTTCGGTTTAGCAAGAGTCGCCACCGACTTTTTATTTTATCCAAAGGAAAGGTCAAAAAGCACAGGAAAGACCTTTGAGATGTTTTCTTGGGTTCGGGGGGTAGATTATGAAAAGGGAAGGTGCTAGCACCCTTTTCATCCATGGTTTTCCATGGGCTCTTAGTTACTTGTTTAGATCACTTGCTTTTGCTTTTCAATTGTTTGAAATGGTGCTTTGTGTGTGGTTTTGAAAATGTTTTGAAAATAGGCCTTTTGTCTAGGCAACCTTTGTAATGATTCTTGTTTGAATGTATACAAAGGTGTATTGTCTTTTAAAAAATGTTTCAATGTTTGAAAGTTTGTTTTGGGAAATGTTTTGAAATTGTGTTGTGATGTGTTTTTGAAAATAACAAGGATGTTTGTAAGTTTTGTTCAAGTAACTAAGAGTTGTATACCCTACCTACTCAAGAGTCTTTCCTACACATTTTTAACCCTTTTACATTGTTGTTTTACCATTGTATTTGGTAAACAACCTTGTATTTGGATGTTAAACGGGACAGGCGCGGGTCATCGTATTGACCATGATAGCAATAGTGTTAAATATCTTAGCAAGTTTTTTTGTTTGAGGGACTAGATCATTTTGTATAGGCAACCAAGATAGCGTCATCGAGGGACTATGATCTTTTGTTTTGTTTTTGTTTTTCCAAGATACTCAAGCATGCATACCATGACCATTTTAAAGGCAACAAGTGGATGAAACCCTAGGGGTGCATGTGTGCATTGTGTTGTCAATTTACATGCTTTTATGTCTTGTATTAGGTCTAGCTATTTGTTTTAATTTTGGATATTGCACACAAACCCTAATCTATATCATGGCATATTTGAAAGCAATAAATGCGTAAAAGTAATCTAAGCTATTACAACATTGATATGGGGAGGGGGATACAATTTTGAATATGGGATTATTTGCAAGAAATTAAAACCCTAAGATTATTACAAACAAATTAAATTCTTTGTTCAAATGATAAATAAACAATATTTAAATAGACAATTAAATAAATATGCAATATATTATAAATATGCAAAAAAAATGCTTTTGTATTATTTTTATATATATAAAAATAGAATATTTAATGCATTAAAAATAATAAAATAAAAGATTATTTTTATTAAGGGTGGAAACCCTAATTTGTTTTAAGAATATATATATATATATATATATATATATATATATATATATATATATATATATATATATATATATATATATATATATATATATATATATATATATATATATATATATATATATATTGAAATTCCTGGTATGTCACAGACTCAGGATGTCTAATGAAATGTTAAGACATCTGATCTGACATTAAGCGCTGTACAGGTAGAATAGGCTGTACTTTTGATATCAGTTCTACAACAGACACTGAACTATCATACCAGAACCTGCAACACCTTTGACAAATGCAGATTCTGATTTACTGAAGTTCAGAACAGTTAAGGTTAATCATATACATTGATGTCATGAAGAATGCTGAGACATCAAACAAATAACCAATGCAGAAAGTAAATAACGCACAGAATTGTTCACCCAGTTCGGTTCAACCAACCTACATCTGTAGGCTTCCAAGCCAGGGATAAAGTTCACTATTAGTAGTATCAATTCAAAGACCCTACAGCCAACACACCCGTTGACAGCCTTCTCACTTAATCACTACCCAATGACACTTTTACCTAAGATCCAATCCTAGATATGAGACCCCTCTCACTCCCCCTCAATCACCGTAGTGATAACTTTCTACAGTACATAAACTGTTCAGAAGATACACTTCCATTACACATCTTGATCATGCTTAAAAGCTTCAATCAAGTACAATGCATACATCCTCTAACCTACAGGTTTCAAGGAGTATGGTGACCATCCCACAGCCCGGGTGGTTCACAACAAAACTAGCCCTAAAATATTACATCTTGTCAATACTCGACCTACTCAAATTAGGTTACAATGCTTCTATTTATAACCCTTTTTACCCAACTGGATTTGGGCCTTCATATGACAGCAATGCAGCTTTAACGACCTGCATAAAGTAAGTAGAAAACTTCTGCTGTAAGTTAGGTCTTCCATCGAGCTTTTCTCCTTATCCTTAGCTTCTGATTGAATCTTCTAGGGCTCCACATATGCCTTCAATTTTCGCTACTTGTTATGCATTCTATTTGGCAGAATATTCTGCATAACTTCAGGAACAGAACTGCATCAGACTTTGACAGTTCAGTAGCTTGATGTCTGGTATGATGTTATGACATCTCTTGAGACATGTTGTTCCAGATGTTGATTCAACACAACATGTTTAGGCATTTACAATAGGATTTTCAGGCTGTTCCTATTGTACATTACATTACATTATTGTTGTTACTATTTGTTTTACAAGAAATGAGCCAATCCTAAACGAAGGCACTTACAATCTCCCCCTTTGGCAAATTTTGGCTAAAACAAATACAACAATAAAAGTGTTCAGGATACACACAGAAGGATGTCTTGACATTGATCTTGACATCTTTGGTTGTATCCACACTAACCATTCAGGACCTCTTGAAGCATAGGAGGAAGAGGATGCACCTCATTCCCTTTTAGACCACGAACCATTTCTTGTCACTGGTGGTGGAAAAAGAGGACCGTGGGAGATAAACTATCCTTTCAGAGGCATCAGAGAACCTTTAAGGAGTGACCAGAATATCTCCCTTGTAACTCAGAACACAGGTCACAACTGTGTTCATAACTCAGATCACAAGTCACAAAGAAATTCACGCCATTTGAATTTCTGCTGAATTTGTGACAAGTCTTTGTGATCAAAATTTTGAGTAGCTGCTGCAACGAGGACAATGTCAAACCGTAACAGTACTCCTTTACTCCTTTCTCCCCCTTTTTGGCCAAAAATTGACAAAGAAAGCCCTCACAAAACCAGATCCAAGAACAGTTTTCCCAGATCAGTACAAACCCCATGATGGTTGTGAGAGAAAAGAATGCGTGACAGGAGGTTATATAAGGAGATAACCGGTTCAAGAAGATGGCAATATAAAATCTTGGTCAAGGATACCTGTTAAAGTTGTTGTATGTTTCAGACTGACTGTGCATGAAATTTAGACGCATTTGTTTGTTTCTGCCAAAAGAACCAGTCCTAATACATGCATAAGTTTAGGTCAAAGCAATTCCTGAATAAAATCAGCCTTTGACCGACTTTTAAGGTTGAAGATTCTTTTGGGAAACAGAATACCAAATATAGCTCCTGAATAGCTACAATTACGTGGTGAAGTTATTTTCCACGTGTTCTTCTTGATTTCCCCAAGGTTGCAATGTCGTTGGTAATGTCATGACACTTACTTAGACATTCTTCAACAACAGCAGCCTTCTTTTTACTTCTCTCAGTTAGGCACAGAGAAGGACACTTTAAACAGCCAGTAGCAAGAGACTAGTAGCATTAAGCATGGCCATCAATCATGCTTTCTTAAGTGTTGCTGAGATCCACCACAATTACTTTCTACCTTCTTCCAGACACAAAATAAGGAAGGAGGGAATAAACCAGAAGACTCCAAAATGCTTCACAAGACATCACAGATTAGCTCTAATACACAAAATTTAGATGCCACTTCAATTTCTTGTAGTAAAAGAACCCCTTGAACATATGCTGAATATATCAGATTTCTGATTTACCAGACCAAGTTGTTATTGATAAGATCTGAATCTTCCAAATTGCTCCAAAAGTATCAAAACTGCCACTTATGAGATTTTTAAGAATCTCTGAGATTTTCTTCCTAAACCCAGACAGATAACAAGAGCAATTCTTCAATCTCCTGATGTTGAGACATTATTCATGACTTCACTTAGAAGTTCACAATGTCATATTATCAGAACACATAAACATCAGCATACCACCGTCCTCTTCTGACTTCTGATCTTCAGATTAAGTCCAACAATACACATACAAAGTCTCCCTTCAATGTATATTGTAATTGGGGAAAGTGCAACACTCAGTGACTCCCCTTGTTAATGCCAATCAAAACTGTAGCGTGGAAACCAGTAGCACTAGCTCTGAGGTGGTAACTTCAAGCACCCTGAACTAGTCTTAGAACAGTAAGGACATCTCTGATTCATGACTCTCTGGATGGCTGAGAAATCATGTAGCCATAGTCTGAAACCAACCTCCAACCTTCTTAGTGTGCTTACAAGCTTTACTAAGATTCATACTTTCTAGAAGGATTATCCTTTGATCATGTCATCCTTCTGTATAATATATTTACTAGTAGTTGCTAATACTAGTAAATTCTTCAGACCACAACAGTAGTTATGCATTGTTAAGCATACTACTTTTAAACGCAAGTAGAATCTACTTATTCCAAACCAACAATAGAACTGCCACACTAGAATATTAAGATTCACAGTCCCAAGTCTCTGCCACAAACTTCTAACAATAATGATGTTACAGCATGAACCTATCTGCTTGGGTTCTGAAGTTAACATCCAGGGGATTGATGCCCTTTTATATTCCCCATAAGAAAGGTATGATTACTCACCAGAATACTCTTAGAGAGAAATAAACTTTCTACCAAGTTCTGAGAAATAGGTTCAGAATACAGCCTTGCATGCATATTATACAAACACTTAGTCTCCCTAATGAATACTTAGTCTCCCGTCAAAGTATTCATTATTAGTTAGTGTTGTACCCCAAAATTTGCCCTCCCATATTCATCAAGAAATTGCCAAGTCAAGGTCACAAGATTCCCCCAGGGTTGTGCAGCTCAACTGTCTCCTATACAGTCAAAACTAGTGTTTGAGTTCTGGTCAAGCAAATGAACTTTTCAAAGGCCCAATCAAGTCTCATATGCCTACAAATGTGGTCAAACATCCTCATGTCAAGTTTCAAGGCATTCAGCTCAAAATTGCACAGTCAAAACCCTAGATTGCACTACAGTCAACTGTAGGGGCAAAATGGTCATTTGACAGTCAAAAGTTCAAATTTTTGGTCAACATATCATTTTGAAGCCACAAACATCATTTGATCAATGCTTGATCATGATTCTCAAAGTTTGGCTCAGAAATCATCAAAGATGCAAAAGTTGCTATATTTGGACAGCTGAAAAAGTCAACTGAAATTGACCAGGGCATAACTTTCACATGGATTATCAGAAAAATTCCATCCAAAGCTCATTTTGAAGAGAAAGACATTTCCTACAATTCATCTTCATGTTCCAAGTCCAAGAAATGCTCTCACAAAAAGTTATCAATTTCAACATTATAGGTCATTTTCAAAAGTCAACAAAAAGTGACTTTAAGTCAAAGGCCATAACTTGAGATTGGTAAATCAAAATGACATGGGACCAAAGGCATTGGTTAAAGGACTCAAAGACCTTTCCAAAATGTCCAAGAACATGTGAAAATCTTAAAAATTGAGCAAGTTATGCCTTGTGGAAGTTGGGAAATTTTTGGGAATTTTGAAAAGTCAACATTGATGCAAAAGGCCTAAAAATGCAAATGGGCCCATTTTTCTTCCAAGTTTCTTCATGCCAAGCCTATGCACGACCACTAGGCCCAAAGGGAAGTATTTTCATATTTTTTAATTATTTATTTGAATTTATATTAATTTATATTCATTTAAATCATTTTAATACATGAAAAATATAAACCTAACCTAAAAAAATCTTTTTATGCACATTCCAAGGTCAATATTTCGTGCACTTCTTAATTAAGCAAGTTTTGATGAGAATAGATCAGATTTGAACCAAAATGCACATGGAAAAGATTGGAAAAGATATTAAGCAAATCAAATCTTCAAACAATGAATTCATGAGATTTTGTTGGTTTTTGTTGACCTAGAAGCCTCACTATATGATCAGGAACACAACCCTAAGCCAAGGAGACTGGAAGCTGCGCCCAAACAAGCCATTGCATATTGAAAATTTCTCTTAAAAACTCAAATCTGAAAAGTGCCTTAGAGGTCGATTCAAGCTTCCCAAACCTATCCCAAAAGCTTCAGTGGCAATTACTGGACACATTCCAATCATTAGCATCAACTCAGACCTCAAGAATTGGTAACGAGACCTGTGACTGTACAACAAAAAATTCTTAAACGCATATCATAATTTAAGCATCTTTCTTGAGTTTTATTTGTGGATTCATGATTGTTGTTTTGTTCTGATGCTAACCATGCCAATGAATTTCGTTTTTGTGCAATACACGTGATTTCACCATTAACGAGCATTAGGGTTTTTCAGTTTTGGAATTAGGGGTTTCCAGGTACGGCAAAATTGGACGTTCCCAACACCATGGTCGTATTCAGGGCATGGAGACGAAGAAGAATGCATCCTCGCGCCTAATTTATGTTGAGAAACGAGCTAATCGCTATTTTTTGTAAACTGGCCTAATGCAACGTTTCTAAAACCGTTGCTGTATGCTTATGTTTCAGAAAAAATAAAAAAAAGGGATGAAGACGATGATGCGTTGGCAGGCCCTGGTTGGATGTTTCAAATTTACGCGCGTTTTGCCCATTATGCGTTGAGTTTGCTTTTTGTTATTTGTTTGATATAATACATTAAATAAAACGTAATGGCTCAGCTGGCAAGAACTAATACATGCAACCTTCAAGACCTGGGTTCAAGTCCCAGGTCTGGCAAAATTTCACTATTATTTTTCAACGCGTATTCTCATGCAGGCATAATATGAGGACTCACCATACGTCTTCAAATTGGACCATACACGCGTCCAAAATAATCAGATCAACGGCCAAGAATCCCAGGGACACCTACGCCTAGTCAACGTGTCATACACGATCCAGGAAAGTCAGCAAGTTGCAAGCTTAATTGGGCCAGGCTTCTCAAATCTATGCCTCCTGAATTGGGGACTACACCCCCCCCTGGTTTGCCTTATTATTTTTATTTTTATTCTTTCTTTAATTTTTCTTTTTTTATTTCTTTTATTTTGATATTTGTTTTAATTAATTATTTTTAACAAAACATAAAAACATTCAAAAATCAGAAAAGACCAAAAATAATAATTTTTATATTATAATTATTTTCATAAAAAATGCTTGTAATTATTTAGCTTTAATTTAGGTTTATTGAATATTTTTCATAATAAAAAATCAAAAAAATAGAATTTAGGTTTAATGACTTTTATTTCTTTTTTATTTTTCCCCTTTTTTCAGAATAATAATATTGTTTATTTATTTTCATAAATTAAAAAATGTACATAAAAATTTTAGGTTTAATTTAGATCTTAATTTAATTTTTCATAATAAATAAAAATATTAGGATTAGGGTTTGCCGTTTAATTTAATTTCAATTAACTCCTTTTTCTTTTAAATCTTAAAAAACACAAAAATACCAAAAACATTTAATTTTTTTTCATTTTTTTTAATTCCTTATTAATTTTAATTGTTTGTAAAAGGGTTCAACGCCCTAGTTTTTGTTTCAATTTCTTTATTTCGCGCATCTATTTTATAATCGTTTAAATAATTATGTAAGTGCCCCAAAGCATTGTAATTTACTTTTCGCACTTTTATTTACTTCGCATTATTTATTTTTCAGTCAAATCGGGTCCAGTTTAATTTTGGCGATGTGGACCCGCGCCATTTGTAATAGCCTTAGAATTTACTTTCCCGCAAATATTTCTTAACTGTTAAATAAGCATGCAAGAATGAATGACTAAAATAAAAGCAACGCGTAGAACACCAATTAACATGACAAGACGAATACAAATGAATATGACACACGAATCGCACACACCACCCCTAGGGTACGCCTCACTGTTGCCTTTCGAAAGGTGATCGTCGAGTAGAGGATGTCTTAGTAAGTCCTCATGATCCGGGAACCTGGCATGAGGGTAGCTTCTAAGGTGTCTTCCTATTGCTCTGGTGATCACCATGTCCCGAACCTCGAATTGACCCGAACACCTCCAATAGTGGTGCTACCTACCTCTCAATGGTGGGATGGCACTACTTTAAGGACATTTACACAGACGAATTCCTTAGGGTAGGTAGGTTCTCAAGGATACTTGCTCTAATTTCAAAACAAATCAAAAATACTTTTCACACCAACACTTTTCAAAAGCTTTCAAAACAAATTTTTCAAACACTCTGACGTATGAGTCGAACTGAAATTTTTTTCAAAGAAACTTTTTTTAAACCCACATTGAAAAGCAAACAAGCAATTTTGAAAACACATTGAGAAAGTATCTAAGAGCCCATGGATAACCATGGATAGAAAGGGTGCTAACACCTTCCCTTTCTATAACCTACCTCCCGAACCGAGAGCAATCTCTATAAGGAATTTTTCTGTGCTTTTGTCCTTTCCATTTGGAGAAAATAAAAGACGGTGGCGACTCTTGCTTCCGCGACATTTCGCGAACCAGCGTTAAACAGTCAGTTCCAGATCCACCGATCACAGAACTGGCGACTCTGCTGGGGACTAACTTAAAGTGAGGTGTACCTTAGGGCTAGCTTATAACTATGTTTTCAATTGTTTTCCTTGTGTGCTTTAAATTGTGGGTTGCTTGGGAGTTATATAGATCCTAAACCCGGATCTGGGGGATACCTTTCTTAGAAAGTAGCAACAAGACTGTGAGGGAACTGTGCGGGGTATACCGACATGGTTGAAACAGTCTGCTACGTTGATGTGGCACTTTGGTGTGTACCGGTAACCCTTGAGTTCAGTCAAGGAGAGTACGGGGCCTCCGCGTGGTGTCGTGAAGCATCAACAGACCTTAGGAACCTTAATTGAACTATCTTGGCCTCTTTAGGGTAGTGAGATAACTGACTTTGGTGCAGTCCGAGGTTGGTTGATACTCGATACTACGCTCAATTGAGGGTTGCTTTCCTGGAATATTTCGGTCGCCAGTTCAGTGGCTAAATCGAAACGATGAACAATGAGAGCAATCCCGTGATATTGGGACCCTTAGAACCCGGTTACTTTGATTAGGACAGGTATGAACCCACCAACTTCAAGAGGGTACTACCTAGACCCCATGCTGGCCTAAACCTAAGGGCTCTCTCTTGTGTGACTTGTGTGCCTTTGTACTTGCCTACTTGCATGCTTGTTAGCTGACACATGAACTACTTGCAGGTTGTTTCAGTCCTTAATTAGGGCTCATAACAGGGTTACTGACATCATCCCATGCATACCATAACATCATACCATTGCATACATCTTAACCCATTTCAAGGATCTCAAGGGCTTGTGATGCAGGTCATGGTGAATCAACTATCCCAGCAAGGGGCAGAGAGGATTTATTTTCCTCTAGCCAAGGTTGTCAGGGGCTATGACCCACTGGATATGGTGAGCTTTTGACCCTTGAAGAAGGACTCTCAACAGCATGAAGTACCTTCAATCAAGTTACCGGCTTTCAACTCTAACAAGTTTCTCTGTTTACCCCGCGAGGTCCTTGAAATCATTGCATGCATGTCATACATATCATTGCATAACAGGTACCCTTTCTCTGCAGGTTACTTACCTTCTTCGCTGTTTATTTCAGCCCGATCGTCATGAATCCTGAATCATCAGCTGAGCAGTCTATCAAGGCCCTCCAGGCTCAGAATGCCCAATTCCAAGGGCTAATCATGAACTTGACTCAGGGGCAGCAAGATCTGAAGGCTCTGCTATTGAAGAAGGAAAAGAAGAAGAAGAGGACTGTCTTGTTCAGCCCTAGACGCAGATCTGGGAATACACCGCAAGTCGAAACTGAGAGGACTACCCCATCTGTGGGGAAAAGCAGTCATCATGAGAGAGAGGTTCCCAGTCCAGTGGCCTCCGACAACGAGACAGATTTTGATGAAGAGCAGTACCCTCCTGCTGATGACAGATATAAGCAACTGGAGGACAGAATGAAAGCTATGGAGGTTCAACAGGTACCTGGGCTGGACTTCGGAGATCTGGGTTTGTCAACTGGTGTGGTTATCCCTCGCAAGTTCAAAGTACCACCCTTCTCTAAGTACGACGGGGCATCTTGTCCCAAGCTGCACTTAAGGTCCTATGTTCGGAAGATTCAACCCTATACGGTGGACAAGAATTTGTGGATCCACTTCTTCCAGGAAAGTCTTTCAGGGACTCACCTCGAATGGTTCTATCAACTGGATGGGACCAAGGTTCGTAACTGGGAGGAGTTGGCTACTGCTTTCTACAAGCAGTATCAGTATAATGCCGACCTTGCTCCTACGCGTACCCAACTCCAGGGTATGTCGCTAGGATCAAGTGAAGGTTTTAAAGAATATGCGCAGAAATGGAGGGATCTTGCTGGAAGGGTACAACCACCTCTGACTGACCGTGAACTTGTGGACATGTTCTTGGGGACCCTGTCTGGTCCATTCTTCAACCACCTCATTGGTAACTCATCTGCTGGATTTACCGACCTCATCCTGACCGGCGAAAGAATTGAAGCTGGTATCAAGAGCGGGAAAATTCAAGAGGCCACACCTTCTGATATTCATAAAAAGCCTTACACGGGAAAGAAGGAATCTAATGCTGCATACGGTCAAAAGGGTCGCCGTGATCAACATGCAGGGGCAGTCATGATCTCTGGTTCTGCACCACGCCGCCAACCACAGAGGGGAAACCAGCAAAGGCCGGACGGGCCTAAAAGGCAGTTCACCAACATTAACATGCCATGGTCGCAAGCACTGCAACATATGTTGAAGATGAACCTGATTGCAGTGATCAACCCTCCTGCCAATCCTAAGACCTCCTCTCCTAGCTACAATCCAGAAGCCAGATGCGCTTATCATTCTGATAGCCCGGGGCACGATACTGAGGACTGTTGGGCACTAAAGTACAAGATTCAGAACATGATCGACGCCAAAGAGATCGAGTTCGAGCCTGCCGAGACTCCCAACGTGATCACTGCTCCGTTGCCCAAACATGGCTAGGATTGAGAATTTTTTTGTTCATTTGAATTCAAGTTGTATTTTCCTTTCTTGTTCAGATAAACAATTATCATGTTAAACTCTTTTATTTCATGAATGCATTACACATGTCTGTCTTGATTTAATTATGTTTACTACGCTTAAAACTGCTTTCATATTTTTGCAATGGTCAACTCTTAATTGAAAATTCTAAACCTCTTGAGGGAGGATGACGAAAACGATACCACAATTTACAGTATGCTTTTGAACATACCCCGCTGATGAGGTACAGGCATTGTTTCAATCCCTAAACACTGGAGTTATAAGGATGATGATCCCTCGTCAACCCATCAGAGCCAAAGAAGTAGGAGTTTGTATTTTCGAAAATCAAAACCCTTAATCATAACCTGGGGCAGGGTAGTTCTCTCAGATTGATCCAAGTGCATAACGAATGGCACCAAAAAAGGTCCTTACAAAACAAAGAAAGACAGTGATGGTTCAGAATAATCATAAGGACAGGCAGTCATTACCAAAAAAAAATCATAAATGAAAAGCCCAAAAAGTCAAAACCAATAAAGAAGACTTACCAAACTGGGGCATCCCGCTGACTGTAATCCCGAAAAGGAAACAGTTCAGGCAAAAAAAGGAAAGGGATAACAAAAATAAAGAAAGAGGTCTCACAAACCCTCAACAAAAACAAAAATGACTGCCTAGTCAGAATAAATCATCAATGTCCGAACCATCACCGGAAAATCGGAGCAAGACTCAAACAAGGTCTAACGTATGATCAACTGAGTTTAGGTTTGGAGAATATCACGAAGAGCGGGTGGGTACAAATAATTTGAGCCTTTATCCTTTGTTTCTTAAACCGTGAACCAGGCCACGATACAACCCTTAAAAGTCCTAGCTGAAGCATGGGTTAGTTCGAAAGCATACTGTTACGAAGGTATCCCGACTCCTGAAGGTTTGCTGTAAAATATTGAGTTGACATCGCATTGTATTACAAAAAATGCATTTTCAAAATTCAAGACAGACATAGACTTTTGCATTCTTAAAATAACCTTGCTTGCATATGACTATTTGTTTGAACAGCAGGGAAATTCGCACGATGAACACCTTGTGAACAGAAGTACCTCCAATCAAGGGGCACAGTAGGAGCATTGCCCACTACCTGGGGCAGGGCAAAATACTTCCAACAGGGGCAACTCCCTACATTCTGAGAGCGTGGACATAGTCGAAAAAATAC
This sequence comes from Vicia faba, assembly GCA_948472305.1. Taxonomy (NCBI): domain Eukaryota; kingdom Viridiplantae; phylum Streptophyta; class Magnoliopsida; order Fabales; family Fabaceae; genus Vicia; species Vicia faba. The sequence continues at coordinate 1,120,616,250 of OX451740.1, forward strand.
TACGCACAATCAAAGACCCGCTAGGTTGACACACCTAGGCTAAAATAAGGGCTTCCCGGCAAACCAAAAGGGTTCGGGCAAAATGAAGGGATGAAATGAAAAAAACATGTACACCCGGCAAGTCGAAAACCTGAAAAGGCGGCTTGGGCAAAAATGGGTATCCCGGTGGACTGAAAACCCGAAAGGGCGGTCCAGGCAAAAGTTAGGGATTAAAGCGTACGACTATGTTCCGGTATCTCATCACTTGTCTACCCGAAGATTTGTCAACCCCTCACACAGGTATCCTCTTCCCTCACCTCCAAAGCAGGGGCAGTAATGAGTTATCCAGGCAATCCAACTGCCCTGCCAACCAAAGTACAATGGAAAGATCAACATAAGGATGATTACCATCTACCTTTACAAATGCCAGATCGTGGGTTAATATCCGAAACCAAACAGGACGATCATCCACTTAATCAAAATCATGCAACCCTACACCGGTTCCTTCTCAATTTTCAGAAGAAGTCTTACATGGACCTATCTCAAGATGACCTAACCCCGGTTCATCAAGAAGTTTTTACACAAACTTATCCAGGTAACCTAACCCCGGTTCCTCCAAAAGTCTTACATGGATTTAGCTCAAGATGACCTAACCCCGGTTCATCAAAAAGTTTTTACACAAACTCGTCAAGTAACCTTACCCCGGTTCCTCTAGAAATCTTACATGGGTTTATCTCAAGCAACCTCACCCCGGTTCATCCAGAAGTTTTACACGAACTTATCCCACAAGTAACCTAACCCCGGTTCATCAAAGTTTTTACACAAACTTATCCAAGTAACCTAACCCCGGTTCCTCCTGAAGTCTTACATGGACCTATCTTAAGATGACCTAACCCCGGTTCATCAAAGTTTTTACACAAACTTATCCAAGTAACCTAACCCCGGTTCCTCCTGAAGTCTTACATGGACCTATCTCAAGATGACCTAACCCCGGTTCATCAAAGTTCTACACAAACTTATCCCGAAGCAACCTTACCCCGGTTCGTCAAGAAATCTCACATGGATTTACCCCAAGGTAACCTAACCCCGGTTCCTCTAGAAGTCTTACATGGATTTAGTTTAAGATAACCTTACCCCGGTTCATCAAGAAATCTCACACGGATCTATCTCAAGGTAACCTAACCCCGGTTCCCCCAGAAGTCTCACAGGGACTCGTCTCCAGTAACCTTACCCCGGTTCATCAAGAAATCTCACACGGATCTATCACAAGGTAACCTAACCCCGGTTCCCCCCAGAAGTATGACATGGATTTATTTCAAGATAACCTCACCCCGGTTCATCAAGAAGTTTTACATGAACTTACCTCACCAAGCAACCCTACACCGGTTCCCCCTATTCAAGATGCAGTTTTACATGGACTCGTCACCCGGACACCCTACACAGGTTCTACCTTTCCAAGAACGCAGTTTTACACGAACTCATCATCAAAATAACCCTACCCAGGTTCCTTCTCCATTTCAGATGCGGTTTTACACGAGCTCATCAGCAGGCCACCCTACATAGGTTCCCTCTTTCAACCTACAGCATTACAGTTCAAAACTTCCCCAGAAGTCCAATCCAGTTTCCCCAGGAAAGTTGGAATTCATATCCCCAAGCAGTAAGCTTATCCCCAGTAGATTCTGGAAGCTTACCCCTCGCAGAGCACGAACGCGTCGTCCGGCTTTATTCAAAGAGTTATGTCCTTAACAGGATATAACTGGGTTATCCTCAGCCAAAAGCCACGGAAAGAGCGTCCTCGACGAATCTTCTTATCCCCAGCGAAGTCCATCCATAATTCCAATACAGCAAGGTATCCTCAGCGAGTCATTCTCAACAATGCAGCAAAAGCATCGCTATCCCCATAGAGTAGCACTCCCCAGCATGATCGCTAGAGTATCTTTTCCCCCGCAGAATTATTTCATTTGCCAAGTTTATTCCTCAACGGAGTTATCTTCTCCTACCGGTATTCTTGCAACGATCATCCGCAGCGGAAGCAAAAACTCTTCCTCAAACATCAGCCCAGGATATGACTTCCCGGCACCCGTCAAGGATTTATTTTCCTAGACGAAACACATACATGAAACGTCACATACATCATTATAGCATGCATAGACGCATCATATCACCCCAATCTCATTTATTTTTGAGAACATCTTAAAATCATGCAATTCATGTATTATGACATTGCATACAACTAATTCGTTATTTTTTCAGGAAAGAACGATCAACAGATAAAAGTCTTTTCCCGTTGAGGTAGTAATCGTCCCAGATTCCTTCATCATCCCGTTGAGGTAGTAATCGTTCCAGATTCCTTCATCATCCTGCTGAGGTAGTAATCGTCCCAGATTCCTTCATCATCCCGTTGAGGTAGTAATCGTTCCAGATTCCTTCATCATCCTGCTGAGGTAGTAATCGTCCCAGATTCCTTCATCATCCTGCTGAGGTAGTAATCGTCCCAGATTCCTTCATCATTCTAGTGAGGTAGTAATCGTCCCAGATTCCTTCATCATAGATTTGGAGTAGCAATCGTCTCAGATTCCTTCATCACATCTTTATCAAAAAAAAACCTTCTCTAGTCCAGCTAAATCGACTCCCAACAGATTTTCCTGATGAAGACTCCGTAGAAGTTTTTCAGATGTTCCCCTCTCCGGCATGAGCGTGAGGTGATATTCTCTTATGGTCCCCTCTCCAACGGCGAGTGAGGTGGTAATTCCTTCTTCAGATGTTCCCCTCTCCGGCATGAGCGTGAGGTGATATTCTCTTATGGTCCCCTCTCCAACGGCGAGTGAGGTGGTAATTCCTTCTTCAGATGTTTCCCTCTCCGGCATGAGCGTGAGGTGATATTCTCTTATGGTCCCCTCTCCAACGGCGAGTGAGGTGGTAATTCCTTCTTCAGATGTTTCCCTCTCCGGCATGAGCGTGAGGTGATATTCTCTTATGGTCCCCTCTCCAACGGCGAGTGAGGTGGTAATTCCTTCTTCAGATGTTTTCCTCTCCGGCATGAGCGTGAGGTGATATTCTCTTATGGTCCCCTCTCCAACGGCGAGTGAGGTGGTAATTCCTTCTTCAGATGTTTTCCTCTCCGGCATGAGCGTGAGGTGATATTCTCTTATGGTCCCCTCTCCAACGGCGAGTGAGGTGGTAATTCCTTCTTCAGATGGTTCCCTCTCCGGCATGAGCGTGAGGCGATATTCTCTTATGGTCCCCTCTCCAACGGCGAGTGAGGTGATATTTCCTTCCAGATTATAATTTCCTATAGTTCCCTCTCCAACGGTGAGTGAGGTGACTCCCTTTGAGATTATAATGTCCTTCGGTTCTCTTCCTGACACTACGAAGATGGTAATTCTCACCAAGATTTTCTCAACGAGCGTTGTTGAGGTTGAAATCATTCAGGATTCTCTTACCATCCTTGCTAAGGCAGTAACCATCCCTGGTTCATTCATCAACGTTTGAAGCTCCAGACCCAGCTCCTGTAACCAGTCAGGATATATCTATATCAAGTATCTAAAATCAGCCCCTGCGACGTGTCAGGTACTCATTTTTCTGTTTTGCAGGTATGCAGGTCCTCGCTAAGGACTCTCCTACGCGATCAACGTCCAGATGGCATCTATAAGCCCATCATCCTATCCAAGCAACATCCAAATGGCATCTATAAGCCCATTCCCTCATCATCATTGCTACTATGTGAGCGCAAATTTCTGGGCACTCTAGTGTCCAATCATCTTCTACCCTCGGATTACGAAAGGCACGTCAGCCAATCTGCATCCTCAGGTCTAAGAAGATCGAACAGGGGCAACTGTTGTACCCCAAAATTTGCCCTCCCATATTCATCAAGAAATTGCCAAGTCAAGGTCACAAGATTCCCCCAGGGTTGTGCAGCTCAACTGTCTCCTATACAGTCAAAACTAGTGTTTGAGTTCTGGTCAAGCAAATGAACTTTTCAAAGGCCCAATCAAGTCTCATATGCCTAAAAATGTGGTCAAACATCCTCATGTCAAGTTTCAAGGCATTCAGCTCAAAATTGCACAGTCAAAACCCTAGATTGCACTACAGTCAACTGTAGGGGCAAAATGGTCATTTGACAGTCAAAAGTTCAAATTTTTGGTCAACATATCATTTTGAAGCCACAAACATCATTTGATCAATGCTTGATCATGATTCTCAAAGTTTGGCTCAGAAATCATCAAAGATGCAAAAGTTGCTATATTTGGACAGCTGAAAAAGTCAACTGAAATTGACCAGGGCATAACTTTCACATGGATTATCAGAAAAATTCCATCCAAAGCTCATTTTGAAGAGAAAGACATTTCCTACAATTCATCTTCATGTTCCAAGTCCAAGAAATGCTCTCACAAAAAGTTATCAATTTCAACATTATAGGTCATTTTCAAAAGTCAACAAAAAGTGACTTTAAGTAAAAGGCCATAACTTGAGATTGGTAAATCAAAATGACATGGGACCAAAGGCATTGGTTAAAGGACTCAAAGACCTTTCCAAAATGTCCAAGAACATGTGAAAATCTTAAAAATTGAGCAAGTTATGCCTTGTGGAAGTTGGGAAATTTTTGGGAATTTTGAAAAGTCAACATTGATGCAAAAGGCCTAAAAATGCAAATGGGCCCATTTTTCTTCCAAGTTTCTTCATGCCAAGCCTATGCACGACCACTAGGCCCAAAGGGAAGTATTTTCATATTTTTTAATTATTTATTTGAATTTATATTAATTTATATTCATTTAAATCATTTTAATACATGAAAAATATAAACCTAACCTAAAAAAATCTTTTTATGCACATTCCAAGGTCAATATTTCGTGCACTTCTTAATTAAGCAAGTTTTGATGAGAATAGATCAGATTTGAACCAAAATGCACATGGAAAAGATTGGAAAAGATATTAAGCAAATCAAATCTTCAAACAATGAATTCATGAGATTTTGTTGGTTTTTGTTGACCTAGAAGCCTCACTATATGATCAGGAACACAACCCTAAGCCAAGGAGACTGGAAGCTGCGCCCAAACAAGCCATTGCATATTGAAAATTTCTCTTAAAAACTCAAATCTGAAAAGTGCCTTAGAGGTCGATTCAAGCTTCCCAAACCTATCCCAAAAGCTTCAGTGGCAATTACTGGACACATTCCAATCATTAGCATCAACTCAGACCTCAAGAATTGGTAACGAGACCTGTGACTGTACAACAAAAAATTCTTAAACGCATATCATAATTTAAGCATCTTTCTTGAGTTTTATTTGTGGATTCATGATTGTTGTTTTGTTCTGATGCTAACCATGCCAATGAATTTCGTTTTTGTGCAATACACGTGATTTCACCATTAACGAGCATTAGGGTTTTTCAGTTTTGGAATTAGGGGTTTCCAGGTACGGCAAAATTGGACGTTCCCAACACCATGGTCGTATTCAGGGCATGGAGACGAAGAAGAATGCATCCTCGCGCCTAATTTATGTTGAGAAACGAGCTAATCGCTATTTTTTGTAAACTGGCCTAATGCAACGTTTCTAAAACCGTTGCTGTATGCTTATGTTTCAGAAAAAATAAAAAAAAGGGATGAAGACGATGATGCGTTGGCAGGCCCTGGTTGGATGTTTCAAATTTACGCACGTTTTGCCCATTATGCGTTGAGTTTGCTTTTTGTTATTTGTTTGATATAATACATTAAATAAAACGTAATGGCTCAGCTGGCAAGAACTAATACATGCAACCTTCAAGATCTGGGTTCAAGTCCCAGGTCTGGCAAAATTTCACTATTATTTTTCAACGCGTATTCTCATGCAGGCATAATATGAGGACTCACCATACGTCTTCAAATTAGACCATACACGCGTCCAAAATAATCAGATCAACGGCCAAGAATCCCAGGGACACCTACGCCTAGTCAACGTGTCATACACGATCCAGGAAAGTCAGCAAGTTGCAAGCTTAATTGGGCCAGGCTTCTCAAATCTATGCCTCCTGAATTGGGGACTACACCCCCCCTGGTTTGCCTTATTATTTTTATTTTTATTCTTTCTTTAATTTTTCTTTTTTTATTTCTTTTATTTTGATATTTGTTTTAATTAATTATTTTTAACAAAACATAAAAACATTCAAAAATCAGAAAAGACCAAAAATAATAATTTTTATATCATAATTATTTTCATAAAAAATGCTTGTAATTATTTAGCTTTAATTTAGGTTTATTGAATATTTTTCATAATAAAAAATCAAAAAAATAGAATTTAGGTTTAATGACTTTTATTTCTTTTTTATTTTTCCCCTTTTTTCAGAATAATAATATTGTTTATTTATTTTCATAAATTAAAAAATGTACATAAAAATTTTAGGTTTAATTTAGATCTTAATTTAATTTTTCATAATAAATAAAAATATTAGGATTAGGGTTTGCCGTTTAATTTAATTTCAATTAACTCCTTTTTCTTTTAAATCTTAAAAAACACAAAAATACCAAAAACATTTAATTTTTTTTCATTTTTTTTAATTCCTTATTAATTTTAATTGTTTGTAAAAGGGTCCAACGCCCTAGTTTTTGTTTCAATTTCTTTATTTCGCGCATCTATTTTATAATCGTTTAAATAATTATGTAAGTGCCCCAAAGCATTGTAATTTACTTTTCGCACTTTTATTTACTTCGCATTATTTATTTTTCAGTCAAATCGGGTCCAGTTTAATTTTGGCGATGTGGACCCGCGCCATTTGTAATAGCCTTAGAATTTACTTTCCCGCAAATATTTCTTAACTGTTAAATAAGCATGCAAGAATGAATGACTAAAATAAAAGCAACGCGTAGAACACCAATTAACATGACAAGACGAATACAAATGAATACGACACACGAATCGCACACACCACCCCTAGGGTACGCCTCACTGTTGCCTTTCGAAAGGTGATCGTCGAGTAGAGGATGTCTTAGTAAGTCCTCATGATCCGGGAACCTGGCATGAGGGTAGCTTCTAAGGTGTCTTCCTATTGCTCTGGTGATCACCATGTCCCGAACCTCGAATTGACCCGAACACCTCCAATAGTGGTGCTACCTACCTCTCAATGGTGGGATGGCACTACTTTAAGGACATTTACACAGACGAATTCCTTAGGGTAGGTAGGTTCTCAAGGATACTTGCTCTAATTTCAAAACAAATCAAAAATACTTTTCACACCAACACTTTTCAAAAGCTTTCAAAACAAATTTTTCAAACACTCTGACGTATGAGTCGAACTGAAATTTTTTTCAAAGAAACTTTTTTTAAACCCACATTGAAAAGCAAACAAGCAATTTTGAAAACACATTGAGCAAGTATCTAAGAGCCCATGGATAACCATGGATAGAAAGGGTGCTAACACCTTCCCTTTCTATAACCTACCTCCCGAACCGAGAGCAATCTCTATAAGGAATTTTTCTGTGCTTTTGTCCTTTCCATTTGGAGAAAATAAAAGACGGTGGCGACTCTTGCTTCCGCGACATTTCGCGAACCAGCGTTAAACAGTCAGTTCCAGATCCACCGATCACAGTTAGATTATGCCATCTTCTCAAGGTAGGATAATTATTCTAACAATCTTCTGCTCCATGCATGAAGAACCAACTGGTCCTTACAAGCTTCCTTTGCTGAAGCTGCCCTTCGTTTGAGATGATGTTGCAACATCAGATCTGACATTGATCTCAACCATATGAGTCTGGCCTATACTATGGTTTTGGATGAACATCCATAGCAATCAAAGCACACTTTTCTTACATCCTTTAGATCAGACCCACAACAACCACATAACCATGCAGCAACTAGCATGTATCACCTTCACCTTGTCTGCTGACCCTTGAACAGTACAAAGGAGTTAATTGTACCATACTCCTGTAGACAAGAGCAGACCAAGTTGTTCTATTATGTGAGGACACCACATAAATGAACTTCAAGTAAAAAGAGGATCTTCTCAGGAACCCATGATCTTTTGAAGATAACTCCTCCTTGCTACATACAACTAACAAGTTCATCCTAGGTGATGGGGATGACTTGTCAAAGTGCAGATATCCACCATTTGACTTTGGTCCAGGATGTCAAGACATTTTGTATGACATGTCTTCCAAGATCTTCAGGTTAAGGACTCCCCCTGAAACTCAGCTCAGATCTTTGTAGAGAATTAAGTGAATTCTCCTTCACATGCTGCAATTTATGTAATTGGTAGACATAACCTGTTCTATTCCTATCCTCCTAGGAAATCACTAAGATCATGAGAAATAAACTCAAGCATCTTATAGAACAAGGTAAGATGAACTCCCTTTCACATCATCTTGATCATACTACTCCCTCTGAACAAAATGTTATCCAACTTCCCTCTTTATGGATACAGTGTTGAGCTCTTTACTTTAGACACATAGTAAGTACTCTTTATTTGGAATTTGCCACAGGTTTCAAATTAAGAGTCCTTAGTTTGCTTGCTGTACAAGTTTCAGGTTGCCACATTCTGTAACTTGTACTAGAAGAAACTTCATTATCAATCATGAGGATGTTCACTAAATCTGGAATTTATCTGTCTTTCCTCAACAACTGATGTCTTCAACAGTTGTGATGTTGTACATCCTTTATCATCACAAGCTTTTAGAACTTTTGATTCTGATTTCCACATATTTATCACATAAAGATTCTGCTTCCATCATTTATTCAGTTAGAATTATCTAATCACACTAGAGGATCCTGACTGATTACTTCTTCATGCTTGCTAAGCATATTTACTTGGCTGAAGACACAGAAATGATGTTCCATCATCCATCACATGAGGGGAAACCTGGAAATCACAGCTTTAAAGTCCTTTTAAGTGCATTTAGCTCAGCACATATACTCCCTTAAACTCACAACTGGAGTGGATGACCTGTTGATCGTGTCTTGATCAATTATTTCAAAACAGATGTCTCCTCTTCCAGATCAGGAGTAGGTTCCAAACATATGTACTCACATTACATGTGTTTAGCACCCAGAACATCTGTTCTTCAACTGGCAGTTGCATGATGTTCTAACATCCTTAAGAACATCAGTTCCATCTCCTTGGAACACATCATCCTTGATAATATTCAAGGTCTTCAAGCAGCTTGCAGATGTATATGAGAATCATTGATCAATTGATACTCATCAACACTAATAATAAAAGCCTTTATGAGTGGACTTGAGGAAATCTCAAGTATCTTTGACATTATTGATAGATTGCAAAATCTGCTTACAAATTCTGTTGAAAATAATAACCCTAGAGTTCTTCTTTCACTTCAGGGGTTGTATCAGAAGCTATGCAGCGGAATAGCAGTACTTCACCAGAACTTACACAGTGCTTACTTCATATAGCAAGCATGACACATAAGGATTGAAAATAAATCAATCCTACAAGTTGTTTGCTTCTTCACCAAGCAACTTTCTAGGCCCAACTCTACAGCCCTGTTAAAAGAAAGCTTTATAAACACATATGATGCCTTATCAATATCTTCACTCCCGCATGAAGGTTTTGATAATATTCTTCTCTGTGCTGAATACAGGTTGAACAATGCACTCCAAAATCTTCACTCCCGCATGAGGTCTTTGAATTTGTTCAAACACTTTCATCTTCCTTCAACATAGCTGATCTAGTTTCTCCCAAATTGGTCCATCCTCCACTCCTAGGGACCAAACAATGTGAACACTACTGGTTCAAACAATATTCTACCTTGTACACAACCGGAAAGTATCCCCCATGGATCTCATCCAGAGACAGACAGGATGCCTGCTCTGATACCAATTGAAATTCCTGGTATGTCACAGACTCAGGATGTCTAATGAAATGTTAAGACATCTGATCTGACATTAAGCGCTGTACAGGTAGAATAGGCTGTACTTTTGATATCAGTTCTACAACAGACACTGAACTATCATACCAGAACCTGCAACACCTTTGACAAATGCAGATTCTGATTTACTGAAGTTCAGAACAGTTAAGGTTAATCATATACATTGATGTCATGAAGAATGCTGAGACATCAAACAAATAACCAATGCAGAAAGTAAATAACGCACAGAATTGTTCACCCAGTTCGGTTCAACCAACCTACATATGGAGGCTTCCAAGCCAGGGATAAAGTTCACTATTAGTAGTATCAATTCAAAGACCCTACAGCCAACACACCCGTTGACAGCCTTCTCACTTAATCACTACCCAATGACACTTTTACCTAAGATCCAATCCTAGATATGAGACCCCTCTCACTCCCCCTCAATCACCGCAGTGATAACTTTCTACAGTACATAAACTGTTCAGAAGATACACTTCCATTACACATATTGATCATGCTTAAAAGCTTCAATCAAATACAATGCATACATCCTCTAACCTACAGGTTTCAAGGAGTATGGTGACCATCCCACAGCCCGGGTGGTTCACAACAAAACTAGCCCTAAAATATTACATCTTGTCAATACTCGACCTACTCAAATTAGGTTACAATGCTTCTATTTATAACCCTTTTTACCCAACTGGATTTGGGCCTTCATATGACAGCAATGCAGCTTTAACGACCTGCATAAAGTAAGCAGAAAACTTCTGCTGTAAGTTAGGTCTTCCATCGAGCTTTTCTCCTTATCCTTAGCTTCTGATTGAATCTTCTAGGGCTCCACATATGCCTTCAATTTTCGCTACTTGTTATGCATTCTATTTGGCAGAATATTCTGCATAACTTCAGGAACAGAACTGCATCAGACTTTGACAGTTCGGTAGCTTGATGTCTGGTATGATGTTATGACATCTCTTGAGACATGTTGTTCCAGATGTTGATTCAACACAACATGTTTAGGCATTTACAATAGGATTTTCAGGCTGTTCCTATTGTACATTACATTACATTATTGTTGTTACTATTTGTTTTACAAGAAATGAGCCAATCCTAAACGAAGGCACTTACATATATATATATATATATATATATTATGTATTATTTATTTATGTACAATATAATAAATAAAATATATACAAATGTCAAAAAATAAAAATAATGTGAGAAAATATTATTTAAGTATATATAAATACTAAAAATAAAATATAATGTTTTTTATGTTATTTACAAGTTTTTTATTAAAGAAAATAAAAGTATATACTATTTAATAATTATTTCTATGTCTAAAAAATAATAAAAATAATAAAATGAAAATGAAAATTTATGAAAATATTTTTGGTAATTTTTAAAGTTTAGAAAAAATAAAATAAAGTCAGAAATGAAAAAGAAATAGAAAAATATGCAAAAAATAAACAAATGGGCTAAGGGGTGCAAATAGCAAGTCAGGGGGTGTCAAAAGCCTGGAGAAACCAAGCCCAGCCCACTTGCTTCATCTTCAACCTCTGACCAAACAAAAAACGCGCGTTCCTGTACAAATGGCTAACTCATGCATACGTCTCTAAAGCAAAAACCCATAACACAAAAGTTATAGCATTTTTCAACACGATTCCAACCATATAAAGAACTTAATCTAACTCTCAAAGACCAGAGAGAATTTCTCTGGCCCTAATTTCTAACCTAACTTTTTCAGAATGTTCATCAATCAAATTCTCTCAACACAGTTAACTTAAATGAAATTTATGCATATGTACAGCTTAAGGGCAATGAGTACTATATTTTTTATTCACAAACCTAAGCCTAATGATTCCTAAATAGAGAGATAGAAAGTTGGAAAATACCTACTTCAGTTGAACTCGAGTATGGAAATGTGGAGGTTTTCAATGAGGCCTGAGATGCTTGGGAGCTTGCTCGAACTTCCTTTGACCTTCCCCAATGCTTAGTTTGCTTTGAGTTTGCTTGAATAAGCCTGTAGAAGTCAACCTGCACAAGCAGAATTTAAAAATGGTGAAGCTTGTAAATGGAGTTACAGTCACTGGCCAATGGTTTGTATAACTTAGGTGGGTTGTATAGAGTGTGTTGGAAGAGGTTTGGGACAAAACGCACGAGTGGTTTGTGAGATGGAGGTGCAACTGCTGAAGCTGACCTGTTTTGCAAGAAGATGGTGTTTTTTGTGTTTTGGAAGGCTTGAGAAGTGGTTAGATCGTGCTTCTGACTCAAGGCAATATGCAAAACTTGTTTGGAATGTTTACAAGAGTTGGTTTTATCAGATACAAGAGTTCCCTTTGTTTTTGCAAGTTGACTTGGCTTTTAAGAAAAGTGTGAAATGACAATGCAAAGGGCTGTACCATCTAGCTTAGGGTCTGCCAAGAGTTGGTATATTTTTCCCTATCTTTGTGGACTTTGTTTGCTGTGAAAGAAAGTTCCAATGCTCAAGAGAAACAAAAATGCATAAAGTTGTGCTTTATGAAAATATCATAGTTGCCTTTTTGCCAAAAATGGATTAAACCCTTGTGTAATCCTCTAAAGCTCAAAACAATGCCTCTAACCAAAGTTTTTGCATTCAATTTTTGAGTGTGGAAAGGTTTAGAGACCTGTATTCAAGTACAAGCAAAGTTGGACAGATTTTGCAACTTGTGTCAACATGAAAATGCCATGGATCAAAGTGATAATTTCCCAAATTCAAACCTTCGATTCTCCCTAACCATAAATGATTTTGGAGAGTTCTTTGACATTTTGGAAATCTTGTAACATGATCTACAATCCATATTTGAAATGCATTTTGAAATTCCAATGGGAACTAGCTGAAAAATAGCTATGAAGATAGGTCAAAATCCTGCCTAAACTAGGGCAAAATTTCACTAAGTTAGAAAGTTTTTGGACCCTTATTCCAAAAATCATAACTTGAGATCCAAGCATATTTTGGGAAAACTTTGTGTATAAAAGTTGTAGGTTTTGTGGAGGACTATAACTTTCATGTTAGAAGTTTTGTTTGAATCCAATTGCATCATGGTGAAAATGTTGGGCAAAATTGGGAAAAAATAAGAAAATTTCATAACTTAGAAAAATTCTTAAGTTATGAAAATTTTCAATCTTAAACCCTAATTTGCAAAATTAGGTTTCTTGATGAACAAGTTTCATGTTTTGACACATCTTGATGAAAAATGACCCTTGGCATTTGATTTTGACCAAAAAGTCAAAGTTTGACTTTTCAGTGTACAGTTGATTCTTGATCAATTGACTGGAAAATTCATCTGTCAATCCAATGCTTTTGAGATCTTTTGAACCTTGTGATTATGTCAAGATGATTCCATTGAGTCCTTTAATACATGCTTGAACCCAATTTTCCATTGGCTAGGTGAAAAATCAGAAATTGCCCTTATGCAGTCAAAACCCTAAAAATGACCATTTTGCCCTTTTGATGATCTGATCAAATTTCTTGAGGAGTTGTGGTCCAAACTTGATCAAATGGTCCATATGAGCCTATAATGTTGACGTGGATAAAAAATTATGAGGTTTGACTGTAATTTGGCCACAGTTGACTTTTTCCCCAATACAACTGGTTTTTAGGTCAACTGTCCAATTGACTGGGCAAAAATTTGATTCAAGGCTTGAGACTTGGTAGGGGCAATCCTATAAGTCCAACATGAAGTATGAAAGTCACTTTGATCATTGGAAGTCCAAAAATCCCTGTGCAAACTCAAACCCTAATTTCAGGTTAATAGTGCAAGGAGATGTCATGAGCAGAGCAAACCCTAATCCTGTCTGGAGTCCAAGGAGTCTTGTGAGGGGAAATCTTGATAAAATAAGAGGGGAAATTTTGGGGTACAACAAACCACTTATGTGGTCTACAAGCTAAAAAGCATAATTAAGGCTGCAAGCTAAAATCCCAATTAAGCCTACGGGTATCATACCTTATGATATACCGCATATCACTTAAGCGCGTGGTACCTTACCATATTCCATATTTCACTTAAGTGTATCATACCTTACGGTGTTCTATAATTCACTTAAGTGCATTGTACCTTACGATGTTCCTTATTTACTCTATCTTTCATCAACCTGTCCTTATGTGTGTGATCCTATAGGTTTTCGTGACGTTGGCAATTATATTAAATCACACATTTAACATAATAAACAGTGAGCGATATCTAACAACACATCACTGCTACCCAAGTCACAAAAATGTCATTTGATATGATAAAACATTTTCGTGATAATATTTGTGTGTATAATTACCCTTTTCCCTTATGTCTATATTGAACACAAGGCATAGACTGTGTCACCCTTGTCCAGTTCAATATTGGGACCTTAGACATTTATCCTATTATGCAGGATGGGAAAATTCCATCTAGGTCATTCATCTCCCTCAACATGCTTTGTGAAGTACCCATCAATTGTCTTTATGGTCATCTAGTTACGGATAATGTTTTATCAGCAATAAAGTACTTAACTCTACATCTAAGATCCATAGTGGTTTCATGTCGAAGGGTGGTATACACCATTATCACTATGAGAATAACTTATGACACCTTGCATAACATTCTATGTAGTATTCTCATAGAGAGTCAATCCAGTATAAATATTACTTATAATATTCATACCTATGTCAAGACTTGATAACTCCTTATCTATGATCCATGAGGTGTGATCATATGTCTATCTTCATAATAATCTCAATGCTTTAATGTTATCCCACTTCATAATAAAGCTCGACTACATATACTTTAAGAATAGTGTTCTTATGTTTAATGGGATCTCATGATTAAGTCACACTTAACATTTCATTAAACAGACGAACTATTCTAGGGACTTTATTATTTTGGAAAAGCAAACATAATAAATAAATGCCCTTTATTAAGAAATAATTCGATACAAGTACCAAAAGTATTGGCCTCTAGGGCTTACACCAACAAAGCATTTCTTAATCATTTTTATTTAATTGTTGTTTGTGACATTAATTTTTGTTTCTCCAATGCTGGATATACGAGCATTTTCCCAGTATTTATGATAGGAGAGTGCAGCATGCCCAACGAGTGCTCCACGAACAAAGAGATGGAAGACCAAGCAAGCTCATCACAGTGGTGTTGTAGAGTACATGAGAAGACTTGAAGCTCTGACAATATATGATGTCGTTTGGACACCATACACAGCTCACCGGGTCCACCGTGAGTTTGACGAGTCTTCCTTATATTCAAGTCATATGAGATAGGAGACCTTGATGGCTAGACACTTGCATGAAAGGTGTGTGCGATAATATGGTTATGTCCGGGGCATCCCTTGACCACTTCTAGAGGCTCCGGGGGAATTGACAAATAGTTTTAGAGTAACATCATTAACTCTACCCAAGCCACTAAGGCTAGCGCAATGAGGGTTCAACACCCTTCATAGTGTAAGGATGGTTACCTGGAGTGGTATCTTATTGTATCACACCTTCGCATCATACCACCTATTGTAGGCGCTTTCGATGCTGTGAGGCCTTCTTATTCTGGGGTTTCTGAGGCCTAGGTACAGGCGGACGGCGTGCCCCCATCACCTCTTCCACCAAGAACATATGACCAAGAGCGCTTCGCCATGATTGTTGTTATTATGGATAAACTCATGTGTTTGGTAAGCCCAAATTGTGAGGTTTTTACTGGATTATCTTGGGTAAGACACATAGTCTACGAAGGGCCTATTTAGTTATTTCATTTGATAGTTGTATTATATGTATATTTTGTGATCATTTTATGAATCATACTACTTAGCACATCACTTTTTTATTGTATAATATATCGTCGATTATATGTTTTGACGACGAACATAACTTAAAACATTACAACAAACATAAATTAAAAATAACGAAACATGAAAACCTAGACACTACCATATGACTCAACACATTTTAACATCTTGATTCTGTCGTCGACGAAATGATTTGCACGTGACTGTCACGTCTTCATTGGTCTTCAATTCAACAAGGTTGTATATCACCATGCCTTTAGTATCAATTAAATCTTCATGAAACTCAATCTTTCTCACCCTTCTATTATCATTATCAGGCGACAATTCATTTAACTTATCTGTCAAGTTGGCGAGAGATGTGGTGCCATTCAGAAGCTTGAACTCAACAAGAGGATTGTCTCCGTTGAAATACACTTCTGTCTTAATAAGAAATTGAGGAAGATGCATTTTGAGATGTTTTTCTAAATAAAAAATGACCCTATTTATACAACTTTAGTTTCATTCTGGGCCACATAAAACTTTTGGTGTAATCACAACCCTACAAAACTGTCGATAAAACCTGGATCGTTAAAATATATTTAGTACATACACTAACGAAAATTTCAACTTGTGCGATATTTCCGATAAGAAATTATACATTTTGAAATTTCCGAATCAAATTACAACTTACTAGAAATTTCAATATAAATATCGGAAATTTCATGCGTACCAAAAATTTAAAACTTCCTACTAAAAATTTCGTTCGACCATTTTTTTTTATCAGAAACATTTTTTATATTATAAAAATAGTGAGACGTACCATGTTAAAATTTAGGGGTGACAAGTTAAATTCTCTTTAATTTAATGACTGAGAATCTAATCAATCAAAATAACAAAATTTGGACTTATCGCCTGTGTGTTAGAATTGAAGCTACAGTTTTTGATATAACCGGGGAAAGTTGCTTTAAAATAGAAGAAAATGAATGTGCAATTGCTCAGTGCCAACCACATGTTCAATCGCGGACTACATTGGCCATAATATTTTTTGCAAATTTTGGGTGAAACAATTTTTTTGTTGCTAAACTTGGTCAAATTCTGGATTATCAGATCCTCTTGAAATGAAAGGGTTAACACCAAAAGAATTAATATCAAAAACATTAAATAAATGAGGTATTAGAAAATCACATAAATAACAGTAATAAAGAGGAAAGGAAATAACTAGCTAAGCTTTTCAGGACATATTTTGTATGCTAATCCATTTTTAGGACATTCTCAGGATTAGATCATAAAGTTGCGTTTGGTTGTTGATCATCCACCATTAATAAGAGACAGACAATATAGATTTTATAGTTGTATTATACGAATATATTTACTTTTATTTATACAACCATATAAAATATTTTCTTTCTTGTAAATAGAAGTTAATATGAATTAATTAAGATTTAATTTGTTTTCTTAATTATTTATATTTTTTAATTATTTATATCCTATTATATTATGTACAAATTCAATAAAAAATACATAATTTTTATATGATATCAAAGCTACAATTCATATCCAAAAGAAAGAATAATAAAAAATTAAGATTTTCGTCTAAAAGAAAAACAAAATAGTTCAAGCATCTCAGATGTTGATCCAAAGAAAGACTCCTTCCTCCAAGTAAAGAGAAAGGAAGACTATTTCGTCGATGAGACTAAGCAGTCAAGAAAGACTAATTCAAATCATGCAAAGTGGAAACTAGAAAACAGTCTTGTGATTTCATATTTACTCAACTCAATGACAAATTAGTGTGGTGAAAATGTCATGTATTATGATAATGTTGCGGAAATTTAGAATGAAACTAAGGAGACCTACTCAAATTTGGATACACTTCAACCATATTTGAGATCAGAAATCTCTTACATAACCTTCAACAAGGAGATTCTCTAGTCACATAGTACTAACACACTCTCACAGTATTTGTAGCAACTTGACATCTATGCTGATACATAATGGAAGTGCACATAAGATGAAAAAAAATCTATAATAAATTGACCGAGAAGGATATAATCTATCGATTTTATTAGGACTGAATACAAATTTAGATGAAGTGAGGGGAAGGATTCTTGGAACTAAATCTCTCCCTAGCATTCATGAAGCATTTGCAGAAGTAAGAAGGGAAGAAAGTAGAAGGAAATTTATGTTGGAAAGTCAAAGTGAAAACATTAAATGCTTGACAATTTCTTTTTCCAGCCTTGTATGTTCTCTTAAACCCCTGGAGAAAAATAAAAAATACCCTATAAACTTAGAGATGCATCTCCAAACGCACCATTTTCACACAAAATAAGCGCTAATTATTGAGCACCCTTCACTTTGTCAAACTTTAATTCAGAGATGCATCTCCGAATATGTTTTAGGGTTTGTTCGCATATGCATCTCCAAATTATCCCTTGTTTTTAAACTACGGAAAATTTTCGGAGATGCACCTTTAAAAGTTTTTAATGTATATATATCCCGCGCTAGATCCTCCCTCCCATTCTTCTTTATTTTATGAAAAATTTTCTTCCCCTATTGGAGCTCGTTGTTCTAGTCGATTTTTGAAGCAACAAGAGAACCTTTACTTCAATCTTAGAAATTGCAACTCACTCCACAATCTACATTGAACATTATTAGTCCTTATCAACACTTATTTGAGTAAGTTTTTCATTTAACTTATTTTGATTTTTGATTAATATATTAGGTAATATTAAAATTCAAAATAGGTAATGTTACAAACACGCACTCTGATTTTGATGCATTTTGGGTTGTTAGGGCAATACTAGGAATTGATTCTGCCATTGAAGCATAACGCATAACTTTTTTAGAGATGCATCTCCGAAACTGGTTATTTCTGATTTTCAGAGATGCATCTCTGAATTTGGTCCTTCCCAATGCATAATTTATAGAATTTCAAACTAATGTCTTTGTTCGATTTCTTTTTTAGGAGAATCACTGAAAACAACAACAAAATGAGACTCGACTATGAAACCCTAATTGTGTCCATTCATCGTGAGAGGGCTCTTCAACATGAACATGCCAGAGTTATGTGGTTCCCCGCCCTAGGCCTCACGACAGGGAAACTTCCTCTTCTAGGAGCCGTCTGTCACAAGGTTCCTCGTCCCAGGCTCACGTACACTAGGAAGAAGCCCCTGTTGCACATGATGGCCTCCCCCACTTGCAGACCCTTATCCATGAGGGCTCATTGTCACCTTATTATTGATACATATGGATACCACATTGCTTTGCATGTCTGGGTTGGAGAGGTATATTTGTTAATGGTTATTATTTTTCTGTTTTAACCAAATTCAATGCGACTGATATTGTTATATATTCTTTTTTAATAGGAACATGATTGTTTGAAATCTGTTAACCATGCTAAAAAGATTCACAATATTTTTCAGCCTAAGGATAAGTGGTTCCAAAGTGTTATCAAATACTCAGGTCTTGTCGGTCTATGTTCTTCCGGATACGCAACTATCATCCATCGTATGCAGGGGGCTTTTGCTGAGAGATTGCATAAAGAAACTCCACCTTTCCACTTATCCATTGGCGAGATGAAGATTATACTTGATGACATCGTTGGCCTTCTACACCTTCCCATCATGGGAAGGTTACTCTATGATTCTAGGATCAAACGTGTTAAGGCCCAGGAGATGATGGTGATGTATTTGGGAGTTGACCAAAATGGAAGCCCTAATGTAGTATGAGAACACCAGAAGTGATCATGCTAAATTTTTGTGGTTGAATAAGCTTTATGAACAAAACTTGGAGTTGGCCTTGGAAGCCGATAACGATGAACTACAGGTTACCTACCACCGGGAGTGTGCTTGGAGGTGTTTCCTCCGATTCTTGGTTGGCACATCCATGTTTGTATACAAAAGTGCAACCTATGTAGATATGGCATACCTTAAGTATTTCATCAACTTGGAGGCCACTTACGAGTGGAACTAGGGGGTGTATGCTCGGTATACTTGTACTCTAAGTTGAGCGAAGTTTCTCTTTGGACGACAAAGCAAATGACAGACTTCTCATCCTACTGACGGTAATTCCATAGCCATTACTAATTTTAAAATCATTTTTTTACACTTGTTACTAATGTATTTTTCCTTAATATTTTAAGGGATGGATCTTATCCCACTTTCACCACATACATAGGTTTGATCGTGTGCTGGGATATATTGAGGATTACCCACAGGCTTGCTTGTATTGTCCGCATAGGGAAAGTGATGATGTGCGACCATCATGTGTGTATATTGATAAGACTTAATATGATGGCATCGACTGGACACCATACGTCACTCACCGAGACATTATTCCCTTTGAACCCATTTCATATTTCTCTAGATGACTGACATGTGGGAGTATGTACATGTCTCTACCAGAGCGATGCATGCGTCAGTTTGAATTTGGGAAGACCATTTCGAGATTCCCATTGGTGGCTGCTCCTATCAGCATCGTCTGTAGACATCTTGATGACATACTGGAAGATTACGAGAATTATCTGGTACTAAAGGAGTGTCGAAATATGTCAACCATTAGTCAGTGGCATTATGTCGAGGGTTACATGACTTGGTTTTATTCGGTCACAACCTGTCATGACACCTGACGCTCCTAAACGTCCACCTAAACCAGCTCATGAGGAGATCCTGAAAAATGACCAGACCAGAGTGGAGATTCACACCACAAGGGCGGAGAAATAAATTGTCTAAAGAATTTGCCCTTGTAGCATAAGGCTCACCAAAAAAGGTAGATGAGGGTGTGGTCACTGCAAACGGCTCGAAGATACATCGGGTGTTTTATGGAAATCCCATGAATCTGAAACCATGTTGTTGCTTTATATAAAAGTTACAGTAAATTATGTACGAAGAAGTTGATAAATATCTCATAACCTACAAAATTAATATAATATAGAAAAGACTAAATATTGCTATTTATAATTATATAATAGGTAAATTTGGAGACGTGTAGGAAATCTTCTAATACGTTTGAAATGTCAAAACGTCTAATAATTTGGAATGACGGGAATATAAGGTTAGAAAGAGAGATTCTTATATGGATTACATAAACAAGGACAAACAAAAGGCACTTGTCATTGAACCAACCATCCCAAGTGTGTATACATGTCAAGCTAACTCACCAAAAAGAGAAACCAACACTAATAAATCCACCATAACTCAACACTTCACTCTCTTCCCCCATTCAATTACATGCTTCATCAAACCTCCATCACCGTTCTCAACCGCTTCTTCCATCACCAACCACACTCCCTCTTCACAAAACCAATCTCCCGATTCCCTTTCTCACTCCCCATCATTCTATCCATGTCAACTTCTCACTCCTCCTCCAACCAACACAAGTTCACCAATCGACTTGCTTCCGAACAAAGCCCTTATCTTCTTCAACACGCTCATAACCCTGTGAGTTTCCCTTTTTTCAATTCCAACTACTTCTCACTCATAACTATTTTCATTCATTCACTCATTCCATTTCAAGGTTGATTGGTATCCATGGGGAGAACATGCTTTCGCCGAGGCTCGCCGTCGAGATGCACCTATCTTCTTGTCAAGTTATCCCCTACCTTTTCTTTTTGAAAATTCAAATTTCCTAATTTAGTATATTTAGTACCTAGGAATGAAAATTGAATAAAATTTATATATATACTTGAATAATAGTGAATTTCATTGAGATTAAATATAGATTTAACCATTTGTTTGAGGAAATTTTGATTGTGTAATTAATTAACCTCATGTTTACATGTGGTGATGTGGTTTTAATGGCTATTTGGTATGATGAAGTTGGGTACAGCACTTGTCATTGGTATGTGTGCCTTATTACAACGGATACTTTTGATGTCAATCTTTTGGTGAGTTTATTTTAGCAATGACAAAATTGGAATTTTGATTAAGGTGTCATGTTATGGAGGTTGAGTCTTTTGAGGATGAGGGGATTGCGAAATTGTTGAATGATGGGTTTGTTAGCATTAAGGTAATTTGGTCACTTTATGTTTTCTATTGCTTTGAGTTCTTATATTTACAATCAGCTTTACTTATACAAGTTGCTCAACTTTGTCTTGTAACAATGCTATAGGTGGATCGTGAGGAGCGGCCGGATGTTGATAAGGTATACATGACGTATGTGCAGGCTTTGTATGGCGGAGGAGGTTGGCCTCTAACTGTGTTTCTTTCACCTGACTTGAAACCTTTAATGGGTGGAACTTACTTTCCCCCTGATGATAAATATGGCCGACCTGGATTTAAGACTGTACTCAGGTTAGAGTTATTGCACTTGTCAGCTTAAATCATCAACATACTTAGACTCTTGTTCTCAATAACATTGGTGGATGGCTCGTCACAATTTTCTAAAACTTAGGGTCAATGCTTTAAATCATTATTCTGACTCTTGGACCTCTTGTATACTATTTGTTTTGTTCCTCTTTTCTCCAGAAAGGTAAAAGAGGCTTGGGAAAGTAAGAGGGATATGCTAGTTAAGAGTGGAACGTTTGCAATTGAACAGCTTTCTGAGGCATTGTCTACTAGTTCAGATTCTGGTAAATTGCCTGATGGTGTTTCTGACGAGGCATTACGTCTATGCTCAGAGCAGGTAAGGCTTTGCGCATCTGCTTTTGTTTTCTATATCAATTTCGAATTTGTTAGCAAGCCTCCTCTATATTTCTTAGACACAAAAGGGAAAAAATGGTTTCTGTGTTTTTTCTTTTCTCTATATGAGGAACAAGGGAAAGTGGGGAATTGTCATAAACACGACAGTCTTGTTTTCTCATTTATAAAAGTTTATTTAATTTAAGGCTGATAGATACTAGTGTTAGTAACTCATAAGGCTTTCATATTTTCTTTAAGCTCTCTGAGAACTATGATTCAGAGTTCGGTGGTTTTGGATCTGCTCCAAAATTTCCAAGACCGGTTGAGATCAACTTGATGTTTTACAACTCTAAAAAGTTGGAGGATACCGGAAAGTTAGATAGAGCTAAGGAAAGTCAGAAAATGGTTTTCGTTACATTACAGTGCATGGCAAAAGGAGGTGTCCACGATCATGTTGGAGGGGGGTTTCACAGATATAGCGTGGATGAATGCTGGCATGGTAATTTTTTCTTGGACTACCGTCAGTTGTATTTAATATGTCTATAAGATAGATATTATACATACGCAAATTCCGGAGCATTTTAATTTTGTCATGTTAATTAGGACGCGCTGTACTACTATAATGCTCTTTATTCTGAAATGTTGTTACGATAATTAAATCGTTGATCTCTGATATCCTTGCAGTTCCACATTTTGAGAAGATGCTTTATGATCAAGGGCAGCTTGCTAATGTTTATTTAGATGCTTTTTCTATCACAAAAGATACCTTCTATTCATCTATATCACGGGATATCCTAGACTATTTGAGGAGAGACATGATTGGTCCAGAAGGTGAAATATTTTCAGCAGAGGATGCTGACAGTGCAGAGACCGAAGGGGCTACACATAAAAAAGAAGGATCCTTCTACATATGGACCAGCGAAGAGGTCTTTCATTCAAATTTTATCGGCTTTCCTTAATATATTTCTTATGGCAAATTGCATTATAGGTCCTCGAAAAGAAATTGATTCAATTGGTTCATTAAAAGAATGATCTTTCAATTGGGTTCAAAATCCTACTGTGCTCAGGGATGACATAAAATACTATGACATGGTCTTCGAGTTGCTGGCATGGTCCAATGGTTCACTGATGTGGCAGTCAATTGAATATAAATCAATTTGTTGTCCTCTGACCGAAAATAATAACTGTTTTTCAAGAGCACGCCTTGTCTTGTTTCTTAATTATTGACTGTTAGTAGTAGGTCTAAAAACAGGTCTGGCCGTCTATCCCAGCCTATGGCTCACCTACATTTGGCTCAGGCCAGACTTAATTTACTGGTGATATAAACTATACAATGACTTTTAAAAATACTATTTAGCTAAAAATTTTAAGCTTCAAAGCACCATGTTATTCCTTACTTTGCTATGGAAAATAACTACAGTATGTTTAAAATTGATCAAAGAAATATTTGCTGTAACTTGTGAGTTATGACCTGTAACTTGCGAGTTATGACCTCTCTTCAAGTTTTGACTATATTTTATATGTTATCAGTCAGTTGTTTTGGACTTTGGTCACCTAGATATTTATTAGACTACTGTGGATCATAAGAATTTGTATTTGTTTGGTCACAATATCTTTAATAGGGGTGGAAGGTTGGACCTCACAAGGCTTTGCTTAAATAGGTCTGAACTTTTCTAAAAATAGGTCTGGCTTGTTAGTTGCCATCACTCATAAGTTTATTTTTCGGCCTGACCTGTTTGCATGCTTAAAAGGTTTGATATTCAATCTATCTCTATGCGTGTTAAAGCACAAATAGGCCAACTGAGGACAAGAGAAATAAGGCTCAAAGCATGATGAAAGATAAGGGTCGAAATAGAGTAGGTTAATTTGAATATTATAAGATTGATATCATCTTGTTTATTTAATTACTCTTTTTTAGTGTCTGACATAACATAAAAGCCTTTTAAAAGTATATTTTGCAATTATGCCATAAAATTATCACCAAATTATGCCAATTTGCTGGTTTTTCTTTTCCTTTTGGATGAAAAATTGCTTAATTCTTTAAAGGGGTAATTATCTTGAGACATATAAAAGTTTTATTGTAATAAGTTATGATAATATTTATGTTTATTTAAAAAGGTCGGCTGGGTGGGCCTAATGTAGAGTATCAAAGACCTGACTTTTTTTCACCCCTTTATTGCATTTCCTTCTATTCAAGTTAAAAATAAGCAAATAAATCATGGAGATCATTTTTCCTAAATAAAAATTATGGTTTAAGCTTCAACATTTTTTAGAAAATCAGTACGTCCTTGCCTGCATTGTTTTAATTTCACCTAAGATGGTGTAATCAATTGATTCTAAATTTTTAACTGGCTCTTAACCTGGTACTGGTTTGTTCTGCTTAGATTGAAGACATACTTGGAGAGCATGCTGCTCTTTTTGTGGAGCACTATTACATAAAGAAGATGGGTAACTGTGACTTATCTGAAATGAGTGATCCTCACCAAGAATTCAAGGGAAAGAATGTCCTGATTGAGAGGAAGGATCCTTCAGAAATTGCATCAAAATATGGTATGTCAGTTGAGACATATCAAGAAATTCTCGGAGAATGCAGGCGTAAGTTGTTTGAAGTAAGATTGAAGCGCCCCAAGCCACATTTGGATGATAAGGTATAAGGTATTTCCTTGAGCATTCTATTTATTTAGGATCCACTAATAATGATTTGAGTTTGAACTTTTTAATCTGGCTCCTCTAAAGTGAGCAACTCACTTTAGAGTGTTAAGTGAGTAATATAATTGTTGATGAACAAATGAATGGTTAATATTATATTTACATGCATGGATAGGGCATGTTGAAATATCAACCATTGATTTTCTCAATTTACTCTTTTCACTTCAGAGGAGCCAAATCCTATACTTTTTATCTATGCTCGCAACTCTCAAGATAATATATCCTATGCTTCTAGGTTATTGTATCTTGGAATGGACTGGCAATCTCATCTTTTGCTAGGGCTTCTAAGATTCTAAAGGGTGAAGCTGAAGGGATCAAATTCAACTTTCCTGTTGTTGGCACTCAAGTAAGTTTTTTCCTCGATTAGTGTAGTGGTGTAGGTAGAGAACCTTTGATATTTCATTTCAGCTTAATGCCTATCAATACTTAAAAAGATGCGAGACGATCCTCTTATTATGTTGCTTCTGGAAGATGTATGTTAACTAATGTCACCGTAAGTGTACAATTATATACTGATAATCATAATTCTTGCTTTGGACAATGAGTGCTTTCTGGCTTTCTAAATGTGAATTGTCAGTTGAAAGTATGAAGTAATTGTGGGCAAGGCTGTTGGGGGAGCACTTGACTAAACTGACTCTTTTCTGTTCAGTAATTGATTATGTATTTATTTTTCTCCTCTCTTTTATTGTCCATATTCCAGCCAAAGGAGTACTTGAGAATAGCAGATAAAGCAGCATCCTTCATTAGGAATCACCTTTACAATGAAGAGACTCGCAGACTACAACACAGTTTCAGAAACTCTCCATCTAAAGCTCCTGGTTTCTTGGATGATTATGCTTTTTTGATTTCTGGATTGCTGGATCTCTACGAATTCGGAGGTGGAATCAACTGGCTTTTATGGGCCATTGAATTGCAGGAAACCCAGGTAGAGATTGATGTCTGGACTTGATGGAAATTTCATTTATTTTTCCTTGCCAGTCTTCACAATTGCTAATGAGATGAGTTGCTGGCAGGATTCTTTGTTTCTTGATAAGGACGGAGGCGGATATTTCAATAATACAGGAGAAGATTCTTCAGTTCTTCTCCGTGTAAAGGAAGACCACGACGGGGCTGAACCGTCGGGGAACTCTATCTCCACAATAAATCTTATAAGGTTGGCTTCCATGGTTTCTGGAAGTAAGGCAGATTATTATAAGCGAAACGCAGAACATCTTTTGGTATGTACCCTTCCACTATTTCCTCCTAAAAAATTGTTTCTTGTTTTTGCACCGAGTCAGTTGCAACTCACTGGATTCCATTTATAATGTATTGCAGGCAGTTTTTGAGAAGAGATTGAGAGATATGGCCATGGCAGTGCCTTTAATGTGTTGTGCTACCGACATGCTGCGTGTCCCTTCCCGGAAGCAAGTGGTGGTAGTTGGCGAAAGGACTTCCGAGGAATTTGAAAACATGCTTGCTGCAGCTCACACATTATATGATCCCAACAGAACAGTAAGCAAAATCACTCTATATAAAGTTGATGTCCCCATATTTTCTCATCAATAACGTTTGAGCGCCGCTGGTGTTGATTGTAGGTTATTCATATAGATCCCAACAAGAAAGAAGATATGGAATTTTGGGAAGTAAATAACAGCAATATTGCTCTAATGGCTAAGAATAACTCTGCAGTTGACAAGGTTGTAGCTCTTGTATGTCAAAACTTCACATGCAGTGCCCCTGTGACAGATAGTTCATCACTTGAAGCTTTGCTCTCCCAAAAATTATCTTAGTGGAAATAAGAATAAGCTATTTATGAGTATGGGAAAAAGTGCACGCCAGTGAAATCTCCCTCTTAAATATATGCATAACTCATTGCTTCTGATTTGTGTATAAAATGAAACTAATGTTATTCTATGTATCCGTTGGTGAGAAAATGTACTCAGTTGATATTTAGTACACAATTCAATAAAAAATAGCATTTAAATAGAACCATGCAAAAGCTACTATACTCGTATGATGATATCTAACTCTATTAACTTTCCTAATTGACTTGGATAAGCAAAAATATTAATTAAAAATATAAATAGGGGATGTAAATGTAAGAGTGTTTTTATTTTCATTTCATAAATTTATACTGTTTTAATTATTAATGAAGAAAATGTATATTTTGAAAACCTAAAACTTAAAACACTTAACAATATTTGGTTTTCAATTAAAATCACCTTCAAAATATTTGTTTTGCAAATTTTGAAGTCATAAGCAAGAGGTAAGTCTTATTTTTTTGTTTGCTTTTCTTATTGATTAGACAATTTCTCGTGCTTTTTTCAGGTTCTACGTAAAATTTCTAAAATACCTCATGTTTAGAGATGTAGAAATACCTCATGTTTAGAGATGTATATATAAAGAAATTTAGAGTTTATTTGGAGATACATCTTTGATTTAATTTTTTTTTTAATTCAAAAAATTATTTCAGAGATGCATCTTTAAACTAAAATTATTTCAGAGATGCATCTTTAAATTAGGTGAACGTATTTAAAGTTCATGTTAGGCTCTCCCTCTTCTCCTTCTTTAAAAAACAAACTTTATCTCTCTCTTCCTCTTCCCATTTTCAGTTTACTCCATCTCAAGTTTTAAAGCAACTTCGTATCATTTACTTGTATTTTGTCATTCCAACTCCTTATAACTAATGCATTCAACACTTTACACCCTCGACAACATATCTTTTTTAGTAAGTTTTTTATATAACTTATTTTGTGTTTTGATTAATGTATTAGCTTAAATAGGTTACTTTTAATGCATTAAATAACATTAGCATTTGAAATATATTATGTGTTGGATCTATTTTTATTATTTGGGTGATGAAGGATGGATTTTGGATGGTTAGGGCAAGGGCAGAGATGTTTATGTCATTGAAATGAAAATACAAAGCTTTTTTTCCAATGTATCTCCGAAATATGTTACTTATGGTGTTTGGAGATACATCTCCAAATTCTTTCCTTATTCATACACTAATATCATTTGTTATGTTTTTTCAAGGATAATGACTGCAAACAACGACATGATAAAACTTGACCGCTCCACTCTAACCACGTATGCTCCCTGCGTTAGGGCTCGTTAGCATGAGCAGGCTAGAGCCATCCCTATGCCTCACGATAGGGAAGCGTCGACCTCTAGGTGTTGACTCTCACATGGTTCGACATCCCAGAGTCGTGCACACCATGAAGAAGATGCCCCAACTGCACACCAAGCCCCAATTACTAAGAAGGCCCCACTTGAAGAACCTTTTATAGGAGACTCATGGATACTTCATTACTATATACTTTGGAGATCATGTGGCTCTTCATATCTGGGATGAAGAGGTATATTTTTTAACGGTTTTATTTTTTATATTTTAACCAAATTCAATTCGACTGAGACAGTTATATTTTATTTTCAACAGGAACGCGAGTGTTTGAAATATGTGAACCATGCCAGAAAGATTCATAGTTTTTTCCAGCTTCTAGATACAATATCATTTGCCATGGCATGCAGGTGGCATTTTTTGAGAGCTGGCATAATGAAACATCATCTTTCCACCTTCCCATTGGCGAAACGACAATTAAATTAGATGACGTCGCTTGCATCCTACACATTCCCATCAGATAAAGGTTGCTTGATCCTTCTAAGATCACCAGGGCTGATGCAGTGGAGATGATGTTGGTTTATTTGGGAGATGGCCCCAAGGAAGCCTTTCAGTAGTGTAAGAACACCAGGGGTGCACATGTCAAGTTTTCTTGGTTAGCAAAGTTGAATAGCAACAACTTAGAGATAATCAATGGCCTGGACACCGATTATCTACAGGTTGGACACCATATGGAGTGTGCATTGAAGTATTTCTTCCATTCTTGGTTGATACGTCCATGTTTGTGGACAAAAATACAACCTACTAGGATGTGGAATACCTTAAGTATTTCACCGACTTGGAGGCCATGGAATTGGGGGGAGGGGGGGGGGGGGGGGGGGAGGGGGGCAACATGCTTGGTATACTTGCAATCTAAGTTGAGCGAAGGTTCTCGTTGGACGAAAAAGCAAATGGCAGGCTCCTGCACCCTGCTTACTGTAATTTCAAAATCCCATTATTAAGTTAAAAAAAACCTTTTAACACTTGTTACTAATATTTTTTTTTCTTATTCGTTTTCAGAGATGGATCCTTGTCCACTATCACTGCATTCACGGGTTTGGGCATATGACCCTGATTATACCGAGGATCATCCACGTGCTAGCTTGTACCTCGTGCGTAGAGGGAATGATGATGTGGTGTATTTCGTATATATATATATATATATATATATATATATATATATATATATATATATATATATATATATATATATATATATATATATATATATATATATATATATATATATATATATATATATATTAATCGGACTCAGCATGATGATGACGCTTGGATGCCATACACTACTCACCGGGATATAATTTCATTCAATCACGTTTAATTATAATCTGAATGGCTAACATGTGGGACTAATATCATGTACATGTATCTTCCAGAGCGATTTATGCAGGAGTTTGGGTACGTGCAGATCATAGTGAGGTCCCCCATCCAAGCTGCTCCTTTGAGCATTATCCGCAGATTGAAAACCCTTCCAACCTCCAATAAATATTATAATTAATTAATCAGAATATTTCACCAAAAAGGGCGTCACATGCTTCATAAACATCAAACATGCACGTCATTGCACCGTAACTCGGGCTTTTAAATATTTATAGATCATTTAATACGCAGCGGAATTCATAATTCATTATTAAACCAACCCTAAAAACTTCATCGTTCATGGTTCTTAGTTCAAAACAAACATAAATACCATGAAAAACAATTCAAACTCTCATGAATAACAAAAGAAAATAAAAACTCAAAATCAAACGTTCCTGACCCCGATGTTACATATTAGATCAAGACTTTCTAAAAATCAATTGAAAGTAAAACGACACACTCCGAGCTATCTTCTAAGCTCCTACGAACTATTCCTGATCACCTGTGCATTACCCACGCGGAGCCAACACTCAAACAGAAAAGGGTGAGTAATCACATTCATTATAAAAGATATAAGGAATAGACATAGTAGTTCATACAACAATATCATGTCATAAAAATTAACATCATTGTCAACACCTTATCAATTAGCACAACAACGTATGCAACATCATCTAAGCAACAAGTATGTAATGCCACATAAAATATAGTTCAATAACATAGACCCATGCATGTGGTACCAGTTCATTATGAGTACTAGACTCATCACCCTTAAAAGATCCCCACCATAGGATCGATTCCCTATTGGACTCGGAGCACAACATCTAACACACTCGATCCACACAATGGAATTAAGGCCAACACTGGACTAACATCCTCAACAACACTAGACTTACATCCTAAATCAACATTGGATGTTCGTCCTAACAAGTCTATGCATACATGATGCACAATCAACATAATTAATTACAACCACATCTAGTCAAGTGCATCACCATTCACCAAATCATCAACAATATTTCACATTGCACAAATCAACATAATAACGTCAACATAATTCCATAATTCATAGTCACAACATATTATTATCATATTAATTATAATGCATCATGACAACATGCATAATTATAGTCCTCCCTTTTAAATATAATCCTATCCTATTTTAGGTACTGAAATTATATCTTTTTTTACTCATTTTATTCCACCCACATGTAGTTCATCGCGTTATCTATCTAACGCTTCGAACGACGCCTTAAACAGAGTTCTAAAACTCAAGTTATGATCTTTTAAAATTCCTACTGTTGTCTGTCGCCCGAGGCTCGCCTAACGACATCGGAGCGACAACACCACCCATCCTTTTCGGTGTCTATCTCCCAATGAAGCTCCTTTCTTGCCTAGCGACCTACCTCTCGCTCCTGCCTCGCCTGACGACGCTCGATCGAGACACCCTCTCCATATAAAATTCCAGGAGCACCATTTTCCCATATCTCCTTTGCTCTCAGCTCGCCTGGCGACGACCAGGCGTCACTACATCGCCCGACGACACTTACCACCGCCAGCAACACGTAGCAAACAACAACATCCTATTGCGATTCTACACCTGTTCAGCCCCAATTCTTCTTGCGATTTCATGCCAATACAACCTAAAATATCATATTTTTTAATATATAATCATCATAAAATAACCATACAATATTATATGCATTATGTACACAATCTCATGACAAATAAATGTAGCGACTGGTTTTTTAATCAGAGCCGCCACTATTAGTTTTTATCCTAGGGAAGGGAGTCTAACAGAAAACCCTAATTCAGAGACAAAGATTCTAGGTCTTGGACTTCTTTAGACGAAAGAAATATGTTAGGTACCTTTCATCTACCTTGTTCACAAGGATACTAGGTTTTAGGTTTGAGTTGGGGAAACAGGATTTACATTTTATCAGGGGAAAGGGTTTAAATTTTTTATAGGGGAAAGGGTTTAAATTTTTTATAGGGAAAGGGTTTAAATTTTTTATAGGGGAACTCGCTACGATTTTTGATCATATGCCTACGTATCCTCTTAAGAGGAATCAAAGTCCCAATTCGTAGTTTGTATGAGTTGGTGTTTTTTAGGGGTTGCAAACGTACTTTGAATCACCTCGCATTTTGGCTGGGAGTAGTGATTGCGGAGATTTTGGCTAAATGCGCAGTAAGTCAAAATCTACTTGAAACCCTTTTGCAAAAATAGTTGTTTAGATTAGTTGATTGCGAAAGAAAGTTTGATATTTGTTGAGTGTTTTTTAATAGATGTTAATTACAAAAAATCTTATTAATGCATGATATAAAAAATATTTAATGCAAATAATATAAGAAAATAATATGCAATTTTTAATGTAAAAATAATTTAAGTGATAATAAATAATATTCACAATAAAAATTAATAATTATAATAATAGTATAAAAATAGAAAAATAAAAAAAAATTATTTGTGAACAGGGGGGTTGCATCTTCTGGTTGTTAAGCCCTAGCGCAAATTCTGGAAAAGGGATGTTCTGAAAGGGACAAAAGTTCTACAGGGGATGCAGGGAAATTAACTGGGTTTTGGCCTCAGTCGCAGAACTTCTGAAAAGGTACGCTGCAAGCTGGTTAGTAAAGTCAGAAAATAAGGGTGTTAACTTCTAGGCTAAGCCCACTACTCAGAATTTCTAGAAAAGGGCAGACAAGAAGTATATAAGTCTAATGCTGATTCTGGACAAGGAAAAAAATCCGAAACCTGGGTTAAGCCCAGTCAGAACTTCTAAAAGGGGAACTACATTTGAACGTAAGAAATTAGCGTGAACATATGCAATCAGATTATAAAACTATCTACAAATTTGTTTTTTATAGTTTTATCCCTGCCTATGTTCTCCTGACCCTATTCATCTTAAACCCAACATGAAAAAAAAAGAAACAAGCTAAAATTTGTTACCCCTTTGGCGCTCTTGCTTCTGATTCTGGTGCATGTTTTGCTGTCCTTTCCTTCTTCTTCTGTAGGTTCTGGTGATAGCAGCGACAGAAGGTGGAGCGACGATGATTGTAACTAGGGTTCCAGATATTAGAACCTCAGTTACTCTTCTGCGTGTTCTTCTTCCTGGTTTTCCAGAAATTCTACTCTCCTTGCTCTTTCTTTAAGTGTTGCCGTATTGCTTTTCTCTGCAAATTCGTCTCTCTCTCTCTCTCTTCGTATTTTTCTTCTCCCCCTTGTTTCTTTTTTTGTTTTCTAATCTGCTCCTCTATTTATAATTTTCAATTTTTGGGCTTGGACTATGGTTAGAGCAAAGATTGAGGATAGAATTAAAAAGATTTGTTTGGAATTGATTCTCTGTGGAAGATTTGATTGAAATTGATATAATGCGCGTCCAATAGGTTTGGGATTGGGTTGCTTAACCTCTGAAACTCTGAGCTTGGGCTGTGGAAGATAATCTGATTCTGCCCTTGCTTACAATTTCCCCATGCTAGAAGATCTGATATTTCAGTTTTGTACTCGTACTAGCTTGTGCGTGATTCTGGCTCTGATCTGCATAGCTTTTTGCGTTTGTTTCTGTAAAGAAGAACTTCTGGGGTTTGTTTCAGAAGTTCTGTTGGGTCAGCGCTTGATCCATATAGCCTATCACTTCTTCGTTTGTAGTCCGAACTTCCCCTTTAATTTCAATTGGGCCTAGCGTTAATTCTTCCCATTTCTTTTGCATACTCCCGAATTTAACTTTCACCCTTCCCTTTTAAATGACAACTAAATCTTCTTGATTTAAAATACACCCTCTGATCTTGAATAAAGATAGTCCATCAGATATTGCTGTATCATCTTTAATTAAATAATTCTAAAAAAAGGATCGTTGAGGTAGGACAAATTTGGGGTATGACAACTGCCCCTATTCAATTATCTTCCAATTGAATAGCGCGAGAAAACGCAAGTCTAGCGCATTTTGATTGGGAGTTCATTGAATACTTGGAATATCCAAATTTTTTCTGATCCACTCATAAGGTTATGCTGATATAGCACACCCTCACGAGCCTTGAGAAAATAAGCGAAGCTGATGATATATTGCTCACCAGGGTTTGAAGTAGTGGGTTGGATGAGGAAATTACATTGAGGTTCAGAAACAATGAGCCGAGTTTTTACAAATACGTTGAGGCTTAGAGGCAACGTACTGAGAGAGTACATTGAGGCTTAGAGGCAATGTTCGAAGATTTGCAAATACGTTGAGGCTTAGAGGCAACGTAGTGAGCTGTGAGAGTACATTGAGGCTTAGAGGCAATGTACGGAGATTTGCGAATATGTTGAGGCTTAGAGTCAACGTAGTGAGCAGTGAGAGTACATTGAGGCTTAGAGGCAATGTACGGAGATTTGCGAATACGTCGAGGCTTGGAGGCAATGTAGTGAGCGGTGAGAGTACATTGAGGCTTAGAGACAATGTACGGAGATTTGTGAATACATTGAGGCTTAGAGGCAACATAGTGAGCAGTGAGAGTATATTAAGGCTTAGAGGCAATGTACGGAGATTTGCGAATATGTTGAGGCTTAGAGGAAACATAGTGAGCAGTGAGAGTACATTGAGGCTTAGAGGAAATGTATGGAGATTTGCGAATACGTTGAGGCTTAGAGGCAACATAGTGAGCGGTGAGAGTACATTGAGGCTTAGAGGCAATGCAAAGAGATTTGCGAATACGTTGAGGCTTAGAGGCAACATAGTGAGCTGTGAGAGTACATTGAGGCTTAGAGGCAATGTACAGAGATTTGCGAATACGTTGAGGCTTAGAGACAACGTAGTGAGCGGTGAGAGTACATTGAGGCTTAGAGGAAATGTACAGAGATTTGTGAATACGTTGAGGCTTAGAGGCAACATAGTGAGCGGTGAGAGTACATTCAGGCTTAGAGGCAATGTACGGAATTTTGAGGATACATTGAGGCTTAGAGGAAACATAGTGAGCAGTGAGAGTACATTGAGGCTTAGAGGAAATGTACGGAATTTTGCGGATACGTTGAGGCTTAGAGGCAACGTAGTGAGTTTTTGAAAGTACATTGAGACTTAGAGGCAATGTACGGAGTTTCGTTCATTACTGCATGGAGACTTAGGTAATGGACTACTTTGTTAGGAACTCATCACTGCATGGAGACTTAGGTGACGGGTTGAATCGCAGGAAAAGTGTTTGGTTGATTGACCCTTAGATGATTGAATCGAGGGTTAGATTGCTTATGTGTTGTGCGATACAAGCGTATGCATGCACATTTGAATGTTTAGATGCGTGTATAATGTATGTATGCTTTAGATATGAAAAATGTATGTATGAAGACGTATGCAAAATGCGTGTATGTTTTGTATGTGTGCCTTGAAATGTCATGCAGACTGTTTCCAACATTCTCTCCTTTAAACAATTGGCTCAGAGTTACCAATCCCTTGGCATTGCATGTTGTGTTGTCGTAGCTTTGTTGAAGTTGATTTGAATGTGGTGAAAAGGTGTTAGCAAGATTTTGAACATTAATTTTTTTTTGTATTGTAAGCGCGAGTGCAGACGTAGACGCATGTATTAGCATATGTATAGACTTTTGTGTTGTAAGCATAGACATGGACGTGGACGTAGACGTGAGTTTTCTTTTGATATTTTTTAACCAAAATGCTTTTTCGATGTTTTATCAAAAGCTTTCATTTGTTAATCCCCGAAATTATTTCAAGACAATATTCACAAGTAATAATCATAATATTTTGTAAACAAGTTAGAGAAAAGAAAAACGCAATTTGAAAGATGCAAAGAAAACAAATATTTTATTGATATGCCTCTGAATAGGCGAGGATACAAGATGCAATTCCTAGAAAGAGGTAATTACAGAAAGTTTTAAAACTGTAAATGGCAATAAAAAATGATAATTTCTACCGTTGTTCCCCAATATCCTTTTAATAGCTGTTATCTCCTTTGATTCTGAGTTGTATGATTCAAATCCATCTCTCCCTTTGTGGTTCGTAGTCGTAGTTCTTAGATTGCAGTCTTTTTGTTCTTTTCTTTGCATGATCCCTAATTTTTTCCTGGATTGATCTTTCGGGTTTTCAATCCACCAGGATAGTTTTTTTGTTATATGCGCCAAATTTTTGCCTGGATCGCCCTTTAGAGTTTTCAATCCACCGGGATGCTCCTTTTTGCCTAAGTCTCCCTTTTTGGGGTTCGAGCTTAGCGAGCTTTTTATATATAGTATTTTTCAATTGCGTCTGAATTTTCCAGATGCGGTAGTTCTTCCCTATCCATTGTTGTGAGGATAAGACCACCTCCGGAGAATGCTGTTTTGACTATGTATGGACCTTCGTAGTTGGGTGTCCATTTACCACGTGAATCGAGGTGAGGTAGCAGAATCTTCTTGAGCCCTAGATCCCCTTCTTTGAATATTCGAGGACGGACTTTCTTGTCAAAGGCTCTCTTCATCCGTTTCTGATGTAGCTGACTATGGCACAAAGCTATCAATCGTTTTTCTTCAATAAGGTTGAGCTGATCGAGCCGTGTCTGCACCCATTCTACTTCTTCCAGCTTTGTTTCCATTAGAAACCGAAGTGACGGTATCTTGATTTCAACTGGAAGTACTGCCTCCATGCCATATACCAGTGAGAAAGGAGTTACACCTGTTGATGTGCATATCGAAGTGCGATAGCCATGTAGAGCGAAGGGAAGCATTTCGTGCCAATCTTTGTACGTCTTCACCATCTTCTGGATGATTTTCTTGATATTTTTGTTGGCTGCTTCGACGAACCAATTCATCTTTAGTCTGTATGGTGAGGAATTATGATGCTCGATTTTGAAGTCATTGCCCAGTTCCTTCATCATTTTTTTGTTTAAATTGGACCTGTTATCTGTAATTACCCGGCTTGGGACACCGTATCTGCATATGATATTCTGCTTGATGAAGCGTGTAACCACTTGGCTTGTCACGTTGGCGTAGGATGCCGCTTCTACTCATTTGGTAAAGTATTCGATGGCTACCAGTATAAAACGGTATCTGTTGGATGCTTTCGTCTCGATCATGCCAATCATATCAATTCCCCCACATTGAGAATGGACAAGGGGGGCTCATGACGTTCAGAGGAGTTGGTGGCACATTTATCTTATCGGCATAGATCTGACATTTATGACAGGTCTTCATGTAGTGATAACAATTAGCTTCCATTGTTAACCAATAATACCCTGCTCGCAGAACCTTTCTAGCCATGGCATTCCCATTTGTATGAGTCCCGAAAGTACCCTCATGGATTTCTCTCATGAGTGTATCCGCTTCTCGCTTCTTTACACACCTGAGTAGTACCATGTCGTAGTTTCTTTTGTATAGTACCCTATTACTCAGAAAGAATTTTGAAGCTAACCTCCGTAGGGTTCGTTTGTCAATGATAGAGGCATTTTCTGGATATTCTTGCTTTTCCAGGTACTTCTTGATGTCGTAGAACCAAGGCTTGTTTTCCGGTCCTTCTTCAATAACAATACAATGCGCGGGCTCTTCGAAATGTCTAATTATGATGCGTGGTTCATTATTCGTCCAGGTTACCTTGAACATAGATGATAGAGTTGCTAGAGCGTCTGCCATTTGATTTTATTCTCGCGGGATGTGGCTGAAAGTGATCTCGGTGAACTCCGCGGCCAACTTCAAAACAT
Source organism: Vicia faba (assembly GCA_948472305.1). Taxonomy (NCBI): domain Eukaryota; kingdom Viridiplantae; phylum Streptophyta; class Magnoliopsida; order Fabales; family Fabaceae; genus Vicia; species Vicia faba. The sequence continues at coordinate 1,120,653,304 of OX451740.1, forward strand.
GATCCCGATATGGAATCTGTTTTGGGTGTTTTGTATCCCATTCACCATTAACCTGATATATGACTAATGTAGAGTCCCTAAATACTTCGAGGTTCTTTACTCTCAGATCAATGGCAGCTTCCAATCCTAGTATGCAAGCTTCATACTCGGCAATGTTGTTAGTGCAGTCGAAACACAATCTTGCAGTATACGGCTTGTGATAGTTATTTGGAGAAGTCAAAACTGCCCCTATGCCGTGCCCTAGTGCATTTGAAGCCCCGTCGAACGTGAGTGTCCAACATTCCCCTGGCTCGGGTCCTTTGTCGGGTTCTGGTATTTCATATTCGGCTATAATCATGACCTCTTCGTCTGGAAAGTCGAACTTCATAGGCTGGTATTCTGGCAGCGGTTGGTGAGCCAGATGATCAGCTAGTATACTACCCTTGATGGCCTTTTGAGTGACATATTAGATGTTGTATTCTGATAGTAGCATCTTCCATCGTGCGATTCTCCCGATAAGAGCTGGCTTTTCAAACACATACTTTAGAGGACCCATTCTTGCTATTAACCACGTAGTGTGGGTTAACATATATTGCCTCAACCTCTTGGTAGCCCAAGCCAATGCGCAACAAGTTTTCTCGAGGAGCGAGTACCTAGTTTTGCAGTCAGTGAATTTCTTGCCAAGGTAATAAATTGCATGCTCCTTTCTTCCTGTTTCGTCCTGCTATCCCAAAACACAACCCATTGATCCTTCGAGCACTGCCAGATACATGATGAGTGGTCTTCCGGGGACTGGCGGCATTAAGATCGGTAGCTCTTGAAGATACTGTTTTATCGTCTCGAAGGCTTTTTGACAATCATCATTCCATACAGTTGTACCCCAAAATTTGCCCTCCCACTTATCAAGAATTTGCTCAAAAGATCTCCTTGGGCTTAAGACTGCACTAGGGTTTGATCAGCTCAAGACACCTCCTTATGCACCGATGACCAAAATTAGGGTTTGAGTGTGCACATGGATTTTTGAACTTCCAATGCCCCATATGACTTTCATGGACCATTATGGACCCCCAATATTACTCATGTTAAGTTTCAAGCCTTGGATCACATTTTTGCTCAGCCAATTGAGCAGTTGACCTAAAAATCAATTGTATTGGGGGAAAAGTCAACCATGGCCAATTTACAGCCAAACTTTATAATTTTTTATCCACATCAACATTCTAAACCCATATGTATCATTTGATCAAGTTTGGACCACAATTCCTCAGGAAATTTGATCAAATCTCCAAAAGGGCAAAATGGTCAAAATTAGGGTTTTGACTGGGAAAGGGCAATTTCTGATTTTTGACCTAGCAAATGGTTAATTGGTTTAAGGCATGATCTCAAGAGTCCAATTGCATCATTTTGACCTAATGACATGATTCAAAACATTGCTAATCCATTGGATTGACATATGAATTTTGCAGTCAACTGATCAAAAGTCAATTGTATACTGAAAAGTCAAACTTTGACTTTTTGGTCAAACTCAAGTGCCAAAAATCATAATTTATCAAAACATGTCAAAATATGAAACTTATTCATCAAGAAATCAAAAAGTCAAGATTTCATTTTGAAAAGTCAAAATTTCCAAACTTAGAAATTTTTCTAAGTGTTGGAAATTTCATGTTTTTTTTATAACTTTGAGCCATATTTTCACCATGATGCAAGATGATTCAAAGGAAACTTCCAACATGAAAGTTGTATATCTCCATTAAATCTACAACTTTTCTTCACACAACTTCTCCTAAAAATGCTTGGATCTCAAGTTATAATTTTGTGAATACATGCTCATGAACTAAAAAAGACTTAGTAAAATTTTGCCCTAGTTAGGCAAATTTTTGACCTAATTTCATGGCAATTTTTCACATAGTTCCAAGGGGAATATTCAAAAGCAATTCCAAGATGAGTTGTAGAGCACATTTCAATCTTTCCAAATTGTCCAAGAACTTCTTGATATCATTCTTGAGTAGGGAGAATCGAAGAGATGAAGTTGGTGTTTTGTCACTTGAATTATAGGTCATTTTCATGATGAACACAAATGCAAATCAATGTTAGGCTGCATAATCTTTGCTTTGCAGGTCTCAAACTTGTTTGTCACTCCATAATTAATGGATTACACAAACTCTTGAGCTATAATCCAAGTGATTTAAGCTTTATCCAATTCACATTGCCATTTTGAGAAGAAAGTTAACAATACCATTCTTGTAAAGCAAGCTTTATGAATAAAGTCCACTCTTGAGCCTCTAACTTATTCCCTCTGATCACACTTCATCTACAAAGTCAAAAGAAAGTGTATTTAAAGCATAACCACTCTATCTTAGCAAGTACACAAGACATTGAAACTTGTTTTCTCAAAAAAATCACATGTTTAGCTTAAGAATGCAAATTCAAATTCTGATCAACAACAAGTCTCCAAACTTGTTGCTTATGAATAGAATCACTATTTGTGAGCTAGAACACGAGTTTGAACACCCTAAAATACACCAAAACTCTCTCAAATCATAAATTTCCCAAAAACTCCATTGTTGCACAGTTTCTGACCTTGAACCTCAAACTCACATTTCCCTCGTGCGTTTCTTGGCCTTTTAGTTTCTAAAGCTTCCTTGAATCAAGAGTAACTCATTCCTGTACCTGTTTCACTTCTGTAACACCATTTTCCCTGTCTTCCGTAACCAAAAACAGAGCATCACAGTTGGACTTCTCCAGACCATTCCAGCCATCCTCAGCTCAAGCCAACCATTGCATTAGCTTCCTAAAGGTCCAAGGAAGCTAACATGATCATCAACACTGCCTGAAACAAGCTCAAATCCATTTCACAATTTCCAGTTTTGAGGTATTTTTCTTGAACTTCTATCTCATTACTTTGGCATTGTTAGGCTTGCAGTTGTGAAGATAAAATGTAGACCTCATTGCCACGAAGTTGTACATATCCATAGTTTGAATTTACATGGCCTGAGCTTAGAGAATTTTAGAGTTGAAGTTTCTGAAATTTTTAGGGTTCAAATTAGGGCCAGAGAAATTCTCATTTATATTTGACTTTTAGCTTTAGTTATTTACATGGTTAGATTCGTGAGGAAGAATGCAACAACTTTCATTTTGTCATCTTCCGTTTTAGTTGAGAAATGAAGAAGTTAGAGGTACACCGGCTGGAGGTTGAAGATGAAGTTATCAGGACTTGATTTGCCTTACATATTTATTGTTTTGTTTATATAAACGGATGTATAGCCACCCTAGTGGTAAAGCGCGTGCCTGTTAACCTTAGGGACCTGGGTTCAAGCCCTAGTGGTACCCTTTTGCCCATTTTTCATATTTTCTGATTTTTCTAACATTTTTTGCAGGCGCTGGGCCCTTTGGGTCTGGCTTTGTTTTTTTTCCTAGCTAACTCTCCCTTCCTACTTTTGGCACCCACTGGCCCATTTGTATTTATTTATTTATTTATTTCATTTTTCCTTTTAAATATATTTTCTAAAATACTAAAAAATCATAAAAAAATATAAAAATAGTAGATTTATGTTTTGACATAATTTAAATATTTTTCTCACACAAAAAAATTATTTTTTTCATCATACTTTATTTATCTTTACTAATTATCTTGTAAATTAAATTAAAACTAGATTATTATTTATTTTCTTTTATACCTATTTAAATATATTATTTTAATAAAGAAAAAGCCAAAAATATTTTATAATACTATAATTTATTTACAAGACAAAATACAAAAAAAAAATACTTTTTTCTCTAAACTTATTTTCTTTTAATCAACTAAATAGAATTAGGGTTTTATTTAAAAATCTTTTCTTAATTAATTTTATTTTCTTAATTAGTTTAAATTAATTTAATTAATTTTAGAAAACTTTTATTTTTCTCTAATTAGGGTTAGGTTAAAACCTCTTTTCATAAAAATCCAAACAAAAATCATTTCTTTCCATTTGCATTTGTACTTTATATTTATTCATTTCCTTGTATATTTATTCAATTTAGTTGTAATAGATTAATTAGGTTTATATTATTGCAATCACCATTCACAAATTGTATACCCCCTCCCACAAGTATTGTAATAGCATAGTAACTTTAAATTCTGCAATTTATCGCTTTATATACAAATGCTTGTAATTAGGGTTTGTATGGAAAGAACAAAATCAATCAAATAGAAAAACCTAATTCAAGACAAAATCAAGCATGAAAACAATACACTTGCACACAATCACCCCTAGGGTTACCCCACTTGGTTGCCTTATATAAAATGGCCATATTACGCATGTAAGATATCTTAGCAAAAACAAGCAAATACAAGATCATAGTCCCTCGATGACGCTATCTAAAGTTGCCTTACAAATGATCTTAGTCCCTCAAAAAGAATGCTAAGATACCTTGCAACATTGCTAATCATGGTTATACGATGACCCACACCCATCCCGTTTACATCCAAAGATAGGGTTGCTTACCAAATCAATGGTAAGACAACAATGTCAAAGGAAAATAAAATGAACAAGAAAGAAATTTGAGTAGGTAGATTGCTCCTAATTACTTGCTCAGTTTTAAACAAAACATCCTTTCTATTTTCAAAACAAACACCTACACATTTCAAAACATATTACAAAACTTGAAAACATTTTCAAAAGATCAACGTCTTTGTATACATTCTTACGAATGAGAATCATCACAAAGATTGCCTAAACAATGACCTCTTTACAAAATACTTTCAAAAAAACCACACAAAGCACAATGTGATACGGTGGGAGAACTGACTTGAGGTTTTGCGTTTGTTTTCGCAAATGTTTCGGTTGAGCAAGAGTCGCCACCGACTTTTTATTTTATCCTAAGGAAAGATTAAAAAGCACAGCAAAAACCTTTGAGATGTTTTCTTGGGTTCGAGGAGTAGATTATAGAAAGGGAAGGTATTAGCACTCTTTCTATCCATGGTTATCCATGGGCTCTTAGTTACTTGCTTATATCAACTTGCCTTGATTTTCAATTGTTTGAAATGGTGCTTTGTGTGTGGGTTTGAAAAATGTTTTGAAAAGAGGCCAATGTGGTGGCAACCTTTGTAATGATCCATGTTGGGATGTATACAAAGGTGTATGTCTTTTGAAAAGTTTTCCATGTTTTTGAAAGTTGTTTTGAAAGTGTAGTGAGGTGTGGTTTTGAAAAATAGGCAAGTGTTTTTGTTTTGCAAGTTGGCAAGTAACTAAGAGTTTGTCTACTCTAAATTTCTCAAAGATCTTTGCTATGTTTTAACCCTTTTAACAATTTCGTTCCACCATTGTATTTGGTGGACAATCTTGTGTTAGGATGTGAACAGTACAGGCGCGGGTCATCGTTTAGACCATGATTGCAATGGTGCCAAGTATCTTTGGGCAATTTTTCCTTTAAGGGACTTGATCATTTTTAGGCAACTTTTGAAAGCGTCATCGAGGGACTATGATCATTTGAATTGTTTTGTTTTGCGAAAGATACTCAACATGCAATATGGCCCATTATTGAAGGCAACAAGTGGAATAACCCTAGGGGGGTGCAAGTGTGATTGGTATTGTCCATTTTCATGCTTATTTATCTTGAATTTAGGTCAAACTATTTTTGGTTAATTTTTGCATACAAAACCCTAATTCTATCATGGTATAATTAGAAAACTTTTAAATGCGGAATTTAAAGGTCCTAAATTATTACACAATAATCATGGGAATGGGGGTACAAATGTTCAAATGGGGATGAGACTTCATAGGAGAGTAGTGTCCAATATTTACAACCAAATCGAATTGCGCAAATGTAAATATAAAGATGTATAAGAATAAAGCAATATGTATGTGAAGGTATTTTTGTGTAAGTGTATATTTTATTCACAAATAAAATAAAAATAATTAAAAGAAAGTTAATTTTTGAATATTTTCATGTTTAGGGCAAAAACCCTAATTTTGCTAAATAAAAGGTATTAATTATTTATTATGTATTATATACAATATTCACTAATTATATACAAAAAATAAATAAAAGAGAAGTATATTTGTCAAAAAGGTATTTTTAATGTTAAATATTAATAAAAATAAAAATATATATTTTTGGTATTTTTATCCTAAATATCCTAATAAATATGTAAATATTTATATTATATGATAAATATAGTAAATATGTACAAAAATAAAATATTTAATATTTACAAAACAAAAAAAAAGTATATTTTCATAAAATATTTTCAAAGGATAAAATAAAATGAAAATTAGAAAATAAAATGTATTGGTATTAATTTTAGTATTTTTAAATAAAAGATATTATGTATTTATTTACATATAAAGCTAAATGAAACAAAATAAATATAAAAAAAATGCAAAAAATGTGAGAAAAATATTTTTTAATATTTTTTATGCTTTGGCAAAAATAAATAAGTCAGAAACAAAAATCAAAAGTCAAAAATAATGAAAATAAAATGCAATGGGCCAAGGGGGTGCAAATGTAAAAACATGGTGCAAAAAGGAAAAAGAGTCAGGCCCAGCCCAAGAAGACTTTGTCTTCAACCTCTGAACAAAAAAACAGAGCAACGCGTGCTTCCTGCTATCTCATGATTCCTGGACTTTTAACACAAACTTATAACATGAAAAGTGTCAAGCATCAAGCCACGATTCCATACATACCAAAAACTTGATCTAACTCTCAGAAATGAGAGAGAATTTCTCCATCCCTAATTCTTAACCTAAGTTTTTGTCAATGTTCAGGTCTTAAATTCTCTCAGCATATGCAATATAAATGGAAAGTGAGGATATGTATAGCTTCAGGGCCATGAGTAGTGCATTTTTCATTCATAAACTTAAAGCTAACTCTTCCTAGATTGAGAGATAGAAGTCCATGAACTTACCTGTTCAGCTTGGATTGTATCTGGCAATGGAGGAACTTTCAAGGCAAGGTGAGGATTGGTACAGCTTGCTTGAAGTCCAGGGATGCTATTCCAACCTTTAGCTTGCTTTGAAACCAAGTGAATCAAGCTATGGCAATCAACCTGCAAAACAGAAAAAGTGAAAATGGTGAAGTTGGTTAGAGGTGTTACAGGTCATGTCCAATGCTTGGGATAGCTTATATATGTGGTATGGAGTGTGTATGAACTGGTTTTAGCAACAATGCACGAGTGGATTGAGTTATGGAAGTCCAACTGCAGAGGTGACTCTGTTTTCTGCATTAGGATGGTGTTTTGATGAATGATGAGGTTTGGAAGGTGTTTTGGTCGTGCCTTAGCTCAGTTATGTTGTTTGGAATGTGTCTAACAAGTTTGTCTAAGCTAGTTCTTGCAGTAATGAGAGTTGGATATCAATATGCCAAGTTTCTTCTAATGTAAGTCAAAAATGCCAAGTGCTGTTACAGGCTCCTCTAGGCCCCTCTAACGTGCTGCAAAACTTTGTCTTGATCAGTGGGATATGTCCAATAGCTTGTGTCTAGAAGATATGCATTGTACCTCTTGATTTGCAAACTTGACATAAAGCCATACTTTTCAAAAATGGATAAAGTACTTTTTCTAATTAAGGACTAATCTTTCATGTAATGACCAAACTCATAGAACAACATCTTGGAACAAAGGATTAGCATTAAATTATTGAGTGTGGATGAGATAAAAGGCCTGTAATCTAGCTTAGAGCATGCTGAGTTCAAAAATGCAAAGTTATGGACATGGAAATGGTTCGTGAACAAAGTGAGTTTTGCCCATATTGCCAAATTCGATTCTCCCTAACCACAAGGTTGTTTGATGAGTTCTTTGACATTTTGGAAAGCTTGGAATGTGTAATACAATACATCTTTGTAATGCAAGTTTAAATTCCAAGTGGAAGCATGTGAAAAGTGGCCATGAAGTTAGGCAAAAATCCTGCCTAGAATAGGTCAAAATTTTTCTAAGTTAAGAATATTTTGCACCCTTGTTCCAAAAGTCATAACTTGAGCTACAAGCTTCTTTTGAGGAAACTTTGTGAATCAAAGTTGTAGATTTTGCAATGGACTATAACTTTCATGTTTTGAGTTTTCCTTGAATCCAAATGTATCTTGGTGAAAAAATGGGACAAAGTTAGGAAAAAATTAGGGATTTTCATAACTTAGAAAATTTCTAAGTTATGAAAATTCTTCATTTTAAACCCTAATTTGCAATTTTTGATTTCTTGATGAACAAGTTTCATATTTTGACATGTATTGATGAAAAATGAATCTTGACACTTGATTTTGACCAAAAAGTCAAAGTTTGACTTTTCAGTATACAGTCAAATTTTGCTCAGTTGACTGGAAAATTCATTTGTCAATCTTGTGCATTTGAGATCTTTTGAACTTGTTGAACATGTCAAGACAATGCCATTTAGTCCTTGAGTCCATATGTGAGCTTGGTTTGCCATTGGCTAGGTCAAACAGTCAAAAATTGCCTTTGTGCAGTCAAAACCCTAAAAATGACCATTTTGCCCTTTTGGTGATCTGATCAAATTTCTTGTGGAATTGTGATCCAAACTTGATCAAATGGTCCATGTGAGTTCATAATGTTGATGTGGGTCAAATTTCATGAGGTTTGACTGTCAATTGACCACAGTTGACTTTTTCCCCAATACAGCTGATTTCTAGGTCAACTGTCCAATTGACTGGGCAAAGATTGGAATCAAGGCTTGAAATTTGGTACGGATAAACTTGTGAGTCCAACATGAAGCATGAAAGTCACTTTGGGCCTTTTAGGTCAAACATCTTTGTGCAAACTCAAACCCTAATTTGGGTCAACAGTGCAAGGGGGAGTCTGGAGCAGAGGAAACCCTAACTGGATCTTGAGCTCCAAGGGTCTTGTGGTGAGAAAATATTGAGGAAATGGGAGGGCAAATTTTGGGGTACAACAGTTGCCCCTGTTCAATCTTCTTGAACCTGAAGAGTTAGATTGGCAAGTTTGCCTTTCGCGACTTGAGGGTAAAAGGAGATTGGACACTAGAGTGCCCGGAAATTTGCACTCGCATGCTGGAGTACCAGCAATGTGATGGTGGGAATGGGCTTATAGATGCCATTTGGAGGTGTGACAGAACCTTGTCGGGAATGGGCTTATAGACGCCATTTGGAGGTGTCGGTCGCATAAGAGATTCCTTAGCGAGAACTTGTGTATTTTGAGAAAGAAATATGTTTTCCTGGCTTGTTACAGGTGTTGATCTTCAGTCTCTTCATGCAGATATGCCCTGGCTAGATACAGGTATTGAATCTACAATTGGTTGCTCACAGATGTGCCCTGGCTAGGTACAGGAATCGAATCTGGAACTGTTGTCTACAAATATGCCCTGGCTGGATACAGGTATCAAATCTGGAATTGTCGTCTACAGATATGCCCTGGCTGGATACAGGAATCAAATATGGAATTAGTTGCTCACAGATGTGCCCTGGCTGAATACAGGTATCGAATCTGGAATTGCAAAAGGTTGGTAGAGATAGCTTTCCTGGCTGGATACAGGTGTAGACCTCTGACCTGAGAATGAAAGATAATTTCCTGGCCCGTTACAGGGGTTGATCTTTAAACTCTTCATGCAGATATGCCCTGGCTAGATACAGGTATCGAATCTACAATCAATCACTCACAGATATTCCCTGGCTAGATACAGGTATCAAATCTGGAATTGCGATAGTTGATAGTAATCATCTTTGGATTGACTTTTCCTGAAAAGGCAAAACATTAGTTGTATGCAATGTCATGATGTGCATGATGTCATGATGCTCAAAATGAGATAGTGTTGTATGCACTTTATCATGTATGTAAACAAGATGTATGAAATGTGAAATGTTTATGAATGTATTTTTGTCTAGGAAAATAAATCCTTGACGACTGGCCGGGGAATCAAATCCCGGGCTGATGTTGAAGAGTAGAGTTCTTCGTTTCCGCTGGGGATGATGGTTGCAAGAATAAACCGGTAGGAGAAGATGACTCCGTTGGGAAATAAACTTGTTGGAGAGATTACTCTGAGGGGAATTACTCTGTGGGAAGAGATACTTCGCTGAGGTTTCGATGAGAGCTCCGCTGGGGATAATGGTAAACTCCGCTGGGGATATCAATGATAAACTCCGCTGGGGATTCTGTTGATAAGTTATGTTGGGGAATTTGATGAACTCCGCTGGGGATATGAAGAACTTCGCCGAGGACGGACTTTCCGTGATAATTAGCTGAGGATAACCCAGTTATACCCTGGTGAGGAAAATAACCTTTGAATCAAGTCGGGGAGAGACGTTCGTACTCTGCAGGGGATAAGCTTGCAAAATCTACTGGGGATAAGCTTTAAGACCTGCTAGGGATATGGATTCCACTTTCCTGGGGAAAATTTCAGACTGTACTGGGGTGTTGGTATTCCGCCAGGGAACAATCTCATATTAAGACTGCCGGAGATGCTTGCTGAGGAATGTCTATACTCCGCTGGGGAATGTCGAGATCTTCTGGGGATACCCAACTTCCTTTAGGATGACAAACTAACTCTGCTTGAGGAGAGTACCGCTGACTTGCTAGGGGAACAATGTGCCTTTTCAGGGCTGATGGGAGACCAACTCTACTTGAGGAGAGTATTGCTGGAATCTGGTCTTACCCTGTGGGGAGTTGAGGTAACTTGGTCGCATTCTTCAGCCGAACCTACCTTGGTACCTTGGTGGATAGAGCAACTAGCTTGCTTAGACAATTCTAAATTTCCCCTGTTTCTGATGTCACCTGTAATTAGTCTTTTGTTTCGTATGCAAATATTCATAATTAGCAATTAATGTCAAATGCATATATCAAAAATGAACATTGGACGTTCTTCGCAAAACAAAACAGAAAAAGGAAAAACAATGGATAATTTGTCTGAAAAATTGAATTTGTATTGATTTTGAAATTTGCCTGTAAATAGGCGTTTATGTACAAGAGGCTGACGTCCTAGTAAGAGAACGCCGCCGAACAACATAGAGTTTATACAATTTTGAAAAGGAAACAAAACAGCTATGTGAAAAATAATCCCACTGGGTTCCAACTCTGCTATCGCCTTTATGTCTTCAAGCGTCTCATCACTTTGTTGTTTAGTTGAAGATGAAGCTGATTGATCGATGCCGAAGTCTGATGGTTGATGCCGAATTCTGGATGCGAGATGATCCAATGAGACATAGTATTACGCTTTATCCCTAACTTTTTCCTGGACCTCCCTTTCGGGTTTTCAGTCCACCGGGATACCCATTTTTGCCCAAGCCGCCTTTTCAGGTTTTCGACTTGCCGGGTGTACAAATTTTTTTCATTTCATCCCTTATTTTGCCCGAACCCTTTTGGTTCGCCGGGAAGCCCTTATTTTTGTCTAGGTGTGTCAACCTAGCGGGTCCTTAGTTCATGCGTAGTATCTTTTTACTATGTCTGCATTGGCGGGGTGAGGAAGGTCGTCACCATCCATGGTAGTTAGAATCATGGCTCCTCCTGAGAAGATATGTTTAACCACAAATGGCCCTTCGTACGTAGGGGTCCATTTGCCCCGGAGATCACCTTGAGGGAGAATGATGCGCTTGATTACCAGGTCTCCGACTTGATACTCTTGTCATCTGACTTTCTTGTTAAATGCCCTGATCATCCGTTTTTGGTACGTCTGACCATGACAAATAGCAGTGAGTCTCTTTTCGTCAATTAGGTTTAATTGATCAAGCCGAGTCTGGATCCAGTCATCTTCGCTCAAGTCTGCATCCTTCATTATCCGGAGAGAGGGTATCTGGACTTCAATAGGCAAGACTGCCTCCATGCCATAAACCAAGGAAAAAGGAGTTGCCCCTGTTGACGTCCTTGCTGAGGTACGGTACCCATGAAGAGCAAACGGTAACATTTCGTGCCAATCTTTATAGGTCACTGTCATCTTCTGCACAATCTTCTTGATATTCTTATTCGCTGCTTCTACAGCCCCATTCATCTTCGGCCGGTAAGGAGAAGAATTGTGGTGCTGTATCTTGAATTGCTCGCAGAGCTCAGTGATCATTTTGTTGTTAAGATTGGTACCATTGTCCGTAATGATCCTCTCGGGTATACCGTATCGACATATCAGGTTGTGCTGAATGAACCGTGCCACGATGTTCTTAGTTACAGTGGCGTAGGAAGCTGCTTCAACCCACTTTGTGAAATAGTCAATCGCTACCAAGATGAAGCGGTGCCCGTTGGATGCCGTGGGTCGGATCTCGCCGATCATATCGATGCCCCACATTGCAAAAGGCCAAGGTGTTGTCAAGACGTTCAGAGGAACTGGAGGAATGTGCACTTTATCAGCATAGATCTGGCATTTATGACACGTCCGAGAATGCTGGTAACAGTCGGCTTCCATTGTGGACCAGAAATATCCTGCCCGAAGGATTTTCTTTGCCATGGTATGTCCACTGGAATGTGTTCCAAATGTACCTTCATGTAGTTATACCATGATCTTTTCTGCTTCGGTCTTATCTACACAACGCAGTAAGGTTGAATCATGGTTTCGCTTGTAGAGAATGCCGTTGCTGAGGAAGAACTTCGCCGTAAACCTTCTCAGGAACTTCTTGTCATTAACAGATGCGCCTTCGGGGTATTCTTGAGCTTCCAGGTACCTCTTCACTTCATGATACCAAGGCTTTTCTGTTACCTCTTCGGCCTCAAGATGACAGCAATATACAGGTTCGTCCAATTTCCAGATAATGATTCAGGGAGCCTCGTTATCCCATTTGACTTTGAACATAGAAGACATCGTAGCCAACGCGTCCGCTAACTGATTCTCCTCTCTTGGGAAGTGTTCAAAAGTTATCTCTTCGAAGTGGGGAAGCAATGTCAATACATACTCCTTGTAAGGAATGAGATTCGGGTGTTTCGTATCCCACTCGCCTTTGACCTGATTGATCACGAGAGCGGAATCTTCGAATACACTCAGAAACTTGATCCTTAAGTCGATTGCAGCTTGAAGACCCATGATACATGCCTCATACTCCCCCATGTTGTTGGTGCAGTTGAAACATAGTCGGGCAGTAAGTGGAGTATGAGTGCCTTTAGGGGATATGATCACAGCGCCGATTCCATTACCCAAAGCGTTTGAGGCTCCGTCAAAGTGCATAGACCATCGGGATCCTTCCTCAGGTCCTTCATCCGGTCCAGGTACTTCATAATCAGTTACTACCATGATATCTTCGTCTGGAAATTCAAAGTTCAACGACTGGTAATCGTCCACCGGTTGGTGTGCCAAATGGTCTGCCAATACACTTCCCTTGATTGCTTTTTGAGTCGTGTACTGGATGTCATATTCCGTCAAGATCATTTGCCACCTTGCTATTCTTCCAGACATAGCAGGCTTTTCGAATATGTATTTGATTGGATCCATTTTTGAAATCAACAGAGTAGTGTGAGTCAACATATACTGTCTCAGCCGGCGAGCAGCCCATACCAGAGCGCAACAAGTTTTCTCGAGCAGTGAGTACCGAGTCTCACAGTCTATAAACTTTTTGCTCAGGTAATAAATAGCGTGCTCTTTTCGGCCAGACTCGTCATGCTGCCCCAGCACACACCCCATTGAGTTGTCAAGTACTGTCAAGTATAAGATTAGAGGTCTCCCTTCAACCGGTGGCATAAGAATGGGTGGTTCTTGGAGATACTCTTTGATCTTTTCGAAAGCAGCCTGACATTCATCGTTCCAACGTACTACTTGATCTTTCTTCAGCAGCTTGAAGATTGGTTCACAGGTAGCAGTTAGATGCGAGATGAATCGGGCAATGTAGTTCAGACGTCCTAGAAAGCCTCTGACTTCTTTCTCTGTCTTGGGAGCTGCATCTTTTGTATGGCTTTCACTTTGATAGGGTCCACTTGAATTCCTTTGTCGCTTACAATGAAGCCTAGTAATTTTCCAGATCTCACCCCAAAGGTGCACTTGTTCGGGTTCAACCTCAACTTGTACAACTTCAGACGGTCAAACAGCTTTCGTAGATGGTCAAGGTGCTCCTCCTCAGTTTGAGACCTTGCAATCATATCGTCGACGTATACTTCTATCTCGTGATGGATCATATCATGAAATAAAGCAACCATGGCACGTTGGTAGGTTGCCCTAACATTTTTCAACCCAAAAGGCATGACCTTGTAGCAAAAGGTGCCCCACTAAGTAACAAAAGTGGTCTTCTCCATGTCTTCAGGAGCCATCTTGATCTGATTATAACCGGAGAAACCATCCATGAAGGAGAAAACTTTATGCTGAGCAGTATTGTCAACCAGAACGTCGATATGAGGCAGAGGGAAATCATCCTTGGGGCTTGCCCTGTTCAAATCCCTGTAATCAACACACATTCGGACCTTACCATCCTTTTTCGGCACTGGAACCACGTTGGCAATCCACTGAGGGTAAGAAGTTACAGCTAGAAACCCGGCATCAAATTGTTTCATAACCTCAGCTTTGATTTTCTCGGACATCTCTGGACGCATACGGCGGACCTTCTGTTTAACCAGAGGGCATTCTTCCTTGGTAGGCAGGTGATGAACCACAATATCAGTATCCAACCCAGGCATGTCTTCGTAAGACCAGGCGAAGATTTCCATATAATCACGCAACATCTGAATCAACCGTTGTTTCACGCTGAACTCTAGATTGGCACAAATCTTGACTTCCTTTCTGTCTGTCTCAGTACCCAGATTTACCGTTTCCACTGGCTCTTCATGTGGCTGAATGGCCCTCTCTTCCTGGAGTAGCAGTCTTGCAAGTTCACCAGGCACTTCGCAATCATCTTCACCTTCGTCCTCGGCTAAGTTGATCGGATTTTCGAAGTCATAACTGGCAGTAGCAGAGTCGTTACTAGTGAGATCCAGAGTGGATTGGAACCTGTATAAGTGAGTGTGTGTAAATATAGCTGTTTTGCAATATATGATAAAGAAAGAAAAGGAGCACAAGATTTGAAATGCAACAAACGTCCAATATTTTGATTAATGATATATGAAAATGTCATACAAAATCCCTCACAAATGAAGCCACGGTGCCCTGGGTAGGACACCGAGCCATAAAAGTTTCAACATATTATTTGTTACAAATTGAAAACAAAAGAGTTCATTACTGAGTGACAAAAGTAATAGGTGTAAAGTCTTTGGCAGTCCAGTTGCTTGGTCCACTGTCGGTTGTTGGGTAGATCCAGCTGTCAAATTCTGATTCCTCCACGTCGTCTTCAATAGCATTCACTCCCGGGTTGGTGATGAACACATGAGGTCTTCCAATCCTTGCTTTGCGAACAGCCCTCTGAGACTCTATAGTGAAGCCCAAGCCAAACTTATCAGTCTTCGGAGTGAAGTCAGGAAGTCGGCCCCAGTTTGCGCACTCACCCCTCTCAATCACAGCCCGGGCATGCTTTAAGGAAGCCATCTTCAAAGGAGGGTCTTCAATCACAGTTTCAGCCGACGCCAATGTCTGAGGCACCTCTTCGAAGTGTTGAAAGGGGGTTTCAATGAATTCCCCATCCATTCCTATGTATCGGAACGAGTTTAAGTGGCTGACCATATACTCTTCTTCCCCTTGAACTGTAACAATTTTTCCTCTGACTGGGTACTTAAGCTTTTGATGCAGTGTGGAGGTCACCGCTCCAGCCTTATGGATCCATGGACGACCCAACAAACAGGAATAGGATGGACGGATATCCATCACATAGAATGTTGAATCAAAGACCTGTGAACCAACCCTGATTGGGATGTCAACTTCACCATGTACCATCCTTTTCGAACCGTCAAAGGCTCGGACAACAATGTTACTAGGCTTGAGCTCCAAACCCTCATAATCTAACCTGTCTAAGGCCTTCTTGGGTAATACATTCAAAGAAGAATCGGTGTCTACCAACACATGGGCAAGAGTATTGCCCCTGCATTCAATAGAGACATGCAGGGCGTCATTATGGTTCTTTCCTTTTGTAGTTAGATCGGCGTCAGAGAAGCCCAAACCATTATCGGCAGTCAAGTTGGCCACACAATCAGTGAATTGATCAGCAGACGTTTCTTGTGGCACATGGGCCGTCTTCAGGAAGGAGATCAGGGCCTTGGCATGGGCCTCTGAACACAACAGCAATGATATCATAGAAATTTTGGATGGGGTGTGCCCCAACTGCTCAACAACATTGAAATCACTTTTCTTGATAATCTTGAGGATTTCCTCCATCTCTTGCTGGGAGGCTTCAACAGTGGTTGTCTTCGGCGCCTCCGTCAGGGCAGGCAAATCAGTAGCAATCCTTTTGCCCCGAGCGTCAGAGGGCTCGGCGGCAGGGGTAGAAACAGGAACTTGATTAGGAGGTGGAACATGCACACTTGCAGGTGTGATGGTAAGAGGTTTCTGAATAGCTGGTGGTGCGATATCCAGCGAAAACAACCTACCACTGCGAGTAATTTTGGAAGGTCCGGTGATGTTACTGACACTGGTACTTGTATCAAACTCCTGCTTCACTCCAAGCATATAAGCATCTACCCCATAGTGCCATGGGACAGCTTTGTCGGATGTATAAGGGAGGGGTCCTGGAACAGTGATGATGATGGGAGCAATCTTCTGAGTGGACATGATTTTGACAGGCTTCTTTGAGGGAGCCTTAGGAGGTTTGTTGAAAATAGTGACGATAGAAACTTCTTCGGCGGGGACGGCAGGAACATCAATATTCTCGAACAAGATTTCTTTGCTATCCATCAGGCTTTGGATACCTGATTTCAGCAAAGGACAACCAAAAGGCGAAACATCACATAGAAGGCAATCTTCACCACATCCCGGAAATAAACCGGCTAGCAACAGATTCCTTTTAACAGTTGATAACGGAGTAACAATCTCTTCCACGGAGGCTACATACCGGTCTTCTTCCACAACATTCACTCCATGCTGGGGCATGAGAGCAGTCACAACATTGGATCTTTCGGGCGCCTCAAACTATATTTCTTTAGCATCAATAAGGTCTTGAACCTTATTCCTCAGAGCCCAGCAATCGTCCATAGTATGCCCGGGGCTATCAGAGTGATAAGCGCAACAGGCGTTGGGGTTATACTTCGGAGAAGCTGTGTTCACCACCTTCGGAGCTTCCTTGACAGTTACCAGATTGGTTGACAGTAGTTACGGCAAAATCTGAGACAGGGTCATACTGAGCCGAGTGTACTGCCTTTTGGGCCTCTCACCCCTTTGTTGATTATACTGCTGAGGAGCAGCAGCAGGCTTTGAAATAACCAATGCATTGATAGCTTGGCGACGTTCCGGCTTAACTTGTCTTCTGGGACCATAAACAGCACTAGCTTCCTTCTTGAAGGGCTTCTTCTCGGTACTCGCAGCGGCACCTTTCTGTATCTTCCCCGACTTGATACCAGCTTCTATCCTCTCACCAGTCAAGATCAAATCTGTAAACCCAGCAGAGGAATTACCAATCATATGATTGAAGAACGGACCAGACAGGGTCCCTAGGAACATGTCAACAAGTTCACGGTCAGTCAAAGGAGGCTGCACCCTGCCAGCCAAGTCTCTCCACTTTTGCGCATACTCCTTGAATCCTTCGCCCGTTCCCAGTGACATACCCTGAAGTTGGGTACGCGTGGGAGCGAGGTCAGAATTGTACTGATACTGTCTATAAAACGCAGTAGCCAAGTCCTCCCAGTTTCAGATACTGGCTCCATCTAGCTGATAGAACCATTCGAGTTGAGACCCCGAAAGGCTATCCTGAAAGAAATGGATCCATAGGTTCTTGTCTGCAGTGTAAGGTTGGATTTTTCTTACATATGATCTGAGATGCAGCTTAGGACAGGAAGCCCCGTCGTACTTTGCAAAGGCAGGCGCCTTGAACTTGTGTGGGATCACCACCCCAGAAGATAAACCTAAATCTCCGAAATCCAACCCCGACACATTTTGAATCTCCATGGCACTTAAACGGTCCTCTAGTTGCTTGTATCTGTCTGCAGCAGGAGGGTACTGTTCATCATTGTAATCCGTCTCGTTGTCGGAGACTGCTGGACTAGGGGGCCTTCCCCCTTGGGGACTGTCTTTCTCTGCAGAGGAAGTAGCCTGATCAGCCTCATTATGTAGTGTATTCCCAAACCTCCGTCCAGTGTTGAACAACGCAATCCTCTTCTTCTTCTTCTTCTTTAAGAGCAGAGCCTTCAACTCTTGTTGACCTTGGGCTAAGCTCATGACCAGCTCTTGAAACTGGGCGTTCTGGGCCTGGAGGGCCTTGATAGCTTGCTCATTGGATGATTCAGGATTCATGATGACTGTTCAAATAAACAGCGAAGAAGGTTAAGCAACCTGTGGAAAAAGGGTACCTGTTATGCATATGATGCAATGAGATGCGTATGATTTATGTTTTCAAAGACAATCGGGATTCAACTTTGTAGACAAAAAGGAAACACATTTCATTAGATTCAAACTTTAAATTGTTCATCAACTTTCCCTTAAGCATTACAAGAATGAAAAATACTGAAAAGGAAATAAAAGCTGTAAAAAGAAACATCCAAAGCCCATCAGTGCTCCCATGGCCTCCTCTTCTCAGTACAGATATAGTCATTCAGGATCCGCTCTTCCTCCAATTGCTTAGTCAGCTTCTGGATCTTTTGTTCTTGTTCGTTGAATTTTTCTCGGTAATAATCCCGTTTGTTGTACCCCAAAATTTGCCCTCCCATATTCTTCAAGAATTGCAAAGAGCAAGCTTCAAAATCTCCCCAAGGGTTGCACAGTTCAAGGGCCTCCTAACAGTCAAAAATTAGGGTTTTGGTTCTGACAAAGAAAATGAAGTTTTCAAGGGTCCAATCAAGTCCCACATGCCTACAAACATGGTCAAGCATCCTCATACCAAGTTTCAAGACTTACAACACAAAATTGCACAGTCAAGAACCCTAATTGCACTACAGACAACTGCAGGGGCAAAATGGTCATTTGACAGTCAAAAGTTCAAATTTTTGGTCAACATCTCATTTTGAAGCCACAAACATCATTTGATCAATGCTTGATCATGATTCTCAAAGCTTAGCTCAAAAAGTCTCAAGATGCAAAAGTTTCCATATTTGGATAGTTGAAAAAGTCAACTGTAACTTGACCAAGGCATAACTTCCACATGGATTATCAGAAAATTTCCATCCAAATCTCATTTTAAAGATGAAGACATTTCCTACAACTCCTCTTCACACTTCAAGTCCAAGAAATGCTCTCACAAAAAGTTAACAATTTCAACATTATAGGTCATTTTCAAAAGTCAACAAAAAGGGACTTTAAGTCAATGGCCATAACTTGAGATTGGTAAATCAAAATGACACGGGACCAAAGAAATTGGTTAGAGGACTCAAAGAAATTTCCAAAATGTCCAAGAACATGAGCAAAGCTTAAAAATTGAGCAAGTTATGCCTTGTGGAAGTTGGGAAATTTTTGGAAAGTCAACATTGCTTCAAAAGTCTTAAAAATGTTAATGGGCCTCTTTTTCTTCCAAGAATAATTATCCAAGGCATGTGCACGACCATTTGGCCCAAAGGGAAGTTTTTCATCATTTTTATTTATTTATTTGGATTTTTAATGACTAATAATAATTCATTTAATTAAAATAAATATGTGAAAAATACCAAACCAATGCAATCAAATCTTTTTATGCATGGAATAAGCTTAAGATTTCGTGCATGACCAGATATAGAAAGAATCATTAGGATTGGACATGATTTGTATCAAAAACATGTGAAAAAGATTGAAAAATTATGGCTTGAAAATCAAATATTTTCCACATCAATGCAAGGATCCTTTGGCTCTGAATTCTTACCCTAATCATTCCATACATAAGTGCAAAGCTAACCCTATTCCAAGCGACCAAAAAGCTGCGCCAGAAATCCATAGCAAAGTTTGAGTTTTTAACAAGAAATTCCAAAACTGAAAACACACTTGCAAGGCTTTTCAGGGCAAGAAATTCATTCCATCACCTTCCTAAGACATTACTGAGTCTGACTGGATAGATTTCCACGCGCATACCACCTTGAATCGGTATACAGAAATCAAAATTGTTCATATAATATGCATAATCGTGTTTTAATATTCAAGTATGTTCATTGCATTTTTTTTATGGATTTGTACTAATTGGATGATTCTGAAGCTAACCAAATAATTTAATTGAGTTTTTATGTACTATACGCGATTTCACCATTAAAGATAGCTAGGGTTCTTCAAGTTTCAATTTGGGCGTTTCTGAATACTATAAAATTGAGACACTTCAGGGCCATGGTTGAAATCAGCTTGCTTGGACGATTTGGAAACACTCCTCGCGCCTAATTTATGTGGCCATATGGCCTATTCACTATTTTGAAAAACAAGCATATTTTGGGGGGGTTTAAAACCCCCGCTAACTCTTTTATGTTTCAGGCAAAAAGCAAAACGAAGAAGAAGAAGATGAGGTGTAAGGCGTTGGTTGGTTCGTTCAAATTTTCGCGCGGAAAAGGGCACTAGCATTTGTTTTATTTTATAATGTTTATTGGTTACGTAATATACAAAGATACAAAGCAGCGCGGTTGGCAAGGCATAATATTGGTAATCCCTGGGACCTGGGTTCGAACCCCAGGTCCCCATCCCTTTCCAATATTATTTTTCTACTCACGCTTCTGTGCAGTTTCATTACAAGGGAACACCATACGTCCCTTAAATCCAGCTTGCCACTTGGCCAATGGAGACAATTTGAAGGCCTAGATTTGGTGAATACCATGGGCATGAGTCAAAGAGGTGACACGCTTCCAGGAAAGTCAATGAAGGCCTCCCAAGATGGGCCTAAAATGCTACATTCATACCTCCAATTGGGGCCAGAACCCCCCCCAAGGTTTGCTATTCTTTTACATTTTATTTTTATTTGATTTAATTAATTTCCCTTAAATTCTTCAATTAATTTATTTTCATAAAATAAAAAAATAACAAAAAATCAGAAAAGACAAAATTAAAAATATATTTTATTTTAATATTTTGTAAATAAATATTATTCATTAATTTTAGCTATTAAATTAGGTTTAATTCAAACATTTTCTTAATTAACTTAAAATTTGTAGAATTAGGGTTTTAATCAATTTTTATCCTTTTTCTTTTCTTTTCACTAATAATTAATTAATTATTTTTATAAATCAAATTGCATGTAAATAATTAGATTAATTTTAGGCTTAATTTTAATATGTTTTTCTTAATAAATAAAAAAATTAGAATTAGGGTTAATTTCTCGATCTCATTCAATTCTCTTATTAAAAAATTCATAAATCCAAAAAATCTCAAAATAATTTCTTTTTTTTTTTCATTAATTTAATAATCATAATTTAATTTCATTAAAAAGGGTCCAACGCCCTCGCTTCCAATTTTAATTCCAATTCGCGCATTTATTTTCTTTTCGTATAATTTTTATGTACTTCTCCCAAAGCCATGTAAATATTTATCTTTCGCACTTTATTTACTTTCTGTCAAATCGGGTCCTGGATTAAATTTGGCGATGTGGACCCGCGCCTTTGTAATAGTTTAGAACTTTTAATTTCCGCATATTTTTAACTGTTAAATAAATGCATGCAAGAATGAATGGCCTAAAATAAAAACAAACGCATAGATCACCTTGACATGAATAAGATAAATGCAAATGAACAGGACACACAAATCACACACCACCCCTAGGGTACGCCTCACTGTTGCCTTGCCTCGAAAGGTGATCGTCGAGTAGAGGATGTCTTAGTAAGTCCTCATGATCCGGGAACCTGGCATGAGGGTAGCTTCTAGGGTGTCTTCCCATTACTCTGGTGATCACCATGTCCCGAACCTTCGAATTGACCCGAACACCTCCAACGGTGGTGCTACCTACCTCTCAATGGTGGGATGGCACTACTTTAAAGGACATTTACACAGACGAATTCCTTAGGGTAGGTAGAAGACTCTAGATACTTGCTCTAATTTCAAAAACAAATTCAAAAATACTTTTCACACCAACACATTTTCAAAAAGCTTTCGAAAGCATTTTTTCAAACACTCTTGAGGACCGATACAAGAGTCGAACTGGAATTTTCAAAGAAACTTTTTAAAACCCACAGTTGAAAAGCAAACAAACCATTTTTGAAAACACAAATGAGCAAGTATCTAAGAGCCCATGGATAACCATGGATAGAAAGGGTGCTAACACCTTCCCTTTCTATAACCTACCTCCCGAACCGAGAGCAATCTCTTTAAGGAATTTTTCTGTGCTTTTGTCCTTTCCAATTGGATAAAATAAAAGACGGTGGCGACTCTTGCTTCCGCGACATTTCGCGAACCAGCGTTAAACAGTCAGTTCCAGATCCACCGATCACAGAACTGGCGACTCTGCTGGGGAATTCTTCTTAAAGTGAGGTGTACCTTAGGACTAAGATCACTGTGTTTTCAATTGCTTTCTTTGCTTGCTTTAAATTGTGGGACTGTCTTGGGAGTTCTATAGATCCTAACCCGGATCTGGGGATACCTTCTTAGAAAGTAGCAACAAGGCTGTGAGGGAACTGTGCGGGGTATACCGACATGGTTGAAACAGTCTGCTACGTTGATGTGGCACTTTGGTGTGTACCGGTAACCCTTGAGTTCAGTCAAGGAGAGTACGGGGCCTCCGCGTGGTGTCGTGAAGCATCAACAGACCTTAGGAACCTTAATTGAACTATCTTGGCCTCTTTAGGGTAGTGAGATAACTGACTTTGGTGCAGTCCGAGGTTGGTTGATACTCGATACTACACTCAATTGAGGGTTGCTTTCCTGGAATATTTCGGTCGCCAGTTCAGTGGCTAAATCGAAACGATGAACAATGAAAGCAATCCTGTGATATTGGGACCCTTAGAACCCAGTTACTTCTAATAGGACAGGTTGAGCCCACCAACTTCAAGAGGGTAATACCCAGACCCCATGCTGGCCTAAACTCTAAGGGTTTGTCTTGTGTGACTTGTGTGCCTTCGTACTTGACTACTTGCATGCTTTATTTGACACATGAACTACTTGGAGGTTTTGTTTTTAGTCCTTAATTGGGACTCATAACAGGGTTTACTAAGTGTCTTACAGGTTTTGTTGATAGTCC
The DNA here is from genome assembly GCA_948472305.1 of Vicia faba. NCBI lineage: Eukaryota > Viridiplantae > Streptophyta > Magnoliopsida > Fabales > Fabaceae > Vicia > Vicia faba. The sequence continues at coordinate 1,120,676,299 of OX451740.1, forward strand.
TTAATTGGGACTCACGACAGGTTTTACTTGAGTTTCTTGCAGGTTTTGGTTTGCAGTCCTTAATTGGGACTCATAACAGGGTTACTTGCATTACCCCATGCATAGCATAGCATCATACCATTGCATACATCCTAACCCATTTCAAGGATCTCAAGGGCTTGTGATGCAGGTCATGGTGAATCAGCTATCCCAACAAGGGGCATAAAGGATTTATTTTCCTCTAGACAAGGTTGTCAGGGGCTATAACCCACTGGATATGGTGAGCCTTTGACCCTTGAAGAAGGACTCTCAACAACATGAAGTTCCTTCAATCAAGCTACCAATTCAAATGCTAACGATCTTCTTGTTTACCCCGCGAGATCCTTGGAAACATTACATGCATACATACATATCATTGCATTACAGGTATCCCTTTTACAGGTTGCTCACCCTCTTCGCTGTTTATTTCAGCATCATGAATCCTGACTCATCATCAACCGAGATGTCTATCAAGGCCCTCCAGGCCCAGAATGCCCAGTTCCAGGAGTTGATTGTGAACCTAGCCCAAGGTTAAAAGGAATTGAAGACTTTGATTCAGCAGAAGAAGAAGAAGAGGACTGTTTTCTTCAACCCTAGACGCAGATCTGGGAACACACTACAGAATGAAGCTGAGAGAACCACTCCATCTGTGAGGGAAGGCAGTCACCATGAGAGGGAGGTGCCTAGTCCAGTGGTCTCCGACAACGAGACATATTTCAACGACGAACAATACCCTCCTGTTGAAGACAAGTACAAGCAGTTGGAAGACCGTCTGAATGCAATGGAAATTCAACAAGTACCTGGTTTGGATTTTGGAGATTTGGGTCTAACTTCTGGTGTGGTGATCCCACACAAATTCAAAGCACCCTCTTTTGCTAAGTATGATGGGGCATCCTGTCCCAGGCTGCATCTCAGATCTTACGTACAGAAGATTCAACCATACACTGTGGACAAGAACTTGTGGATCCACTTCTTCCAGGAAAGTCTTTCAGGGACTCACCTCGAATGGTTCTATCAGCTGGATGGAACCAAGGTTCGTAACTGGGAGGAGTTGGCTACTGCTTTTTACAAGCAGTATCAGTACAATGCCGACCTTGCTCCTACGCGTACCCAACTCCAGGGTATGTCGCTAGGATCGGGAGAAGGTTTTAAAGAGTATGCGCAGAAATGGAGAGACCTGGCCGGTAGGGTACAACCACCGCTGACTGACCGTGAACTTGTGGACATGTTCTTGGGGACCCTGTCTGGTCCATTCTACAACCACCTGATTGGGAATTCGTCTGCTGGATTCACAGATCTTATCTTGACTGGAGAGCGAATAGAAGCCGGGATCCGGTCTGGAAAGATTCAGGAGGCTGCACCTTCTGACAAAAAGCCTCATCATGGAAAGAAGGAATCCAATGTTGTGCACGGTAAAAAGAGCCGTCATGAGGTAGGGGCAACCCAGATCTCCAATCCTAGACCTGCTCAACAAGGACAGGGGCAGCAGCGCAAGGAGGTCGCACCTAAACGACAGTTCACCAAGATCAACATGTCGCTGGATCAAGCACTACAACAAATGTTGAAGGCAGGGCTGATCACCTTAAGGGCTCCTCTTCGGAATCCGAACACTTCTGCTCCTAACTATCATCCCAACGATAGGTGCGCATATCATTCTGATAGCCCGGGGCATACTACGGACAACTGCTGGCCTCTCAAGAACAAGATTCAAGATATGATCGACGCCAGAGAGATTCAGTTTGAAGTACCTGAGACTCCGAACATAATCACTGCTCCGTTACCCAATCATTGAAGACTTTTGTTTATTTGGATTTCCGAGTTGTATTTTTCTTTGCTTATACAAACAATTAATGTCATAGCAAACTCTTTTATTCTATTAAAGCATCGCATGTGTCTGTTTTGGAATTAATACAATTGGTTTCATTATATTCAAAATTGCTTTCATTTTTCTGTGATGATCAACTCTCGGTTAATAATTTCTAAGCCTCTTGAGGGAGGATGACGAAAACGATACCGCTACCTTTACATTCTGCTTTTGAACAGACCCTGCTGATGAGGTACAAGCATTGTTTCAATCCCTAAACACTGGAGTTATAAGGATGATAATCCCTCGTCAACCCCGCTGAGCCAAAGAAGTAGGAGTTTTTCTTTTCGAAATTTAAAACCCTTAATCATAACCCGGGGCAGGGTAGTCTCTCAGTTGATCCAAGTGCATAACGAATGGAACCAAAGAGATCCTTACAACAAAGATAGTGACGGTTCCGAATATTCAATAAAGAAAGGCAGTCATTACTTCTCAAATTAAAAACCCATTAAGTCAAAACCTATGAAGGAGACTTACAAAACTGGGGCATCCCGCTGACTGTAATCACAAAAGAAACAGTTCAGGCAAAAAACAGGGATAACGAAATCAAAAAAAAGGGAAAGAGGTCACACAAACCCTCAATAACAAAAAGGAATGACTGCCTATTCAAAATAAACTATCAACATCCGAACCATCACAGGAATATCAGGACAAAGACTCAAACAAGGTCTAACGTATGATCAACTGAGTTTAGGTTTGGAGGACATTACGAAGAGCGGGTGGGTACAAATAATTTGAGCCTTTATCCTTTGTTTCTTAAACCGTGAACCAGGCCACATTATAACCCTTAAGAAGTCCTAGCTGAAGCATGGGTTAGTCCGAAAGCATACTGTTACGAAAGGTATCCTGACTCCTTAAGGCCTACGGTAAATACGGAGTTGACATCACGTTTTACAAACATTCACTTGTTTTATGAAAAGGAATGCATTTTCAAAATCTTCAAGACAGACATAGGCTTTGCATTTTTGACATAACTTTGTTTGCATATGACTTTTTGTTTGAACAACATAGAAGTTCGCACGACGAATGCCTAATGAACGAAAGCACCTCCAATCAAGGGGCATGATATAATCATGGTCTATTATCTGGGGCAGTCCAATCAAGATTCGGAGAATCTCTCAAAGGCCAAATAGCCTGGGGCAAATCTCCGCCTGAGTCACTTGGGGCATTCCAACAACGAATCTTGCTCGAGCAAACACCTTCTGGTAGCATGACAAAACGCAATAACAGGGGCACCTCCCTACATCCTGAGAGCATGGACATAGTCGAAAAAATACTACGCGTAATCAAAGACCCGCTAGGTTGACACACCTAGGCAAAAATAAGGGCTTCCCGGCGAACCAAAAAGGTTCGAGCAAAATGAAAGGATGAAATGAAGAATTTGTACACCCGGCAAGTCGAAAACCTGAAAAGGCGGCTTGGGCAAAAATGGGTATCCCGGTGGACTGAAAACCTGAAAGGGCGGTCCAGGCAAAAGTTAGGGATCAAAGCGTACGACTATGTCCTGTCATCTCGTCACTTGCCTATCGGAAGAAGAGTTTGTCCATCAATAAACTGTCAGTACCTCACAAGTCCTCCTCTCCCGCCTCGGAAACAGGGGCAATGATGGTTGGTCTAAGCAATCTAATTGTTCTGTCCTCCAAGGTATCAAGGTGGGTTTAGCTAAAGAACATAACCAGTTATCTTAAATTCCCCAGAGAGTGAGCCAGCAAGTCAGTGCACTCTCCCCGAGCAAAGTTACAGTCAAACTTAAGGAAGTTGGGTATCCTCCAGCAGATCTCAACATCCCCCCAACACGATATACATATATCTTAACAAGCATCCCCGGCAGTCTTGGTCTAAAGATTGTTCCCCGGCGGTACATCAAACATTCAAAGGAGTCACTCCCCCAGTAGTTCAAACTTCCCCTGGAGAGTCCAATCCAGTTTCCCCAGGAAAGTTGGAACCCATCTCCCCAAGCAGAAAGCTTATCCCCAGTAGATTCTGGAAGCTTATCCTCGCAGAGCACGAACGTGTCTCCCGGCTTCATTCAAGAGTTATTTCCTTACCAGGATATAACTGGGTTATCCTCAGCCAAAAGCCACGGAGAGAGTGTCCTCGACGAAGTCTTCTTGTCCCCAGCGAAGTTTATCAACACTTCCAACACAACAATGGTATCCCTAGCGAAGTTACCATCAACATTTTCAGCAAAGTACCTCTCTCCCCATAGAGTATTGCTTCCCAGCAAGATCGCTAGAGTACTTTTCTCCCCGCAGAGTAATCCATTCGCCAGGTTCATTCCCCAACAGAGTCATCTTCTCCTACCGGTATTCTTGCAACTAACATCCCCAGCGGAAGCAAAGATCTACCTTCCAACACCAGCCCAGGAGTTAACTTCCTGGCACCTGTCAAGGATTTATTTTCTTAGACAAAAATACATTCATGAACATTACATCTTCATACATTATAGCATGCATATGCATCATACTACACGAATCTCATCAATTTTGAGGACATCCTGAAATCATGCAGTTCATGCATCATGATCTTGCATACAACTGATGCTTTACCTTTTTAGGAAAGGTCAATACAAAGATGATTACTATCAACTATCGCGACTCCTTCTAGATATAGTTCAGATGTGACCCAGATATGGCGATGTTCTGATACTTCTTCCAGATTTCATTCTAGAGATAGCTCGGATGTGAACCAGACATGGCGATGTTCTGATACTTCTTCCAGATTTCATTCTAGAGATAGTTCGGATGTGAACCAGGCATGGCGACGTTCTGATACTTCTTCCAGATTTCCTTCCAGAGATAGCTTAGAAATGCTCCCGATATGGATGCTGTTCTGTTGCTTATTCAACACTCCTTCTAGATATAGTTCAGATGTGAACCAGATATGGCGATGTTCTGATACTTCTTCCAGATTTCCTTCTAGATATAGTTCAGATGTGAACCAGATATGGCAATGTTCTGATACTTCTTCCAGACTTCCTTCTAGATATAGTTCAGATGTGAACCGGATATGGCGACGTTCTGATACTTCTTCCAGATTTCCTTCTAGATATAGTTCAGATGTGAACCAGATATGGCGACGTTCTGATACTTCTTCCAGATTTCCTTCCAGATATGGTTCGGATGTGACCCAGGCATGGCGACGTTCTGACACTTATTCCAGACCCCCCCTCAGATAACTTAGAGATGCTCCGGACACGGAAGCTGTTCTATTGTTTATTCAGAGATCACCTTTCTAGAGATAGTTCAGATGTGACCCGTATATGGCTACCTTCTGATACTTGTCCCAGATTCGTTCAGATATAGTTTGGAAATGCTCCAGATATGGATGTTGTTCTTCGGCTTATTCAAGTTTCTTCTCAAAGATGGCTCAGATATACTCCAAAATCGGATGCTAGTCTATCACTTATTCACAGTTTCTTCTCAAACAACTTAGAGATGCTCCAGACCCGGAGACTATTCTATTGTTTAGTCCAGATTCGTTCGAAAGACTATTCCAGATTCGATTCCTGCATCCAGTCAAAAGCCTTCTCTAGTCCAGTTAAATCGACCCCTAACAGATTTTCCTGATAAAGACTCAGTAGAAGTCGCCCAAGATTCTCTCAATGATTACTGTTGAGGTTGAAGTCGTCCAAGATTCTCTCAATGATTACTGTTGAGGTTGAAGTCGCCCAAGATTCTCTCAGCGTTACTGTTGAGGTAGAAGTCGCCCAAGATTCTCTCAATGATTACTGTTGAGGTTGAAGTCGCCCAAGATTCTCTCAATGATTACTGTTGAGGTTGAAGTCGCCCAAGATTCTCTCAATGATTACTGTTGAGGTTGAAGTCGTCCAAGATTCTCTCAATGATTACTGTTGAGGTAGAAGTCGTCCAAGATTCTCTCAGTGATTACTGTTGAGGTTGAAGTCGCCTATGGTTCTCTCCCCGTTACTGCGGAGGTAATCGTCTCAATATTCTCTCGGCGTTACTGTTGAGGTTGAAGTCGTCCAAGGTTCTCTCAGCGTTCCTGTTTAGGTAGTAACCATCCCTGGTTCATTCATCACCTTTTGAAGATCCAGATCCAGCTCCTGTAACCAGTCAGGACACATCTATACAAAGAGTTTGAAGACCAGCTCCTGTAACGAGTCAGGTAATCCTTTTTTTACAGGTACGCAAGTTCTCGCTAAGGAATCTCTTACGCGATTGACATCCAGATGGAATCTATAAGCCCATCCACCTTCCATCATCTTTTAGCATGGCATCTGTAAGCCCATCATCCTATCCACCAATCTCCAAATGGCATCTGTAAGCCCATTCCCCACCATCACACTACTATGTGAGCGCAAATTTCTGGGCACTCTAGTGTTCAATCATCTTCCACCTTCGGATTACGAAAGGCACGTCAGCCAATCTGCATCCTCAGGTCTAAGAAGATTGAACAGGGGCAACTGTTGTACCCCAAAATTTGCCCTCCCATATTCTTCAAGAATTGCAAAGAGCAAGCTTCAAAATCTCCCCAAGGGTTGCACAGTTCAAGGGCCTCCTAACAGTCAAAAATTAGGGTTTTGGTTCTGACAAAGAAAATGAAGTTTTCAAGGGTCCAATCAAGTCCCACATGCCTACAAACATGGTCAAGCATCCTCATACCAAGTTTCAAGACTTACAGCACAAAATTGCACAGTCAAGAACCCTAATTGCACTACAGACAACTGCAGGGGCAAAATGGTCATTTGACAGTCAAAAGTTCAAATTTTTGGTCAACATCTCATTTTGAAGCCACAAACATCATTTTATCAATGCTTTATCATGATTCTCAAAGCTTAGCTCAAAAAGTCTCAAGATGCAAAAGTTTCCATATTTGGACAATTGAAAAAGTCAACTGTAACTTGACCAAGGCATAACTTCCACATGGATTATCATAAAATTTCCATCCAAAGATCATTTTAAAGATGAAGACATTTCCTACAACTCCTCTTCACACTTCAAGTCCAAGAAATGCTCTCACAAAAAGTTATCAATTTCAACATTATAGGTCATTTTCAAAAGTCAACAAAAAGGGACTTTAAGTCAAAGGCCATAACTTGAGATTGTTAAATAAAAATGACATGGGACCAAAGACATTGGTTAGAGGACTCAAATACCTTTCCAAAATGTCCAAGAACATGAGCAAAGCTTAAAAATTGAGCAAGTTATGCCTTGTGGAAGTTGGGAAATTTTTGGAAAGTCAACATTGCTTCAAAAGTCTTAAAAATGTTAATGGGCCTCTTTTTCTTCCAAGAATCATTATCCAAGGCATGTGCACGACCATTTGGACCAAAGGGAAGTTCTTCATCATTTTTATTTATTTATTTGGATTTTTAATGACTAATAATTCATTTAATTAAAATAAATATGTGAAAAATACCAAACCAATGCAATCAAATCTTTTTATGCATGGAATAAGCTTAAGATTTCGTGCATGACCAGATATAGAAAGAATCATTAGGATTGGACATGATTTGTATCAAAAACATGTGAAAAAGATTGAAAAATTATGGCTTAAAAATCAAATATTTTCCACATCAATGCAAGGATCCTTTGGCTCTGAATTCTTACCCTAATCATTCCATACATAAGTGCAAAGCTAACCCTATTCCAAGCGACCAAAAAGCTGCGCCAGAAATCCATAGCAAAGTTTGAGTTTTTAACAAGAAATTCCAAAACTGAAAACACACTTGCAAGGCTTTTCAGGGCAAGAAATTCATTCCATCACCTTCCTAAGACATTACTGAGTCTGACTGGATAGCTTTCCACGCGCATAGCACCTTGAATCGGTATACAGAAATCAAAATTGTTCATATAATATGCATAATCGTGTTTTAATATTCAAGCATGTTCATTGCATTTTTTTAATGGATTTGTACTAATTGGATGATTCTGAAGCTAACCAAATAATTTAATTGAGTTTTTATGTACTATACGCGATTTCACCATTAAAGATAGCTAGGGTTCTTCAAGTTTCAATTTGGGCGTTTCTGAATACTATAAAATTGAGACACTTCAGGGCCATGGTTGAAATCAGCTTGCTTGGACGATTTGGAAACACTCCTCCCGCCTAATTTATGTGGCCATATGGCCTATTCGCTATTTTGAAAAACAAGCATATTTTAGGTGGGTTTAAAACCCCCGCTAACTCTTTTATGTTTCAGGCAAAAAGCAAAACGAAGAAGAAGAAGATGAGGTGTAAGGCGTTGGTTGGTTCGTTCAAATTTTCGCGCGGAAAAGGGCACTAGCGTTTGTTTTATTTTATAATGTTTATTGGTTACGTAATATACAAAGATACAAAGCAGCACGGTTGGCAAGGCATAGTACTGGTAATCCCTGGGACCTGGGTTCGAACCCCAGGTCCCCATCCCTTTCCAATATTATTTTTCTACTCACGCTTCTGTGCAGTTTCGTTACAAGGGAACACCATACGTCCCTTAAATCCAGCTTGCCACTTGGCCAATGGAGACAATCTGAAGGCCTAGATTTGGTGAATACCATGGGCATGAGTCAAAGAGGTGACACGCTTCCAGGAAAGTCAACGAAGGCCTCCCAAGATGGGCCTAAAATGCTACATTCATACCTCCAATTGGGGCCAGAACCCCCCCAAGGTTTGCTATTCTTTTACATTTTATTTTTATTTGATTTAATTAATTTCCCTTAAATTCTTCAATTAATTTATTTTCATAAAATACAAAAATAACAAAATCAGAAAAGACAAAATTAAAAATATATTTTATTCTAATATTTTGTAAATAAATATTATTCATTAATTTTAGCTATTAAATTAGGTTTAATTCAAACATTTTCTTAATTAACTTAAAATTTGTAGAATTAGGGTTTTAATCAATTTTTATCCTTTTTCTTTTCTTTTCACTAATAATTAATTATTTATTTTTATAAATCAAATTGCATGTAAATAATTAGATTAATTTTAGGCTTAATTTTAATATGTTTTTCTTAATAAATAAAAAAATTAGAATTAGGGTTAATTTCTCGATCTCATTCAATTCTCTTATTAAAAAAATTCATAAATCCAAAAAATCTCAAAATAATTTCTTTTTTTTTTTCCATTAATTTAATAATCATAATTTAATTTCATTAAAAAGGGTCCAACGCCCTCGCTTCCAATTTTAATTCCAATTCGCGCATTTATTTTCTTTTCGTATAATTTTTATGTACTTCTCCCAAAGCCATGTAAATATTTATCTTTCGCACTTTATTTACTTTCTGTCAAATCGGGTCCTGGATTAAATTTGGCGATGTGGACCCGCGCCTTTGTAATAGTTTAGAACTTTTAATTTCCGCATATTTTTAACTGTTAAATAAATGCATGCAAGAATGAATGGCCTAAAATAAAAACAAACGCATAGATCACCTTGACATGAATAAGATAAATGCAAATGAACAGGACACACAAATCACACACCACCCCTAGGGTACGCCTCACTGTTGCCTTGCCTCGAAAGGTGATCGTCGAGTAGAGGATGTCTTAGTAAGTCCTCATGATCCGGGAACCTGGCATGAGGGTAGCTTCTAGGGTGTCTTCCCATTGCTCTGGTGATCACCATGTCCCGAACCTTCGAATTGACCCGAACACCTCCAACGGTGGTGCTACCTACCTCTCAATGGTGGGATGGCACTACTTTAAAGGACATTTACACAGACGAATTCCTTAGGGTAGGTAGACGACTCTAGATACTTGCTCTAATTTCAAAAACAAATTCAAAAATACTTTTCACACCAACACATTTTCAAAAAGCTTTCGAAAGCATTTTTTCAAACACTCTTGAGGACCGATACAAGAGTCGAACTGGAATTTTCAAAGAAACTTTTTAAAACCCACAGTTGAAAAGCAAACAAACCATTTTTGAAAACACAAATGAGCAAGTATCTAAGAGCCCATGGATAACCATGGATAGAAAGGGTGCTAACACCTTCCCTTTCTATAACCTACCTCCCGAACCGAGAGCAATCTCTTTAAGGAATTTTTCTGTGCTTTTGTCCTTTCCAATTGGAGAAAATAAAAGACGGTGGCGACTCTTGCTTCCGCGACATTTCGCGAACCAGCGTTAAACAGTCAGTTCCAGATCCACCGATCACACCGTTCTTCCTGTAGCTGCGCCCAAGATCTCTTTAGTGTATCAACATCAGTGGGTATCTAAGGAGGGAGGACAGTTGGAGGAACCCCGTCTTCATCAGGAGATTCAAGAATGATAGGCCTGACAGCTTCGTATGGCATACTTAACTTCTGAGCACGGATGGGGACCCATCTGCAATAGGGTTCCAATGGTAGAGAAGTCTTCGGTCCCAACTCATGTGGGTCAGCTTTGTGAATTCTGTCCCAAGCCTTAATGAATCCATGGCGCAGTTGGTCACTGCCTACCTGAAATTCAAAATGGAAGTGAGGAACCAACATCTCATGAGGCCCTATTCTTCCGGCTCTTCCAAACTGACGGAGAGCTAAACATGGATTATAAGAGATTCCTCCCTGGGTACCGATCAATGGAACATTAGGGTATTCTCCGCAACGATCAATAACAGCTACCTCATCCAAACCTCTGAGTGTCCAAATGATGTCATTATCAGTGAGAGACATTAACCTATGAGCCCAACCCTTTCCTTCTTCATTCTTCAGTACGAACTTAGGAAGGTGCGAAATAAACCACCTCACTAGCAAAGGAGCACAACACCATGGAGTTCCCCATCTTCGGGCAGTACGAGCATAGAGTTGTTGCAGGATATCACCCAAAAGAGTGGGTACAGGGTTCCGAGACATGAAGATCCTTATGGCATAGATATTGATAAAGGTATCAGGATTTGGAAACAATACCAGACCATAGATTAAAAGAGCCAAAATGTCTTCGTACGCCTTGAAGTCTAAGTCATTCCAGAAACTATTAGCTTTGCCAACCAGAAATTTAACTAAGAAGCCCTTAACTCCACTTCTAGTTTCCCAGTTAGCCATCACCTCTTCTTTGGTCAAGGGAAGGACTTCAACAATCTCTTCAGGCCTAAGAGTCTTCTCCCAACCAGTGAATGGAGTCTGTTCCAAAACAGGGATACCAAGCAAATCAGAGAATTCTTCTAGGGTAGGGACCAGCTGGAAGTCTTGAAAAGTGAAGCAATGATACAAGGGATCATAAAACTGGGTCAGGACACTTATCAGTTGTTGGTCCCACTTTGAAGTGATCAAGCCAAGGAGAGAACCATGCCTCTTGATGAAGGAAGTAGTGTTTGGAATCCTATCAACCAATTCCTTGAGCAAAGTAGGTGGTTGAACAAAGTTGAGCTGGATAGTATTCCTACGCACGGGCATCATGATGTCCTACAAAACAGAGCAAAGATGAAACCCTCTTGTCTTTGAAATGGGTCAGTCCTTATGCAGGATGCATGCAATGGCATGATGGTATGATGCTATGATGAAGCACACCACAAGTATTCACAAAGGAAAGCATGATAAGGCACACAAGTCACACAAGACAACCCTTAGGGTTTAGGCCAGCATGAAGTTTAGGTATTACCCTCTTTTAGTTTCGTTGGTTAAAACCTTTCCTACCAAAAGTAACCGGGTTCTAGAGGATCTCAATATCATTGACTACCCTCAATCGATCATAACTCCAGCATCACAATCTTTTCTTGCAGTCAGAACCATCGCGAGAGTTTAGCCTCAATGAGTGTAGCATACTGCTACTGTTCTATGGCCAAGTTGGGTCAATTTAGGGTTCTAAGGTCGGTTGGTGCTTCATGACTCCTTGGAAGACCCATATTCTCCTCGTTGCAACACAAGGGATATCGGTACAGACCAAGGCGCCACACTAATGTAGCCACTGCTTCACCCATGTCGGTCTATGCCGGACAGGTCCCTCACAGATTATGCTACCTAAAAGGGTATTCCCCAGATCCGGGTTAGGATCTATGAAACTCCAATGCAAAGCCCACAAATATAAAAGCAAACAAAGCAAACAATTGAAAACAAAGGAGATCTAAGCCCTAAGGTTACTCCATTTTTAAGTCTTCCCCAGCAGAGTCGCCAGTTCTGTGATACGGTGGGAGAACTGACATGAGGTTTTGCATTTGTTTTCGCAAATGTTTCGGTTGAGCAAGAGTCGCCACCGACTTTTTATTTTATCCTAAGGAAAGGTTAAAAAGCACAGCAAAAACCTTTGAGATGTTTTCTTGGGTTCGGGGAGTAGATTATAGAAAGGGAAGGTATTAGCACCCTTTCTATCCATGGTTATCCATGGGCTCTTAGTTACTTGCTTAGATCAACTTGCCTTGATTTTCAATTGTTTGAAATGGTGCTTTGTGTGTGGGTTTGAAAAATGTTTTGAAAAGAGGCCAATGTGGTGGCAACCTTTGTAATGATCCATGTTGGGATGTATACAAAGGTGTATGTCTTTTGAAAAGTTTTCCATGTTTTTGAAAGTTGTTTTGAAAGTGTAGTGAGGTGTGGTTTTGAAAAATAGGCAAGTGTTTTTGTTTTGCAAGTTGGCAAGTAACTAAGAGTTTGTCTACTCTAAATTTCTCAAAGATCTTTGCTATGTTTTAACCCTTTTAACAATTTCGTTCCACCATTGTATTTGGTGGACAATCTTGTGTTAGGATGTGAACAGTACAGGCGCGGGTCATCGTTTAGACCATGATTGCAATGGTGCCAAGTATCTTTGGGCAATTTTTCCTTTAAGGGACTTGATCATTTTTAGGCAACTTTTGAAAGCGTCATCGAGGGACTATGATCATTTGAATTGTTTTGTTTTGCGAAAGATACTCAACATGCAATATGGCCCATTATTGAAGGCAACAAGTGGAATAACCCTAGGGGGGTGCAAGTGTGATTGGTGTTGTCCATTTTCATGCTTATTTATCTTGAATTTAGGTCAAACTATTTTTGGTTAATTTTTGCATACAAAACCCTAATTCTATCATGGTATAATTAGAAAACTTTTAAATGCGGAATTTAAAGGTCCTAAATTATTACACAATAATCATGGGAATGGGGGTACAAATGTTCAAATGGGGATGAGACTTCATAGGAGAGTAGTGTCCAATATTTACAACCAAATCGAATTGCGCAAATGTAAATATAAAGATGTATAAGAATAAAGCAATATGTATGTGAAGGTATTTTTGTGTAAGTGTATATTTTATTCACAAATAAAATAAAAATAATTAAAAGAAAGTTAATTTTTGAATATTTTCATGTTTAGGGCAAAAACCCTAATTTTGCTAAATAAAAAATATTAATTATTTATTATGTATTATATACAATATTCACTAATTATATACAAAAAATAAATAAAAGAGAAGTATATTTATCAAAAAGGTATTTTTAATGTTAAATATTAATAAAAATAAAAATATATATTTTTGGTATTTTTATCCTAAATATCCTAATAAATATGTAAATATTTATATTATATGATAAATATATTAAATATGTACAAAAATAAAATATTTAATATTTACAAAACAAAAAAAAAAGTACATTTTCATAAAATATTTTCAAAGGATAAAATAAAATGAAAATTAGAAAATAAAATGTATTGGTATTAATTTTAGTATTTTTAAATAAAAGATATTATGTATTTATTTACATATAAAGCTAAATGAAACAAAATAAATATAAAAAAAATGCAAAAAATGTGAGAAAAATATTTTTTAATATTTTTTATGCTTTGGCAAAAATAAATAAGTCAGAAACAAAAATCAAAAGTAAAAAATAATGAAAATAAAATGCAATGGGCCAAGGGGGTGCAAATGTAAAAACACGGTGCAAAAAGGAAAAAGAGTCAGGCCCAGCCCAAGAAGACTTTGTCTTCAACCTCTGAACAAAAAAACAGAGCAACGCGTGCTTCCTGCTATCTCATGATTCCTGGACTTTTAGCACAAACTTATAACATGAAAAGTGTCAAGCATCAAGCCACGATTCCATACATACCAAAAACTTGATCTAACTCTCAGAAATGAGAGAGAATTTCTCCATCCCTAATTCTTAACCTAAGTTTTTGTCAATGTTCAGGTCTTAAATTCTCTCAGCATATGCAATATAAATGGAAAGTGAGGATATGTATAGCTTCAGGGCCATGAGTAGTGCATTTTTAATTCATAAACTTAAAGCTAACTCTTACTAGATTGAGAGATAGAAGTCCATGAACTTACCTGTTCAGCTTGGATCGTATCTGGCAATGGAGGCACTTTCAAGGCAAGGTGAGGATTGGTACAACTTGCTTGAAGTCCAGGGATGCTATTCCGACCTTTAGCTTGCTTTGAAACCAAGTGAATCAAGCTATGGCAATCAACCTGCAAAACAGAAAAAGTGAAAATGGTGAAGTTGGTTAGAGGTGTTACAGGTCGTGTCCAATGCTTGGGATAGCTTGTATATGTGGTATGGAGTGTGTATGAACTGGTTTTAGCAACAATGCACGAGTGGATTGAGTTATGGAAGTCCAACTGCAGAGGTGACTCTGTTTTCTGCATTAGGATGGTGTTTTGATGAATGATGAGGTTTGGAAGGTGTTTTGGTCGTGCCTTAGCTCAGTTATGTTGTTTGGAATGTGTCTAACAAGTTTGTCTAAGCTAGTTCTTGCAGTAATGAGAGTTGGATATCAATATGCCAAGTTTCTTCTAATGTAAGTCAAAAATGCCAAGTGCTGTTACAGGCTCCTCTAGGCCCCTCTAATGTGCTGCAAAACTTTGTCTTGATCAGTGGGATATGTCCAATAGCTTGTGTCTAGAAGATATGCATTGTACCTCTTGATTTGCAAACTTGACATAAAGCCATACTTTTCAAAAATGGATAAAGTACTTTTTCTAATTAAGGACTAATCTTTCATGTAATGACCAAACTCATAGAACAACATCTTGGCACAAAGGATTAGCATTAAATTATTGAGTGTGGATGAGATAAAAGGCCTGTAATCTAGCTTAGAGCATGCTGAGTTCAAAAATGCAAAGTTATGGACATGGAAATGGTTCATGAACAAAGTGAGTTTTGCCTATATTGCCAAATTCGATTCTCCCTAACCACAAGGTTGTTTGATGAGTTCTTGGACATTTTGGAAAGCTTGGAATGTGTACTACAATCCATCTTTGTAATGCAAGTTGAAATTCAAGTGGAAGCATGTGAAAAGTGGCCATGAAGTTAGGCAAAAATCCTGCCTAGAATAGGTCAAATTTTTTTCTAAGTTAAGAATGTTTTGCACCCTTGTTCCAAAAATCATAACTTGAGCTACAAGCTTATTTTGAGGAAACTTTGTGAATCAAAGTTGTAGATTTTGCAATGGACTATAACTTTCATGTTTTGAGTTTTCCTTGAATCCAAATGTATCTTGGTGAAAAAATGGGACAAAGTTAGGAAAAAATTAGGGATTTTCATAACTTAGAAAATTTCTAAGTTATGAAAATTCTTCATTTTAAACCCTAATTTGCAATTTTTGATTTCTTGATGAACAAGTTTCATATTTTGACATTTCTTGATGAAAAATGAATCTTGACACTTGATTTTGACCAAAAAGTCAAAGTTTGACTTTTCAGTATACAGTCAAATTTTGCTCAGTTGACTGGAAAATTCATCTGTCAATCTTGTGCATTTGAGATCTTTTGAACTTGTTGAACATGTCAAGACAATGCCATTGAGTCCTTGAGTCCATATGTGAGCTTGGTTTGCCATTGGCTAGGTCAAACAGTAAAAAATTGCCTTTGTGCAGTCAAAACCCTAAAAATGACCATTTTGCCCTTTTGGTGATCTGATCAAATTTCTTGTGGAATTGTGATCCAAACTTGATCAAATGGTCCATGTGAGTTCATAATGTTGATGTGGGTCAAATTTCATGAGGTTTGACTGTCAATTGACCATAATTGACTTTTTCCCCAATACAGCTGATTTCTAGGTCAACTGTCCAATTGACTGGGCAAAGATTGGAATCAAGGCTTGAAATTTGGTACGGATAAACTTGTGAGTCCAACATGAAGCATGAAAGTCACTTTGGGCCTTTTAGGTCAAAACATCTTTGTGCAAACTCAAACCCTAATTTGGGTCAACAGTGCAAGGGGAAGTCTGGAGCAGAGGAAACCCTAATTGGATCTTGAGCTCCAAGGGTCTTGTGGTGAGAAAATATTGAGGAAATGGGAGGGCAAATTTTTGGGGTACAACACATAATATCAAACAAAAGCAAGTGATCTAGCAAGTAACTAAGAGCCCATGGATAACCATGGATGAAAAGGGTGCTAATACCTTCCCTTTTCATAATCTACCCCCCGAACTCAAGAAATAATCTCAAAGGTCTTTCCTGTGCTTTTTCACCTTTCGTTTTGGATAAAAGAAAATTCGATGGTGACTCTTTCTAACCGCAACATTTGCGACCAAACGCAAAACCCTCAAGTCAGTTCTCCCACCGTATCACAGAACTGGCGACTCTGCTGGGGAATATTCTAAAAGTGGGGTTACCTTAGGGATATATCACATTTACTTGCTTACGTTGTTTGACTTGTATGCTTTACACTATGGTTCTTTGTTTGGGTTTGAATCCTCTACCCGGATTTGGGATACATTATAGGTAAGTAGAAATACGTTTTGGAAACTGTGTGGTGTATACCGACATGGTCTAAGCAATATCTACGTTAGTGCGACATATTTGTGGGTACCAGTAGCCTTTGAGTTAATCAAAGAGAATACGGGGCCGCTGAGTGATGTCATGAAGAACTAATGAACTTTTAGAACCTTTACTTGACCAACTTGACCTTTAGGATGTAGTGAGATGACCGGCTTTGGTGCAGTCCGAAGTTGGTAGATACTCGATACTACACTCATTGAGGTTTGGTTTCTTGGGATATTTCGGTCGCCATTAAAGAGGCTTGTGCTGAAACAATGACCAAGGAAACAAACCAGTGATATTGAGCTCCTTAGAACCCGATTACTATTACTAGTGTTGTACCCCAAAATTTTCCCTCTCATTCTATCAACTTTTCTCATCACAAGGCTCTTGGAACTCAAGATCAAGCTAGGGTTTACTCTGCTCAAGAGATCTCCTTGCACTGATTACCTAAATTAGGGTTTGAGTTTGCACAGGGATTTTTGGACTTGCAATGCTCAAATTGAATTTCATACTTCATATTGGACTCATAAGTTTGTCCATACCAAGTTTCAATCCTTAAACAAATTTTTGCCCAATCAATTGGACAATTGACCTAGAAATCAGCTGTATTGGGGAAAAAGTCAATTGTGGCCAATTTACAGTCAAACCTCATGAATTTTGACCCACATCAACATTATGAACTCATATGAACCATTTGATCAAGTTTGGACCACAACTCCACAAGGAATTTGATCAGATCACCAAAAGGGCAAAATGGTCATTTTTAGGGTTTTGACTGTACAAAGGCAATTTCTGACTTTTTGCCCTAGCCAATGGCAAATTAAGCTCAACCAAGGACTAAAGGGATCAATGGCATCATCTTGACCTATTCAACAAGTTCAAAAGATCTCAAATGCATGAGATTGACAGATGAATTTTTCAGTCAACTGATCAAAATTTGACTGTACACTGAAAAATCAAACTTTGACTTTTTGGTCAAAATCAAGTGCCAAGGGTCATTTTTCATCAAGATGTGTCAAATTATGAAACTTGTTCATCAAGAAACCCAAAATTGTAAATTAGGGTTTGAAATTGAAAAATTTCATAACTTAGAATTTTTCTAAGTTATGAAATTTTCTTAATTTTTTCTAACTTTGTCCCACATTTTCACCATGATGCAAATAGATTCAAACAAAACTTACAACATGAAAGTTGTATTCCTCCACAAATTCTACAACTTTTATTCACAAAGTTTTCTCAAAAGAAGCTTAGATCTCAAGTTATGATTTTTGGAACAAGGGTACCTAAAACTTTTAACTTAGTGAAATTTTGCCCTAGTTTAGGCAGGATTTTGACCTATCTTCTTGGCCATTTTTCACATAGTTCCACTTGGATTCTCAAGTTTCATTTCAAAGATGGATTATAGGTCATGTTGCAATATTTCCAAATTATCCAAGAAATACTCAAACACATTTGTGGTTAGGGAGAATCGAATGCTTGAAGTTGGTAAAAACTCACTTTGTATCCATGGCAAAATCATGTTCACTCAAGTTGCATTTTCAAACCAGCATGCCTTACACTAGTTTGCAGGCCTCTAAACCATTTCACACTCCATAATTTAATGCAAATCCATTTAGATAATAAATTGTCTTGGTCATTAGGGTATTGTACACAAGTTTAATCCCTAAATGGTAAAAGACACATTTCCATTTTTGCAAAAGTTTGCTTTATGTCAAACCACTAATCCTTGAGCATAGAGCCAAATCTCTGGAAGCTAACAAAATACACTAATTAGGGGGGCCAAGAGCAGAGGTTAGAGGATGTTGTATAGCCTGCATAAGCCTGTTACATATCACTTCCACTTTCTTGCTTCAAAAACAAGAAAACTTGCCAAAACTTGAGAACTTGAAAACTAGCCAATGTTAACTTACACAAACACTTCAAACATCTTTCTCACAACCCTTTGAGCTAGAAACACGAGTGCTTGAGCCCCAAAACACCCCATAGGCAGAAATCACACTTTTTTGGCAAAACAGGGCAGGTGCTGCAACTTGAGTTCCCCAGCTCATTTGGCTCGTGCGTTTTGCCCCATTTTGCTTCAAACACTTTCCATTCAACTCACTCAAGCTATCCCAAACCTCCATTACCAACTGTAACTCCATTTACAGTGTTCACCATTTTCATTTTGAGCTTGTGCAGGTTGAGTTCTATAGACTGATTCAAGGACATTCAAGGCAAGCTAGCTATTGGAGAAGGACAAGTGAAGTTCAGGCAAGCTACCAGACATCTCAAACCTTGCTGAAAGACACTACATTGCCCTACACGAATCCAACTGAAACAGGTTTTTCTTCACTTTCTATCTCTCTATTTAGGAACATTTAGCCTTACGTTTGTGAATAAAACATGTAGTGTTCATTGTCAGGAAGCTGTACATATGCCCAGTTTTCATTTATATTAAGTGTGATAGGAGAATTTCATCCATGAACATGCTGAAAAAACTAGGTCAGATTTTGGGGCCAGAGAAATTCTCTCTGGTCTTTGAGAGTTAGGATTAGTTTTTTATATGGTTAGAATCGTCTTGAGATTCTCTACAAGTTTGATGTTGTGTGTTTTTGCAAAAGATCACGTCTACAGGATCTAGTGTTTGAACAGGGCACGCGTGTGTTTTTCTGTCTGGAGGTTGAAGATGAAGCTGGCTTGGGCTGGGCTTGGCCTGGCTTGCTTTTGACACCTCCCATTTTCATTTTTGCACCCCTGGCCCATTTTCTTGTATTTCTACATTTTTGCATTTTTGTTTTCTTTTCTGATTTTGTTTATTTATTTCCAAATATAAAAAATGCTCAAAAAATATTTTCATATTTTTTTACATTTATTTGGTATTTTATTTTGATTTTTCTAACATTAAAAACGTTTGAATACTTTTATAATTTATTTAAACTTGAAAATAATATGTAAATTATACTTTTATTTTTATTTCTTATTTTATTCACACTGAAAATATTATTAAAGATATAATTTATTTTTGTGCATATTTTATTTTATATTATATATATTTAATATATTTAATATATATATATATATATATATATATATATATATATATATATATATATATATATATATATATATATATATATATATATATATATATATATATATATATATATATATATATATATATATATATATATATATATATATATATATATATATATATATATATATATATATATATATATATATATATATATATATATATATATATATATATATATATATATATATATATATATATATATATATATATATATATATATATATATATATATATATATATATATATATATATATACACACACACACACACATATATACTTTTATTTTATTAAATACTTTAGAATAAAAATATAAAACATTACATTTTCACTTTTATTATTATTTATACTAAAAAATACCCTTTTTAAGTATATTTTATTTTTGTACATATTAATATATTTTATTGTATATAAATAATATATTGTATTTATTTTCTTAAAGAAATTAGGGTTTACCCTTAAACTAATAAAATTAATCTTTTTTTATTTATTTCTTTATACTTTTTTACATTAAAAATACTTTTACATACATAAACAAACAAAAAAATTTCTTTGCATAATTCATATTATTTGATATATATTTATTTATTTAAATATTGTCCATCTATTATTCATGCAATTAAATTCAATTTGGATGTAATAGTAAATTAGGGTTTATATTTCTTGTCAAATACCCCATTCAAAATTGTATCCCCATCCCCATAATCATGTTGTAATAGCTTAGAATTTTAATTTTTGCACTTTACGCTTTCAACTATGCCATGATTAGAGAATTAGGGTTTATATGCAAAAATCCAAATCAACAAATAGTTTGACCTAATCAAAGACAAAATGCATGGAAATCAAACACAATGCACACTTGCACCCCTAGGGTTACAATCCACTTGTTGCCTTCAAAAATGGGCCATGGTATGCATGTTAGGTACTTTGGCAAAACAAAAACAAAACAAAAGATCATAGTCCCTCGATGACGCTATCTTGGTTGCCTAAAACAAAAATGATCAAGTCCCTCAAAAATTGCCAAAGATACTTGACACAATTGCTATCATGGTCTATACGATGACCCGCGCCTGTCCCGTTTAACATCCTAACACAAGGTTGTTCACCAAATGCAATGGTGAAATAACACTGTCAAAAGGGTTAAAAACATTAGGAAAGATCTTTGAGTAAAATAGGATAGATAGCTCTTAGTTACTTGATCAAAAATCTTGCAAAAACATCCTTGCTATTTTCAAACACAACACAATTTCAAAACATTTCTCAAATCAAACTTTCAAAACATTGAAATCTTTTCAAAAGATAAAACACCGTTGTATACATTCAAACAAGAATCATTACAAAGGTTGCCACAACAATGGCCTCTTTTCAAAACATCTTTCAAAACCACACACAAAGCACCATTTCAAACAATTGGAAAAGCAAAACAAGTGATCTAAAACAAGTAACTAAGAGCCCATGGATAACCATGGATGAAAAGGGTGCTTGCACCTTCCCTTTTCATAATCTACTCCCCGAACCCATGAAAACATCTCAAAGGTCTTTCCTGTGCTTTTTGACCTTTCCTTAGGATAAAATAAAAAGTCGGTGGCGACTCTTGCTAAACCGAAACATTTGCGAACATAAACGCAAAACCTCAAGTTAGTTCTCCCACCGTATCACAGAACTGGCGACTATGCTGGGGACGAACTTTAAAAGTGGAGTAACCTTAGGGTTTAGATCACCTTTGCATGCTTATTTTGATTGCTTTGATTGCTTTACATTTGGTTCTCTTGTTTGGGTTTGAATCCTCCACCCGGATTTTTGGGAAACATTTATAGGTAAATAGCAACACGTTATGGAAACTGTGCGGGGTATACCGACATGGTTGAAGCAATAACTATATTAGTGCGACACGTTTGTGAGTACCGGTAGCCTTTGAGTCAATCAAAGAGAATAAAGGGCCTCTGAGTGATGTCATGAAGCACTAATGAACTCTTAGAACCTTACTTGACCATCTTGACCTTATTAGGGGTAGTGAGATGACCGGCTTTAGTGCAGTCCGAAGTTGGTAGATAATCGATACTACACTCATTGAGGGTTGTTTTCTTGGAATATTTTGGTCGCCAGTTAAGTGGCTAAATTAAAACAATGAACAGAGAAAATAATCCAGTGATATTGAGCTCCTTAGAACCCGGTTACTATTTGTAGGACATGTTGAGCCAACTGACTTCAAGAGGGTACTTACCTATGAAACCTCATGCAAGACTAAAACTAGGATCTTGTGTGACTTGTTTGTACATATGCTTGTGCATACATCATGAACATCATAAAGCATCATATGCATCCACTAACCATTTCAAGGGTTTGGATCTTCATCTTTTTTCTTGTTTTTTAGGTCATGGGATCTCTTTGCAGGAAAATAATTCAAGTCAACCTTGTGAGAATCCCTCCTCAACTCAAGGAGCTTACTTCCAAGATTCCAGAGAATTCTCTCTTCAGTGAAAGACATGGTAGACTTCTCAACTTGGTCAACTCCAACATTGAAGAAGACATGGTGAAAGTTCTCTTCCAGTTATTTGACCCCCTACACCACTGTTTCACATTCCCTGATTACCAACTAGTACCTACTTTGGAGGAATTTTCTCAACTCCTGAGGATTCCTATTCTCCATCAACTACCCTACAACGGTACGGAAAGAGAACCAAAGCATGAGGATGTTGCTCAAGCCTTACACTTGCAACCATCTGATATTAAAGGTCATTGGGAAACCAGAAGTGGTGTCAAGGGTTTCTTGGCAAAGTTTATGTTTGAGAAGGAACAAGACTGCTGTAATTCTTTAGATTTACAAGCTTTTGAGGAGATTGTAACACTTCTGAACTATGGGTTGGTCTTGTTCCCAAACCCTGATCAACTTATAGATGTGAATGCTGTCAAGATTTTCATATCTCGGAATCCCGTACCTACATTGCTTGGGGACATCCTACACTCATTTCACACACGAACAATGAGGAAAAGGGGTGTTCTCATGTGCTGCACTCCTCTACTGGCAAGGTGGTTTATTTCTCACCTTCCCCAAACAATTTTGAAGAATGAGCAAGGTTTAAGGTGGTCACAACAGTTGATGACCCTCACACATTCTGATGTTCATTGGTGTTCTCGGTCTAGAGAAAATGTCATCATCATTGATCATTGTGGGGAATTCCCTAATGTCCCATTACTTGGAATTAGGGGAGGCATCACCTATAACCCATGTTTAGCTCTAAGGAAGTTTGGATATGCCCGGAGAGATGGTCCTCATGATATGCTGATCCCTGACTTGGTTTTTGACTTCGACAACGACGCTCAAGGACTTCGACAAAGGTTTATCCGAGCATGGAGGATGCCCAACAAAGTGGATAGTAAGACACTGGGGCACAATAATTCCATCCCCCTTGAGCCTGACCTCAAGTGGGTACAAACCCGCGCCCATAGTCTTATGATGCCTTACCCTCACATTCTCCCCGTGATCAAAGAGCCTGTTATGGAAGGAGAAGTTCCATACACCCTCCTACATCCTGACATGCCGACATCATTGGAAGAATTACAAAAGAGTTGGATACAACTCAAAGAAGAACGAAATACTTTTGAAGCCAGCTTCTATGCCAGTGAGAAGAAGGTTTTGGAACTTACCCGCCGACTTCACAAAGAGGAAACTCTCAACACTTACATCGCACCAAAGAGGATGCGCAATGTCTTTTTACATTAAGAATTTTGTAATATTTCGCCCATGGGACATTTATGTACTAACAAATTTCTTCTTATTAATATGACGTGTGTTTATTTTTGTTTGCAACAAATTTGAATTTCTGAATCCTTGAATGCATTACATGAATAACATATCATTCATCATATGCATAAACAGGTCTTCACACCAGGTTTCCTTATCTTTCTGCTATTTATTTCAGCAAGATGGATTTGGAGCAGATGGTTAAAGATCTGCAAGCACAGAATTCACAATTCCAGCAACTCCTCATGACCTTAGCAAAGGGTCAAGAGGATCTCAAGGCACTGTTAGAGAAAGAGAAGGAACCAGAAAAGAAGAAAAAGAAAAGAATTGGGCTAGACACTATGGGAAGGAGATTTGAGCATCAGGCTAGGAGAGTTCTGGAATTTCCCTCGACGTCTGACGAAGGGGTTGGTAAAGGAAAAGGAGTTGCAATGCCATCTGAATCTGAAGCTGAAGAAGAAGAAGAGGAAGATGACGAAGATTGCTCCGAACAGCAATATCCCCCAGCGGATGATAAGTATAAAAATCTTGAGGATCGGTTGGCAGCCATGGAGTTGCAGAAGGTACCTGGTTTAGATTTCGAAGAACTAGGGTTGGTTGCTGGTATCGTCATTCCTCCCAAATTCAAAGTACCTACATTTGCTAAGTATGAAGGTTTGTCCTGTCCAAAGATGCATCTGAGGTCCTATGTCAGAAAGATCCAACCTCACTCCTTTGATAAGGATCTTTGGGTCCACTTTTTTCAAGATAGTTTGTCAGGAACGTAATTGGACTGGTTCTATCAACTTGAGAGATCTGATGTTCATAACTGGGAAGACTTAGCTGCTGCTTTCTACCGACAATACCAATACAACGCATATTTAGCGCCCACTCGTACTCAACTACAGAGTATGGGTATGGCCTCTAATGAGGGGTTTAAGGAGTATGCCCAGAAGTGGCGGGATTTGGTTGGAAGGGTGCAGCCACCATTGTCGGATAGAGAGCTGGTTGACATGTTTTTAGGGACTCTGTCAGGTCTGTTCTTCAATCATTTGATCGGGAGCTCATCTGCAGGGTTTACCAAATTAATTCTGACCGGTGAAAGGGTCGAGGCTGGCATTAAAAGTGGTAAAATTCAGAAGGATGCCTCCGCTTCCACTGCTATTAAGAAGACCTTCCCAGCTAAGAAGGAAGTCTCTGCTATGCATACCCAGAGAAACCAAGGGAGAACAGAGCGCCGACCAATGGTAGGGGCTGTTATGATCCAAAACTCCTCAGCCGACCAACCTCACAGCAATCAACCAAGAGCTAATCAGCAAAGGGTAGAAAGGCCACAACAGCAATTCACCCGAATCAACATGACACCGGCTCAAGTCCTCCCTCATCTGTTAAAGCTGAACCTTACCAACTTGAAAGAAGCGCCGAAAACCCTAATACCTCTTCTCCTTATTATCATTCCAATGCAAAATGTGCATACCACTCGGACAGTGTAGGGCATGATACCAACAACTGTTGGGCTCTTAAAAACAAGATCCAAGACTTGATAGACGCCAAGGAGGTAGAATTCGATGCGCCCGAAAAGCTGAATGTGATTTCTGCCCCAATGCCCAAGCACGGTCATAATGTCCATGCCATTGTGGAAGATCTTCATGTTACCACTGTTGATGACCTTTTGACTCTGTTACCAGTGATTAAAGTGAATTTGATGAAAGCCGGGATATTCCCAGGCTTTGGAAAAGACTGTTACTTCTGTTCGAACTTGCAAGCTGACTGCCTACTGTTGAAATTAGGCATCCAACGCCTGATGAATACCCAAGAGATCCTCTTTCAAAAGACTTCTGTTGATACTATCACTCATGTTAATCATGTTACCTTTGATAATCCAACCAATGACATTGCTATAATAACCATCTCCGACGATCTTTCCAAGACCTGCTGTGATCGGTGGATCTGGAACTGACTGTTTAACGCTGGTTCGCGAAATGTCGCGGTAAGCAAGAGTCGCCCCCGTCTTTTATTTTCTCCAACATGGACAGGACAAAAGCACAACAAAATTCCTTATGAGATAGTTTCTCGGTTCGGGAGGTAGATTTATAGAAAGGGAAGGTGTTAGCATCCTTTCTATCCATGGTTATCCATGGGCTCTTAGATACTTGCTCATTTGTGTTTTCAAAATGTGTTTGCTTTTCAATTGTGAGTGGGTTTGAAAAAAGTTTCGTTTAAAGATTTCGGAATAACTCTTGTATCAGTCCTCAAGAGTGTTTGAAAAATTGTTTTGAAAGCTTTTTGAAAGTGTCGGTGTGAAAAGAGTTTTTTTGATTTGTTTTGAATTAGAGCAAGTATCTATGAGTCATCCACCTACCCTAAGGAATTAGGCTGTGTAAATGTCCTTAAGGTAGTGCCATCCTACCATTGAGAGGTAGGTAGCACCACCGTTGGAGGTGTTCGGGTCAATTCGAGTTTTAGGGACAGTGTGGTCACCAGAGCAACAATAGGACACCTTAGAAGCTACCCTTATGCCATTGATCCTTTTTTATTCCGAGGCAACTTTTCCGAGGCAACTTGTTTTGAGGCATATGGATCAACGGACATAAGGACTTACTAAAACGTCCTATACTCGACGACCACGTTTCGGAGGTAAGGCAACAGTGAGGCGTACCCTAAGAGTGGTGTGTGAATTTGTGTATTATTTTCATGTTAATATTTGTCTTTGATCATGCATTTGGTGAGCTACGCATTGTTTTTAATTAGTCATTCATTCTTTCATGCAATTAGAATTTAAAAGTGCGGAAATTTAAATGCGGAAAGTAAAATCCTACGCTATTACAAGGCGCGGGTCTATACATCGCCAAATTAACAAAGACCCGTTTTGAATAAAAAATGCGGAAAGTAAATAAATTCCTAATTACTATTACATGGCTTGAGCAATTACATAATATTCACAAACGAAATAAGAATAAATGCGCGAAAGAATTGAAGTTGAACGTTCGAGGGCGTTGGACCCTTTTGAAATTAAATTGAATTAAAAGTTAATTAATTATTTAATAAAAGGAAAGAAATGTTTTTTAGGTTTTTGGTATTTAATGAAAATAAAGAAAATTGAAATTAAAAGAAACCCTAATTCTAAGTTATTTTTAATTACTAATGAAAAACGTCAAAGTTTAACTTAATTTACTAAAGAATTTATGTACATGTTTATTTACAAAATAAATTAGTAATTACTAATAATGATAATAGGAAAAAATTATTTATTAGGAAAAGAATGAAAATGCTAAAAAAACCTAATTTCTACATATTTTAATTTATTAAGAAAAAGATTAAAGTTTTAACCTAATTTAACTAAATTAATTATTTAACATTTATTTACAAAAATAATAATAGTGAAATTAATATTAATAACAATAAACATTTTTGATTTTTTCTGTATTTATTATTGTGAAAATTATTTTATGGTAAAGAGAAATAATTAAAACATTAAAAAAGAATTAGAAAAGAAAATCAAATAAAAATTAAAAAGGTACAAACCATGGGGGGTATTCAGACCCAAAGAGAGGTTTTTTGAAGGATTCTGGCCCATTAGACAAAGGTCTTGTTTGACTTCCTGGCATCACGTGTGTGTTCATTGACTCCTGAGTACCGTGGTCTGCATTCTTTGGCCATTGGATTGGGTTTCATGGCCATTTGTGTTATGGCTGTTGGCCATTTATTTTCTGGCCTCAACGTTCCTTAATCTTCTCAGGATATCTGTCTCGTCATGCATAAGTTGTTCTTTTGGCCATTTGGCTTTTGGCTTTTGGCTTTTGGCTTTTGGCCATTTGGCTTTTGGCCTCAACGTTCCTAAATGAACCTGCATGAGATTCTGTCTAAATCTGCAGTGTTGAATCTCACGAACACATTAAATAAAATCATAAAATGCAAATAAAGCCAATATACAAAGAAATTTAATGTTTAGGCACAATATGGCATGTATAAATGATTATACCCTTTTGATCATGGAGATCAAATCAATCTTACCCTTACTGAAGAAGTAGTGAGATGTTGGTTTGTAACTGTGATGGCTTGTTTGTAGTGAGAGAGGGATTTGTAATAAGGATTTCAAGGTTTTAGGGTTCTTGAAAGAATTTGATATTCTAACAGTGTTGTGGCAAGGTTTTTTCTCTCTTTTTCTCCTCTTTGGTTTGTGTGAAAAGAAGGTGATTATATAATGGAAATTAGGGTAAAGAAAATGGGCTTTGAATGTGCAATTGGGCCTCCAATGTTCACTTGAGTTCGTCACTTTCCAGGCTAAATCGCAGGAACTTAAGTGCAATTTTTGAAGTTGAAATGTGAAAACAAAATGTAGCCGACATCGATAACTAACTCCTGTCCGAAACTCGGCTCAATCGGATAAACGGTGAATTAGTTATGAATTTTTGAAGTTTCAGCTCAGACAAACTTATTTTGGGCTCCAGTGTCGACTCTGACACGTTCTTCAATAAAAAAATGGTATTGATCGGAGCATAATCCGGTCTCGACTTTTGAAGCAAAGTTGTAGATCTATGAGTCAGTGACCTTGTGTAAAAATATGAGCCCAATCCGATAAAAATTGACCGAGTTATGAATTTTCGAAGTTTCGGCCCAGATGAAATATTATTCAGCATTCAGGATTTTCAGCGTGTCACGCATTCTGAGCAAAAAACGAAGGCCTTTTGAATACCGTTTGAACTCAATACCTTCTGTGAAAATGTAGCCAACTCAACTTTTGAAATTTTGGCACCAGAACCAGCTCGATACGATGAAAATCGACCAAGTTATGATTTTATGAACATGACGCAAATAAACTTCTGTCACAAATTTTCTGTATGAAAATACTTGATAAATCTACATTTTTGAAGACCTTCTGATCGAAATTGGCTTCCAGCCGTGAGAGATGAAAACGTAGATAATGTCAATACGGAATTTTGGCCACCGGAACGGGTTCAAAACGAGTCACGATCTTCAAGTTATGAATTTTTTAGCGCGTAAAAACTGCACTTTCAGCACACTTTTTCACCATATTTCTTCGAGCAAACTCACACATTCGGATACCTTCTTTAAAGAATTGACTCTTGAGCCGAACATGAATTTGAGAATATGTTATCAGAGATATCTTGGCGAAAGAACACCTGAATATGATGCGCCGGGTTGGACTTGTGAATTTTTCTTGGAATGTTTTGAGAAATATGGGAGGGCAAATTTTGGGGTACAACACCTGCAAAAGGCCTATTAAGATTACGCCTGATCCTAAGTTTGTGCCGTTGAAAATCACCATGCCGGGGCCTGTCCCGTATAAATCTAACAAGACGATACCATGGAATTACGGAGGAGAAATCTTCTACCATGGTATCAAGCAGATTGAATCAGTCCAAGAGAATTCCGATGATGAAACCCATGATATAGGGAATATTGCGGGAATGAGCAAGATAACTCGCAACGGAAGGATCTTCTCTCCAGAGATTTCTCCCCCACGGGCAGTCTTCGGACCCTCGAGAGTTTCTGTACCTGTCAAGCCATTTGTGCAAAGCCCGGTAATTGAAGAAATTAATGTTCCCGAAGCTAGACCCTCTGATGTTACTTCCAATAAGGGAAAGGGGATACAAGAAGCGCCTGTCAGGATGAAGGCTCAAACTGTGGTTATCCCCGAGACCACCCAAAAAGAGATGGAAGAAATCTTAAAGATAATCAAGAAGAGCGACTACAATGTCGTGGAGCAGCTAGGGCAAACCCCTTCCAAAATCTCCATGCTGACTCTCTTACTCTACTCTGAGGCTCATGCTAAAGCGTTGATCAAATTTCTAAAAACGGCACACGTGCCTCAAGAAACTTCTGCAAATCAGTTTCAAGAGTGTGTGGCTAGCCTTACTGCCGATAATGGTCTTGGTTTTTCTAATGCTGATTTGACCCCCAAGGGAAGAAAGCATAACGATGCACTGCATATCTCGGTAGAGTGCAGGGGGACCATGCTTTCTCATGTTCTGGTAGATACCAATTCATCTCTAAATGTTCTACCAAAGAAGGCGTTGGACAGATTAGACTGTGAAGGTTTGACCCTAAAGCCCAGTAACATCGTTGTTAGAGCCTTCGACGGTTCTAAGAGGATGGTTCACGGAGAAGTGGATATCCCAATCAAAGTGGGCACAAAAATTTTCAACTCTACTTTTTATGTGATGGACATCCGTCCTTCATATTCATATTTGTTGGGAAGACCATGGATCCACAACGCTGAGGCAGTCACTTCCTCTCTACACCAAATGCTAAAGTATCCAGTTCAGGGTAAGATCATAACGGTTCATGGGGAGGAAGAGTATATGATAAGTCACCTTAACTCCTTCTGCTATATGGAGTTAGATGGCGAATTCATAGAAACGCCCTTCCAACATTTTGAAGAGGTTTCTCCTGAGGTCGCAGTTGTAAAGACAATGGCTGATGTGCCTATCATTTCTAAGCCTGTGTCTCGGATGGAATCCCTCAAAGATGCAGAGGCTGTAATCAAAGAAGGAAGGAGTACGGTGTGGGGGCAACTGCCTGAGTTTTCTCACAAGACAGACAAGTTCGGACTAGGTTTCACTGTTGTTGGCCAGAAAGCTGTGCATCGCTCCCGGGCTGGAGGACCACCCGTAAAAATCACTCACCATAGAATTAATGCCTTAGAAGATGATGATGAAGAAGACAACTTTGAAGATTGGATCTTTCCAACCATTGAAGGAGGATTAAGCAACTGGGAGGCGAAAGACTTTGTTCCCATCACTTTCATCAATCAGTAATTTATCTTTGAACAATTTCCTATTTTGGTCTGTAATAATTAAACAATTCATACACTCTCTTTTCACCTTATGCCTTACCCGGGGCATATAGGTCCATTTGTAAGGGCTTGATTTCTTCATTATCATATGCCATTTTTAATGAATCATTTGACGTTTTCATCTATAAATTGTTGTGTTCATTTTCTTTCCTTTTACATTTTGTTTTGTTTAAGGATGGCTATCCCTAACACACACCCACACTCACAAAATGCAGGTACCCATCCACTCCGGATTCCATGGGTGACTATTCTGCTTTGGCCTTCAGTGACTCTGAAGATTTGGTCAATCATGCCGAGTACGAAGGCGATGAAGACTGCGAAGTGCCTGGAGAGTTAGCTAGACTTTTGCAACAAGAAGAGAGGGCTATTCTGCCCCATGAAGAGTTGCTAGAGACTATCAATTTGGGAACAGAGGAGGACAAGAGAGAAGTTAAGGTGGGTGCCAACCTGGAGCCAAGTGTCAAAGAGCATTTAGTGCAGTTGTTGAATAAATATGTCGAGATCTTCGCCTGGTCCTATGAAGACATGCCGGGACTGGATACAGATATCTTGGTTCACCGTCTCCCTACAAGAGAAGACTGTCCACCAATCAAATAAAAGGTCCGCCGAATGAGGCCCGACATGTCTGAAAAGATCAAAGTTGAGGTAATGAAGCAATTCAATGCTAGATTTCTGGCTGTTACTTCCTATCCATAATGGGTTGCTAACATTGTGCTCGTGCCTAAGAAGGACGGCAAAGTCAAAATGTGTGTGGACTATCGGGACTTAAACAGGGCTAGCCCTAAAGATGATTTTCCACTACCACACATTGACATCTTGGTTGACAACACAACTCAACACAAGGTATTTTCCTTCATAGATGGATTCTCGGGATACAACCGGATCAAAATGGCCCCCGAGGACATGGAGAAGACTACTTTTGTTACACAGTGGGGTACCTTCTGCTATAAAGTGATGCCATTCAGACTGAAGAATGCCGGCGCAACCTATCAGCGAGCCATGGTAGCTTTGTTTCATGATATGATACATCATGAGATTGAAGTCTACGTAGACGACATGATAGCCTGTTCACAGACAGAAGAAGAACACCTCGACCATCTGCAAAAGTTGTTTGTCAGATTAAATGAATATAAGCTCAGATTGAATCCTAGCAAATGCACTTTTAGAGTCAGGTCTGGTAAACTTTTGGGATTTATCGTCAGTAACAAAGGCATCGAGGTTGATCCTGCTAAAGTCAAAGCTATACAAGAAATGCCTGCCCCCTGCACTGAAAAGGAGGTTAGAGGTTTCTTGGGATGCTTAAACTATATTGCAAGGTTCATTTCTCACCTAACATCTACCCGTGAGCTAATCTTCAAGCTGTTGAAGAAAGATCAGGTGGTTGAATGGAACGATGACTGTCAAGTTGCTTTTGATAAGATCAAGGAGTATTTGCTGGAACCTCCTATCGTGATACCACCCGTCGAAGGAAGACCTTTAATCATGTATTTGACTGTTTTGGATAACTCAATGGGGTGCGTACTGGGCCAACATGACGAGTCTATCCGAAAAGAGCATGCCATTTATTACCTTAGCAAAAAGTTTACCGACTGTGAGACTCGCTACTCACTGCTCGATAAAACTTGTTGCGCTTTGGTATGGGCTGCTCACCGGCTAAGGCAGTATATGTTGACACATACCACTTTGCTGATTTCTAAAATGGATCTGATTAAGTACATCTTCAAGAAGCCTGCTTTATCCAGAAGAATCGCTAGATGGCAGATGATCCTGACTGAATATGATATTCAGTACACAACCCAAAAATCTATAAAGGGGAGTGTACTAGCTGACCATCTGGCTCATCAAGCCATCGAAGATTACCAATCTATGAGATTCGACTTCCCTGACGAGGACATCATGACATTGGACAACATTGAAGGTAACCGACCGTATGACGGACCTGAACAAGGATCCCGATGGACCCTATACTTTGATGGTGCTTCAAATGCACTAGGCAACGGTATCAGCGCGATACTTATTTCTCCAGAAGGTTTCCATACACCTTTCACTGCTAGACTCTGCTTCAGCTGTACCAACAACATGGACGAATATGAAGCTTGTATCTTTGGTCTCAAGGCTACTATTGACTTGGGAATCAAATCTTTGGTCGTATTTGAGGACTCGGCTTTAGTTATCAGTCAAATCAAAGGAGAGTGGGACACTAGACATCCTAATCTTATCCCATACAAAGAACATGTCCTGACATTGTTGCCTCATTTCGAGCAGATTACCTTTGAGCACTTCCCACGAGAAGAAAATCAGCTAGCGGATGCTCTGGCTACAATGTCTTCCATGTTTAAACTCAACTGGGATAATGAGGCTCCCCAAATCACCATTGAGCGAATGGACTAACCTGCGCACTGTCATGAGATTAATACCGAAGAAGTAGTGGAACAACCCTGGTTTCATGAAATCAAAAGGTATCTCCAGACTCGAGAATACCCTGAAGGAGCTTCCGTCAATGACAAAAAGTTCTTAAGGAGATTTGCTGCCAAGTTCTTCCTGAGCAATGGTATCCTTTATAAGCGAAGCCATGATTGTGTTCTACTTCGTTGTGTGGACAAGGTTGAAGCAGAGTTAATCATGACCGAAATACATAGTGGCACATTTGGCACCCACTTGAGCGGACATACGATGGCTAAGAAGATTCTAAGGGTAGGCTACTACTGGTCTACCATGGAAGCTGACTGCCATCAACATTTCCGTACTTGTCACAAATGCCAAGTCTATGCTGACAAGGTACATATTCCTCCTGTTCCTCTCAACGTTCTAACAGCTCCTTGGCCATTTGCGATATGGGGGATCAACATGATTGGAGAGATCAAGCCCACGGAATCCAATGGACATCGCTTCATCTTGGTCGCTATTGATTACTTTACCAAGTGGGTTGAAGCAACTTCCTTCGCCTCTGTTACAAAGAATGTGGTTGCTCGCTTCATCAAGCAGAACCTCATATGCCGGTATGGTATCCCCGACAGGATCATCACAGACAATGGTACAAACCTGAATAGCATTGTGATCACCGCTCTGTGCGAGCAGTTCAAGATTCAACATCACAATTCATCTCCCTATCGACCAAAGATGAACGGTGCTGTTGAAGCCGCAAACAAAAATATCAAGAAGATCATTCAAAAGATGACAATCACCTACAAGGACTGGCATGAGATGTTATTGTTTTCTCTGCACAGATATCGTACCACGGCGCGTACTTTGACTGGGGCAACCCCCTTTTCTTTGGTATATGGCATGGAAGCTGTTTTACCCATGGAAGTTCAAATTCCTTCCTTAAGGATTATGAAGGATGTCGGTCTAAGTGAAGACGATTGGATTCAGACCCGGCTTGATCAACTTAATTTGATCGACGAGAAGCGACTTACTACTGTTTGTCATGGTCAGACGTATCAAAAATG
This sequence comes from Vicia faba, assembly GCA_948472305.1. Lineage (NCBI taxonomy): Eukaryota > Viridiplantae > Streptophyta > Magnoliopsida > Fabales > Fabaceae > Vicia > Vicia faba. The sequence continues at coordinate 1,120,709,847 of OX451740.1, forward strand.
GATGATCAAGGCTTTCAACAAGAAAGTCAGGCGTCAGGTATATCAAGTCAAAGATCTTGTAATCAAGCGGATCATCTTGCTGCAAAGTGATCCCAGGGGCAAGTGGACTCCTACTTACGAAGGACCATTTATGATCAAGAATATCTTTTCTGGTGGGGCAATGATTCTGACCACCATGGACGACGACGACTTTCCGCACCATGCGAACGCAGACATAGTCAAAAGATACTACGCGTAAACGACCCGACAAGTTGAAAACCCGAAAGGGCGACTTGGGCAAAAATGGGCATCCCGATGAATCGAAAACCCGAAAGGGCGGTTCAGGCAAAAATTAGGGATAAACAAAAAAAATCTGTACACCCGGCAAGTTGAAAACCCGAAAGGGCGACTTGGGAAAAAAAGGGTTTCCCGGTGGATCGAAAACCCGAAAGGGCGGTCCAGGCAAAAGTTAGGGAATTAAAGCGTATGACTATGTCTCGTCAGATCACTTTAAGGACAATCTCTTCACGACCAAACTCCAAGCTTCTGATCAATCCAATCACCCGCGGACGAAGCAATGAATGGACAAAGATACTCAGAGTTGTGAAGGCTATAACAGAATGGGAACCCCATGGAATTGTTGCACATAGCCATCTTTCTTTGTATAAATTTTTTCTCAATTTTACGGCAACATTATCTTACTAGGATGTCTGTCTCCTTTGTACAAAAATACTTACAAAAGTTAATACAAAAATACTTCAAAGTGCGGAAATTTGCTTGCCTTTCATTTCTTTACACTTATGTTTTATTTGAAAATGTTCAATGATTTGTTAAATGAGCATATGCATTTGAATATAATCACTGTTTACAAATAAAACAAAATGAGAAAGGATAATTACTGATAGGTCGAAAGTATAGGAAAATGTCTTTAGGCTATTCTAGAAGAAATCCCCTACAATATGTCATTCAGATCCTCAACAAAGCTAAAACCTTGGAGTATATATCCCCAGCGGAGTTAAATTTCAAAATTCCCATCAGAGTTAAGTCTCTAAACTCCCGATCCCCAGTGGAGCCCGAAAACTTTGAACTACAGATCCCCATTAAAGATGGAACTTTCTTCCCCAACAGAGTCCAAAACTCCAGATCCTAAACCTAGGTAGAATACTATCCAGCTTCCTCCGATTCACCAGCAGAGTTCTCTACAAAACAAGGAATCCCCAGTAGATTGGCATACAACCCAAGCTCCTGATTTCCCCGGCAAAATAAACACTCTCCCCACAGAGTTATTTCTCGACAGAATGAAGATTCTAATTCCCTTTTCTCCATTTGAAGCCTCCCAGGTTTTAATTCCCCAGTAGAGGTCGTCGGATTTTTCCTTGTTTCCCCAGGAAAGTCATAAAGGATTCTCACATCCCCACAGAAGTTGTCAAAGTTTTGATAATCTCCGCAGGTTGCCAAGGATTTTCTATCTCCAACAGTAATCAGCAAGGTTCTCTCATCTTCAGCAATCAAAGATTTTTGGAATCCCCAGCATCGGTCAAGGATTTACTTCCCCTGGTAGCAGTCAAAGATTTCATTATCTCCAGCTATCAAGGATTTATTTTCCTCAGCAAGATATCTAATCAAGCTTACATGCACATCCATTACATTCATATATCATAAACATGGATTGAACACATTTTATTGCATCATACATATCATGCAACATAACTTTGTGCTTTAGCTAACATTCTACCCTTTTCAGGATAAGATTAAAAAGATATCGTTAACAACTATTTAGAGATTTCAGATACAATATGGATACACCCCCAGACGTGGCGGTCATTCTATTACTCATTCAGACTTTAGCAATCAGATACATATTAGATACGCTCCAGACACGGCGGCCATTCTATCTCTTATTCAAATTCAACTATCAACTTTAAGTTCAGATACACTCCAGACACGGAAGTCATTCTGTCACTTGTCCTGATCCCAGTTACGATACAGATACACTCCAAACACGGAAGTTATTCTGCTACTCATACAGATCTCAACTTCAAATACAGTCCAGATACGCTCCAGACACGGTTGCCATTATGTCACTCATTCGGAATTTATCCCCAGCACGTAGATGCTCCATACACAGATGTTTCTATATTACCCATTCAGAATACAAATACACTCTAGAGAAGGCAGTCATTCTGGTATTCATTCACGAATCAAATACAGTTAGAGCTCGGATATGCTCCAGACACGAACGCTATTTCCTTTGCTCATACCAATCAAATCTCCAAATACAACTCAGATACGTTCCAGACATGGGTACCATTCTGATGTTCATTCTCCTGACTTTCAACAAATAATCCTGGATGGCATCTTTAAGCCCATATCCAGCAAGATTCTATCGTCTCCAAATGGCATCTTTAATCCCATTCCCTCAACCTACATTTTGACGAGTGCAAATTTACGGGCACTCTAGTGTCCAATCCTCTCCTACCTTCGAGTCACAAAAGGCAAACTTGCCAATCTAACTCTTCAGGTTCAAGAAGATTGAACAGGGGAAACTGTTGTACCCCAAAATTTTCCCTCTCATTCTATCAACTTTTCTCATCACAAGGCTCTTGGAACTCAAGATCAAGTTAGGGTTTGCTCTGCTCTAGACATCTCCTTGCACTGATGACCTAAATTAGGGTTTGAGTTTGCACAGGGATTTTTGGACTTGCAATGCTCAAATTGACTTTCATACTTCATATTGGACTCATAAGTTTTTCCATACCAAGTTTCAAGCCTTGAATCAGATTTTTGCCCAGTCAATTGGACAGTTGACCTAGAAATCAACTGTATTGGGGAAAAAGTCAACTGTGGCCAATTTACAGTCAAACCTCATGAATTTTGACCCAAATCAACATTATGAACTCATATGAACCATTTGTTCAAGTTTGGACCACAACTCCACAAGAAATTTGATCAGATCACCAAAAGGGCAAAATGGTCATTTTTAGGGTTTTGACTGTAAAAAGGCAATTTCTGACTTTTTTCCCTAGCAAATGGAAAATTAAGCTTAACCAAGGACTAAAGGGCTCAATGGCATCACCTTGACCTATTCAACAATTTCAAAAGATCTCAAATGCATGGGTTTGACAGATGAATTTTTCAGTCAACTGATCAAAATTTGACTGTACACTAAAAAGTCAAACTTTGACTTTTTGGTCAAAATCAAGTTCCAAGGGTCATTTTTCATCAAGATGTGTCAAATTATGAAACTTGTTCATGAAGAAACCCAAAATTGCAAATTAGGGTTTGAAATTGAAAAATTTCATAACTTAGAATTTTTCCAAGTTATGAAATTTTCTTAATTTTCCCTAACTTTGTCCCACATTTTCACCATGACGCAAATAGATTCAAACAAAACTTACAACATGAAAGTTGTAGTCATCCACAAAGTCTACAACTTTTATTCACAAAGTTTTCTCAAAAGAAGCATGGATCTCAAGTTATGATTTTTGGAACAAGGGTACCTAAAACTTTTAACTTAGGGAAATTTTGCCCTAGTTTAGGCAGGATTTTGACCTATCTTCTTGGCCATTTTTCACATAGTTCCACTTGGAATATCAAGTTGCATTTCAAAGATGGATTATAGGGAATGTTGCAAGCTTTCCAAATTGTCCAAGAACTCCTCAAACACATTTGTGGTTAGGGAGAATCGAATGCTTGAAGTTGGTAAAAACTCACTTTGTATCCATGGCAAAATCATGTTCACTCAAGTTGCATTTTCAAACCAGCATGCCTTACACTAGTTTGCAGGCCTCTAAACCATTTCACACTCCATAATTTAATGCAAATCCATTAAGCTAATACATTGTCTTGGTCATTAGGGTATTGTACACAAGTTTAATCCCTAAATGGTAAAAGGCACATTTCCATTTTTGCAAAAGTTTGCTTTATGTCAAACCACTAATCCTTGAGCATAGAGCCAAATCTATGGAAGCTAAACAAATCCAATAATTAGGGGGGGCCAAGAGAAGAGGTTAGAGGATGTTGTATAGCCTGCATAAGCCTGTACATATCACTTCCACTTTCTTGCTTCAAAAACAAGAAAACTTGCCAAAACTTGAGAACTTGAAAACCAGCCAATGTTAACTTACACAACCACTTCAAACATCTTTCTCACAACCCTTTGAGCTAGAAACACGAGTGCTTGAGCCCTAAAACACCCCATATCCAGAAATCACACTTCTTTGGCAAAACGGGTCAGGTGCTGCAACTTGAGTTCCCCAGCTCATTTGGCTCGTGCGTTTTGCCCCATTTTGCTTCAAACACTTTCCATTTAAGTCACTCAAGCTATCACAAACCTCCATTACCAACTGTAACTCCATTTACAGTGTTCACCATTTTCATTTTGAGCTTGTGCAGGTTGAGTTCTATAGACTGATTCAAGGACATTCAAGGCAAGCTAGCTATTGGAGAAGGACAAGTGAAGTTCAGGCAAGCTACCAGACATCTCAAACCTTGCTGAAAGACACTATATTGCCCTACACGAATCCAACTGAAACAGGTTTTTCTTCACTTTCTATCTCTCTATTTAGGAACATTTAGCCTTAGGGTTGTGAATAAAACATGTAGTGTTCATTGCTAGGAAGCTGTACATATTCTCAGTTTTCATTTATATTAAGTGTGCTAGGAGAATTTCATTCATGAACATGCTGAAAAAACTAGGTCAGATTTTGGGGTCAGAGAAATTCTCTCTGGTCTTTGAGAGTTAGGATTAGTTTTTTATATGGTTAGAATCGTCTTGAGATTCTCTACAAGTTAGATGTTGTGTGTTTTTGCAAAAGATCACGTATACAGGATCTAGTGTTTGAACAGGGCACGCACGCGTTTTCCAGTCTGGAGGTTGAAAATGAAGCTGGCTTAGGCTGGGCTTGGCCTGGCTTGCTTTTGACACCTCCCATTTTCATTTTTGCACCCTGTGATCGGTGGAAATAGAACTGACTGTTTTGTAGCTGGTTTCGCGAAATGTCGCGGTAAGCAAGAGTCGCCACCGTCTTTTATGTTCTCTAACATGGAAAGGACAAAAGCACAACAAAATTCCTTATTCGAGATGTCTCTCGGTTCGGGAGGTAGATTTATATAAAGGGAAGGTGTTAGCACCCTTTCTATCCGTGGTTATCCACGGGCTCTTAGGTACTTGCTCTTATGTTTTCAAAAATTGTTTGCTTTTCAAGTGGGTGTGGGTTTTGAAAAAAGTTCCGTTTGAAAAAATTCTAAGTAACTCTTGTATCAGTCCTCAAGAGTGTATGAAAAATTTGTTTGAAAACTTTTAGAAAGTGTAAGCTGTGAAAAGTTGTTTTATTTGTTTTGAAAAGAGCAAGTACCCATGAGTCATCTACCTACCCTAAGGAATTAAGCTGTGTAAGAGTCCTTTAGATAGTGTTATCCCACCATTGAGAGGTAGGTAGCACCATCGTTGGAGTTGTTCTGGTCAATTCGATTATCGGGACAGTGTGGTCACCGAAGCAATGGTAGGATATCTTAGGAGTAACCCTAATGTCCTAGATCCTTTGTATCCGAGGCAACCGTTTCGAGGCGACTGGATCTTTTGGACAGAAGGGCGACCTCTAAGACGTCCTATACTTGATGACCACGTTTCGAGGCAACGAGTGAAGCGTACCCTAGGAGTGGCATGTGCTTTGTGTGTTGTTTTTCAGTTAATTGTTTTTGTACATGTTATTTGTGAGCTACGGATTAATTTTATTTACATACATTCTTTCATGCATTTAACAGTTAGGGGTGCGGAAAGTAAATTGCGGAAAGATAAATTCTACGCTATTACAAGGCGCGGGTCTATACATCGCCAAAAATACAAAGACCCGTTTTGGTAAATAAGTACGAGAAATTAAATAAAGCGGTAAACCTATTTACTATTACATTCTGGAGACAATTACATAATAATCAAAATAAAATAAATGCGCGCGAATAAAAATTAATCGGGAATGCCTTAAGGGTTTTGACCCTTTTAAGAAAAGAAATGAATTTTTTTGTCCTTTTTTTTGTGATTAAATGAAATTAAAACTAATAATTAAACTAATTAATTAATTAATTAAAAGAAAAATGTTTTTGTATTTTTTATGTTTTTTAATGAAAATAAAATAAAGGAATTAAAATTAAAATTTAATAAAAACCTAATTCTAAACTTATTTTAATTATTAAAAAAAAAGTTAAAGTTGCCTAATTAATAATTAATTCAATTTATTGGTATTTAATTACAAAAATAATTACCTAAATGAAATTAATAAAGTAATGATATTAGTTCTTTTTATTTTTTTTATAAAAAATATTAATTGGTTAATTGTTAATAAAAAAAAGAATAAGAAATAAAATAAAGCAAATAAAAAAAATAAAATGACAAATTTATAAAAAAGAAAAAGCAAACCCAATGGGGGTTTGGGCCAGGAATGAGGGTGTGCATAGAATTGTAAGGCCCATTCAGAAGCCAGCTTGGTTTGACTTTCTGGATTGAGTGCGCGTGTGTTGACTCCTGAGCATGGTGCTCCTCACTTCTTGGCCCTTGGATTTGCACTGGGAGACACTTGGCTGACTGGTGCGCTGGACTCCATGGTGGGACATAGTTGTGAATCTGCATAGGATTGGAGTGTGAAAAATATGAAACAAATATTGGGGGACCTGAGAATCGAACCCAGGTCCCAGTGATGCCTAGCCACGCCTTCAGCCACTGAACCAAGTGTGCACGTTTGTTAGAATAATAAGAAAAAAACATAATATCCAATAAACACACTATATGCTGAACCAAAAAGAAAAAGCGCGCTATATTCAAATCCACCAATCATATGGCAACACGCAGTCATCTTCTTCATTTCCTGTAAATATATAAAACACATAACGGGGGTTTTAAACCCCCACAAAATGCAAACATTTAAAAATAGCGACTAGGCGCTCATGCAATATAAATTGGGCGCGAGGCATGTCTTAGATTCGTCTCATCACGCCGGTTTCAGCCATGTATGTTTGGAGTTCTGATTTTACAATATGGCAAAAGCCCCAAATCACAAGCTTTGAAAACCTAGAACTCAACAATGGTAACTTTCATGTTAGAGCATCATAATCCAATTGAATTATATGGAAAGCTTCGTATGGATCCTGTGAGCACAATGCAATCAATAAAAAGTGTTAAAAACGCATGAATGGATGATTGTGATTTTGAAAAGGAAGGTAAACCGTATGACTTGTGTAGCACGAGTTCTTGAGGTTTTTGGCTCGTTCTTGGCTGCAAATGATTCCTGGGGGTGTAAGGAATGTGTTTTGATCAAGAGGAAGGTTTGAATTATGCTGCAAGTGAGGTTTCAGTTTCACACTTTTCTTTGGAATTTTTGAATTTGGTTTTGCTGCCTCAGAGGTTTCTAGGTCGTGTATACTGTATGGGAGGCTTGCATATATGTCCTTGAATGAGAATCAATCAAAATTATGAGCTCTTAATTCTTGCAATCAAGTTTTGAGATTTCCATAACCACCATTTAAAGAACTTGCCATTTTTGCTCAATTTTGAATTTCATGCTTGAAATGGACCTTTACACGAATTTGGTATGTTCCTTATGATGCATCAAGGTCATTCAAACCACAAGATATCCCTTAATTAATTTTTTTGATTTTTATTTGAATTTTAAAGATTTAAAATGAATTAAATCAAATAAAATTAAATAAAAATAGAAAAATTAATTTTTAATCTTGAAATAAATCATGGGACACGTGGGTGGCATGAAAAGGATGAATCAAGTGGAAAAAAGTGGGCCCTTTTGTCAAAAATTGAAGTTTCAAGGATAGTTGACTTTGGCCATTTCACAAAAATTTCCCAACTTCTCCAATGCATATCTTGCTCAATTTTGATCATATGAACATGTTCTTGGACATTTTGGAAAGGTCTTGAAGTCCTCTAACCAATTACTTTGGTCCCATGTCATTTGAATCTACCAATCTCAAGTTATGGTCTTTGACTTAAAATGCCTTTTTGTTGACTTTTTGAAAATGACCTATAATGTTGAAATTGGTAACTTTTTGTGAGAGCATTTATTGGACTTAGAATGTGAAGATGAATTGTAGGAAATGTCCTCATCTTCAAAATGAGCATTGGATGGGATTTTTCTGATGAACCATGAAAAAGTTATGCCTTGGTCAAGTTACAGTTGACTTTTCAGCTGTCCAAAAATAGAAACTTTTGACACCTTGATGATTTTTGAGCCATTCTTGTGAAATCATGATCAAGACTTGATCAAATGATTATTGTGGCTTCAAAATAAGATGTTGACCAAATTTTTTGACTTTTGACTACCAAATGACCATTTTGCCCCTGCAGTTAATTGTGAAGCAATTAGGGTTTTTGACTGTGCAACTTGACCTTGTGAGCCTTGAAACTTGACATGTAGGTGCTTGACAATGTGTATGGGCATATGTGACTTGATTGAGCCTTTGAAAACCTCAACTTCCTTACAAGAACCAAAACCCTAATTTGACTGGCTTAATAGGGTGTTTGAACTGTGCAACCCTTGAGTAGACTTGAGATGATGCTTGCCAAAACTTTGAAGAATATGGGAGGGCAAATTTTGGGGTACAACAGTTTCCCCTGTTCAATCTTCTTAGACCTGAGGATGTAGATTGGCTTGTGTGCCTTTCGTGATCCGAGGGTGGAAGATGATTGAACACTAAAGTGCCCAAAAATTTGCACTCGCATAGTAGAGTATCAGCACTGGGATGGCGGGAATGGGCTTACAGATGCCATTTGGAGAGATGGTGGATAGGGGGATGGGCTTATAGATGCCATCTGGAAGTGTTACAAAACCTTGTCGGGAATGGGCTTATAGATGCCATTTGGAGTTGTGATGGATAGGAGGATGGGCTTATTGATGCCATCTAGGTGTTGATCGCGTAAGAGATTCCTTAGCGAGAACTTGCGTACAGACGTGCCCTGGCCGGATACAGGAATCGAATCTGGAATTAGTCGTCAACAGATATGCCATGGCTGGATACAGGAATCGAATCTTCAAACTCTTCAGACGTGCCCTGGCTGGATACAGGAATCGAATCTGGAATTAGTCGTCAACAGATATGCCCTGGCTGGATACAGGAATCGAATCTTCAAACTCTTCAGACGTGCCCTGGCTGGATACAGGAATCGAATTTGGAATTAGTCGTCAACAGATATGCCTTGGCTGGATACAGGAATCGAATCTTCAAACTCTTCAGACGTGCCCTGGCTGGATACAGGAATCGAATCTGGAATTAGTCGTCAACAGATATGCCCTGGCTGGATACAGGAATCGAATCTTCAAACTCTTCAGACGTGCCCTGGCTGGATACAAGAATCGAATCTGGAATTAGTCGTCAACAGATATTCCCTGGCTGGATACAAGAATCGAATCTTCAAACTCTTCAGACGTGCCCTGGCTGGATACAGGAATCGAATATGGAAGTAGTTGTCAACAGATATGCCCTGGCTGGATACAGGAATCGAATCTTCAAACTCTTCAGACGTGCCCTGGCTGGATACAGGAATCGAATATGGAATTAGTCGTTAATAGATATGCCCTGGCTAGATACAGGTATCGAATCTGGAATTGCGACAGTTGATAGTAATTATCTTTGGATTGACCTTTTTCCTGAAAAGGCAAAACATCAGTTGTATGCAATGTCATGATGTATGAAAAGCATGATGTCATGATGTTCTCAGGGAGAAATGAGATTGTGTTGTATGTATTTTGTCATGTATGTAAGCAGGATGTATGAAATGTGATATGTTTATGAATTTATTTTCGTCTAGGAAAATAAATCCTTGACGAATGCCGGGAGCTTGAATCCTGGGATGATGTTGAAGAGTAGAGTTCTTCATTTCCGCTGGGGATGATGGTTGCAAGAATAAATCGGTAGGAGGAGATGACTCCGTTGGGGAATAAACTTGTTGGAGAGATACTCTGCGGGGAATACTCTGTTGGAAGAGATACTTCGCTGAGGTTTTGAAATTGATGATAACTCCGCTGGGGATACCGTTGATAAGTTATGTTGGAAGATTTGATGAACTCCACTGGGGGATAGGAAGAACTTCGCCGAGGACGATCTTTCCGTGGTAATTAGCTGAGGATAACCCAGTTATACCCTGGCGGGGAATAACCTTTGAATAAAGCTGGGGAGACGCGTTCGTGCTCTGCAGGGGATAAGCTTCCAGAATCTACTGGGGATAAGATTCCAGAATCTACTGGAGAGATTGATTCAACTCTCCTGGGGAGACTTTTTGAGACTGTACTGGGGAATGGCTCCACTAGGGTGTCTTGTATTGCACCGGGGAACAATCTTAGATCAAGATTGTCGGGGATGCTTGTTAGGAATGTCTGCATACTCCGCTGGGGAATATTGAGATCTTCTGGGGGTACCCAACTTCCTTAAGACTGACTGTAGATTAACTCTACTTGGGGAGAGCGTCGCTGACTTGCTAGAGATATTGTGCCTTTTCAGGGCTTATGGGAGACCAACTCTGCTCGGGGAGAGTATTGCTGATTGGTCTTACTCTGGGGGGAGTGAAGGTATCCTAGTTACGTTTTTTAGCCGAACTTACCTTGGTACCTTGGTGGACAGAGCAACTAGATTGCTTAGACAACTCATTATTGCCCCTGTTTCTGATGTCACCTATAATTAATCCTTTGTTTCGTATTCAAATATTTATGAGTTAGCAATTAGTGTCAAATGCATATATCACAATTGAACATTGGACGTTCTTCGCAAGACAAACAAAAAAAGGAAAACAATTTGCAATTTGTATGGAAAAGTGTATTTGTATTGATTTTAAATCTGCCTGTAAATAGGCGTTTTTGTACAAGAGGCTGACGTCCTAGTAAGAGAACGCTGCCGAACAACAAAGTTTATACATTTTGTGAAAAGGAAAACAAAGCAGCTATGTGAAAAATAATCCCACTGGGTTTCAACTCTGCTATCGCCTTTATGTCTTCAAGCGTCTCATCACTTTGCTGCTTAGTTGAAGATGAAGCTGATCGATTGATGCCGTTTGAACTTGATAGTTGATACCGGATTCTGGATGCAAGGTGATCCCATGAGACATAGTATTACGCTTTAATCCCTAACTTTTGCCTGGACCGCCCTTTCGGGTTTTCAGTCCACCGGGATACCCATTTTTGCCCAAGCCGACTTTTCAGGTTTTCGACTTGCCGGGTGTACAGATTTTTTTCATTTCATCCCTTATTTTTGCCCGAAACCTTTTGGTTCGCCGGGAAGCCCTTATTTTTGCCTAGGTGTGTCAACCTAGCGGGTATTTTGTTCATGCGTAGTATCTTTTTACTATGTCTGCATTGGCGGGGTGAGGAAGGTCGTCACCATCCATGGTGGTTAGAATCATAGCTCCTCCCGAGAAGACATGTTTAACCACAAATGGCCCTTCGTACGCGGGGGTCCATTTGCCCCTGGGATCACTTTGAGGAAGAATGATGCGCTTGATTACCAGGTCTCCGACTTGATACTCTTGTCGTCTGACTTTCTTGTTAAATGCCTTGATCATCCGTTTTTGGTACGTCTGACCATGACAAATAGCGGTGAGTCTCTTTTCGTCGATTAGGTTTAATTGATCAAGTCGAGTCTGGATCCAGTCATCTTCGCTCAAATCTGCATCCTTCATTATCCGGAGAGAGGGTATCTGGACTTCAATTGGCAAGACTGCCTCCATGCCATAGACCAAGGAGAAGGGTGTTGCCCCGGTTGACGTCCTTGCTGAGGTACGGTACCCATGAAGAGCAAACGGTAACATCTCATGCCAATCTTTGTAGGTCACTGTCATCTTCTGCACAATTTTCTTGATATTCTTATTTGCCGCTTCGACAACCCCATTCATCTTCGGCCGGTAAGGAGAAGAGTTGTGGTGCTGTATCTTGAATTGCTCGCAGAGCTCAGTGATCATCTTGTTGTTAAGATTGGTACCATTGTCCGTAATGATCCTTTCCGGGATGCCGTATCGACAGATCAGGTTATGATGAATGAACCGTGCTACGACGTTCTTGGTTACCGTAGCATAGGAAGCTGCTTCAACCCACTTCATAAAGTAATAAATTGCTACCAGGATGAAGCGATGCCCGTTGGATGCCGTAGGTCGGATCTCACCGATCATATCAATGCCCCACATTGCAAAAGGCCAAGGTGCTGTCAAGACATTCAGAGGAACTGGAGGGACGTGCACCTTATCAGCATAGATCTGGCATTTGTGACATGTCCGAGAATGTTGGTAACAGTCAGCTTCCATTGTGGACCAGAAATATCCTGCCCGAAGGATCTTCTTTGCCATGGTATGTCCACTGGAGTGTGTTACGAAGGTACCTTCATGCAGCTCTGCCATGATCTTTTCTGCTTCAGTCTTATCCACACAACACAGTAAAGTTGAATCATGGTTTCGCTTGTAGAGAATGCCGTTGCTGAGGAAGAACTTCGCCGCGAACCTTCTCAGAAACTTTTTGTCATTGATGGATGCACCTTCAGGGTATTCTTGGGCTTCCAAGTACCTCTTCACCTCATGATACCAGGGTTTCTCAGTTACTTCTTCAGCCTCGAGATCACAGTAATGTGCAGGTTCATCTAGTTTCTAGATGATGATCCGGGGAGCCTCGTTATCCCATTTGACTTTGAACATAGAAGACATCGTAGCCAATGCGTCCGCCAACTGATTCTCCTCCCTTGGGAAGTGTTCAAAGGTTATCTCTTCGAAATGGGGGATCAATGTCAACACATACTCTTTGTAAGGAATAAGATTTGGGTGTTTCGTATCCCACTCGCCTTTGATCTGATTGATCACGAGAGCGGAATCTCCGAAGACACTCAGAAACTTGATCCTTAAGTCAATTGCAGCTTGAAGACCCATAATGCATGCCTCATACTCTGCCATGTTGTTGGTGCAGTTGAAACATAGTCGGGCAGTGAGTGGAGTATGAGTGCCTTTGGGGGATATGACCACAACGCCAATGCCATTACCCAAAGCATTTGAGGCTCCGTCAAAGTGCATAGACCAACGGGATCCTTCCTCAGGTCCTTCATCCGGTCCAAGTACTTCACAATCAGTCATTACCATGATATCCTCGTCTGGAAATTCAAAGTTCATAGATTGGTAGTCGTCCACTGCTTGGTGTGCCAAATGGTCTGCCAATACACTTCCCTTGATTGCTTTCTGAGTCGTGTACTGGATGTTGTATTCTGTCAAGATCATCTTCCATCTTGCTATTCTTCCGGACAAGGCAGGCTTTTCAAATATGTACTTGATTGGATCCATTTTTGAAATTAACAGAGTGGTGTGAGTCAACAAATACTGTCTCAGCCGGCGAGCAGCCCATACCAAAGCGCAACAAGTTTTCTCAAGCAGTGAGTATCGGGTCTCACAATCGGTAAACTTTTTGCTAAGGTAATAAATGGCGTGCTCTTTTCGGCCAGACTCGTCATGCTGCCCCATCACACACCCCATTGAGTTGTCCAGTACCGTCAAGTATAAGATTAGAGGTCTCCCTTCAACCGGTGGCATAAGAATGGGTGGTTCTTGGAGATACTCTTTGATTCTGTCGAAAGCGGCCTGACATTCATCGTTCCAACGTACTACTTGATCTTTCTTCAGTAGCTTGAAGATTGGTTCACAGGTAGCAGTTAGGTGCGAGATGAATCGGGCAATGTAATTCAGACATCCTAGAAAGCCTCTGACTTCTTTCTCTGTCTTGGGAGTTGGCATCTCTTGTATGGCTTTCACTTTGGCAGGGTCCACTTGAATACCTTTGTCGCTCACGACGAAGCCTAGCAATTTTCCAGATCTTACCCCGAAGGTGCACTTGTTCGGGTTCAACCTCAGCTTGTACAACTTCAGACGGTCAAACAGCTTGTGTAGATGGTCAAGGTGATCCTCCTCAGTTTGGGACCTTGCAATCATATCGTCGACATATACTTCTATCTCATGATGGATCATGTCATGAAACAAAGCAACCATGGCACGTTGGTAGGTTGCCCCAGCATTTTTCAATCCAAAAGGCATGACCTTGTAACAAAAGGTGCCCCATTTAGTAACAAAAGTGGTCTTCTCCATGTCTTCAGGAGCCATCTTGATCTGATTATAACCAGAGAATCCGTCCATGAAGGAGAATACCTTATGTTGAGCAGTATTGTCAACCAGAACGTCGATATGAGGCAAAGGGAAATCATCCTTGGGCTCACCCTGTTCAGATCCCTGTAGTCAACACACATTCTGACCTTACCATCCTTCTTCGGTACTGGAACCACGTTAGCAACCCACTGAGGGTAAGAAGTCACTGCTAGAAACCCGACATCAAATTGTTTCATAACCTCAGCTTTGATTTTCTCGGACATTTCTGGACGCATACGGCAGACCTTCTGTTTAACTGGAGGGCAGTCTTCCTTGGTAGGCAGGTGATGAACCACAATGTCGGTATCCAACCCAGGCATGTCTTCGTAAGACCAGGCAAAGATTTCCACATAATCATGCAACATCTGAATCAACCGCTGTTTCACACTAGCCTCCAGATTGGCACCAATCTTGACTTCCTTTCTGTCTGTCTCAGTACCCAGATTTACCGTTTCCACTGGCTCCTCATGTGGCGAATGGCCCTCTCTTCCTGGAGTAGCAGTCTTGCAAGCTCAGCAGGCACTTCGCAATCATCTTCACATTCGTCTTCGGCTAAGTTGATCGGATTTTCGAAGTCATAACTGGCAGTAGCAGAGTCGTTACCAGTGAGATCCAGAGTGGATTGAAACCTGTATAAGTGAGTGTGTGTAAATATAGCGGTTTTGCAATATATATAAAGAAAGAAAGGGAGCACAAGATTTGAAATGTGAAAAACGTCCAATGCTTTTATTCATGATATATGGAAGTGACAAATAATAAGCCCTCACAAATGAAACCACGGTGCCCCGGGTCATAGAGTTTAGTAATATTGTTTGTTACAACTTTAAAACAAAAGAGTTCATTACTGAGTGACAAAAGTAATAGGTATAAAGTCTTTTGCAGTCCAGTTGCTAGGTCCACCGTTGGTTGTTGGGTAGATCCAACTGTCAAATTCGGATTCCTCCACTTCCTCCTCAATAGCGTTCACTCCCGGGTTGGTGATGAATACGGGAGGTCTTCCTATCCTTGCCTTGCGCACAGCCTTTTGAGCTTCTGCAGTGAAACCCAAGCCAAACTTGTCAGTCTTTGGAGTGAAATCAGGAAGTCTGCCCCAGTTTGCACACTCACCCTTCTCAATCACAGCCCGGGCATCCTTCAAGGAAGCCATCTTCAAAGGAGAGTCTTCTGCAGTCACTGTCTCTGCTGCTGCCAATGTTTGAGGCACCTCTTCAAAGTGTTGAAAGGGGGTCTCAATGAACTCCCCATCCATTTCTACGTACCTGAAGGAGTTGAGGTGGCTGACCATGTATTCCTCTTCCCCTTGCACTGTTACGATCTTCCCCCTGACCGGGTACTTGAGCTTCTGATGCAATGTGGAGGTCACAGCTCCTGCCTTGTGGATCCAAGGACGACCCAGCAAACAAGAGTAGGACGGTCGGATATCCATCACATAGAATTTTGAATCAAAGACTTGTGAACCAACCCTGATTGGGATGTCAACCTCACCATGTACCATCCTTTTGGACCCGTCAAAGGCCCGAACAACAATGTTACTTGGTTTGAGCTCTAAACCCTCACAGTCCAACCTGTCTAGAGCTTTCTTGGGTAGCACGTTTAATGACGAACCAGTGTCAACCAACACATGGGCAAGAGTAGTGCCCCTGCATTCAATGGAGACATGCAGGGCATCATTATGGTTCTTCCCCTTGGCCGTCAGATCAGCGTCGGAGAAACCCAGGCCATTATCAGCAGTTAAGTTGGCCACACAGTCGGTGAATTGATCAGCAGATGTTTCTTGTGGCACGTGAGCCGTCTTCAGGAAAGCAATCAGGGCCTTGGCATGGGCCTTTGAACACAGCAACAGTGATAGCATAGAGATTTTAAAGGGGGTGTGCCCCAGCTGTTCAACGACGTTGAAATCACTCTTTTTGATAATTTTGAGGATCTCTTCCATCTCTTGCTTGGAAGCCTCAACAGTGGTTTTCGGTGCCTCCGTCCGGGCAGGCACATCAGTAGCAATCCCCTTGCCCCGAGTGTCAGATGACTCGGCAGCGGGGGTAGAAACTTGATCAGGGGGGAAACAGGCACACTGGCAGGTGTGATGACAAGAGGCCTCTGAATTGATGGAGGTGCAATGTCTGGTGAGAACAGTCTTCCACTACGAGTGACCTTAGCAGGCCCGGTGATGTTGGTGACACCGGTACTAGTATTGAATTCTTGTTTCACTCCCAGAACATAAACATCTTCCCCATAGTGCCATGGGACAGCTTTATCAGACTTGTAGGGGATGGGCCCTGAAACAGTAATGGTTATAGGAGCAATCTTGTGAACAGGCATAACTTTGATAGGCTTCTTTGAAGGAGCCTTGGAAGGGTTATTGAAAATGGTGACAATTGAAACTTCTTCAACAGGGGCAGCAGGAACGGCAATCTTTTTGAACAAGATCTCTTTACTATCTATCAGGTTTTGGACGCCTGATTTCAGCAAAGGGCAACCGGCAGGTGAATTAGCACATAAATGGCAACCTTTACTACATCCCGGAAATAAACCGGTTAGCAACAGGTTCCTCTTGACGGTCAGCAGCGGAGTAGCAACATCATCCACAGAAGCTACATACAGATCCTCCTCAACATCATTCACTCCATGCTGGGGCATGGGAGCGGTCACAACATTTGGCCTTTCGGGCGCCTCGAACTGTATTTCCTTAGCATCAATAAGGTCCTAAACCTTATTCCTTAGGGCCCAACAATCATCAGTAGAATGCCCCGGGCTATCAGAGTGATAAGCGCAACGGGCGTTGGGATTGTACTTCGGAGATGCTGTGTTTACCACCTTCGGAGCTTCCTTGACAGTTACCAGGCTGGTTGATAACAACTGCGGCAATATCTGAGAGAGAGAGTCATGCTGAGCCGAGTATACTGTCTTTTGGGCCTCTCAACCCTTGGCTGGTTGTACTGCTGAGGAGCAGCAGCAGGCTTAGAAATTACCACCGCGTTGACAACTTGGCAGCGTTCTGGCTTGTTCTGTCTCCTGGGACCATACACAACACTAGCTTCCTTCTTGAAGGGCTTCTTTTCAGTATTTGAGGAGGCACCCTTCTGTATCTTTCCCGATTTTATACCAGCTTCGATCCTTTCACCAGTTAGGATCAGGTCAGTAAACCCAGCAGAGGAATTACCAATGAGATGGTTGAAGAATGGACCAGATAGGGTCCCCAAGAACATGTCCACTAGTTCACGATCCGTCAACGGTGGATGCACCCTGCCAGCCAGATCTCTCCACTTCTGTGCGTACTCCTTAAAACCTTCACCCGTTCCCAGTGACATACCCTGGAGTTGGGTACGCGTGGGAGCGAGGTCGGAATTATATTGATACTGCTTATAAAAAACAGTAGCCAAGTCCTCCCAGTTACGAATGTTGGTTCCATCCAGCTGATAGAACCATTCGAGATGAGTCCCTGAAAGCCTCTCCTGGAAGAAATGGATCCATAAGTTCTTGTCTGCAGTGTAAGGCTGGATCTTCCTTACATAAGAGTGGAGGTGCATTTTAGGACAGGAAGCCCCGTCATACTTCACAAAGGCAGGCGCCTTGAACTTGTGTGGGATCACCACCCCAGAAGATAACCCCAAGTCTCCAAAATCCAACCCAGGCACACGTTGAATCTCCATAGCATTTAACCTGTCCTCTAGCTGTTTGTACCGGTCCTCAGCAGGAGGGTACTGTTCATCATTGAAGTCTGTCTCAGTGTTAGAGACCACAGGGCTAGGAACCTCTCTCCCTTGGTGACTGCCCTCCCCCACAAATGGAGTAGTCCTCTCAGCTTCATTCTGCAATATATTCCCGAGTCTGCGCCCAGTGTTGAACATCACAATCCTCTTCTTCTTCTTCTTCTTCTTCAGGAGCAAAGCCTTCAACTCCTGTTGTCCTTGGGCCAAGTTCATGACCATCTCCTGAAATTGGGCGTTCTGGGCCTGGAGGGCCTTGATAGCTTTTTCAGTAGTTGATTCAGGATTCATGATGATTGAGTGCTGAAATAAACAGTGAAGAAGATTAAGCAACCTGTAGAAAAGGGTACCTGTGATGCATATGATGAATGAAATGCGTATGAATTATGTTTTCAAAGACAATCGGGAATCAACTTTGTAGACAAAAGAAACACACTTTATTAGATTTAAACTTTGGAATTTAAATTGTTCAACAAATTGCCCTTAGGCGTTACAGGAATGAAAATACTGAAAAGGAAATAAAAGCTGTAAAGGAAACATCCAAAGGCCATCAGTGCTCCCATGGACTCCTCTTCTCAGTACGGATATAGTCATTCATGATCCGCTCGTTCTCCAATTGCTTGGCCAACTTCTGGATCTTCTGTTCCTGTTCGTTGAACTTTTCCCGATAATAATCCCGCTCTTCCTGTAGTTGCGCCCAAGACCTCTTTAGGGTATCAACATCAGTGGGTATATGAGGAGGGAGTATGGTTGGAGGAACCCCGTCTCCATCAGGAATTTCAAGAATGATAGGCCTGACAGCTTCATATGGCATACCTAACTTCTGAGCACGGATGCGGACCCATCTGTAATAGGGTTCCATTGGTAGAGAAGTCTTCGGTCCTAACTCATGTGGGTCAGCTTTGTGAATTCCGTCCCAAGCTTTGATGAACCTACGACGCAGTTCGTCACTATCTACCTGAAACTCAAAACTGATGTGAGGCACCAACATCTCATGAGGCCCTGCTCTTCCAAATTGACGGAGAGCTAAACATGGATTATAAGAGATTCCGCCCTGAGTACCAATCAATGGAACATTAGGATATTCTCCGCAACGATCAATAACAGCCACCTCATCTAAACCTATGAGAGTCCAAATGATGTCATTATCAGTGAGAGACATTAACCTATGAGCCCAACCTCTTCCTTCTTGGTTCTTCAGCACGAACTTGGGGAGGTGCAAAATAAACCACCTCACTAACAAAGGAGCACAACACCACAGAGTTCCTCGTCTTCAGGCAGTACGAGCATAGAGTTGTTGCAGGATATCACCCAAGAGAGTGGGTACAGGGTTCCGAGACATGAAGATCCTTATGGCATTGATATTGACAAAGTTATCAGGATTTGGAAACAATACTAGGCCATAAATTAAGAGAGCCAGGACGTCCTCGTATGCCCTGAAGTCTAAGTCATTCCAGAAACTGTTAGCTTTACCAATCAGAAACTTAGCCAAGAAGCCCTTAACTCCGCTTCTAGTCACCCAGTTGTCCATTACCTCCTTGTTGGTCAAAGGAAGGGCTACTGCAATCTCCTCAAATCTAAGAGCTTTTTCCCAGCCAGTGAAGGGAGTCTGATCCAAGATAGGGATGCCAAGCAAATCAGAGAATTCTTCCAGGGTAGGGACCAGCTGGGAGTCTTGAAAGGTGAAGCAACTGTACAAGGGATCATAAAACTGGGTCAAGACACTCATCAGTTGTTGGTCCCACTTTGAAGTGACTAAACCAAGAAGAGAACCATGCCTCTGGATGAAGGAAGCAGTGTTTGGAATTCTGTCAACCAACTCTTTAAGCAAATCAGGTGGGTGAACAAAGTTGAGCCGGATAGTGTTCCTTCGCACAGGCATCATGATGTCCTACAAAACAGAGCAAAGGTGAAACCCTCTTGTCTTTGAAATAGGTCAGTCCTTATGCAGGATGCATGCAATGGTATGATGGTATGATGTTATGGTAAAGCACACCACAAGTATTCACAAAGGCAAACATGATAAGGCACACAAGTCACACAAGACAGCCCTTAGGGTTTAAGCCAACATGAAGTTCAGGAACTACCCTTTTTCAGTTTCGTTGGTTAAGACCTGTCCTATCAAAAGTAACCGGGTTCTAGAGGATCCCAATATCACTGACTACCCTCAATCGGTCATAACTCCAGCATCGCAATCTTTTCTTGCGGCCAGAACCATCGCGAGAGTTTAGCCTCAATGGGTGTAGCATACTGCTACTGTTCTATGGCCAAGTTGGGTGACATTAGGGTTCTAAGGTCGGTTGGTGCTTAATGACTCCTCAGAAGACCCATATTCTCCTCGTTGCAACACAAGGGATATCGGTACAGACCAAGGTGCCACACCAACGTAGCCACTGCTTCACCCGTGTCGGTCTACGCCGGACAGGTCCCTCACAGCTTATGCTACCTAAAAGGGTATCCCCAGATCCGGGTTAGGATCTATGAAACTCCAATGCAAAGCACACAAACATAAAGCAATCAAAGCAAAGCAATTGAAAACATAAGTATGATCTAATCCTAAGGTACACCTCACTTTTATAGTCCCCAACAGAGTCTCCAGTTCTGTGATCGGTGGAAATAGAACTGACTGTTTTTTAGCTGGTTTCACGAAATGTCGCGGTAAGCAAGAGTCGCCACCGTCTTTTATGTTCTCCAACATGGAAAGGACAAAAGCACATCAAAATTCCTTATTCGAGATGTTTCTCGGTTCGGGAGGTAGATTTATAGAAAGGGAAGGTGTTAGCACCCTTTCTATCCGTGGTTATCCACGGGCTCTTAGGTACTTGCTCTTATGTTTTCAAAAATTGTTTGCTTTTAAAGTGGGTGTGGGTTTTGAAAAAAGTTCCGTTTGAAAAAATTCTAAGTAACTCTTGTATCAGTCCTCAAGAGTGTATGAAAAATTTGTTTGAAAACTTTTAGAAAGTGTAAGGTGTGAAAAGTTGTTTTATTTGTTTTGAAAAGAGCAAGTACCCATGAGTCATCTACCTACCCTAAGGAATTAAGCTGTGTAAGAGTCCTTTAGATAGTGCTATCCCACCATTGAGAGGTAGGTAGCACCATCGTTGGAGTTGTTCGGGTCAATTCGATTATCGGGACAGTATGGTCACCGAAGCAATGGTAGGATATCTTAGGAGTAACCCTAATGTCCTAGATCCTTTGTATCCGAGGCAACCGTTTCGAGGCGACTGGATCTTTTGGACAAAAGGGCGACCTCTAAGACGTCCTATACTTGATGACCACGTTTCGAGGCAACGAGTGAAGCGTACCCTAGGAGTGGCATGTGCTTTGTGTGTTGTTTTTCAGTTAATTGTTTTTGTACATGTTATTTGTGAGCTACGGATTAATTTTATTTACATACATTCTTTCATGCATTTAACAGTTAGGGGTGCAGAAAGTAAATTGCGGAAAGATAAATTCTACGCTATTACAAGGCGCGGGTCTATACATCGCCAAAAATACAAAGACCCGTTTTGGTAAATAAGTACGAGAAATTAAATAAATCGGTAAACCTATTTACTATTACATTCTGGAGACAATTACATAATAATCAAAATAAAATAAATGCGCGCGAATAAAAATTAATCGGGAATGCCTTAAGGGTTTTGACCCTTTTAAGAAAAGAAATGAATTTTTTTGTCCTTTTTTTGTGATTAAATGAAATTAAAACTAATAATTAAACTAATTAATTAATTAATTAAAAGAAAAATGTTTTTGTATTTTTTATGTTTTTTAATGAAAATAAAATAAAGGAATTAAAATTAAAAGTTAATAAAAACCTAATTCTAAACTTATTTTAATTATTAAAAAAAAAATTTAAAGTTGCCTAATTAATAATTAATTCAATTTATTGGTATTTAATTACAAAAATAATTACCTAAATGAAATTAATAAAGTAATGATATCAGTTCTTTTTGTTTTTTTTTTTTATAAAAAACATTAATTGGTTAATTGTTAATAAAAAAAAAGAATAAGAAATAAAATAAAGCAAATAAAAAAAATAAAATGACAAAATAATAAAAAAGATAAAGCAAACCCAAGGGGGGTTTGGGCCAGGAATGAGGGTGTGCATAGAATTGTGAGGCCCATTCAGAAGCCAGCTTGGTTTGACTTTCTGGATTGAGTGCGCGTGTGTTGACTCCTGAGCATGGTGCTCCTCACTTCTTGGCCCTTGGATTTGCACTGGGAGACACTTGGCTGACTGGTGCGCTGGACTCCATGGTGGGACATAGTTGTGAATCTGCATAGGATTGGAGTGTGAAAAATATGAAACAAATATTGGGGGACCTGGGAATCGAACCCAGGTCCCAATGATGCCTAGCCACGCCTTCAGCCACTGAACCAAGTGTGCACGTTTGTTAGAATAATAAGAAAAAAACATAATATCCAATAAACACACTATATGCTGAACCAAAAAGAAAAAGCGGGCTATATTCAAATCCACCAATCATATGGCAACACGCAGTCATCTTCTTCATTTCCTGTAAAAATATAAAACACATAGCGGGGGTTTTAAACCCCCACAAAATGCAAACATTTAAAAATAGCGACTAGGCGCTCGTGCAATATAAATTGGGCGCGAGGTATGTCTTAGATTCGTCTCATCACGCCGGTTTCAGCCATGTATGTTTGGAGTTCTGATTTTACAATATGGCAAAAGCCCCAAATCACAAGCTTTGAAAACCTAGAACTCAACAATGGTAACTTTCATGTTAGAGCATCATAATCCAATTGAATTATATGGAAAGCTTCGTATGGATCCTGTGAGCACAATGCAATCAATAAAAAGTGTTAAAAACGCATGAATGGATGATTGTGATTTTGAAAAAGAAGGTAAACCGTATGACTTGTGTAGCACGAGTTCTTGAGGTTTTTGGTTCGTTCTTGGCTGCAAATGATTCTTGGGGGTGTAAGGAATGTGTTTTGATCAAGAGGAAGGTTTGAATTATGCTGCAAGTGAGGTTTCAATTTCACACTTTTCTTTGGAATTTTTGAATTTGGTTTTGCTGCCTCAGAGGTTTCTAGGTCGTGTATACTGTATGGGAGGCTTGCATATATGTCCTTGAATGAGAATCAATCAAAATTATGAGCTCTTAATTCTTGCAATCAAGTTTTGAGATTTCCATAACCACCATTTAAAGAACTTGCCATTTTTGCTCAATTTTGAATTTCATGCTTGAAATGGACCTTTACACGAATTTGGTATGTTCCTTATGATGCATCAAGGTCATTCAAACCACAAGATATCCCTTAATTAATTTTTTTGATTTTTATTTGAATTTTAAAGATTTAAAATGAATTAAATCAAATAAAATTAAATAAAAATAGAAAAATTAATTTTTAATCTTGAAATAAATCATGGGACACGTGGGTGGCATGACAAGGATGAATCAAGTGGAAAAAAGTGGGCCCTTTTGTCAAAAATTGATGTTTCAAGGATAGTTGACTTTGGCCATTTCACAAAAATTTCCCAACTTCTCCAATGCATATCTTGCTCAATTTTGATCATATGAACATGTTCTTGGACATTTTGGAAAGGTCTTGAAGTCCTCTAACCAATTCCTTTGGTCCCATGTCATTTTAATTTACCAATCTCAAGTTATGGTCTTTGACTTAAAATGCCTTTTTGTTGACTTTTTGAAAATGACCTATAATGTTGAAATTGGTAACTTTTTGTGAGAGCATTTCTTGGACTTGGAATGTGAAGATGAATTGTAGGAAATGTCCTCCTCTTCAAAATGAGCATTAGATATGATTTTTATGATGAACCATGAAAAAGTTATGCCTTGGTCAAGTTACAGTTGACTTTTCAGCTGTCCAAAAATAGAAACTTTTGACACCTTGATGATTTTTGAGCCATTCTTGTGAAATCATGATCAAGACTTGATCAAATGATTATTGTGGCTTCAAAATAAGATGTTGACCAAAATTTTTGACTTTTGACTGCCAAATGACCATTTTGCCCCTGCAGTTGATTGTGAAGCAATTAGGGTTTTTGACTGTGCAACTTGACCTTGTGAGCCTTGAAACTTGACATGTAGGTGCTTGACAATGTGTATGGGCATATGTGACTTGATTGAGCCTTTGAAAACCTCAACTTCCTTGCAAGAACCAAAACCCTAATTTGACTGGCTTAGGAGGGTGTTTGAACTGTGCAACCCTTGAGTAGACTTGAGATGATGCTTGCCAAAACTTTGAAGAATATGGGAGGGCAAATTTTGGAGTACAACACACCCCCTGGCCCATTTCTTGTATTTCTAAATTTTTGCATTTTTGTTTTCTTTTCTGATTTTGTTTATTTATTTCCAAATATAAAAAATGCTCAAAAAATATTTTCATATTTTTTTACATTTATTTGGTATTTTATTTTGATTTTTCTAACATTAAAAACATTTGAATACTTTTATAATTTATTTAAACTTGAAAATAATATGTAAATTATACTTTTATTTTTATTTCTTATTTTATTCACACTGAAAATATTATTAAAGATATAATTTATTTTTGTGCATATTTTATTTTATATTATATTATATATATATATATATATATATATATATATATATATATATATATATATATATATATATATATATATATATATATATATATATATATATATATATATATATATATATATATATATATATATATATATATATATATATATATATATATATATATATATATATATATATATATATATATATATATATATATATATATATATATATATACTTTTATTTTATTAAATACTTTAGAATAAAAATATAAAACATTACATTTTCACTTTTATTATTATTTATACTAAAAAATACCCTTTTAAGTATATTTTATTTTTGTACATATTAAAATATTTTATTGTATATAAATAATATATTGTATTTATTTTCTTAAAGAAATTAGGGTTTACCCTTAAACTAATAAAATTAATCTTTTATTTATTTATTTCTTTATACTTTTTTACATTAAAAATACTTTTACATACATAAACAAACAAAAACTTTTCTTTGCATAATTCATATTATTTGATATATATTTATTTATTTAAATATTGTTCATCTATTATTCATGCAATTAAATTCAATTTGGATGTAATAGTAAATTAGGGTTTATATTTCTTGTCAAATACCCCCCATTCAAATTTGTACCCCCATCCCCATAATCATGTTGTAATAGCTTAGAATTTTAATTCTTGCACTTTACGCTTTCAACTATGCCATGATTAGAGAATTAGGGTTTGTATGCAAAAATCCAAATCAACAAATAGTTTGACCTAATCAAAGACCAAATGCATGGAAATCAAACACAATACACACTTGCACCCCTAGGGTTACAATCCACTTGTTGCCTTCAAAAATGGGCCATGGTATGCATGTTGGGTACTTTGGCAAAACAAAAACAAAACAAAAGATCATAGTCCCTCGATGACACTATCTTGGTTGCCTAAAACAAAAATGATCAAGTCCCTCAAAAATTGCCAAAGATACTTGACACAATTGCTATCATGGTCTATACGATGACCCGCGCCTGTCCCGTTTAACATCCTAACACAAGGTTGTTCACCAAATGCAATGGTGAAATAACACTGTCAAAAGGGTTAAAAACATTAGGAAAGATCTTTGAGTAAAATAGGGTAGATAGCTCTTAGTTACTTGATCAAAAATCTTGCAAAAACATCCTTGCTATTTTCAAACACAACACAATTTCAAAACATTTCTCAAATCAAACTTTCAAAACATTGAAATCTTTTCAAAAGATAAAACACCGTTGTATACATTCAAACAAGAATCATTACAAAGGTTGCCACAACAATGGCCTCTTTTCAAAACATCTTTCAAAACCACACACAAAGCACCATTTCAAACAATTGGAAAAGCAAAGCAAGTGATCTAAAACAAGTAACTAAGAGCCCATGGATAACCATGGATGAAAAGGGTGCTTGCACCTTCCCTTTTCATAATCTACTCCCCGAACCCAAGAAAACATCTCAAAGGTCTTTTCTGTGCTTTTTGACCTTTCCTTAGGATAAAATAAAAAGTCGATGGTGACTCTTGCTAAACCGAAACATTTGCGAACACAAACGCAAAACCTCAAGTTAGTTCTCCCACCGTATCACAACTAGGATATGTTTAAGCCAACTAAACTTCAAGAGGGTACTTACCTATAAAACTCCATGCAAACCTAAACCTAAGGATTTGTTTGTTTTGTTTGTATATGCATACTTGTATATAACATCATGAACATCATATACATTCACTAACCATTTCAAGGATTTTTGGGAATTCATCTTTGTTCTTGTTTTGTAGGATATGGATTCACTTCGCAGGAAAACTATTCAAGTCAACCTTGTAAGGATATCTCCACAACTTAAGGAGCTAGCTTCAAGGATTCCTGAAAACTCTCCATTTACCGAGAGACATGGTCGCCTACTTAACTTGGTCACCTCCAACACAGATGAGGATATGATGAAGGTGCTCTTTCAGTTCTTTGATCCTTTACACCATTGCTTCACATTTACCGACTATCAACTTGTGCCTACTTTGGAAGAATTCTCCCAACTCTTGAGGATTACCATTCTCAATCAACTACCTTTCAACGGTACAGAAAGAGACCCAAAGCCAGAAGAGATTGCTCAAGCTCTACACTTGCACTCATCTGATATCACAACTCACTGGGAAACAAGGAGTGGTGTCAAAGGTTTCTTAGAAAAGTTCCTGTTTGAGAAAGCCCAAAATTGTTGGAATTCCTTGGACTTGCAAGCCTTTGAGGAAATTGGGGCTCTCCTCATCTATGGGATGGTTTTTTTTTCAAATCCTGACCAACTCATAGATGTCAACACCATCAAAATCTTCATATCCCGCAACCCGGTGCCTACATTGCTAGGAGATATCCAACACTCTTTTCATACTCGCACAATGAGGAAAAGAGGTGTACTTATGTGTTGCACTCCTCTCTTGGCAAGGTGGTTTATTTCTCATCTTCCCCAATCTGTATTAAAGAATGAGCAAGATTTAAGGTGGTCACAAAGGTTGATGACGCTCAAACATTCGAACATTCATTGGTGCTCCCGATCCAAAGCGAATGTTATCAATGTCAACCGTTATGGAGAATTCCATAATGTCCCTTTACTTGGAATTATGGGAGGTATCACCTACAACCCATGCTTATCCTTAAGACAGTTTGGTTACGCCCGAAGGGATGGCCCGCACGAGATGCTGATTCAAGGTTTGGTATTTGACTACGACAACGACGATCAAGGTCTTCACCAGAGATTTATCTGAGCTTGGAGGATGTTAAACAAGGTGGATAGCAAGACTTTGGGGCACAAGAATTCCATCCCTCTCGAGCCTTACCTCAAATGGGTACGAACTCGTGCTCAGAGTCTTATGATGTCTTACCCCTCCATTATCCCGGTAATCATTGAGCCTGTCATGGAGGGAGATGTTCCATACACTATCCTACATCCTGATATGCCCATCTCTCTTGAAGACCTACAAAGGGATTGGATACAACTCAAGGGGGAGCGAGATACTTTCGAAGCCCAATTCTACGCAAGCGAGAAGAAGGTTTTGGAACTCACGAGGCTACTTCATGAGGAGCAGACTCTGAATGCCTACATCGCACCAAAGAGGATGCGAACTACCTTTTCATATTATAGTTTTTTGTATTATTTTGCCCAAGGGGCATTGATGTACTCAAAGCTTTAACTTATTAATATAATGTGTGTTTCCTTTTTGTCTAAAACAAATTTGAATCTTTGAAATCCTTGAAATCATTACATATGCATATACCATTCATCATAACATAAGCAGGTCTTTTGAAACAAGTCTCCTCATCTCTCTACTATTTATTTCAGTGAGATGGATCTCGAGCAAATAGTAAAGGACCTCCAAGCTCAGAATACACAATTTCAACAGTTGCTCTTGACCCTAGCCAAAGGACAAGAGGATTTGAAGACTTTGCTAGCTGAGGAGAAGAAAAAGAAAACAAAGAAGGTAACCGGAGTCTTAAACATGGGAAGAAGATTTCATGGGCAGACAAGAAGGACCTTAGATTTTTCAACGACATCCGGTGAGAGAGACAATCAAGATGGGAAAGGAAAGGAAACAGTTATCTCGTCATAATCAAAAGAGGAAGAAGAAGAAGACTATTCTGAAGAAAAATACCCTCCAGCTGGTGATAAGTATAAATATCTCGAAGAGCGGTTGAGTGCGATGGAAATCCAAAAAGTGTCTGGCTTGGACTTTGAGGAATTGGGGTTAGTGTCGGGGATTGTCATTCCTCCTAAATTCAAAGCACCTATGTTTGCCAAGTATGAAGGAGTCTCATGCCCTAAAATGCATCTCCAGTCATATGTAAGGAAAATCCAGCCCCATACCACAGACAAAGACTTATGGGTACACTTCTTCCAAGACAGTCTGTCTGGAACTCAACTTGACTGGTTTTACCAACTAGAAAGAGCCAACGTTCACAATTGGGAAGATCTTGCTGCAACCTTCTACAAAGAATACCAACACAATGCTGATCTTGCGCCTACCCATGCTCAACTCCAGAGTATGGCCATGGTTTCCAATGAAGGTTTCAAGGACTATGCGCAAAAATGGAGAGACTTGGCTAGAAGAGTTCAACCCCCTCTATCTGAGAGAGAATTGGTAGACATGTTCTTGGGCACCTTGTCTGGTCCCTTCTTCAATCATTTAATTGGAAGTTCATCTGCAGGTTTTACTGAACTGATATTGACCGGAGAAAGGGTAGAAGCCGGTATAAAGAGTGGAAAGATTCAGAAAGATATATCCTCTTCTGCAGCTGTAAGGAAGCCGTTCATCCGAATGAAAGAAGTGGTTGCCATTTATCCTAAGAGAAATCAAGATAGGGACGAATGCCGACCAATGGTGGGGGCTGTGATGATCCCTAAACCTGCGCCTGATCAACAAAGAGACAATCAACCGAGGATGGAAAGACCGGTCAGGCAGTTCACCAGAATTAACATGACCCCATCTCAAGTATTACCGCATCTACTAAGATCTAATTTGGTGACCTTGAAAGAAGCTCCAAAGAACCCCAACACAACATCCCCTCACTATCATCCTAATTCCCGTTGCGCATATCACTCTGAAAGTCCTGACCACGACACTAATAACTATTGGGCTCTAAAGAACAAGATACAAGATCTCATTGAAGCAAAAGAAATTGAATTCGATGCGCCTGAAAAGCCAAATGTCATTTCTTCCCCTATGCCCAAACATGGCCATAATACCAATGCCATTGAAGAAGAAATGTTTGTTACTTCAGTTGATGAACTTATGACCCCACTTCTGACTATTAAAATGAACTTGTTGAGTGCCGGTGTGTTCCCGGGCTGTGATGAAGTTTGCCATTTTTGTTTGTCCTCACCAACCAGCTGTCCTTTGTTGAAAGCAGGCGTTCAGTGCCTAATAGATAACAAAGAAATTTTATTCGAGAAGACTTCTGTTCCACCTGTTCCTTTTAAAGATGTTTCTATCATTACCATTTCCGCCAATTCTTCCAGGGTCTCCACCAAAAGACCCGTTAGAATTACATTTGTTCCAAAAGCAACCGCTTTAATAATTACAATGCCGGGACCAGTCCCATATTCATCAGACAAAACCATACCATGGAATTATGGAGGGGATGTATACTACCATGGTATTGAGCAGGACTGGCCAGCCACCGAAGATTCAAGCTCCGAGAAAGCTAACTCCGACATCAGTAATATTGCAGGAACTAGTAAGATTACCCGAAGTGGAAGGATATTCTCTCCAGAAATTGCTCCCCCAAAAGCAGTTTCTGGACCCGTAATCATTCCTGCTGTTACTCCCCCAAAAGCTGTTCTCAGTCCTACAATCATCTCCAATAATACTCCAACTGACAAAGCTGTCACAACCCCTGTTATCATTCCTACCTACACTCTTGCTGCCAAATTAACCGAAACTCGAGGAAAAGGTGTTATGGTTGAGTCTATCAAGACGAAGACACAATCATTGGCTATCCCTGAACCTCTTGGAAAGAGATGGAGGAAATTCTAAAGATCATAAAAAGAAGCGACAATGATGTAGTTGAACAACTGGGGCAAATCCCCTCTAAAATTTCCATGCTGGCATTACTACTATGTTCTGAGGCACATGCAAAAGCCTTGGTAAAATTCCTGAAAACTGCCCATGTACCCCAAGAGACATCTGCCGATCAATTTCAAGAATGCGTAGCCAGCTTGACTGCAGATAATGGTCTAGGTTTTTCGGATGCTGATTTAACACTAAGAAGAAGGAAGCATAATGAGGAATTGCATGTCTCAGTTGAATGTATGGGCACAACCTTGGCCCATGTTTTGGTGGACACTGGCTCATATCTGAATGTATTGCCTAAAAAAGCTCTTGATAGGCTTGACTGTGAGGGATTGACATTGAAGCCAAGTAACATAGTAGTAAGGGCTTTTGACGGCTCAAAAAGGATGGTACATGGAGAGGTAGACATTCTGATAAAAGTTGGAACACAAAAATTTGATTCAACTTTTTACGTAATGGATATCCGTCCCTCATATTCTTGCTTGCTAGGCCGAACATGGATTCACAATGCTGGCGCTGTCACTTCTACGTTGCACCAAATGCTGAAATATCCGATTCAAGGGAAGATTATCACCGTTCATGGAGAAGAATAGTACATGATCATCCATCTCAATTCCTTCAGATATGTGGAATTAGATGGTGAATTTATTGAAACTCCATTCCAACACTTTGAAGAGGTCCCGCAAGATGTGGCAGTAACCAAGGTTGTTCCCAAGATCACAAGGCCTCCACTCCGGATGTCATCTCTGAAGGATGCCAAAGCAGTGGTAGAAGAAGGTGGGTGCACTATCTGGGGACAACTCCAAGATATCCCATATAAGTCTGACAAGTTTGGCCTAGGTTTCACTTCAAGTGCTCAGAAGGTTGTACACCGCGCTCATTCCGGAGGACCACCCCTGAAGATCAGCAACCGCGAGGTCAACGCTATAGAAGATGATGGAGATAGCTATGACTTGGAAGATTGGATATTCCCGACTGTCAGTGGAGGGCTCAACAACTGGGAGGCTAGAGATTTTGTCCCGATCACTTTTATCCCACAATAATTTGTCTTTACATTTTATTGGATCTGTAATATTAAAACAATTCGCATTGTTAAAACCTTGTGTCTTACCCGAGGCACAATGGTCCATTTGTAAGGGTTATTATCTCATTTTCATATGACATCAATGAATCATGGACGTATTCGCATACAAACTTTTGTGCTCATTGTTTTTCTTTTTACATTTTTTATTTTCAAGGATAACTATACCCTTACACACACTCACACTCACAATGCAGGTATACATCCATTCGGGATCCCATGGGTAACGATACTGCTATGGCCTTTTGTGACTCTGAGAATCTAATCTACCAAGCCGGAGACGAAGGTGAGGAAGATTGTGAAGTTCCAGGGGAACTTTCTAGACTACTATAATAAGAAGAGAGAACCATTCAGCCTCACGAGGAACCCGTGGATACAATCAACCTAGGTACCGAAGAAGACAAAAAAGAGGTCAAGGTGGGTGCCAATCTGGAACCCAGTATTAAGGAGCGTCTGATTTAGTTGTTACACGATTATGTCGAAGTATTTGCCTGGTCGTATGAAGACATGCCGGGACTTGATGCAGATATTATGGTACATCGTCAGCCTACAAGAGAGGATTGTCCGCCAGTAAAGAAAAAGGTTCGCCGCATGAGGCCTGATATATATGAAAAGATTAAAGCAGAAGTCATGAAGCAATTCAACGCTGGATTCTTGACTGTCACCTCTTATCCCCAATGGGTTGCCAATTTTGTTCTCATGCCCAAAAAAGACGGCAAAGTGCGAATGTGTGGACTACAAAGATTTGAATAGGGCAAGCCCTAAGGATGATTTTCCACTCCCCCACATTGATATTCTAGTTGACAATACGGCATAACACAAAGTATTTTCCTTCATGGACGGATTCTCAGGTTACAACCAAATCAAAATGGCACCCGAGGACATGGAGAAGACAATGTTTGTCACGTAGTGGGGCACTTTCTGCTATAAGGTGATGCCATTCGGACTAAAGAATGTTGGGGCAACCTATCATCGTGCCATGGTAAATTTAGTTCATGACATGATACATCACAAAATAGAGGTCTACATGGACGATATGATAGTCAGATCTCAAACAGAAGAATAGCATCTTGATCATTTACAAAAACTGTTTGAAAGACTAAAGAAGTACAAGCTGAGGTTGAATCCAAATAAGTGCACATTTGGGGTAAGATCTGGTAAACTCCTAGGCTTTGTCGTCAGCAACAAAGGTATCGAGGTCGATCCTGCCAAAGTTAAAGCGATACAAGAGATGCATGCTCCTCGTACTGAGAAGGAAGTCAGAGGATTCTTGGGGCGTTTGAACTACATTGCCAGATTCATCTCTCACCTGACAGCTACTTGTGAACCAATCTTCAAATTATTGAAGAAAGATCCGGTAATCAGATGGAATGACAAGTGCAAAATTACTTTCGACAAAATCAAAGAATACCTACAAGAGCCTCATGTGTTGATGCCACCAGTCGAGGAAAGACCATTGATCATATATCTGACTGTTTTAGAAAACTCAATGGGGTGTGTATTGGGGCAGCATGACGAGTCTGGACGAAAAGAGCATACTATTTATTACCTGAGAAAAAAGTTTACCGACTGTGAAACCAGATATTCACTGCTCTAGAAAACTTGCTGCGCTCTGGCATGGGCTGCTCGCCGGCTAAGACAGTATATGCTGACCCATACTACCTTGTTGATATCTAAAATGGATCTAATAAAATACATCTTGGAGAAGCCTGCTCTTTCTAGGAGAATAGCGAGATGGCAGATGATCCTGATAGAATATGACATACAGTATACTACCCAGAAAGCAATAAAGGGCAGTGTATTAGCTGATCACCTTGCTCACCAAGCTGTAGAAGACTACCAATCTATGAAGTTCGAATTTCCAGATGAAGACATCATGACGGTAAATAACTGTGAAGAATTCAGGCTACATGACGGACCTGAACAAGGATCCCGATGGACCCTGTTCTTTGATGGGGCATCCAATTCACTTGGTAATGGTATCGATGTTGTACTCATATCTCCGGGAGGGTGTCATACTCCTTTTAGCACAAGACTCTGCTTCAATTGTACAAACAACATGGTGGAATACGAAGCATGCATCTTTGGCCTCAGAGTTGCCATAGACCTAGGGATCAAATCTTTGAGTGTATTCAGAGATTCAACTTTGGTTATCAGTCAGATCAAAGGGGAATGGGACACCAAACACCCTAACCTTATCCCTTATAAAGAACATGTTTTGGCATTGCTACCACATTTTGAGAAGATTACCTTCGAGCATTTCCCGCGAGAGGAAAATCAGCTAGTAGACGCTCTAGCAATAATGTCATCTATGTTTAAACGTAATTGGGATAACGAGGCTCCCCAGATCACCATCGAACGAATGGAGGAACCAGCGCACTGTCACTAGATTAATACTGAAGAAGTAGTGGACCAGCCTTGGTTTCACGAAGTCAAGAAGTATCTCGAGGCTCAAGAATATCCAGAAGGAGCTTCAATCAATGATAAGAAGTTCTTAAGAAGATTCTCTGCTAAATTTTTCCTTAGTAACAGCATCCTGTATAAACGCAATCATGACTCTGTTACTTCGGTGCGTAGATAAGGTTGAAGTTGAAAGGATCATGGCTGAATTGCATGAAGGCACTTTTGGCCCCCATTCCAGTGGGCATACGATGGAAAAGAAAATCCTACGGCCAGGCTATTACTAGTCTACCATGGAAGCAGATTGCTATCAACACTCTCGAACTTGCCATAAGTGCCAGATTTATGCTGACAAGGTGCACATACCTCCGGTTCCTTTGAATTTCTTGACAGCTCCTTGGCCCTTTGCTATGTGGGGAATATATATGATTGGGGAAATCAAGCCAACAGCCTCCAATGGACACCGCTTCATCTTAGTGGCCATTGATTATTTTACAAAGTGGGTGGAGGCTGCTTCCTTCGCTTCCGTTACCAAGAATGTTATTTCCCGTTTTATCAAGTAAAATCTCATTTGCCGGTACGGTATCTCGGAAAGGTTCATCACTGACAATGGTACAAATCTCAACAACACTATGATCACCTCCTTGTACGAGCAATTCAAGATCTAGCATCATAATTCTTCTCCCTATCGGCCAAAGATGAATGGTGTTGTCGAAGCTGCAAATAAGAACATTAAAAAGATCATACAGAAAATGATAGTCACATACAAAGACTTGCATGAGATGTTACCATTCACTCTCCACGGGTATCGTACCACAACTCGAACATCAATTGGGGAAACACCCTATTCTCTGGTTTACAGAATGAAGGTTGTCTTGCCTATCGAGGTCCAGATCCCCTCTCTGAGGATTATGAAGGATGCAGGGTTGAATGAAGAAGATTGGATTCAGACTCGACTTGATCAACTAAACTTGATTGATGAGGAGATACTTACTGCTGTTTGCCATGGTCAAATGTATCAAAAGTGGATGATCAAGGCTTTCAACAAGAAGGTCAAACGCCAAGTATATCAAGTTGGAGATCTGGTGGTCAAACACATCATACTTCCACAAGGTGATCCTAGAGGAAAATGGACTCCCACATATGAAGGACCATTTGTGATCAAAAACATTTTCTCTAGTGGGGCAATGATCTTAACCACCATGGATGGCGACGACCTGCCGCATCCTGCGAATGTGGACATAGTCAAAAGATACTACGCATAAGAGACCCGCTAGGTTGACATACCTAGGCAAAACAAGGGCATCCCGGCGAACCAAAAAGGTTCGGGAAAAAATTAAGGATAAAACAACAAAAATTTGTACACCCGACAAGTTGAAAACCCGAAAGGGCGACTTGGGCAAAAAAGTGTATGCCGATGGACTAAAAACCGGAAAAAGCGGTCCAGGAAAAAGTTAGGGAATTAAAGCGTATGACTATGTCCCGTTGGATCACCTTACGGACAACCTTTGGCTTCAACTAACAAACTCAAAGGTTCTGATCAATTTAATCATCTTCGGACGAGGCAATAAATAGACAAAATGCTCAGAGATACAATGGCTATAGCAGAATGGGAACCCCATGGGATTATTGCACATAGCTATCTTTTCTTTATATTAAAATTTTCATTTTTTTACGGCGGCGTTC
Organism: Vicia faba; assembly: GCA_948472305.1. Classification (NCBI taxonomy): domain Eukaryota; kingdom Viridiplantae; phylum Streptophyta; class Magnoliopsida; order Fabales; family Fabaceae; genus Vicia; species Vicia faba. Next base: position 1,120,744,977 of record OX451740.1, read on the forward strand.
TCCTACTAGAATGTTCGTCTCATTGTACAAAAATATTTACTCAAAGTCAATGCAAAAATATTCTTTTGGAAGTGCAAAACTATCTGTTTTTCTTTACTCTTGTGTTTTGTTTATGAAAACGTCCAATGATTCATTGTTGAACATATGCATTTGGACATAATCACTGTTTACAAATAAACAAAGTAAAAGACAAATACTAATGGCTTTAAGAGGTAGGGAAATCTCTCTAAGCTATTTCCATAAATTCCCCACAATTTATAGTTTAATTCCCAGCGGAACAAGCTTCCAATTATCAATCCCCAGTAGAAGTCGTTCATTTTCTCAGGATTTTACAAGTAGTACATGGAATTTCCTTTACAATAGAGTTTATTTCTCTAAGCAGAAATTCATCAACACTTAGACTTCACAACATGAAGGCTTATACTCCATATCCTCACCAGCAGTCAGGGATTTGTTTCCCCCAATCCAACAACAATACAGCAAACTAGCTCACATATGCAAACATTGCATCCATATATCATAAACATTGACAACGCGAAAGCATTATATCATACAACATAAACATTGAATTTTAGCTAACATTTTACCCTTTTCAGGATAAGGTTAACAACTACCGTTAACAATGTTTCAAAGTTTTCAGATACGCTCCAGACACGGATTCCATTCTAACACTCGTTCAGATTCAGCTTTCAGATACAGTTCAGATACACTCCAGACACTGATGCCATTCTGATACTCATTCAGATTCAGCTTTCAGATACAATTCAGATACGCTCCATACGTGGATTCCATTCTGATACTCATTCAGATTCAACTTTCAGATACAGTTTAGATACGCTCCAAACACGGATTCCATTTTGATACTCATTCAGATTCAACTCTCAAATACAGTTCAGATACGCTACAGACACGGATGCCATTCTGACACTCATTAAAAACTAGCTCCCAGATACAATTCATATACGCTCCAGAAACGGATGCCATTCTGATAATCAGCTACCAGATACAGTTCAGATACGCTCCCGACACGGATGCCATCCTGATACTCATTCTTCCAGCTTACAAATTACAATACCAACAATCACTCTTGGATGGAATCTACAAGCCCATCTCTAAAAACTTTCTATCACCTCTCTAAATGGCATCTTTAAGCCCATTCCCTCAATCATCACATCACCGAGTGCAAATTTCTGGGCACTCTGGTGTCCAATCATCTTCCACCTTCAGGTTACGACTGGAGAAACTCGCCAATCTAACTCTTCAGGCTTAAGAAGATTGAACAGGGGAAACTGTTGTACCCCAAAATTTTCCCTTTCACTTATCAAGAATTTTCTCACAAGATCTCCTTGGGCTCAAGACTGCACTAGGGTTTGATCAGCTCAAGACACCTTATTATGCATTGATGACCAAAATTAGGGTTTGAGTGTGCACAAGTATTTTTGAACTTACAATGCCCCATATGACTTTCATGGACCATTATGTACCCCCAAGATTACTCATGTCAAGTTTCAAGCCTTGGATCACATTTTTGCTCAGCCAATTGAGCAGTTGACCTAAAAATCAATTGTATTGGGGAAAAAGTCAACCATGGCCAATTTATAGTCAAACTTCATAATTTTTTATCCAAATAAACATTTTAAACCCATATGTATCATTTGATCAAGTTTGGACCATAATTCCTCAGGAAATTTGATCAAATCTCCAAAAGGGCAAAATGGTCAAAATTAGGGTTTTGACTGGGAAAGGGCAATTTCTGATTTTTGACCTAGCAAATGGTAAATTGGTTTAAGGCATGATCTCAAGAGTCCAATTTAATAATTTTGACCTAATGACATGATTCAAAACATTGCTAATCCATTGGATTGACAGATGAATTTTGCAGTCAACTGATAAAAGTCAACATTATACTGAAAAGTCAAACTTTGACTTTTTGGTCAAACTCAAGTGCCAAAATCATAATTCATCAAAACATGTCAAAATATGAAACTTATTCATCAAGAAATCAAAAAAAGTCAAGATTTCATTTAGAAAAGTCAAAGTTTCCAAACTTATAAATTTTTCCAAGTGTTGGAAATTTCATGTTTTTTCATAACTTTGTGTCAAATTTTCACCATGATGCAAGATGATTCAAAGGAAACTTCCAGCATGAAAGTTGTAGATCTCTATGAAATCTACAACTTTGCTTCACACAACTTCTCCTAAAAATGCTTGGATCTCAAGTTATAATTTTGTGAATACATGCTCATGATGTAAAAAAGACTCAGTGAAATTTTGCCCTAGTTAGGCAGATTTTTGACCTAATTTCATGGCAATTTTTCACATAGTTCCAAGGGGAATATTAAAAAGCAATTCAAAGATGAGTTATAGAGTAAATTTCAAGCTTTACAAAATGTTAAAGAACTCCTTGAGATCATTCTTGAGTAGGGAGAATCGAAGAGATGAAGTTGGTGTTTTGTCATTTGAACTATATGTCATTTTCATGATGAACACAAATGCAAATCAATGTTAGGTTGCATAATCTTTGCTTTGCAGGTATCAAACTTGTTTTTCACTCCATAATTAATGGACTACACAAACTTTTAAGCTATAATATAAGTGATTTAAGCTTTATCCAATTCACATTGGGAAGAAAGTTAACAATACCATTATTGTAAAGCAAGCTTTATGCATAAAGTCCACTCTTGAGCCTCTAACTTGTACCCTCTGATCACACTTCATCTACAAAGTCATAAGCAAGTATGTTTAAAGCATAACCACTATATCTTAGCCAGTACACAAGACATTGAAACTTGTTTTCTCAAAAAAATCACATGTTTAGTGTTGTACCCCAAAATTTGCCCTCCCATATTCTTCAAAGAAATTGCCAAGTCAAGCTTCAAAATCTCCCCAAGGGTTGCACAGTCAAGGGTCTCCTAAACAGTCAAAATTAGGGTTTGTGTTCTGATCAAGAAAATGAAGTTCCCAAAGGCCCAATCAAGTCCCACATGCCTACAAATATGGTCAAGCATCCTCATATCAAGTTTCAAGACATTCAGCACAAAATTGCACAGTCAAAAACCCTAATTGCACTACAGTCAACTGTAGGGGCAAAATGGTCATTTGGCAGTCAAAAGTTCAAATTTTTGATCAACATATCATTTTGAAGCCACAAACATCATTTGATCAATGCTTGATCATGATTCTCAAAGCTTGGCTCAAAAATCATCAAGATGCAAAAGTTTCCTTATTTGGACAGTTGGAAAAGTCAACTGTAAATTGACCAGGGCATAACTTTCACATGGATTATCAAAAAAATTCCATCCAAAGCTCATTTTGAAGAGAAAGACATTTCCTACAACTCATCTTCATACTTAAAGTCCAAGAAATGCTCTCACAAAAAGTTATCAATTTCAACATTATAGGTCATTTTCAAAAGTCAACAAAAAGGGACTTTAAGTCAAAGGCCATAACTTGTGATTGGTAAATCAAAATGACATGGGACCAAAGAAATTGGTTAGAGGACTCAAAGACCTTTCCAAAATGTCCAAGAACATGAGCAAAGATTAAAAATTGAGCAAGTTATGCCTTGTGGAAGTTGGGAAATTTTTGGATATTTTGAAAAGTCAACATTGATTCAAATGACCTAAAATTTCTAATGGGCCCATTTTTCTTCCATAATTCATCATCCATGGCATGTGCACGACCACTTGGCCCAAAGGGAAGTATTTCTTCATTTTTTATTTATTTATTTGAATTTTTATTTATAATAATTCATTTAAATCAAATTAAATACATGAAAAATATCTAACCTAGGTTTTCCAATCTTTTTGTACATGTTTTATCCTCAAGATCTCGTGCATATTCAAATAGGGAAAGATTTGGAGAGATTGGAGTTGATTTGTATCAAAAAGCACATGGAAAGATTGAAAAAATAATGATGGAAAATCAAATCTCAAAATCCATGAATGAAAGAGATTTTGAGCAGAATTGTTAACCTAGTTCACTCATTACATAAGCCTGAACATAAACCTAATGCTTTGGACAAAAAGAGCTGCGCCAGAAACCTTTGAACGAACTTGAAAAATTAGCAAAAAATCTCAATTCTGAAAATACACTTGCAAGGCGATTCAAGCCTCCAAACCTATCCCATTAGCTTCTTTAAGGATTGCAGAACGTATTCCAATCAAAATAGATCATCTCAGCGCATAGAACTGGTATACAGAAATCCAGTTTTCTCTTATATTTTTCAAAATCGTATTTCCAGATTTAGGTGTTTTCATGGCATTTTGATTATGCATTTATATTGAGTAATGTATTCTGAAGCTAACTATATAGATTGATTGTGTTTTTATGAGCTATACGAGAAATCGCCATGGTTGTATTTTAGGGTTTGCAGGACCTCAAATTGGGGGTTTTTAATTAAAGAAAAATTGGCCTTCAAGACCACCACCATTCAACTCAGGGCGTTCAGACGGTTACAAGGATACCCTCGCGCCTAATTTATGGACCCCCTAGGGCTAGTCGCTATTTTTCCAAAGCTGGCCTAGGAGAACACGTGAAAAAACCGTTGTCTAATGTTTTGTGTTTCAGGAATAATGAAGAAGACGACCTCGTGGCAAGATGTGATAGGCCAGTTCAAATTTCGCGCGCGTTGGTGGCCCCTGACTTTCTTTTCTTTTATAGTGTTTATTAATTATTATATATCCAACGCGTTTGAAGTGGCTCAGTGGCAAGCAGGGTTGTTGGTAAGGTACATGACCTGGGTTCGAGCCCCAGGTCTTCACCCTTTCAATATTATTTTCCAACTCATGTTCACATGTAGCGCCAACGTTCAAATCCATGATACACTCTCACAATCCAATGTCCACGCGTCCAATGGAATCAGATCAAAGGCCAAAAATTGAAGCACATGATAAGTCCCAGTCAATACATCACATGCTAATGCCAAAGTCAAACGGACCAATGTCTTAATGGGCCTGAATTTCTAAAGAATCACCTCCTATTTGGGGTCTGAACCCCCTAGGTTTGCTATATTTTTATTTACTAATTCTATTTTCTTTTAATTGTATTTGTTTATTTAATTAATTATTTTCATAAAAAGCATAAAACACAAAAAAAATCAGAAAAGAATTAAAATAATAAATATTTTTATTTTCATAAATAAATGCACATAATTAAGTTTAGTGTAAATTAGGTTTTAATTTTAATACTTTTAATAAAATATAAAAAAAAACATAGAATTAGGGTTTAATTAATAATTTTCATCCTTTTATTTTTCTTTCATAAATAATTAAATAATTAGATATTTATTTTTATATTTAAATTTGCATGTAAAAAATTAGGGTTAAATTAGGTTAAAATTCAATATTTTTCTTAATAAATTAAAAGCCATTAGAATTAGGGTTAGTATTAATGTTAATTAATTCTTTTTTCATTTAAATCCTAAAATACTAAAAATACCAAAAAAAAAAAACAAATTCTTTCTTTCTTTTAATTTTAATTAATTCCTTATTAGTTTAATTTTGCAAAAAGGGTCCAACGCCCTCGTTTCGATTTAATTCTTATTCGCATATTATTTTATTCCGTTTAAATATTCATGTATCTCTCCCGAAGCCGTGTAAATAATTGCTCGCACTTTATCTTTATTTCTTTATTTATTTTCTGTCAAATCGGGTTCGAGAAATTTTGGCGATGTGGACCCGCGCCATTTGTAATAGCTTAGAATTTACTTTTCTCGTAACTTTTTAACTGTTAATCAAAGGCATGAAAGAATGTATGGACGAAATAAAAACAAACGCTAGAACACCAATAACATGACAAGATAAATGCAAATGAAAACGACACACAAATCACACACCACCCCTAGGGTACGCCTCACTGTTGCCTTGCCTCAAAAGGTGATCGTCGAGTAGAGGATGTTTTAGTAAGTCCTCATGATCCGGGAACCTGGCATGAGGGTAGCTTCTAAGGTGTCTTCCTATTGCTCCGGTGATCACCATGTCCCGAACCTCGAATTGACCCGAACACCTCCAACGGTGGTGCTACCTACCTCTCAATGGTGGGATGGCACTACTTTAAAGGACATTTACACAGACGAATTCCTTAGGGTAGGTAGACGACTCTAGATACTTGCTCTAATTTCAAAACAAATCAAAAAAACTTTTCACACCGACACCTTTTCAAAAAGCTTTCGAAAGCAATTTTTCAAACACTCTTGAGGACTGATACAAGAGTCGAACTGAAATTTTCAAAGAAACTTTTTAAAACCCACAGTTGAAAAGCAAACAAACCATTTTTGAAAACACAAATGAGCAAGTATCTAAGAGCCCATGGATAACCATGGATAGAAAGGGTGCTAACACCTTCCCTTTCTATAATCTACCTCCCGAACCGAGAGCAATCTCTTTAAGGAATTTTTCTGTGCTTTTGTCCTTTCCATTTGGAGAAAATAAAAGACGGTGGCGACTCTTGCTTCCGCGACATTTCGCGAACCAGCGTTAAACAGTCAGTTCCAGATCCACCGATCACAGAACTGGCGACTCTGCTGGGGACTCTTTATAAAGTGAGGTGTACCTTAGGGTTAGTTCATAATTGTGTTTTCAATTGATTTCCTTGTTTGCTTTAAATTGTGGGACTGTCTTGGGAGTTCTATAGATCCTAACCCGGATCTGGGGATACCTTCTTAGAAAGTAGCAACAAGGCTGTGAGGGAACTGTGCGGGGTATACCGACATGGTTGAAACAGTCTGCTACGTTGATGTGGCACTTTGGTGTGTACCGGTAACCCTTGAGTTCAGTCAAGGAGAGTACGGGGCCTCCGCGTGGTGTCGTGAAGCATCAACAGACCTTAGGAACCTTAATTGAACTATCTTGGCCTCTTTAGGGTAGTGAGATAATTGACTTTGGTGCAGTCCGAGGTTGGTTGATACTCGATACTACACTCAATTGAGGATTGCTTTCCTGGAATATTTCGGTCGCCAGTTCAGTGGCTAAATCGAAACGATGAACAATGAAAGCAATCCCGTGATATTGGGACCCTTAGAACCCGGTTACTTCTGATAGGACAGGTTGAGCCCACCAACTCCAAGAGGGTAATACCTAAACTTCATGCTGGCCTAAACTCTAAGGGCTCTTTTGTGTGACTTGTGTGCCTTCGTACTTGACTATTTGCATGCTTGTTGTCTGACACTTGAGCTTCTTGCAGGTTTTGTTTATAGTCCTTAATTAGGACTTATAACATGGTTACTAAGTTTCCTGCAGGTTTTGTTTATAGTCCTTAATTAGGACTCATAACAGGGTTTACCGAGCTTCTTGTAGGTTTTGTTTTTTAGTCCTTAACTGGGACTCATGACAGGTTTTACTTGAGTTTCTTGCAGGTTTCTGTTTATAGTCCTTAATAAGGGCTCATAACAGGGTTTATTCATATTACCCCATGCATCATGAAATCATACCATTGCATACATCTTAACCCATTTCAAGGATCTCAAGGGCTTGTGATGCAGGTCATGATGAATCAAACGTCTAGCAAGGGGCCAAGAGGATTTATTTTCCTCTAGCCAAGGTTGTCAGGGGCTATGACCCACTGGATATGGTGAGCCTTTGACCCTTGAAGAAGGACTCTCTACAACATGAAGTTCCTTCAATCGAGCTACAATTCTAACAAATTTCTTGTTTACCCCGCGAGATCCTTGAAAACATTGCATGCATATCATACATATCACTATATTGCAGGTACCCTTTGACAGGTTGCTTACCTTTGTCGCTGTTTATTTCAGCAATGACTTCCCAACAAGACAACCAGGACTTTCTTGCTCAAGAGACCCGGTTCGGGGAAATCCTCCTGAATCTATCCAAGGGGCAGGAGGAACTAAGGTCACTTCTCATGGAGACTTTGGTCAGGAACAGTGCTGAGGATGAACGGCTGAAACATCTGCAAGCTGAAATGGATACAATGAAAGCCCAGATGCTGGGGCAGGTGACTGCAATTCAAGGCTTAGCTCAAAGACAAGAAGAGCTCGGAGTTCTCGTCAACCAACTGCTTCAGGGTAACCAACTGGGGCAAAAGTCTAAGGGTAAAGAGCCAGTTATCGTTCAACCACCTTTGAGACAAGGAGATAAGGGGAGAGCTCCTCAAATGGCTTCAGTGTCACCCATTCAGTATCAACCTCACCAGCTTCAGCCAGACAAGCCTAAAAGGCAGTTCACCAAACTCAACGTGTCACCGTCTCAAGCTTTACAACAATTGTTGAGGTTGAATCTGGTGACGGTAAGGGGCCCTCCTAGGCGTCTCAATACAACCTCCCTAAAGTACAATCCTGAGGAAAGATGTGCGTACCATTCTAACAGTCCAGGACATGACACCGACGACTGCCGGGCTTTGAAGAATAAGATTCAAGATTTGATCAATGAAAGAGCTGTGGATTTTACCCAGATGGGCCAGGCTGAATGCTCCTGCCATCCCTACAAGACGCACCAGTTGAAATAACAAGCCCTGAGACTGAAAAGACTTTTGTTCATTCGAATGTTCAAGTTGCAATTTTCTTTTGTTCAAAACATTTACTCATGTTAAAACGTTGTTATTTCATTAATGCATTGCATATGTCTGTTTTGAAGCAATATATTCGTATTCACTATACGCAAATTATTTTCATATTTTTTCTGATGTCAGCTCTTGATCTAAAATTCTAAGCCTCTTGAGGGAGGATGACGAAAACGATACCACAATCTTTACAGTATGCTTTTGAACAGACCCTGCTGATGAGGTACAGGCATTGTTTCAATTCCTAAACACTGGAGTTATAAGGAAGATAATCCCTCGTAAACCCCTTTGAGCCAAAGAAGTAGGAGTTTTTTTCTTTTCGAAAATTTAAACCCTTAATCATAACCCGGGGCAGGGTAGTTCTCTCGGTTGATCCAAGTGCGCAACAAATGGCACCAAAGAGATCCTTACGAAAAAAGACAGTGATGGTTCCGAATAATCAATAAAGAGAGGCAGTCATTATCTTTCAAATTAAGAACCCATTAAGTCAAAACCTACGAAGGAGACTTACAAAACTGGGGCATCCCGCTGACTGTAATTCCAAAAAAGGAAATAGCTCAGGCAAAAAAAGAAAGGGATAACAAAAATCAAAAAAAAAAAGAAAGAGGTCTTACAAATCCTCAACAAGAAAGGAGTGACTGCCTATTCAAAATAAGTTATCAACATCCGAATCATCACCGGAAAATCAGAGCAAAGACTCAAACAAGGTCTAACGTATGATCAACTGAGTTTAGGATTGAAGAACATCACGAAGAACGGGTGGGTACAAATAATTTGAGCCTTTATCCTTTGTTTCTTAAACCCTGAACCAGGCCACGTTATAACCCTTAAAAGTCCTAGCTGAAGCAAGGGTTAGTTCGAAAGCATACTGTTACGAAAGGTATCCTGACTCCTTAAGGCCTACGGTAAATACGGAGTTGACATCACGTTTTACAAACAACCACTTGTTTTATGAAAAAAAAATGCATTTTCAAAATTTTCAAGACAGACATAAACGTTGCATTTTTAACATAACTTTGTTTGCATATGACTTTTTGTCTGACCAGCAGGAAAATTCGCACGACGAATGCCTAGTGAACAAAAGCACTTCCAATCAAGGGGCAGACATGATCATGGTCCATCATCTGGGGCAATCCAATCAAGATTCGGAGAATCTCTCAAAGGCCAAAATAGTCTGGGGCAAATCTCCGCCTGAGTCACTTGGGGCATCCCAACAACGAATCTTGCCTAATTAAACATCTTCTGGTGGCATGACAAAACACTTCCAACAGGGGCAACTCCCTACATTATGAAAGCATGGACATAGTCGAAAAGATACTACGCATGAACAAAAGACCCGCTAGGTTGACACACCTAGGCAAAAATAAGGGCTTCCCGGCGAACCAAAAGGGTTCGGGCAAAATGAAGGGATGAAATAAAAAAATCTGTACACCCGGCAAGTCGAAAACCTGAAAAGGCGGCTTGGGCAAAAATGGGTATCCCGATGGACTGAAAACCCGAAAGGGCGGTCCAGGCAAAAGTTAGGGATCAAAAGCGTACGACTATGTCCCAGCATCTTGTCATTCGCCTACCAAAAGAAGATCTGTCCATCAACAAGCTATCAGCACCTCCCAGGTCTTCCTCCCCCACCTCAGAAACAGGGGCAATAATGAGTTGTCTAAATGATCCGTTTACCCTGTCCACCGAGGTACCAAGGTAGGTTCAGCTAAAGAACATAACCAGCATATCTCAATTCCCCAGAGAGTCAGCAGTCAGTGCATTCCTCTCCAAGCAGAGTTATCAAATCTCAAGGAAGTTGAGTATCCCCCGGCAGGTATCAACATTCCCCAGCAGCATATTCTTAACAAGCATCCCCGGCAGTCTTGGTCTAAAGATTGTTCCCCGGTGGAATATCAAACATTCAAAGGAATCACTTCCCCCGCAGTTCAAAACTTCCCCAGGAGAGTCCAATCCAGTTCCCCAGGAAAGTTGGAATTTACCTCCCCAAGCAGTAAGCTTATCCCCAGTAGATTCTGGAAGCTTATCCTCGCAAAGCATGAACACGTCTCCCGGCTTTATTCAAAGAGTTATTTCCTTAACAGGATATAACTGGGTTATCCTCAGCCAAAATCCATGGAAAGAGCGTCCTCGGCGAAGTTCTCCTACCCCCAGCGAAGTCTATCAGCACTTCTAATACAGCAAAATATCCCCAGCAATTATTATCAACAACTCAACAGAGTATCTCTCTCCCCACAGAGTATCACGCCCCGGCATGGTCGTTAGAGTATTTTTCGCCCCGCAGAATCTTCCATTCGCCAAGTTTATTCCTCAACGGAGTCATCTTCTCCTACCGATATTCTTGCAGTTATCATCCCTAGCGAAAGCGAAGCTTATTCTTCAACATCAGCCCAGGAGTGACTTCCCGGCGCCCGTCTAGGATTTACTTTCCCAGACGAAAACATACATTCCTAAACATCACATACATCATTATAGCATGCATAGACGCATCATATCATACAAATCTCATTTATGTTGAGAACATCATTGCTTGATCCATATCATGCATTGCATATGACTAACTTTTACCTTTCAGGAAAGATTCAGTTAAAACCTCAATCATATTTCAAGACCTAGACCGGTTCAGTTAATCAACTCCAAAGATTTCTTATCCAGTCCAAGGCCTTCTCTAGTCCAGCTAAATCGACTCCCAACAGATTTTTCTGATGAAGACTCAGTAGAAGTTATCAGATTATAATTAGTTCTCTCTCCGACGGTGCATGAGATAATAATTCCATTTTAGGTTTTTCTTTGAGTTTAATTTCCTATTGGTTCTCTCTCCGACGGTGCATGAGATGATAATTCCATTTTAGGTTTTTCTTTGAGATTATAATTTCCTATTGGTTCTCTCTCCGACGGTGCATGAGATAATATTCCCTTTTAGGTTATAATTTCTTATGGTTCCCTCTCCGATGGTGCGTGAGGTGATAATTCCCTTTTAGGTTATAATTTCCTAAGGTTCCCTCTCCGATGGTGTGTGAGGTGATAATTCCCTTTTAGGTTATAATTTCCTATGGTTCCCTCTCCGATGGTGTGTGAGGTGATAATTCCCTTTTAGGTTATAATTTCCTATGGTTCCCTCTCTGATGGTGCGTGAGGTGATAATTCCCTTTTAGGTTATAATTTCCTATGGTCCCCTCTCCGATGGTGCGTGAGGTGATAATTCCCTTTTAGGTTATAATTTCCTATGGTCCCCTCTCCGATGGTGCGTGAGGTGATAATTCCCTTTCAGGTTATAATTTCCTATGGTTCTCTCCCCGACGGTGCGTGAGATGTAATTCCCTTTCAGATTATAATTTCCTTTGGTTCTCTTCCCGATACTACGAAGATGGTAATTCCCACCAAGATTTTCTCAACGAGCGTTGTTGAAGTTAAAGTCACCCAAGGTTCTCTTACCATTCATGCTAAGGTAGTAACCATCCCTGGTTCATTCATCATCTTGTGAGGCTCCAGATCCAGCTCCTGTAACCAGTCAGGACACATGTACACCAAGCGTCTGAAAACCAGTTCCTACAACATGTCAGGTACTCATTTTTCTGTTTTGCAGGTATGCAAGTTCTCGCTAAGGAATCTCTTATGCGATCAACGTCCAGATGGAGTCTATAAGCCCATCATCCCCCATCAATCTCTAAATGGCATCTATAAGCCCATTCCCATCATTACGCTGCTACTATGTGAGCGCAAATTTCTGGGCACTCTAGTGTTCAATCATCTTCTACCCTCGGATTACAAAAGGCACGTCAGCCAATCTGCATCCTCAGGTCTAAGAAGATTGAACAGGGGCAACTGTTGTACCCCAGAATTTGCCCTCCCATATTCTTCAAAGAAATTGCCAAGTCAAGCTTCAAAATCTCCCCAAGGGTTGCACAGTCAAGGGTCTCCTAAACAGTCAAAATTAGGGTTTGTGTTCTGATCAAGAAAATGAAGTTCCCAAAGTCCCAATCAAGTCCCACATGCCTACAAATATGGTCAAGCATCCTCATATCATGTTTCAAGACATTCAGCATAAAATTGCACAGTCAAAAACCCTAATTGCACTACAGTCAACTGTAGGGGCAAAATGGTCATTTGGCAGTCAAAAGTTCAAATTTTTGATCAACATATCATTTTGAAGCCACAAACATCATTTGATCAATGCTTGATCATGATTCTCAAAGCTTGGCTCAAAAATCATCAAGATGCAAAAGTTTCCTTATTTGGACAGCTGAAAAAGTCGACTGTAAATTGACCAGGGCATAACTTTCACATGGATTATCAGAAAAATTCCATCCAAAGCTCATTTTGAAGAGAAAGACATTTCCTACAACTCATCTTCATACTTCAAGTCCAAGAAATTCTCTCACAAAAAGTTATCAATTTCAACATTATAGGTCATTTTCAAAAGTCAACAAAAATGGACTTTAAGTCAAAGGCCATAACTTGGGATTGGTAAATCAAAATGACATGGGACCAAAGACATTGGTTAGAGGACTCAAAGACCTTTCTAAAATGTCCAAGAACATGAGCAAAGCTTAAAAATTGAGCAAGTTATGCCTTGTGGAAGTTGGGAAAGTTTTGGATATTTTGAAAAGTCAACATTGATTCAAATGACCTAAAATTGCTAATGGGCCCATTTTTCTTCCATAATTCATCATCCATGGCATGTGCACGACCACTTGGCCCAAAGGGAAGTATTTCTTCATTTTTTATTTATTTATTTGAATTTTTATTTATAATAATTCATTTAAATCAAATTAAATACATGAAAAATATCTAACCTAGGTTTTCCAATCTTTTTGTACATGTTTTATCCTCAAGATCTCATGCATATTCAAATAGGGAAAGATTTGGAGAGATTGGAGTTGATTTGTATCAAAAAGCACATGGAAAGATTGAAAAAATAATGATGGAAAATCAAATCTCAAAATCCATGAATGAAAGAGATTTTGAGCAGAATTGTTAACCTAGTTCACTCATTACATAAGCCTGAACATAACCCTAATGCTTTGGACAAAAAGAGCTGCGCCAGAAACCTTTGAACGAACTTGAAAAATTAGCAAAAAATCTCAATTCTGAAAATACACTTGCAAGGCGATTCAAGCCTCCAAACCTATCCCATTAGCTTCTTTAAGGATTGCAGAACGTATTCCAATCAAAATCGATCATCTCAGCGCCTAGAACTGGTATACAGAAATCCAGTTTTCTCTTATATTTTTCAAAATCGTATTTCCAGATTTAGGCGTTTTCATGGCATTTTGATTATGCATTTATATTGAGTAATGTATTCTGAAGCTAACTATATAGATTGATTGTGTTTTTATGAGCTATACGAGAAATCGCCATGGTTGTATTTTAGGGTTTGCAGGACCTCAAATTGGGGGTTTTTAATTAAAGAAAAATTGGCCTTCAAGACCACCACCATTCAACTCAGGGCGTTCAGACGGTTACAAGGATACCCTCGCGCCTAATTTATGGACCCCCTAGGGCTAGTCGCTATTTTTCCAAAGCTGGCCTAGGAGAACACGTGAAAAAACCATTGTCTAATGTTTTGTTTTTCAGGAATAATGAAGAAGACGACCTCGTGGCAAGATGTGATAGGCCAGTTCAAATTTCGCGCGCGTTGGTGGCCCCTGACTTTCTTTTCTTTTATAGTGTTTATTAATTATTATATATCCAACGCGTTTGAAGTGGCTCAGTGGCAAGCAGGGTTGTTGGTAAGGTACATGACCTGGGTTCGAGCCCCAGGTCTTCACCCTTTCAATATTATTTTCCAACTCATGTTCACATGCAGCGCCAACGTTCAAATCCATGATACACTCTCACAATCCAATGTCCACGCGTCCAATGGAATCAGATCAAAGGCCAAAAATTGAAGCACATGATAAGTCCCAGTCAATGCATCACATGCTAATGCCAAAGTCAAACGGACCAATGTCTTAATGGGCCTGAATTTCTAAAGAATCACCTCCTATTTGGGGTCTGAACCCCCTAGGTTTGCTATATTTTTATTTACTAATTCTATTTTCTTTTAATTGTATTTGTTTATTTAATTAATTATTTTCATAAAAAGCATAAAACACAAAAAAAATCAGAAAAGAATTAAAATAATAAATATTTTTATTTTCATAAATAAATGCACATAATTAAGTTTAGTGTAAATTAGGTTTTAATTTTAATACTTTTAATAAAATATAAAAAAAAAACATAGAATTAGGGTTTAATTAATAATTTTCATCCTTTTATTTTTCTTTCATAAATAATTAAATAATTAGATATTTATTTTTATATTTAAATTTGCATGTAAAAAATTAGGGTTAAATTAGGTTAAAATTCAATATTTTTCTTAATAAATTAAAAGCCATTAGAATTAGGGTTAGTATTAATGTTAATTAATTCTTTTTTCATTTAAATCCTAAAATACTAAAAATACCAAAAAAAAAAACAAATTCTTTCTTTCTTTTAATTTTAATTAATTCCTTATTAGTTTAATTTTGCAAAAAGGGTCCAACGCCCTCGTTTCGATTTAATTCTTATTCGCATATTATTTTATTCCGTTTAAATATTCATGTATCTCTCCCGAAGCCGTGTAAATAATTGCTCGCACTTTATCTTTATTTCTTTATTTATTTTCTGTCAAATCGGGTTCGAGAAATTTTGGCGATGTGGACCCGCGCCATTTGTAATAGCTTAGAATTTACTTTTCTCGCAACTTTGTAACTGTTAATCAAAGGCATGAAAGAATGTATGGACGAAATAAAAACAAATGCTAGAACACCAGTAACATGACAAGATAAATGCAAATGAAAACGACACACAAATCACACACCACCCCTAGGGTACGCCTCACTGTTGCCTTGCCTCGAAAGGTGATCGTCGAGTAGAGGATGTTTTAGTAAGTCCTCATGATCCGGGAACCTGGCATGAGGGTAGCTTCTAAGGTGTCTTCCTATTGCTCCGGTGATCACCATGTCCCGAACCTCGAATTGACCCGAACACCTCCAACGGTGGTGCTACCTACCTCTCAATGGTGGGATGGCACTA
This sequence comes from Vicia faba, assembly GCA_948472305.1. NCBI lineage: Eukaryota > Viridiplantae > Streptophyta > Magnoliopsida > Fabales > Fabaceae > Vicia > Vicia faba. Next base: position 1,120,760,550 of record OX451740.1, read on the forward strand.
CTTTAAAGGACATTTACACAGACGAATTCCTTAGGGTAGGTAGACGACTCTAGATACTTGCTCTAATTTCAAAATAAATCAAAAAAACTTTTCACACCGACACCTTTTCAAAAAGCTTTCGAAAGCAATTTTTCAAACACTCTTGAGGACTGATACAAGAGTCGAACTGAAATTTTCAAAGAAACTTTTTAAAACCCACAGTTGAAAAGCAAACAAACCATTTTTGAAAACACAAATGAGCAAGTATCTAAGAGCCCATGGATAACCATGGATAGAAAGGGTGCTAACACCTTCCCTTTCTATAATCTACCTCCCGAACCGAGAGCAATCTCTTTAAGGAATTTTTCCGTGCTTTTGTCCTTTCCATTTGGAGAAAATAAAAGACGGTGGCGACTCTTGCTTCCGCGACATTTCGCGAACCAGCGTTAAACAGTCAGTTCCAGATCCACCGATCACATTTAGCTTAAGAATGAAAATTCAAATTCTGATCAACAAAAAGTCTCCAAACTTGTTGCTTATAAATAAAAAGCATTATTTGTGAGCTAGAACACGATTTTGAACACCCTAAAATACACCAAAACTCCCTCAAATCAGAAATTGCCCAAAAACTCCATTGTTGCACAGTTTCTGACCTTGAACCTCAAACTCACATTTCCCTCGTGCGTTTCTTGGCCTTTTAGTTTCTAAAGCTTCCTTGCATCTAGAGTAACTCATCCCTGTACCTGTTTCACTTCTGTAACACCATTTTCCCTGTCTTCCATAACCAAAAATAGAGCATCACAGTTGAACTTCTCCAGACCATTCCAGCCATCCTCAACTCAAGCCAACCATTGCATTAGCTTCCTAAAGGTCCAAGGAAGCTAACCTGATCATCAGCACTGCCTGAAACAAGCTCAAATCCATTTCACGATTTCCAATTTTGAGGTATTTTTCTTGAACTTCTATCTCATTACTTAGGCATTGTTAGGCTTGCATTTGTGAAGATAAAATGTAGACCTCATTGCCACGAAGCTGTACATATCCATAGTTTGCATTTACATGGCCTAAGCTTAGAGAATTTTAGAGTTGAATTTTCTGAAATTTTTAGGGTTCAAATTAGGGCCAGAGAAATTCTCATTTATCTTTGACTTTTAGCTTTAGTTATTTACATGGTTAGATTTGTGAGGAAGAATGCAACAACTTTCATTTTGTCATCTTCCATTTTTGTTGAGAAATGAAGAAGTTACAGGTACATCGGCTGGAGGTTGAATATGAAGTCATCAGGACTTGTTTTGCCTTACATATTTATTGTTTTGTTTATATAAACGGATGTATAGCCACCCCAGTGGTAAAGCGCGCGCCTGATAACCTTAGGGACCTGGGTTCGAGCCCCAGTGGTACCCTTTTGCCCATTTTTCATATTTTCAGATTTTTCTAACATTTTTTGCAGGCGCTGGGCCCTTTGGGCCTGGCTTTGTTTTTTTTTGCTAGCTAACTCTCCCTGCCTACTTTTGGCACCCCTGGCCCATTTATATTTATTTATTTATTTATTTCATTTTTCCTTTTAAATATATTTTCTAAAATACTAAAAAATCATTAAAAAAAATATAAAAATAGTAGATTTATGTTTTGACATAATTTAAATATTTTTCTCACACAAAAAATTAGTTTTATTCATCATACTTTATTTATCTTTACTAATTATCTTGTAAATTAAATTAAAACTAGATTATTATTTATTTTCTTTTATACCTATTTAAATATATTATTTTAATAACGAAAAAGCCAAAAATATTTTATAATACTAAAATTTATTTACAAGACAAAATACAAAAAAATACTTTTTTCTCTAAACTTATTTTCTTTTAATCAACTAAATAGAATTAGGGTTTTATTCAAAAATCTTTTCTTAATTAATTTTCTTTTCTTAATTAGTTTAAATTAATTTAATTAATTTTAGTTAATTATTTTTTTCTCTAATTAGGGTTAGGTTAAAACCTCTTTTCATAAAAATCCAAACAAAAATCATTTCTTTACATTTGCATTTGTACTTTATATTTATTCATTTCCTTGTATATTTATTAAATTTGGTTGTAATAGATTAGTTAGGTTTATATTATTGCAATCACCATTCACAAATTGTATACCCTCTTCCCACAAGTATTGTAATAGCATAGTAACTTTAAATTCCACAATTTATCGCTTTATATACAAATGCTAGTAATTAGGGTTTGTATGGAAAGAACAAAATCAATCAAATAGAAAAACCTAATTCAAGACAAAATCAAGCATGAAAACAATACACTTGCACACAAGCACCCCTAGGGTTACCCCACTTGGTTGCCTTATACAAAATGGCCATATTACGCATGTAAGGTATCTTAGCAAAAACAAGCAAATACAAGATCATAGTCCCTCGATGACGCTATCTAAAGTTGCATTACAAATGATCTTAGTCCCTCAAAAAGAATGCTAAGATACCTTGCAACATTGCTAATCATGGTTATATGATGACCCACGCCCGTCCCGTTTACATCTAAAGATAGAGTTGCTTACCAAATCAATGGTAAGACAACAATGTCAAAGGAAAAGAAAATGAATAAGAAAGACATTTGAGTAGGTAGATTGCTCCTAATTACTTGCTCAGTTTCAAACAAAACATCCTTGCTATTTTCAAAACAAACACCTACACATTTCAAAACATCTTACAAAACTTGAAAACATTTTCAAAAGATCAACATCTTTGTATACATTCTTACGAACGATAATCATCACAAAGATTGCCTAAATAATGGCTTCTTTACAAAATACTTTAAAACAAACCACACAAAGCATAATTTCAAACAAAAGCAAGTGATCTAGCAAGTAACTAAGAGCCCATGGATAACCATGGATGAAAAGGGTGCTAATACCTTCCATTTTCATAATCTACCCCTCGAACTCAAGAAATAATCTCAAAGGTCTTTCCTCTGCTTTTTCACCTTTCCTTTTGGATAAAAGAAAAGTCGGTGGCGACTCTTGCTAACCGCAACATTTGCAATCGAACATAAAACCCTCAAGTCAGTTCTCCCACCGTATCACACATACTACCATCTAATTGTTTTGTAATAACTTGAATATTGGATCGTATGTAGCTGTTAGATGCAATATGAACCTTGAGATGTAATTCAATCGCCCTAAGAAACCACACACTTCTTTTTATGTCCTTGGTGTTGGCATCCCTTGTATAGCTTTTACTTTGTCGGGGTCCACTTTGATACCCCGCTGGCTTACAATGAAACCCAACAGTTTGTCTGATCTGATGCCAAATGTACATTTGTTCGGGTTTAACCTTAGTCTGAACTTGCGTAGCCGTTTAAATAGAATTTGTAAATGTATGATGTGTTCCTCCTCCGTATGGGATTTGGCGATCATATCATCTACGTACACTTCAACTTCTTTGTGGATCATATCATGGAATAATGTGACCATTGCCCTCTGATAGGTTTCCCCTGCATTCTTGAGACCGAATGGCATTACTTTGTAGCAGAAAGTTCCCCAAGGTGTCATGAAGGTAGTCTTTTCCATGTCTTCGGGCACAATTTTGATTTGATTATAGCCCGAGAATCCGTCCATGAATGAGAATACTGAGGCTTGAGCCGTGTTATCCACCAGAACATCTATGTGGGGTAGCGGGAAATCGTCCTTGGGGTTTGCTTTGTTCAGATCTCGATAATCTACACACATGCGTACTTTGCCGTCTTTCTTGGGTACTAGAACAATGTTAGATATCCAGGGTGGATAGTCTACCACTGCTAAGAACCCAGCGTCAAATTGTTTAAGAACCTCTTCTCTGATTTTGCTGGAGATATCTGGACGATTCCTCCTGAGTTTTTGCCTAACTAGAGAACACCCTTTTTTGAGAGGTAGTATGTGCACCACGATGTCGGTATCTAACCCTGGCATGTCTCTGTAGGACCAAGCGAATATGACCACGTACTCGTGCAGTAGTGTGATCAACTTTTCTTGACGCTCTGCTCTAACCTTGTCCCTAGCTTGATTTCTTTAGGATCTTCCTATGTGCCCAGATTAATGGTTTCCACAACCTCTTGGTATGGTTGTATGCTGTCAGCCTTTCATTCTATTTCCCTCGCCATTTCCTCAGAGAGCTCAAAATCTTCATCATCTTCCTCTTCGGCTTGGTTGATAGGAGCCTCAAAATTATATCGGGTCACGGTAGTAACATTATCGGTGGTTTTAGGCATGGATCTACACATTTATCATTTTTTGGTGCAGATTTTAGTATATGAGTTTTTGAAAATGCATATGCAGAGAAAGTATTGCCATTTTTAATTTTTAAGGAATAAATGCAAGAGAAAGACAAGGATCTTGATTGAAAATAAAATATAACTGTTATTGATTATAAATATTGTTTGAAACAAAATGGGGAACCCTTACAAGCAACCCCTATTCCTTGGGCTTGACATAGCTTTTTAAAACAAGGAAAATTACTTAGGAAATAAAAAGACCTCGGGAATCTCCACAGCAGTCCAGCTTTTGAATTCTTCTCCTGGAGCACACTCCCTGATAAATTTCGTTGCCTTTATGGTGTGAACTTTGTTGGATATCATCTCCACGTGTCCGCCATGCTATGTTCCCTTGTTGACAAAAGTCTCTTGAATCAAAGGGAAGCGTGCTTTGCCTTTTATAGTAGCTTTTGATGATTCATAGCCCAATCCAAAGCGATTTTTCTTCTCAGGGATTTTTGGGAGCTTTCCCCAGCCTTTTAAGGCATCATATCCCATGGTTGCTTGCAGATCTATCCACGACGTAACCTTAGGCTTATTACCCTTCTCGACTGGTAAAGCCACCATTGAAGCAATTTCCAAGGCTTGGAATGGGGTAACTATACAGTCTTCATCGGCACTGACATATCTGTATGATTAAATGTGGCTTACAAAGATATCTTCCTCGCCGTCAATTATGATCAATTTCCCTTCCACTAAGAACTTCAATTTCTGATGTAGAGTCGAAGTGATTGCCCCTGCTGCATGGATCTAAGGTCTCCCCAGTAAGCAAGTGTATGCTGGTTCTATATGAATGACCTGGAAAGTGATATTGAATATATGCGGCCCAATTTTAACTGGAAGATCTACTTCTCCTAACTCCGAGCTTCGAGAATCGTCAAATGCTTTCACTATTATAGAACTTGGCCTAATCACAACATCATCTATTATTAATTTTATCAGACTGGACTTTGGCAACACATTGAGTGAAGAACCGGTATCAGTGAGAACCCTGGATAAATGTGTAGTACCTATTTGATAGTAATATGGAGTGCCTTGTTATGAGCTCGACCCCGTGACAACAATTCATTGTTGCTGAAACCCAGGTATGATCTGGATGTTAGGTTTGCTATGACATTGTCAAATTAATTTACCAAAATTTCTTCCGCAATGTGAGCTGAGCTTAGTACCTTCATCAAGGAGTCTCGATGCGCTTCAGAGTTGATGAGTAGTGAGAGTATGGTTATTTTCGCTGGAGTCTGGTGAAGCTGATCCACCACTCTGTAATCACTTCTTTTGATTATTTTCAGAAACTCTTCTTCTTCTTGATCAGTAAAGTTTTTGCTTGGAGGTTCTGTCTCTTGACTTATGTCGACCACTGCTTTTCCCTTATCCTTTGTTGGAGTCTCATCTTTCTTCTTTGATGGTTCAGCTCCAAAAATTCGATCGCTTCGGGTCATACCCCTTGTCCCTGCTATATTAGAAATTGTAGGTCCCTGACTTGGTGAAGACTCACTTTCTTGTTTAACTCCATTAATGTATACGGCGGAGTCATAACTCCATGACACTGCTTTTTTACTCTCATAAGGGATACATGAGGGTCCCTTAATCATCACTGTGGCCTTTGGAATAGTTGGTATTAGGAGAGTTTTTTGAGTTCCATCCTTGGGGTCTCCGTTGATTCTTCCCACGGGATCACTAGAGTTTTCTTGTTAAGATTTGGGCCTTGGAAAGGGATTACCAATGGTTTCTTTCCTTCAATCGCGGCTACATATTTTTCTTCAGGGTATGGTCCGAATTGGACTATCCCCTGGTCCATTAGCTTTTGCAAAGTTCTATCGAAGGCTTTATTATTTTCCAACAAGAACCCACATTTGAACATATATTCTTTTAACAAGTTGATTGGGGTTTCTGCTTGCCTGATTGCCCCAAAGTCAGAGACTACTTCAATTTCATTTATTGTCGGCCCACCATGCAGAGGCATGAGATTTGTCTTGATGTTAGGTTTCTCAAAGGTGATATCTTGAGATTCTAACAAGTCCTGCACTTTGTGTTTGAATGCCCAACATTGATCTATGGTGTGCCCCGGAGAATCAGCACGGTATTCACATTTGGCATCAGTAATATACCTTCATGGGAGTGGCCCGACTGGAGGAGGTAGAGGTTTGATTTCCACCAATGATATCTTAACCAAGTGTTGTAATAACTGGCTGGGTGGCATAGGGAATGGATTAAAGCTTCTTTGTGGCCTTTTAAATATATCTTGCTGCTGACCTTGCGGGATCATTAGTGGTTGTGATGCTCTTGGTTGTGAGGCTACAACGTTAATTTCTCCCTCTTTTCTTTTTGGGTAGTTTGAAGCAAGTATTTTTACATTATGTGGGGGGGCGTTTGATGACACCCCTGATATCTTCCCATATTTTATTCCAGTCTCGATTCTTTCTCCCATAGTCACTATATTTGAGAATCCCGAAGAGATACTCCCAACCATTTTCTCGTAATACAGCCCTTGCAAAGTTCCCATGAACATGTCTACTAACTCCTTCTCTAATAACGGTGGTTGCACACGGGATGCTATCTCCCTCCATCTTTGAGCATATTCCTTGAAGGACTCTTCTTTCTTCTGGGACAGATTCTGGAGTTGCATGCGGGTAGGCGCCATGTCCAGGTTATATTTGTAATTCTTTAAGAAAGCATTAGCAAGATCTGCCCAGGTTTGAATGTGTGTTTGCTCCAATTGCATATACCAGTCTAAAGATGCCCCACTCAGGCTATCATGAAAATAGTGAATCATCAACTTATGATTGTGGGCATGGGCATGCATCTTCCTATAATACACGCGTAGATGATTTCTTGGACAGGTAAGCCCCTTGTACTTTCCAAAGTCAGGTGCTTTGAACTTTGGCGGAATTACCACATCAGGAACTAGGCCCATTTCGAGAGGGTCTACCTTGAAGGCCTCGAAACCTTCCACAACTTTTAATCTTTCCTCCAGAGCGTTGTATTGATTCATTACCAGTAGGTTATCAACAACATGAGTACCAGTCGTCTTTAAGGGTTCCTGGTTGGCATCCTCTGGGTCGTGGTCTCTGTATTGTAGGTCCAAGTAGTTGTCCATGTTGTTGACTGAGATTTGTAGGGTCCCTGCTTTTGATGGTGGTGGGACAAACCCTTCAGTCTCAGCTTCTTGTTGGGCCATAACAGACTTTTAGAGTCCTGTATCTGGTTCTTTCCTTAGTTGTTGACCGCTTGATGCACCAATGATTTGGGCTACTTCTTCAAAAGCTACCATGGGAATCTGGTCCTGCCTGTCAAAGATGTTCTTCAGAGCTAGAAGAACTTGTCTCAGATCTCCCTTCATTGAACTCACATCCCCCTTTACTTGGTCGAGATCTTCCTTGAACGCAGCCCGGATCTCCTCAATTTGTTCCGTCGCTTTTTGCTGGTAGGCCCTTGTTTGATATGGAGGCCAAGGAGGTGGAGATCTTCTTCTACCAATGGTTTACTGGAGAGATTTTGTGAGAGACGAGTTTTGTTATGATATGTAGGTGTTTTATGAATGCATGCATGCAGATGAATGTGTATGACCATGAAATGTCTTATTCATTTGGGTACATAGTTATCTTTTGTTTATTATTATTTTAATTGGGGACTATCTTTGAAATGGATACGCAAACGAGATACAGAAACAAAATGCCTTTATTGAAAGTAACACAATCCAGATATTGAAAAATATTACAACTTTGAATCAAAACTTGTTTACATAAACATAAATGAAGGGAAATAAATCTTCTAGGTGCGCCTGCGGATGTGTGCTCTGAAACCGTCAACCATTGATCGAAAAAGATGGAGAAAGTATTCAACATACTTTGGGAGAGGAACCATCACACTTTATGCGTCTCTAAGACTTTTAGGGATATCCTCAATAAAATTGTTGGCTAAGAAGACAAGCTTTTCATGTCTTTCTTTGTAATACCGGTACTCTTGATAAAGATGTGGGATTATCTTATGGTTGTCTCTCCCTGCTTGGGCGATCTTGACATACTTCTCTTCCCAATACATCTTTTCACTGCTCATTTCTGTATAAAGTCTTCGCTGAATAAGGAAGTCTTTTTCGAGACCCTGCAATTCTAGGCATACTTGCTCGTATTCCTCAGTTTTCTGAACCAAGAGTCCTTGTGCTTCCATCCTCTTGAGGCGTTCCTTATTCTCTGCTTCTTGGATGTCTTGCAATCCAGTGGTGAGGTACTTTATTTGCTCTTCTTGGTCTAAGGAAGCTTGTGTTAAACCTTGGATCTGGGCTCTTAGGTGCTCCTCTAGTACCTTCTTGTCATGTGTATCCTTTTCATACCATCTGGTTAGCTTTCCAATTTCAGCAGCAGCATCTTCTAACCTTTGGTTGTAGGAATCCAGATTGAAGGTTACACTTAGCAGCCCTTTGGTTGTGCGCTTTCGCTTGAGATTCTCCTTTTTCAATACCTTTTGATCTCTCTCAATTTGTAGGTCCTTGGACTCAAGTACGAGCTGCATCTGCTTCTTCTCTTTGGTTAGATTGCGAAGGTTGAGTTCTAACTCTTTCTTTTCCCTTTAAGCTTGCTTTAGGGCATTTTTCAAATTTCCAACTTCTTCCAAGGATATAGGTGTGACCTCTGGGACTTCTGTCTTATACCCTGGATCTATCTCAAAGGGAAGCTTGATAATCTGTACCCTATCTCTGACCCATCTGGTGTAAGGCTTTCTTTCTATGAATTCTTTCTTTCAGCTCTCCTCTTATTGACCTTATTCCAAGCCCGAATAACCTTGTTGAGAAACTCTTGGTCTTTTGTACCCATGTCGTGGATGATCAATGGTTGGAGTTTTTCGTCCGTAGGTATGTCTTCGAAAGGATACCCTAGTTGTCGTAGGGCCAGAGTAGGGTTGTAGTTAATACAACCTCGTGATCCAATCAACAGGACATTAGGAAAGTCTCCACAACTAATGGTGATGTCACCAATATCTAGCTTCCTTGCATACCATAATACTGTGTTTGCAGTGAGAGACTTCAATTTCTGGGGCCATTCGCATTGGGTCAGCTTCGGAATCATATAGTCTTCTTTGTAAAGATGGGTCATGAACCAAGTATATAGGAGTGAAATGCAACAATTCAAAGTGCCCTTTCTCTTTTCATACATCATATGCAAAGTGTAATAAACGTCAGCAAGTAGAGCAGGAGTTGGATCAGTATTAAAGACTTTCGCGCCCCAAAATATGCTAATGGTTGTAGGGTCAATATAGTTTGTGGTTCGAGGAAATAAAATTACACCAAATACCAGTATCCCTGAACAATCAACACAAGACTCCCATTCTTTATAGTTAGCAAATTCAAGTGCCTTAGCTTCCAAGTATATCCTTTTAATTCCTTGTATCGGACCTTCCCGTCGGTAATTTTGTACTAACTCAGGGTAAGGGATCCCTAAGCCTTTTGCCAAAACTTTGACTTCAACAGCTTGTCCGATACCTACATAGGCCTTCTCTTTGGAAAAGTTCAGAATTCTGTCAAATTCTTCCAGAGCCGGTGCTAGCGGGAAGTCTTGGAAAGTAAAACATCTCAGCGGAGGGTTGTAGAACTGAATGAGAGAAGATACAACATCTATTTGAACATCTACTCTAGTCAAGTCAAGGGTATCCCCATAGCGGCGAGCGTACATTTTCAGAGCTCTCTCAGATAATTTCCCCTTTATAGTTTTGATTTCAGAAAGGTCGGGCTGAAAGGCATTGACGCGGACAAGTTGTTTCCCTTTGGTATCCATTTTTTTAGACAGTCCCAAAAAAAACTTGATTTTATTATCTTTCATTTTGGTACCCTATGAATAAGAGAGATAAAAGACGCAACTAATGAATATATGACAAATATGAATGCATGAATGTATGGATGTATGGTTTGGTGGCGGGGTTTTGCGGTAAGTACCCTTAGAAGGTAGGTTCATTAATTTTGACCTACGGTTAATCTACCCCCCCAGAAGGTGGTTTCCTTAAGGGTATCATGAATAACACCAGAGGAAAAAAGCACAAGGGCCTCCCTTAGGTGGAGCCTCTTTACGGATCAATACTTTCATCTCAAAGTCATGAAAGGTCTCGTCATTAGATTTTAAGTTAAGGTCATTACAAAGAGTCATGGGTGGCCTTCCAAAGTCCTACTCGTCAAGAGGATATCTCTCGATAAGTATTCCTTTTTCGGAAGTCCACCGACTCTAGGAAAAGTCGTCACATAAACTCACATGGATGATGTACCCCCTAAGCTAATAGACGAACCTTCTTTCTAAGGGTTATTGAAAATATTTTTTTTTGAAATAAAAACTCCCGCCATGCAGTATATATAATGATAAACAATATACAATAATTAAATAAATGTAATGAATAAATGAAAGCAATGAATAAATAAAGAAATAAATAAATAAAATAAAACCCAAAATAGACCTAAAACCTAGAGTTAGTCCCCAACAGAGTCGTCAGCTGTAGCGGAAGGTGTTTTAATCAGAGCTGCCACTATTAGTTTTTATCCTAGGAAAGAGAATCTAACAGAAAACCCTAATTCACAAACAAAGATTCTAGGTTTCAGACTTCTTTATATGAAAGGAAGGTGTTAGGCACCTTTCAACTACCTTGTTCACAAGGACACTAGGTTTTAGGTTTGAGTTGGGGAATTAGAATTTAAATTTTATCAGGGGAAAGGGTTTAAATTTTTTTATAGGGGAAAGGGTTTAAATTTTTTATAGGGGAAATGGTTTAAATTTTTTATAGGGGAAAGGGTTTAAATTTTTTATAGGGGAACTCGCTACGATTTTTGATCGTATGCCTACGTATCCTCTTAAGAGGAATCAGAGTCCCAATTCGTAGTTCGTATGGGTTGGTGTTTTTTAGGGGTTGCAAACGTACTTTGAATCACCTCGCATTTTGACCGGGAGTAGTGATTGTGGAGATTTTAGTTAAATGCGCAGTAAGTCAAAATCTGCTTGAAACCCTTTTGTAAAAATAGTTATTTAGATTAGTTGATTGCGAAAGAACGTTTGAGATTTGTTGAGTGTTTTTTTTATAAATGTTAATTACAAAAATTATTATTAATGCATGATATAAAAAATATTTAATGCAAATAATATAAGAAAATAATATGCAATTTTTAATGTAAAAATAATTTAAGTGATAATAAATAATATTCACAATAAAAATTAATAATTATAATAATAGTATAAAAATAGAAAAATAAAAATAAAAATATTTATGAACAAGGGGGTTGCATCTTTTGGTTGTTAAGCCCTAGCGCAAATTCTGGAAAAGGGATGTTCTGAAAGGGACAGAAGTTCTGCAGGGGATGCAGGGAAATTAAATGGGTTTTGGCCTCAGTCGCAGAACTTCTGAAAAGGTACGCTGCAAGCTGGTTAGTAAAGTCAGAAAATAGGGGAGTTAACTTCTGGGTTAAGCCCACTACTCAGAATTTCTGGAAAAGGGCAGACATAAAGTATATAAGTCTAATGTTGATTCTGGACAAGAAAAAAAATTGAAACATGAGTTAAGCCCAGTCAGAACTTCTAAAAGGGGAACTCCATCTGAACATAAGAAATTAGCATGAACATATGCAATCAGATTATAAAACTATCTACAGATCTGTTTTCTATAGTTTTAGTCCTCCTCATGTTCTCCTGACCCTATTAATCTTAAACCCAGCATGAAAATAGTAAAGAAACAAGCTAAATGTTTTTACCCCTTTGGCGCTCTTGCTTCTGATTCTGGTGCGTGTTTTGTTTTCCTTTCCTTCTTCTTCTGTAGGTTCTGGTGACAGCAGCGACAGAAGGTGGAGCGACGCTGATTGAAACTAGGGTTCCAGATATTGGAACCTCATTTATGTTAGAACAAAGTTTGGTTCTAATCATATCTTAGAGTTTTGATGATAACAATGAAATAAATTTTGTAAAATATATTTTATACTCTTATGTGCATGTTCTCTAATTCAGATGACGTTCTGGCTCATGCATCTCAAAAGAGAAACATCATTTTACGCAAGTCTAAAGCAAACTCTGAAGGAAGCACTCCAAGGCAAACTCTGATGAAAAGAAATCTTAAGCAACCTCTGATAAAGCTAGCTGAAGCAAAGATTTGAAAGAAGCACGCTGAAAGCAACATCTGATTATGCAAGCTGAAGCAAACTCAGATGAACATAAATTGAAGAAAACTCTGAGAGAAGAAAAGATAAAAGCAAACTCTGAAGTGGCAACGCTGCAAGAAAACTCTTATACTTCCAGAGACAAGCTCTGACAGTACCGTTGGTCATTTAATGCTAAGACGGCTAACACACTCAAGTGGTACTACACACGAGAAGATTGGAAACATAAAGACCAAGCTAACACGCATCAGTAATGCATACACTCTCTTCAAGGCAGTAACGATCAAGACTGGAAGGTATATATAGAAGATCATTTGTCTTAAAGAAAGGTTACTGATCCACGAAAAACATACTAAAGCTCACTGTTTTCATTCTTGTAAACTAATAGTGTATAGTGGATAATTCTTAAGTATTGGGAAACAATCTTAGTGATAAATCACAATTTATGATACAACTTATTAGAAGCATTCTGATTCACTACTGTTAAGAGATAACTTTTGTAAGTGTTCCTTGAGAGACCAGTTGGGTCATATTTCTCAAGAGGGCTAGGACTAGTTGAGTCTTAGAGGTGTTAGTCACTTGCATTTGGCTTGTGCATTGTATTGTTAGTCACAAAAGTTTGGTTGTGCATTTATAATTAGTATGATTATAGTGGATTAAGTCCTCATTGAGAGAGGTGAAATCACCTTGGCGGGTGGACTGGAGTAGTTTGAGTTTCAAACAAACCAGGATACAAATACCTGTGTCCTTCCATTATTATTGCGCGAGAAAAAGGAAAAACTTATTCAACACCCCCCGCCCCCACTTTTAAGTGTTTTCTCACCCTTCAATTGATATCAGAGCTCTTGTTCTGGGTGCAAACACCCAACAATGTCAGAAAAAGATGCAGAAGGAAAACACTATGGCAACTGAACAAAACAACAACAATAGCACCAAACCTCCTGTGTTTGATAGAGAAGACTTTGAATACTGGAAGGATAGACTAGAAAGTTTCTTTCTAGGTCATGATGCTTATCTATGGGATATGGTCCTAGATGGTTACACACATCCAGAAGACAAAGATGGAAACAAGATTGACAGGAAGAACATGGATAAGCAACATAAATTAGATTTCAAAAATCACCACAGAGCCAGAAACATCTTTCTGAACGCTATCTCTAAAACGAAATATGAGAAAATCACCAACAAAGATACAACACATGACATGTTTGAGTCTCTCAAAATGACTCATGAAGGAAATGCTCAAGTAAAAGAGACAAAAGCTCTGGCTCTCATCCAGAAGTATGAAGCCTTCAAAATGGAAGAAAATGATTCCATTGAAGCTATGTTCTCAAGATTCTAAACTCTGACCGTTGGCCTGAGAGTTCTGAACAAAGGATACACCAAGGCAGACCATGTTAAGAAAATTATCAGAAGTTTACCCAGAAGATGGGAACCTATGGTTACTGCATTCAAAGTGTCAAAAGATTTGAATGATGTATCCCTTGAAGAACTTATCAGTGCATTAAGAAGTCACGAGATAGAACTTGATGAACATGAGCCTCAGAAGAAAGGTAAGTATGTCGCCCTTAAATCTATTAAAAAATGTGAAACTAACGCTTTTCAGGTAGAAGAAGGAAACTCTGAAGATTCTGCATCAGAAGAAGATGAGTTATCTCTGCTCTCCAGAAGGATCAACCAGATGTGGAAGCACAGACAAAAGAAGTTCAGAAACTACAAGAGGTCAGAAGATAAACCAGAACCTTCTGGACATAAGAAGTCAAGCAGGAGAGATATAGTCTGCTATGAATGTAAAGAACAAGGACATTACATAAGTGACTATCCTAAGCTACAAAGAGAAAGACCAAATAAAAGGTTTGGAAGAAAGAAAGACATGATGGCCACCTGGGATGATTCAGAATCTTCTAAAGCTGAATCTGACTCAGAAGATGAACACGCTAACCTAGCGTTTATGGCTACCATAGCAGATAACGATGACTCAGACTCTGATTCAGAACCGAAAGAGGTATTCTCTAAATTTTATAGAGCTAAACTTGCTGAAAGCTTATCCGAACTTCTTGAAAACTACATTCAACTCAAAATCAAATACAAGAAACTCAAAAAGAATCTTGCATCTGATTTTGAGAAACTTGAAACAGAAAACTCTGAATTTAAAGAAAATATTTTTAAACTCAAAGAGGAAGTTAAAAAAGTTCAAAAGATTTTTATTTCAAATTCTGCTTCAAGTTCAAGAGGTATTCTTAAATAATACGACTCTAGTTTTCAAACATTTCTTGCTAAAAGCATAGATAGAAGCAGAATGGCTTCAATGATCTATGGTGTTAGTGGAAATAACAGAAGAGGTATTGGATATGAAACTCCCAAAGGGAAAGAAACATATAAACCTAAGCCTGTTGAGGAAATGGTTATCACATATAAACCACTACACAAACAATTTAGTTTTGGGCACACACATGATATCAAATACACATCTCACTCTGAAAATTCTTATGCAAAATCAAAGTTCAACCAGAACTTTAGAAACTCTAACCAAAAAGGATCCAAAAATAAATGGGTACCTAAGTAGAAAATAATATATGTTGCAGATGTCCTTAACAACTCAATTGAAACACCAGTCATGGTACCTAGAATCTGGATGCTCACGACATATGACGGGAAGAAAGTCTATGTTCCAAAGTCTAAAACTTAAATCTGGAGGAGATGTCAAATTTGGAGGAAATCATAAAGGAAAGATTATTGGTTCTGGAACCATTGGAAACGGTAACCTTCCTTCTATAACTAATGTTTTGTTGGTAGAAGGACTAGCACATAACTTGCTGTCCATAATTCAATTAAGTGACAACGGTTATGACATAATCTTTAATCAAAAATCCTATAGAGATGTTAGTAAAAAAGATGGATCAATCCTTTTTACTGGTAAGAGAAAGAACAACATCTATAAAATTGATCTTTCTGATCTTAAAACTCAGAATGTAAAATGCCTTATGTCTGTTAGCGATGAGCAATGGGCCTGGCACAGAAGATTGGGGCATGTTAGCATGAGAAGAATATCTCAAATTAACAAACTCAATCTGGTCAGGCGACTTCCAAATCTGAAGTTCAACTCAGAAGCTCTGTGCGAAGCATGTCAGAAAGGAAAATTTTCAAAACCTTCTTTTAAGTCAAAAAATGTTGTTTCTTCCTCTAGGCCGTTGGAACTTCTTTACATTGATCTGTTTGGACCAGTTAAAACTGCATCCATCAGAGGCAAGAAGTATGGATTGGTCATTGTTGATGACTACAACAGATGGACATGGGTTATGTTTTTAAAACACAAGGATGAGTCACATTCTGTGTTCTTCGACTTCTGCAACCAAGTGCAAAATGAAAAGAGTTTAGAATCATAAAAGTTAGAAGTGATCATGGAGGAGAATTTGAAAATCATTATTTTGAAAAGTTTTTTTTAAAGAAAATGGCATTTCTCATGATTTCTCTTGTCCTAGAACTCCCCAATAAAATGGAGTTGTAGAACGAAAGAATAGAACTTTGCAAGAAATGGCCAGAACCATGATTAATGAAACCAATATGGCTAAACACTTATGGGTAGAAGTAGTAAACACAACATGTTATATTCAAAATAGAGCCTCTATAAGACCTATTCTCTAAAGGACTCCTTATGAATTGTGGAAAAACAGAAAACCCAACATTTCATATTTCCATCCTTTTGGATGTACTTGCTATATTCTGAATACTAAAGATAATATGAACAAGTTTGATTCTAAGGCACAAAAGTGTTTTCTTCTTGGATATTCTGAACACTCAAAAGGCTATAGGGTATACAACACAGAAACTCTGATTGTTGAAGAATCAATCAAATTCAGATTTGATGATAAGCTTGGCCAGCAAAAGCCAAAGCAAAATGAAAATCCTGCAGGTACAGAAGATCATCTTACAAACTCTGAAGATTCAGAAGCAAAGGAAAACTCAGAAGACCCTTCTATTGAAAATGCTCTGGAAAATCTAAGAATTTCTGAAGAAACCTCATAGAATAGATTCCCCAGAATCACATCAACACATCCAGAAAATGTGATTATTGGAAAGAAAGAAGATCCCATAAGAACAAGATCCTCTTTCAGAAACAATGAAGAATCACTGTTTGGTTTGGTCTCTCTGACTGAACTAACCTCAATAGAGGAAGCTCTGCAAGACAACGATTGGATTCTAACTATGCAAGAAGAACTAAATCAATTTTCAAGAAATGATGTGTGGGATCTAGTTCCATAACCTAAAGGATTCAATATCATAGGAACAAAATGGGTATTCAGAAACAAGTTGAATGAGCAAGGAGAGGTTGTCAGAAACAAGGCACGACTGGTTGCACAAGATTATAGTCAACAAGAAGGAATTGATTATAATGAAACCTTTGCCCCAGTCTCCAGGTTAGAATCAATTAGATTATTAATTTCTTTTGTTGTTCAATATAACATCTCATTATATCAAATGGATGTTAAAAGAGAATTTTTAAATGGTTACATAGAAGAAGAAGTTTATATCCACCAACCTCCGGGTTTCAATGACTCAAAATATCCAGAACATATTTTTAAACTGAAAAAGTCTATGTACGGTCTGAAACAAGCTCCCAGAGCTTGGTATGAATGTCTAAGTAAATTTCTTTTAGAAAATAATTTTACCAGAGGGAAAGTGGACACTACCTTATTCAGAAAAACATTTAAAAATGACATTTTAATCTGTCAAATATATGTAGATGATATTACTTTTGGAACTTCTAATGTCACTCTTGGAAGAGAATTTGCTGAGTCTATGCAGGCTGAATTTGAGATGAGCATGATGGGAGAACTAAAATTCTTTCCGGGAATTCAAATAAATCAAACTCCAGAAGGTACTTACATACATCGAATAAAGTATGTTAAAGAACTTCGGAATAAATTCAAGCTATCAGAAAGTAAAGAAGCAAATACACCAATGCATCCTACATGCATTTTGGGAAAAGATGAGGTAAGTAAGAAAGTAGATCAGAAACTCTACAGAGGTATGATTGGATCTCTTCTCTATCTGACTGCATCTAGACCATATATATTATTCAGTGTATGTTTATGTGCAAGATTCCAATCAGATCCTAGAGAATCTCACTTAACTATTGTTAAGCGAATTCTAAGGTATCTGAAAGGTACTGCTAACCTTGGACTGTGTTATAGAAGATCCAAAGAGTTTAAACTAGTAGGTTATTGTGATACTGACTTTGCTGAAGATAGAATAGAACGCAAAAGCACCTCTGGAAGCTGTCAGTTTCTGGGTGATAACATTATCTCATGGTACAACAAGAAGCAAGCCACTATTGCACTATCAACAACTGAAGCAAAATATATATCTGCTGTTAGATGTAGCACTCAGATGATCTGGATGAAGAGCCAGCTGGAAGATTATCATCTTTATGAAAGTAAGATTCCTATCTTCTGTGATAATACCTCTACTATTTGTCATTCAAAAAATCCTATCTTACATTCTAAGGAAAAACATATAGAAATTAAACATTATTTCATAAGGGACTACATTCAAAAGGGAATCCTAAGTTTAAACTTCATAGACAAAGACCATCAATGGGATGATATTTTTACTAAACCCCTTTTTGAAGATAAATTTAAATTCATTCTGAAAAACATCAGTATGGAATTTTGTCCTGAATGCATTTTTTCTTCTCTCTATATGTGTTTTCAGAATGTTCTGAAATGAATGTTCTGATTAACTACTCTTCAGAAGTGAGAAGAGGAGTTATGTCAGAAACCATCCATAATGTTCTGAAATGTGTATAACGTTTCATTACAAGAACGGTTCAGAAGTTCATTACATTAAAACAATTGTCACACGCTATCCTCAGAAGTTGAACGCGTGCTTCAACTCTGAAAGGTCACACATGTGTGCGCTGCTATTGAGACGCCATTCCTAGGTAACTATTCAGATTTGATCAAATCTCACGCCTCCCCTCAATGTCAAATTTCATTAATTGCTAGTAATGATTATTTTTTTAATTTCAATCATTCTAAATTCTTTACTGGTTTTATTACTCTAAATTTTTTTTCAAGCTATAAATACCTTGAAAAGTTCCTCTTTTTTACTTTTTACTCTCTCTCTCTCTCTCAATTTTCAATCACTTCTGCATTTTGTTCAAACTCTCTCTATTTTTTTTTCTTTTCCAATTTTCTTGTTGTTTTTGTTTTGTACCTCTGTCTTTTGAATCTTTAATATATAAATATTTTGAATCACTTTTTTTTTGCTTTTTTGATTATGACAAAAAGGGGGAGAAAATAAGATTTTGATCTGATCCATGATAACAGTTATGGGACTAAGTCTCAAACATTCCTAACAAAATACAAAGTTCTTTTTTGTTTAAGAGATGTGCAGGTACCTCAAGAATCTGAAAGACTAAGCTCTAAACATCATCTGGAAAAGATCTTCCAAAGAAACTTTGAAGAAAAGATCAGGAGCTCTTAAAGAAACTCTAAAAAAAGTCTTAAAGCTTTGAAGAACAATCTTAGGAAGTTTCCCTTATGCTTTTAAATTCTTTGATTATTTTTTTCAGAAGAAGAAATATCTATCTCAGGGGGAGATTATCAATCTCAGGGGGGGATTCTCACTCTTGTACAAATTTTTTTAATCAAAATTTGAATTATTTTGTCATCATCAAAAAGGGGGAGATTGTTAGAATAAAGTTTAGTTCTAATCATATATTAGAGTTTTAATGATAACAATGAAATAAATTTTGTAAAATATATTTTATACTCTGATGTGCATGTTCTCTAATTCAGATGATGTTCTGACTCATGCATCTCAAAAGAGAAACATCATTCTACGCAAGTCTAAAGCAAACTCTGAAGGAAGCACTCCAAGGCAAACTCTGATGAAAAGAAATCTTAAGCAACCTCTGATAAAGCTAGATGAAGCAAAGATTTGAAAGAAGCACGCTGAAAGCAACATCTGATTATGCAAGCTGAAGCAAACTCTGATGAACATAAATTGAAGAAAACTCTGATAGAAGAGAAGATAAAAGCAAACTATGAAGTGGCAATGCTGCAAGCAAACTCTTAAACTTCCATAGACAAGCTCGGACAGTACCGTTGGTCATTTAATGCTAAGACGGCTAACACACTCAAGTGGTACTACGCACGAGAACATTGGAAACATAAAGACCAAGCTAACACACATCATTAATGCATACACTCTCTTCAAGGCAGTAACGGTCAAGACTGGAAGCTATATATAGAAGATCATTTGTCTCAAAGAAAGGTTACTGATCCACGAAAAACATACTAAAGCTCACTGTTTTCATTCTTGTAAACTAATAGTGTATAGTGGGTAATTCTTAAGTATTGGGCAACAATCTTAGTGATAAATCACAGTTTGTGATAAAACTTATTAGAAGCTGTTGTACCCTAAAATTTGCCCTCCCATATTCTTCAAGATTTGCAAAGAGCATGCTTCAAAGTCTCCCAAGGGTTGCACAGTTCAATGGCCTCCTAACAGTCAAAAATTAGGGTTTTGGTTCTGGCAAAGAAACTGAAGTTTTCAAGGGTCCAATCAAGTCCCACATGCCTATAAACATTGTCAAGCATCCTCATGTCAAGTTTCAAGACTCACAGCACAAAATGGCACAGTCAAAAACCCTAATTGCTCAACAGTCAACTGCAGGGGCAAAATGGTCATTTGACAGTCAAAAGTCAAATTTTTTGGTCAACATCTTATTTTGAAGCCACAAAAATCATTTGATCAATTCTTGATCATGATTCTCAAAGCATGGCTCAAAAAGTCTCAAGATGCAAAAGTTTCTATATTTGGACAGTTGAAAAAGTCAACTGCAAATTGACCAAGGCATAACTTCCACATGGTTTATCAGAAAAATTCCATCCAAAGCTCATTTTGAATAGAATGAAATTTACTACAACTCCTCTTCACACTTCAAGTCCAAGAAATGCTCTCACAAAAAGTTATCAATCTCAACATTATAGGTCATTTTCAAAAGTCAACAAAAAGGCACTTTAAGTCAAAGACCATAACTTGAGATTGGTAAATCAAAATGACATGGGACCAAAATCATTGGTTAGAGGACTTCAAGACCTTTCCAAAATGTCCAAGAACATGATCAAAGCTTAAACATTGAGCAAGATATGCCTTGTGGAAGTTAGGAAATTTTTTGGGAATTTTGAAAAGTCAACTTTGCTTCAAATGCCTCAAAATTGATAATGGGCCACAATTTCTTCCAAGAATCATCACCCAAAAGCTATGCACGACCCATTGACATCCAAGGGAGTT
The DNA here is from genome assembly GCA_948472305.1 of Vicia faba. NCBI lineage: Eukaryota > Viridiplantae > Streptophyta > Magnoliopsida > Fabales > Fabaceae > Vicia > Vicia faba. The sequence continues at coordinate 1,120,781,235 of OX451740.1, forward strand.
ATTTTATCATTTTTGATTAATTATTTGAATTATTATTATTAATTCATTTAATTAAAATAAAATATGACAAAAATAGCAAATCATGTTTTCCAATCCTTTTGTGCATCATATTCTCTCATTAAAGCCTCAATATTTCGTGCATACTCAAAAAAGGAAAGAATCTTCAATGATTGGCAATGTTTTGATGAAAAAAAGATTGAAAAAGATTATGGAAAATCACAAATTTGAAAAGCATTTAAACATGGATTTTGAACTTATTTTGTGAACCTAATTCACTCCACATATAAGCAGGAACATAACCCTAATCCAAGAAAGAAGCAAGCTGCGCCCAAACTCAAAGAACAAAACTTGTATTTTTTCATAAAAATCTCAAATCTGTTTTCATAGTTTCAGTGTGTTGCAAGGCCTAAAAACTATTCCATAAGTTTTCCAAGACTACCAGGAAGCTTTCCCAATCAAAATCACATCCCCTAACCTCATGAACTGGTAGAACACAGTCGCCCTGTTCATGAGATTTTTCTTAATCGTATTTGAATTTACATGCCATATCAATGCATTTTCATTATTGTTTTTACACTAACATGATCATACTGAAGCTTTTGGTGTCCTTTAATTGAACTAATCTTGCCTGTATAGAAAATTGCCATGGACATTTTTTAGGGTTTCAGGAACCTTGAATTAGGGTTTTACGCTTGAGGAAAAATTGGCCAACCAAAATAGCACCATTGAAATCAGGAACTTCCAACGAATTGAATAACCACCTCGCGCCCTTTTTCTTTTTCACCATGTGCTAATCATTATTTTTCAGGCTTAAGGTTAGTGGGGGTTCAAAACCCCCGCTATTCATCTGTATTTTCAGGCAAAAGCAAAGAAGCCAGGAAAGAGATGATGAGGTGTTGAACGGTGACTGGCCAGTTTGAATAATTGGCGCTTTTTTTTATTGTCCCACTAACCCTTGCTTTCTCTCTCTTATTATCCATTGTCCATTATATATCAGATAAATGCGTTTGGCCTGGTGGAAGCTGCGTTGTCATGCAAGCATTGAGACCTGGGTTCGATTCCCAGGTCCCCCATATTCTTCATAATTTTGTTTATAATGCGTTCAGGTGTAGCTCCCTTCCAGTGGTCCACCAAACTCCCCAACGCTTGTGCCTGCCAAGTGGCCAGGGGTCCCAATCCAAAGGTCAGAATTTGCAGTCCACCATGGACACCAGTCAACTGCTCCATACACAATCACTGAAAAGTCAAAAAGGCCTCAATCAAATGGGCCAAACTGCTTTCTACAAACCTCCACAATTGGGTCAACAACCCCTCTTGTTTGTATTTCTTTCCCTTATTCTTTTTCTATTTTTTTTATTTGTTTTAATTATTTTCTTTTAATTCCTTAAATTAATTTTAATAATACAAAAATATAAAAAAATCAGAAAATCATAAAAATAAAAATATGCCTCATTTAATATTTAATTCACTAATTATTTTGTAAATAATTTTAATGATCATTTTAGTTTTAATTTAGGGTTTTAATTTTTATTTACTTCTTAATAACTAAAAAATATAAAAATAGGTTTTTAGTACATTTTGATCCTCTTTTCTAATAAATATTCTTTTCTTATTATAATTATTATTAACCATTAATTATTTTTGTAAATACTTGTAATTAATTAATTAGGGTTAAATTAGGTTAAACTTAAACAATTTTCTTTAATAAATTAAAAGCGATTTAGAACTAGGGTTTTATTTAACTTTTAATTCCAATTAACTCTCTTTAATTTCATAAAATACCAAAAAACATAAAAATAACTTTCTTTTCTCATTAACTCATTAATTAACCTTTAACTTTAATTTAAATTTCTTTAAAGGGTCCAACGCCCTCGCACTCGATTCTAATTTCTTTTCGCATTTATTTTTATGGATATAATGTATTTGTCCCGAAGCTTTGTAATAGATAATTAGGATATTTACTTTCCGCATTTTATTTATTCAAATCGGGTCTTTGTTAATTTGGCGATGTAGACCCGCGCCTTGTAATAGCGTAGGACCTTTATTCTCCGCATTTTAATTTCCGCACCCTTTTAACTGCTAACTATCACATGAAAGAATGTATGCTCAAATAAAATTAAAGCGTAGAACACTCAATGCATGATCAAGACAAATAATAACTGAAAATGACACACAATTCACACACCACTCTTAGGGTACGCCTCACTGTTGCCTTGCCCCTCGAAACGTGGTCGTCGAGTAGAGGACGTTTTAGTAAGTCCTCATGTCCATGAACATGGCATGAGGGTAGCTTCTAAGGTGTCCTCTTATTGCTCTGGTGACCACACTGTCCCTAAACTCGAATTGACCCGAACACCTCCAACGGTGGTGCTACCTACCTCTCAATGGTGGGATGGCACTACCTTAAGGACATTTACACAGACTAATTCCTTAGGGTAGGTAGATGACTCGTAGATACTTGCTCTAATTCAAAACAAATCAAAACTTCTTTTCACACTGACACTTTGCAAAAAGCTTTCAAAACAACTTTTCAAACACTCTTGAGGACTGATACAAGAGTCGATCTGAAACTTTCAAAGAAACTTTTTCAAACCCACTCACCTTGAAAAGCAAACAAACATTTTGAAAACACAAATGAGAAAGTATCTAAGAGCCCATGGATAACCATGGATAGAAAGGGTGCTAACACCTTCCCTTTCTATAAATCTACCTCCCGAACCGAGAACTAATCTCAATAAGGAATTTTTCTGTGCTTTTGTTCTTTCCATATTGGAGAAAATAAAAGACGGTGGCGACTCTTGCTTCCGCGACATTTCGCGAACCAGCGTTAAACAGTCAGTTCCAGATCCACCGATCACAGAAGCATTCTGATTCACTACTGTTAAGAGATAACTTTTATAAGTGTTCTTGAGAGACCAGTTGGGTCAGATTTCTTAAGAGGGCTAGGACTAGTTGAGTCGTAGAGGTGTTAGTCACTTGCAGTTGGCTTGTGCATTATATTGTTAGTCACAACAGTTTGGTTGTGCATTTTTAATCAGTTTGATTATAGTGGATTAAGTCCTCGTTGAGAGAGGCGAAATCACCTTAGCGGGTGGACTGGAGTAGTTTAAGTTTCAAATGAACCAGGATAAAAATACTTGTGTCCTTCCATTATTATTGCGCGAGAAAAAGGAAAAACTTATTCAACCCCCCCCCCTTCTAAGTGTTTTCTCACCCTTTAAGTTACTCTTCTGCGTGTTCTTCTTTTGGGTTTTCCATAAATTCTACTCTCCTTTCTCTTTCTTCAAGTGTTGCCGTATTGCTTTTCTCTGCAAATTCATCTCTCTCTCTCTCTCCATATTTTTTCTTCTCCCCCTTTTTCCTTTTTCCGTTTTCTAATCTTCTCCTCTATTTATAATGTTCAGTTTTTGGGCTTGGACTATGGCTAGAGCAAAGATTGAGCATAAAATTAAAAAGATTTGATTGGAATTGATTTTTTGTGGAAGATTTGATTGAAATTGATACAATGCACGTCCAACAAATTTAGGCTTGGGTTGCTTAGACTCTGAAACTCTGAGCTTGGGCTGTGGAAGATAATGTGATTCATCCCTTGCTTACAATTTTCCTCTGCTAGAAGATATGATATTCCAGTTTTTTACCCGTACTAGCTTGTGCGTGATTCTGGCTCTGATCTGCACAACTTTTTGCGTTTGTTTCTGAAAAGAAGAACTTATGGGGTTTGTTTCAGAAGTTCTGTTGGGTCAGCGCTTGATCCATACAGCCTAGCACTTCTTCGTTTGCAGTCAGAACTTCCCCTTTAATTTGAATCGGGCGTAGCGTTAATTCTTCCCATTTCTTTTGCATACTCCCGGATTTAACTTTCAGCCCTCCCTTTCAAATGATAACTAAATCTTCTTGATTTAAAATACCCCCCCTGATCTTGAATAAAGATAGTCCATTAGATATTGCTGTACAATCTTTAATTAAATAATTCTAAAAAAAGGATCGCTGAGGTAGGAAAAATTTGGGGTATGACAATAATATGTTATTTAATCAATTCCAACACAATTTCATCACAATGCATCATATCATCAAATTATCAAAACCCCCTCAAATCCCTATATATCTCTAAACCCCATATCAATTATAATGACAGATCATCCCCCTTACCTTAGATTCCTAGCGAGTGATCTTCTTCTCCATGTTTCTATGACCATTTCTCCAAATTCCTTGTGCTCTAGCCTCTTCTCTGTTTTCTCCTAATTCTTTCACGAGCGTACAATGAACACTCTATTCCTTTTATTCCTTGTTTAACCTTTAGACCCCTAATATTACTTTTCCTAAATTTCCCTCACTTAGCCTTTCCTCAATTACCATCATGCCCTCACTATCTCTTCCTCACTATATTCTAATTATTTTATTTCAAATAGTAATCTAAATAATTACCAACAATTATTTTTAATTTATTTTAATGCTCTATTTTCCTTAATTCCCATCACACTACAACATAACATCATATACAACAACATACCAACATAACTCACCAATAATTCAACATATTTCACAAATGAACAATTAAATAATTAATTATTAAAGCTGGGGTGTTACAACTCTCCCCCACTTAAAGAATTTCCCCCCCGAAAATTACCTGAGGAAAATAGAGTCGTATACGACTTCTTCATCTGATCCCCACGCTCCTAAGTCAAACTTCCACCAGCTGGTCCGCCCCAGAATACCTTCACCAAGGAAATGTATTTACCCCGTAACTGTTTCACTTCCCGACCTTCTATCCGTACAGATGACGCTTCAACAGTCAGGTTATCTCTTACATGTACATCATCCATCTGAATCACATGCGAAGGATCCAGAATGTACTTTCTCAACTGAGACACATGAAACACATCATGGAGATTCGTGAGTGACAGAGGTAAAGTGATCCAATAGGCCACCTCACCTATCTTCTCTAATATATGATATGAACCGACAAAATATGGTGTAAGCTTTCTCGACTTTAGAGCTCTACCAACACCAGCCACCAGAGTGACCCTAAAAAACACATGCTCATCTTTTTGAAACTTAAGTGACTTTCTCCTCTTATCATGATAACTCTTTTGACAACTCTGATAATCTTTCATCCTTTCTTAGATCATCTTGATCTTCTCGATCATTTCCTGTACAATCTCAGGTCCGAGTATAACACTCTCGCCTGACTCATGCCAACATAATATGGTTCTACACCTTCTACCATACAATGCTTCATACGGTGCCATTCCAATACTAGAATGAAAACTATTATTATAAGTAAACTTAATCAACAACAAGTGGTTGTCCCAAGAACCTCCTTGTTCCAACACATAAGCCCTCAACAAATCCTCCAAAGACTGGATAGTTCTCTCAGTCTGACCGTCTTCTTACAGATGATATGCAGAACTTAACTTAAATTTAGTACCAAAAGCATTATGTAATCCTTCCTAGAACTTTTACATAAACCTAGGATATCTATCTGACACAATACTCGAAGGTATACCATGCAACTTAACAATCTCATCAATATACATCTCTGCTAGCTTTTCCATGGGATGATTAATCTTCATCGACAAGAAATAAGATGAATTAGTCAACCTATCCACAATTACCCAAATTAAATCATTTCCTTTAGATGTCTTTGGAAAACTTGATACAAAATCCATTGAAACACTATCCCACTTTTGCTGTGGAATACTCAAAGGTTGCATAAGACTTGTAGGCTTCTGATGTTCGATCTTGGACTTCTGGCAAGTTAAACAAGCATATACAAATTTTGCTACTTCCTTCTTCATTCCTGGCCACCAAAACAATTTCTTCAAATCCTGATACATCTTTGTAGCACCCAGATGAATACTCAAACTGCTTCGATGTCCTTCCTTAATAATACTCTTCTTTAGTTCTAGAAAATTCGGAACACACACCCTATCATTAAATCTCAACACCCCATTTTCATCCACTCAGAATTCACCACTGTTACCTTGGTTTATTAACGGAAGACGGTCCGCCAAGCTTAAATCATACTTCTAACCTTCACAAATTTCTTATAGAAAACCACTGGTAAATTTCAACATTCCCAACTTCACATTGTTAGTTGTCTCTTCGTATACCAAACTCATGTCTCTAAATTGCTCGATCAATTCCAACTCCTTCACCATAAACATCGACATATGCAAGGACTTCCTGCTCAAAGCATTAGCTACTACATTTGCCTTACCAGGATGGTAACTCAATTCGAAATCATAGTCTTTCAAAATTTTGAGCCACCTCCTTTACATCATATTTAACTCTTCCTGATCAAATAAGTACTTCAGACTCTTATGATCACTGAACAATTCAAATTTAGAGCCAAAAGGACAATGTCTCCAAATCTTCAACACGAACACCACAACTGCTAGTTCTAAGTCATGCGTAGGATAATTCCTCTCATGCACTTTCAATTGCCTAGAAGCATAGGCAATAACCTGTCCATTTTGCATCAACATACAATCGAGACCCATCTTAGACACATTACAATACACCATGAAAGAGTCGCTCGGATTGGGCAAAATTAATATCGAAGCAGTCACTAATTTCTTCTTCAGTTCCAGAAAGCTTTCTTCGCAAGTGACATCCCACACATATGCTTGACCTTTTCGAGTCAACTGAGTTAACAATAATTCTAACTTAGAGAATACTTCAATGAACCTTCGGTAATAACCTTCTAAACAAAGAAAACTTCGGATCTCAGTCGTAGACTTCAGAGTCTCCCATTGCAACACCACATCGACATTAGAAGGATCCACAACAATCCCACCACTAGAAATAACATGGTCGAGGAAACTCACTTCTTTCAACCATAACTCACGCTTCGACAACTTTGCATACAACTTCTTCTCTTTTAGCACTTGCAACACAATTCACAAATGCTCAACATGTTCTTCTTTCGACTTGGAATAGATCAAAATATCATCAATGAAGACCACGACAAACTTATCCAGATACAAATGAAAAGTTAGATTCATATACTCCATCAAAAAACCTGGTGCATTAGATACACCGAATGGCATCACAGTGTACTCATAATGACCATACCTCGTTTGAAAAGCCGTCTTCGAAATATTATTTGGTTTAACACGAATCTGATGATAACCCGACCTCAAATCAATCTTGCTGAAAACACAAGCACCCACCAACTGATCCATCAAATCATCAGTCCTAAGAAGTGGATAATTATTCTTAATAGTCACCTTATTCAACTATTTGTAATCTACGCACAACCTCATACTATCGTCCTTTTTCTTGACTAACAACACTGGAGCACCCCACGGATACACTCGGTCAAACAAACTTATTTTCAACCAATTATTCTAATTGTTTCTTCAACTCTCTCATCTCTGAAGTTGACATCCTATAAGGAGCCATCGACACCAGACTTGTACAGGGTATCAATTCTACAATAAATTCAACTTCTCGTTCTAGAGGTAAGTCGCTGATGTCATCTGAAAAATACTTCTGGGAATTCACAGACAACAGGTACTCCCACACTTGAAGATTCACAATCAACTTGTAACAACGCAAACATTGCAAACATCAAAGCTTCATCTTCTAAGAGTTCATCCACTTACTTAGAATACAGATACATCAGTTCTTTGCTATCTCTAAGCTTAGGGAACCTCACCGTCTTGTTGTAATAATTGATATGAACATTGTTGAACTCCAACCAGTTTATCCCGAGAATAACATCAATTTGGTGTAAGGGTAGACACACCAAATCCATCACAAAAATTCTACCATAAATCGTTAAAGGACACTTCGAACAAACAAGAGTAGTAGTGACAGAACCCTTAGCAGGAAATTCTACCACCATTCCCCCATTCATATCAGACAAATTTAATTCCAACATAGTAGCATATTCAAGCAAAATAAACAAATGAGTAGCACCAGTATCAATAATAATGATTAACTCAACATTATTAATAAAGTAAGTACCTATGATCGGGTTGTACTTCTTGTCGACTTCTGAACAACTCATAGAAAACACTCTGCCCTTGGTCTGAGCAGAAGTAGCAACATCCTTCTTTGTTTTCTGACACTGGGTACTGATGTGACCCTGTTCACCATATTTGAAACAAGTAGGACCTTCATTCTTGCATTCCGTAACACGATGACCAACCTTGCCACACCTGTAACATATCAGCACCTTATTAGTACAAGCATAAGCATAGTGGCCTAACTCTCCACACCGATAGCATTTCATAGAAGCGGGAGCTCCTCCCCCACTTGGCTTCTTCTCATCATAAGCTTTCTGCTTCCATTTATCAGCAGGAGCAGCATACGACTTACCACAATCATGATTCTTTCCATTCTTATTATTATAATTCTTATAATAAGAAGCTTTGTCTTTGATGTCCGGATTGAATATTCTACACTTGTTCACCAACATAGGAAACTGATGAATCTACAGATATCTAATATCTTGCTTGATCTCTGGATGTAGTTGTCACGATGAAAAATCAAGGAGAACAAGCTATTGTAGAACTTGACTCACAAAGACATTAAGAAGTCATCATCGAACTTTATTGTTTCCAAGAAAAAGGGAAAAAGATTGAAACCCTATTGTTTAACATGCAATGCAAGGAGTAAAGACAAAAAGCAAAGCATAAGGAAGAGATCCAAGGTACGGGGGTTTGTTATACAAAGGGAAGGTATCACCATCCCATGTATCTATAGTACTATATAAGAACCACTTATAATATCTATTTTTTAGTTTAAAATTGTTTGTTTTCTAAATGAGTGTTAAGATGGGAAAAGAAATATATTTTATTATATTTTTCTTATACCTACGTACTAATTAAGGATCAAAACCTCGTAGTTCATGGTAAAAATAACAAAAAAAGGTTTGTTGTGGTTGGTTTTAGGAGGATAGATATTTTATCATCTTTTAGAGAGAAAGGTCAACTATTACCACCACAAGTATGAGAAGATGGATCTTGCATCATCATGAAGGAAGGTCTACTAACTTGGATATAAAGATCAACAAGTTGCCAACTGACATCTTCATATGAAAAGAATCACATTTACTTCAACAATTACTATGGGGATAAGAGAATTATATCTCAATTATAAATAGGATTTATATTTAATCTCTTTGAGAAAAGGTTTTTAAATTGAAAAGCCAAGTGGAAAAAATATTTGAGTGAGGTTGAATCACTTTTAGTTTTTTGGAAATTGTTTTGATAAGCTTAAGTATATTGAAGCATTTGATTAAAAAGAAAGTTTGAAAATGCAATGACACAAGGTCAAGGTTTTTATATGAAAGTGGTGAAAGTTTAAAAATTATTTTTATGGTTTAAAGAGTTCTTAGAGTACATGAAAATACATAGGGTGACCATTCACAAGGGTTTTATACAAAGAGCAATGAATATGCACATGACTTATAAAGTCAACAATATTATCCTTTTCCTTGGATTTTTGGGGCACAAGTATTATAAAATATTAAATGACTAACATGGTGGTAAAAATACACATCACATGTATTTAAACACGAGGGGGAAGGCTAACATACTTATAAAGTAAAATCTATGACAAACGATAAAATAAACAAACAAGTAAACAAACAAACATGGTATCACTTTGGATTAAAGGAGTTTATGAAGGAAATACATCTTAAGAGGGAAAGTAAACTCAAAACACATGGATAAACAATCAAGGGGATAAGTCATGAATCATTGATTAGGGTTTTTGAACAAGTTAAGATTAAACATTAAAAAGTCAAGTTCTAAACCTAATAAAAATTAAATTATTCATGGTATAAATATGTACAAGGGTCATGTTATCAAGCAACATTCATTAAAGATATGGGGTGGTCATCCAAAAAGATTTTAATTGAGAAATCAATAAGGAACCAATGAAAAAAGTCTTTTAAAACTACAAAAGGACTAATTTTGAATTAAATAAAAAGAGCTAAATAAATAATATTTTTGGGAATTTTCTTATATTAATAAAATAGAGGTAATAAACTAGGAGTGTACAAACAATTGGCTCAAAAAGGATTAATTTGATTGGTGAAAAGTTAATGAAAATTGCAAAAAGAGGTAAATTTTTTGAAGAAAACAAGTTGTAAAAATAGGGGTGGGCATTATCAAGTTCAAACCCACTCCATATAGGTCACAGGAGCGTGCTTCTTGCCACTGGGGTGGTTGTTTTATCAGGTCATATAACAGCTACCACTAAATAAAAAATAAACTTGTTTTTGAAAATTTGAAAATGAACTTTACCTTCTTCGCGCATACAACATCATCAACACCATTTTTGAATTTTCTAAAAGCTTCATTTCTCAACCATTTAAAAAACTGTAAGCATCAAAGTTGCTTGAAATTTAATCACGAATTCAACCATACCAATTATTTTGACTAACACTCAAAGACGAACAAGAATTTAACTCAGTACCAAAAACGAACCCTAACTGGTCAGAGCTTTGATTCTCACTCCACATGCAAAATTAATGAAAACTAATGATATGGTTAGCTTCAGGACATTGATATCTACATTTTATCTTTTGGAATCAAACAAAAATGATACATGTATATGGATATCAAAGTTTAATTTTTTTACCAAATTGGAGAAAGTCCAATGCTTCTTCTATGGACTTTCAGTGTAATGTGATGATTTATTAAGCTTCCTTGGACCTCCAGGAACCTATTCCAATTCTCACTTTATGCTGAAAACTGTTGAATCACTCCAATAAAGTCAAGTTGCAAATGATAAAAATTGGAAATGATGTATGATGATGGAGTGATTACAGAAGTTGTTCTTGTGTTTGGACAACTTTTATATGATGTATGTGAATTGTTAGGATGGTTAACTTGCAAATATATGGCAAGGTTTGAGAGATTCTAAGAAATGGATTTCAAAACTCAAAAATGGAGAATTTTGGCCAATTCTGATTTGAGAGAGATTGAGGGGTGTTTTGGAGCTATGAATTGGTGCTTTTTAAGTGCAAAGATGATCTATATTTATAGGTAAACATTAGGGTTTGGAACTGATCAGTTTGAAGCAAGAAGTTTGTGAAACTTAGTTGAGAAGAAATCTTGCAAATCTATGGTTTCAAGGTCAGGTACAAGGAAAAGATGGTGAAGAGACATTGTTTCCTTGATTCATGATGGAGTGTGATCATAAGAGAGTAGTGGTATAGGCTCAGGACATTCTTTGTACAAAAAGCTTACTTTACAAGAATGATATTGGTATCTTTCTCCCAAAAATGGCAAGTTAAATGGATAATAGGTTGTATCATTTGGATAATAGTTTGAAAGCTTGTGTAATCTTATGATTTTGGAGAGATTTAGAGATACTATGGCCTAAAAAGCAAGATTATATAGCATGACCTAGAGATTTGGTCTTTAGGTCATCACAAAAGTGACTTGTAATGCAACCTTGATCAACCAAATTCATAAATTAGAAACTTCCAACTCAATGAAGATAAATACATGCTCTTCGACATTTTGGAAAGCTTGAAACATTATCTACAACTTTCATGTTGGACACTTTCTTTGAATCAACTTGGATCTTAGTGAAAAATTTCCATGAAGTTGAGATGAAAAACTAACCAAAACTGTTTGATAAACTCTCAATGCTCATATCTCTTAATTTGAGCATTTTTTGGAGATAAACTCTCAATGAAAAAGTTGCATTACTTTTCATTCCCTACAACTTTCACGTTGAAATTTTTCTTTGAATTAACTCACATCTTGGTGAAACTTGCTTGTGAAGTTAAGGCCTTTTAAGTGTAAAAACACTCGAATTTTTCTAAGTGTTTAAAAATCTTCAACTTTGAATTTTGTTGACTTTTCTTGATTCTCTTGATTCTGGATGCACAAGATTGATAATTTTGAATGTTTTGTTGATCCTTCATCCTTGATGTCAAAAGTTGACCAAAAAGTCAAAGTTTGACTTTGGTGTGACAATTGACTTTTCATCAGTTGATTCTCATTCTTTCACCATCAGTCAGTTGTATCTTTGAGAATGTATTGAGCCATGTAATTAGGTCAAGATGTTTCATTTTATTTCTTTGAATCATGCTTCAAGACATTAGGTCATGCACTGAGCCAAAAGTCAATGATCCACTTTAATAAAAACCCTAATTTGATCAAGACTTATATTGATGGGAGATTTCTTGATTCAAAACCCTGTTTGACACAAAGAGAAAACACAAGATATTTTTGAATTTTGTTAGAGATTAATGGTGCATATGAGGTGGTATATTAGGTCAAAAATTAGGGTACAACAGATGCCCCTATTTAAGTTTCTTCTATTCGGATATGTGAAGATCGAAGTCTTCGTCTCAACGCGATGGGAGTTACTTAAATATAAAAATGCACAATTTTTGGCTCTAAGATGCCACAACAAAAAACATGCTTAAATGCGGACAAGAAAAAACAAGTAATCCTCGAAGGTATGATTAAACCTCATAGGAAAAAAAGGAAAAATAAATTCTAGGAAAGACCAGGTCCACTGGGGAAAGATTGACTCAACTAACCGAAAGAAAAGAGAACTCAAACCTTTCAGGAAAAAGATCAAAGAAAAGGAAAAGATAAATAGGATAAGACTATCTTAAAAGCAAAAAATAAGCTTCCCCACAACGAACGGGTCTCAACTTCTTCTTTAATCAAGTCTTCCTCTTGAAAATGATAACAATAAGCTTTCCTACGACGAACGGGTCTGATCTCCTTATTTTATCAAGTCTTCCACTTGAAAATGATAACAATAAGCTCCCCCGCGATGGACGGGTCTCATCTTCTTCTTTAATAAAGTCTTCCACTTGAAAATGATTACAATAAGCTTCCCTACAACGAACGGGTCTAGGCTTCTTCTTTAATCAAGTCTTCCACTTGAAAATGGTAGCAATAAACCTCCCCATGATGAAAGAGTCTCAGTTTATTCTTTAATCAAGTTTTCCACTTGAAAATGATAACAATTAGCTTCCCTACGACGAATGAGTCTCAGCTTCTTCTTTAATCAATTCTTCCACTTGAAAAGGGTAGCAATAAGCTCTTCAAAAGGTAACCACTTGTATTGGGTTTTCACAACAAACTATCTCCATCATATCAAAGAGATTAACCATCCATTAGAGTAAACAAAATCTTCACAATGAACTATCTCCATCATATCGAAGAGATTAACCATCCGTTGAAGTAAATAACAACCTTGATATATAGGGATAACTTCTATTGTAATTGACGAACTACTCAAAAGAGACTGCCACTTTTTGTCCAAAAGGAAATCCAGGGACACACAAGCTTCTCAAATAAAGATACCACTACTTGTTGTCGGATAACAATTATGAGAGTATTGCAATAATGCTGCTGGGAGGTAATTTCAAATCTTCTTGTGGAATTGCTAACAGATCCTTGCTGAGGAGATAAAGTCTGCACATGGGGATCTTCAAAAGAAGTGCAAGTCCTCACTCTTGTGAAATAAATTTACTCAAATAAAGAGAAAGTCCGTTGATGTGCAAAATTAATGCATTCTCGATCTAGGGTTTACTACTTAGAGAGATCCAATCAAAACTTATTTGTCAAAGACAGGTTCAATCCAGGGATAAACTGGGGAGAGACAGTCAAACAATACTCTTCCCAAGGAGGCATAAACTCAATTGGGGATTTATCCTATCCGGAGATGGACGAGAAAACTAAAGCAAAACCTTCCCACGAGGAATGAACACAATGGGGGAATCAAGAGGAGATACACACTTTCTTCCTATGGTCAACATTATATTGGGAAGAGTGAATACATCAATAGGGAAGCAAGTACACTACTTAGGGGTAAACACAACCATAGTGAATGGACTCAGGAACATCGAGAAAATGTAAATGCGCATGAATGATGTAATGTATGAATGCATGTCATGTCTATGCTGACCATATATATATATATATATATATATATATATATATATATATATATATATATATATATATATATATATATATATATATATATATATATATATATATATATATATATATATATATATATATATATATATATATATATATATATATATATATATATATATATATATATATATATATATATATATATATATATATATATGATAAATGGATGATAACACCGGGGATGACAAATTATAGTACACGGGCACTCGAGTGATCCTAACATCACTTGGGGGTAAAATATAGAGCCTTCGGTGGAGTAAGAACTTATTGTAAGGTCACTACCTCCGGGAGGGGAAAATATCCTTCAATGGGGAGAAGTCCGAAGTTCATTTCTTTCAATATTTCAAACACGAAGAGGCAACAAGTCTCCTTGAAATGTCAACTGGAGGAAAATTAATTATCTTGCAGTATTTAAAAGCACACTTTCTTCTTAGTTCCACATTTCAGAACTTAATATGACTTAGGGGTAACCAGTAACATTCCCCTTTAAATTCAAGGGTTATAAGAAAACACTCTTTGTTGTTTTACACTTTTTTAAATGCATTTTTATTAACAAATTGTTTCAAAATCATCATCAAGAATAAAAGAAATTTTGTAAGGCTGAAATAAGATAAGAGTAGAAAACAAAATGGATAACAACTCAAATTTATTTAATGGAATGGTAGTTCACAGAATGGAGTAACTCCATGGATCTTTTACAAAGTTTGAAAAATGGTAATTATATGGGAAATTTTATATGGAAATATACAATCCTATTCTCCCTATTAACTTTGAATTTCGATTGTGTTCAAACTTCGCTGGAGATGAATTTGATGAAAGGCCTTTGTAGGACAAACAACTTGAAGAAGATCGATCTCGGACCAATGCAGTTACTTGTCGCAAAGATCCATAACTTTTTCCTAGATTTCCCCATCGGGTTTTTAATTTACCAGGATTATTATTTTTCTATATTTCTCTAATTTTTTCCTGGACCACCCTATCGGGTTTTCAGTCCACCGAAACGCTCATTTTTGCCTAAGTCATCCTTTCAGGTTTTCAACTTAGCGAGTTGTTATTTTGTTTCTTTTAGACAAAGTATTTCTTGAATGCATCAGAATTCACAAGATGCAGGAGCTTCTCACCGTCCATAGTCATACGAGTCATTGCACTGCCGGAGAAGGCTGTCTTAACCACATATGAGCCTCCTAAATTAGGAGCCCACTTGCCCCTAGAATCAGGTTGAAAAGATAAGATCCTCTTAAACACAAGGTCGCCTTCTCTGAACTCATGAGATTCAACCTCTTTATCAAACATCTGTTTCATTCTCTTATGATATAACTGAATATGCCACAAGGCCGTTATCCTCTTCTCTTCTATTAAATTCAATTGGTCATATTTACTCTGACACCACTCCGCCTTAGATAACTCAACTTCTATCAGAACTCTCATTGATGGGATTTCAACCTCTACGGGGAGTACTATTTCCATTTGATATACCAAGGAAAATGGAGTTGCCTCTGTCGAAGTGCGAAAGGATGTGTGAAACCATGCAGAGCAAAAGGTAACATCTCATGACAACCCTTGTAAGTTACAACCATCTTCTAGATAATCTTCTTTATGTTTTTGTTAGCATCTTCAAAATCACCATTCATCTTTGATCTATACAGAGAAGAGTCGTGATGTTCTATATTGAAATCATTGCAGAGTTCTTTCATCATTGTATTGTTCAGATTTTAACCATCGTCAATGATAATTTTGCTTGACACGCCATATCGATAGATGCGTTTGTTATTGATAAACCTGACCACTACTTGGCGAGTCACATTCACATAAGATGCTTCTTCGACCCACTTGGTGAAATAATCAATAGCCACAAAGATGAAACTATGTTCATTTGAGGCCTTGGGTTCAATCATACCGATCATATCAATACCCCACATAGAGAAAGGCCATGGAAAAGACAGAAAGTTGAGAAGAGTTGGAAGCACATGAATTTTATTTGCATAGATCTGGAACTTGTGACACTTCCTCCCATATTTACAACAGTCAGATTAAATCATCAGCCAATAGTAACCTGCTCTCAACATTTTCTTAGCCGTTGCATGCCCATTGGCATGGGTACCTAAGGACCCTTTGTGAACTTCTTGCATCAGCAAACCTGCTTCATGTTTATCCACACATCTAAATAGAACCATATCAAAGTTTCTTTTATATAGTACATCACCATTCAGGAAAAAATTGTCAGATAGTTTTCTCAAAGTCTTCTTATCTTTACGGGATTCCACAGGCGGGTATTCTTGAGTGTGAAGGAAACACTTAATATCATGGAACCATGGCTTGGTATTTGTAACTTCTTCTGCTACGAACACATGAACAGGTCTCTCTAGGCGCTTGGTTCTGATTGTGGGCATAGCATTGCGACGATTCACTTGATACATGGAAGACAAGGTGGCTAAATCATCAACCATTTGATTTTCTTCACGGGGAATGTGGTACAGCTCAACTTTGTTGAAGAAAGTCGATAATCTCCTTGCATAATATTTATAGGGGATCAAGAAATGGTGACGAATCTCCCATTCTCCTTTTATCTGGTTTATCATAAGAGGTAACTCTCCATATATATCAAGGATTTTAATCCTGAGATTAATTACTTCTTCAAGACCCATGATGCAAGCCTCATATTCTGCTACATTGTTGGTACGGTCAAACATCAATCTTGCAGAGAAAGGAATATGGGTACCCCCAGGGGTAATGATAACTCCCCCTACTCCACTTCCATAAGCTTTAATAGCTCCATAAAAAATTAGACCCCAACGAGATTCAGGACCGGGTCCTTCTCTGAAGTCAGGTTTATCATAATCTTTGACCTTCAGTTCAGGTACATAACATCTTTGTCTGGGAAATCATATCTGACAGATTGGTAATCATCAATAGGTTGGTGTGCCAAATGGTCGACTAAAACACTTCCTTTCACAGCCTTCTGAGTGCGATACTCGATATCATATTTTGATAACAGCATCTGCCAACGGGAAATTCTTTCGGTCAACACATGTTTCTCAAAAATGTACTTTATTGAATCATTTTAGATGTCAACCACTTAGTGTGATTAATCATGTATTGGCGAAGACGCTTAGCAGCCCAAGCCAAAACAAAACAAGTTTTCTCAAGCATGGAGTAACGAGACTCACAATCTATGAATTTCTTACTCACGTAGTAGATGGCATGTTCTTTTCTTCCAGTTTCATCTTGTTGACCCAACACACAACCCATAGAATCTTCCAATATAGTTAGATACATGATCAAAGGTCTTCCTTTTACTAGAGGGATCAAAATGGGAGGTTCAAGTAGGTACTCCTTGATACTATCAAATTATTTCTAACAATCTTCAGTCCATATACAACCTTGGTCCTTTCTGAGAAGCTTGAAAATTGGTCTACAAGTTGTTGTCATATGTGATATAAACCTATATATATAGTTCAAACATCCAAGAAACCCTCTCACTTGTTTTTTTTGTTCTTGGTGCATGCATCTATTGAATAGCTCTGACTTTGTCGGGATCAACTTTAATACCTCTCTGACTGACAACGAAAGCTAGAAGCTTCCCTAAACAGACACCGAAAGTATACTTACTAGAATTCAAGCGGAGTTGATACTTTCTCCAGCGTTGAAATAACTTCAGCAGGTGTTCCACATGGTCTTCTTCATTTTGTGATTTTGCAATCATGTCATCTACATATACCTCGGTCTCTTTATGCATCATATCATGGAACAAAGTAGTTATAACCTTTTGATATGTCACACCAGCATTTTTCAATCTGAAGAGCATCACTTTGTTGCAGAATGTTTCCCAAGGTGTAATGAAATCAGTGTTCTCCATATCTTCAGGTGCCCTCTTAATCTGGTTGTAGCCAGAGAAACCATCCATGAAGGAAATACATTAAACTTTTCAATATTATCAACCAAAATGTCGATGTGTCGTAACGGGAAACCATCCTTTAGGATGGCTTTGTTCAAATCTCGGTAATCGACACACATCCCGACTTTACCATCTTTCTTTGGAACATGAACTATGTTGGCTAACCAAGGAGGATACTCAGAAGTAACAAGAAAACATGCATCAATCCGTTTTTGAACTTCCTATTTAATCTTCTTAGCCATATCAGGGTGAGTTCTTTTAAGCTTTTGCTTCACTAGCGGACATTCTGGTTTTAATGGCAGATGGTGTTCTACAATATTGATATCCAACCCTGTCATATCTCGATAGGACCAAGAAAATACATCAACAAACTCTTGGAGAAGCTCTATTATCCTTTATTTAACATCGGGGACAAGCAGTTCCCCAACTTTGTCTTCTTTCCTTTCTTCCTTTGTACCAAGATTGACCACTTCTAGTGGCTCTTCATGAGGCTAAATGACTTTCTCTTCTTTCTCTAACAATCAGGAAATTTCCTCAGGTATTTCTTCTTTTTCTTTCTCTTCAGCTTCGAACACAGTGAACTCAAAGTTTGGAGAGGGCATAAGATCCGGTTTTTCAATGGGTTCATGATTTAATATGCACATATGTTTTATATTTGACTTTAGAGATAAGTAAAAGAGTAAAAAGAGTTTATGCTGATTTTTTTTTGAGGTTTTTATTTATCGAGGTTTTTTAGGATTACCATTTTTCATAGAAAGAAAAGTAAAAACAACAGTATGGAAGACAAAATGACTTTTATTAATGATGATAAACTTGAAACAAAATCCTTATACAAGATCTTTTCCAACTTAGGCATAGTGGAAAGAGTTATTTTTAATAAATCCCCACAACTACTATTTAGCCTTGGGAAGAGTGAATGGTTTTGAAAACAACAAGAGCATTACTCAGAAATGTGAATGACAGAGGGAACATCAATGGAGATCCAATTCTGGAAAATCCTTCCATGTGTCACAAAGTTTGGAAAATCCTCTTCAGACTCATCTCCAAGAATGGCATTAGCTTCGGGTGTTGTTTGGCAAATAAAGCTTGCACTACGAAACATCTTTTGGTTAGGACGGATAATAGTGTCTCTTTTATCAACTTTGACAACAATAGGAGAAAAACCCAAACCTTCACCGAACTTGTTTTCAGGTAAGTCCAACACAACACCCTAACCGGTATTTATACCGCTTTGTACTACTCGATGTGCATCTTTGTATGAAGAAATGGATGACCCATTCTTCTTAGTACTCTTATCAGCAATAGATAGTCCTTGAAACTAAGTGTCAAACTCTTCAGTAGCGTCAATATAGGAGAAAGATGAGAGACGACTCACTATAAAAGCTCGCTCTCCTCATACCACAACCAACTTTCCATTGTTTACAAACTTCAACTTTTAGTGGAGCATTGAAGTGACAACTTCTGCCTCATGAATCCATGGTTGCCCCAACAACCAGCTGTAAGCAGCTTAGATATCCATTATCTGGAATGTTATCGGAAAAGAGTGGGGACCAATTATCATTGGTAAGTCTACTTCACCAATTACTGTCTTTCTTGAACCATCAAATGCTTTTACAACAACCTCGCTACTTTTCACAGGAGTGCCTTGATACGAGAGCCTGGACAGTATAGACTTAGGCATGACATTTAGTGAATAACCAATATCTATAAATACATTGGAAAAACTATCTAAGAGGCAGTTCATAGAGATATGTAACACGGATTTTTGATTTCTTCCTTCCTCAGGGAGGTCTTCATCAGTAAAACTCAGGTTGTTACATGCAGTAATGTTTCCCACTGTTCCGCTGAATCGGTCAATTATTAAGTCATGGTCAACAAATACTTGGTCCAACACTTTCATTAACGCTTCTCTGTGGGTGTCGAAATTCATCAACAGAGAGAATATATGTTAGAATAAGATTTGTTTCTTCAATATTATCTATGAGTTTTGATGATAACAAATGAGTATATTTGTGTGAACAATTTTTTTATACTAATGTTTGTTATTGTTGAGTACTTAACATACATGTTCTACTTCTAATGGATGGCGTGGACAAGACATTATAAGAGAATTAATTCTGCTTCTACGCTACACAAGTTTTGTTGAATAGTAGCAAGACACTCCATAAGGCTCTAAAGTGTAAGCTTTAATATTTGTCTAAAGAAACCAGTCAGAAGATCTAAAGACAAAATTTTCTACTCAACTCTAGATGCTAAAGACTCAAGTTTCTAAATATCCAAAGTTCAAAAGATAAGGGTTCTAAAGACCAAGTAGATTGTATTTTACATTCGGACCAACGTCTCTAAATGATAGGAGACCACTTCCAACTAATTTTTGTACTTTAATTTTCAATGGGAAACAATTTTCAGTACTATGACCTAGAGCTCCTTGGTGAAAAGCACAATGAGCGTCTGCCTTATACCAGTATGGAATGTCTTTTGGGATACTAGGTGGTGTTCTCGTCTGGATCATATTTTTCTACAACAATCCAGGTAGCAACTCTTCATAAATCATCAGGATTGGGTCAAAACGTTGCACACTTCTTACGCTATTTTGCAGATTGTTATATGTTGATTGTTGATTGTTGTAAGACTGTTTATAAGGATAATGTGTGTTGTAATCCTATTATCGAGGCTTATGAACTTATTGACGGAACTATGGCTGATAAGCTGGTGCTACATTAATGATGGGAGTGACAGTCGCAACATGTTGTTGTGGATACCTTCTTCTTGATCTTCTGAACGACACTACACTAACATCTTATTCTTTCTTATTTGGGAAACTACTTCCAAATTTTCTAACCCCACTTGACAAACCAACTTCTTTGGTCAACCATCTCACACGGACACCTTCCTCGAGTCGCATTCCCATATTCACCATTTCAGTGAAATCATTTGGTGCACTCGCAATCATTCTTTTGTAGTAAAACGGGCCTAAGGTATTTAGAAATATTTTGGTAATTTCCTTCTCCTCCAGGGATGAACTAATTTAGGCAGCAACTTCACGCCATCTTTGTGCATATTCTTTGAAACTTTCCTTGTCTTTCGGGGATATAGCTCAGAGTTGATCTCTGTCAGGAGCCATGTCGATATTAAATTTATAATGGCGAACAAAGGGTTCACCAAGGTCTCTGAAATTGTGGATCCATACGCTATCCAAACTCATGTACCACCAAAGAGTGGCGCTTGACAAATTGTCTTGGAAGTAGTGGATCAATAGTTGGTCGTTATTAGTTTGAGTTGACATCTTTTTGGCATACATAGTCAAGTGACTCTCTGGGCAAGAATTCCCCTTGTACTTTTCAAAGTCATTACTATGAACTTCGTTGGTATCTTCACATTTGGCACCAGACATAAGTCATAAGCATTCTTTCCAAATAGGTCTTTCCCAAGAAGGGCCTTAAGTTCTTTCTGCATTTCTTGAAACTGATTTTGGAAGTTATCCATTCTTTCCTCAACACCCAAGTATTTAGACGGTTCAGCATGGTAGACTTGTTCATTTCTAAACGGGACAGTATGTACCACCAGAGGAGGAATAAACATCACAGGAGGAGGAATAACCATCCCATGAGGGGGAGAAGACATTACATGTTACATTGCAGGAACTTCAACAACAGGTTGGTATCCCTTAGGCATGAAATTGAGTGGCATGCTCCAAGGATATCCAGGTGGCATTTGATACTGTAGAGCACTGACTGGAGCTACTAGAACAGGAGAGGTAACAACCTCATATATCACTATGGTATGGAGTTGTGCTTGAGTTGAAGGAGGAGTTAGGGGAGTCGGTGAGTGATTCTGAGCAGTCACGAAATTCTCCACCATAGTTGTTAATCTTTCCATTCTGGCCCTGAAGGATAGTCACCTCTTCACAAAGCTCGTAGTTCTCTTGCTCTAGTATGATATCCATCTTTTCAAAGATTATATCGAGTGCGATTTTTGACTCTATTAGAGAGAAAAGGCACAAGTAAGACTCTAGAATGCAAGGACTGGATGATGAATGATGAATGATATGAGACACAAAAATGATTTTTTAATTCTTTTTTTGTTTCAAGGAACTCATTATAAACTTGCAAACATTTGTAAAGGAAATAATACTTTAAAAATATCCAGAATAAACCTCATTTCATTAATCATGGAAGGATTACATTTGAAGTACACTTTCAAAAGATCCTAAAAATACAAGAGGAAAATAGTTAAATCCTTGGGTCCTAAGGAGTCCCATCTGAAGAAATGAATTCTCATTGCATCTCGAGCCTATTGATCTTCTCTTTGTAAAAGTCTTCCATCTCCGTCTTCTCTTTGACCAATAAATCAACAAATTTCTGCTAAGCATCGGGAGCGGTACCAACATCTATTAAATCTTCATGTTTCCTCTTCCTCTCTTTAGCACACTGCTTGAGAAAAGAGTCCTTTCACCAAAGTTTCCCATATTGTTCCATAATCCATCCATCTTGAAGAAAGAGTACATCTTCTTTTTCCTTCAACTGTCTTTCCAAAACCCACTTTTCATACTCTGAGATGTGATATTTTTCTTCCCAAGTATTTCTTTCTAACTGCATCCTAGCCAAAATTTCTTGATACTCCTCCCTATTCTCAATGGGAATGATGGAAGATGAAGGTGCGATCAAAGGTTGAAAATGTTTCTCAAGCAAATAGGGCATCTTGAGCTTGCAAGCTCTATCATGGACCCACTAAGTAAAGTGTTTAAAGGAAATTCAATCCTTCTTTCCCAATTGATCTTTACCTTTCACATGAATCTTCCACCAAGCATCCACATTTTCCTCCTTCAAATCTAGATTATCCTCCCCACTAAGGTAAAAGAAACCTAACAACAACATATTATTGGGTTTGTCCTCCATAGGGTACCCAAAATGATGTCTAGCAAGAATAGAGTTATAGTTGATTCCTCCTTTTATACCAAGAAGAGGTACATTGGGAAAACTTCAACAATTGTTGATGATCTCTCCCTTGTCATAATATGGGATATACCAAGTTAAATCCGCTTGAGTAATAGACATAAGACTTTGGGACCACCTAAGATTTTTTGGATTGTCTTTGAAGATATTGGACTTTGGTAAGTGTAAATTAAACCATTTGTTCAATAGAGGGGCACAACATGTGATGGTTCCATATCCTTTTTGAGTTCTATGATGAATAGAGTGTTAGGTATCTCCAAGAAAAGTAGGTGTTGGGTTATCAACCAAGAATATTTGAATAGCATTAACATAAAAAAAATGGTCAACATTAGGGAAGAGCACAAGACCATAGATGAGTAAAGCAAAAATTTCTCCAAAAGCATCCATACTATTTGCCTTACCTAATACAATAGCCTTTTCCATCAAGAACTGGGAAGTCAAACCTTGAAAACCTTTTCTAAAAGTAAGATTTGCTTTCACCTCAGATGCCTCTAAGCGGAGGACTTTAGCAATGACAGGGGGCTTGGGGACCTCCTCAAAACCACTGAGAGGTAAATTACTCGTCACTGGTAAATATATCCAAAACGAGTACACTTCCAAAGCAGGAACCAACTGATAATTGGGGAACGTGAAGCAATGATAAAGGGGATCATAAAACTGAACAAGAGTCTCAAGGATTCCATCTGGTATGTTAACTTGGAGAATACCCAAAAGCCCTCCATAATGTTTTCTGAAATCTTCACTATTAGATACCAAAGACCCGAGCTTTCTCAACTCTTGTAACTCAGGCTTCTTGAAATCGTACTTCTTAGTATTCCTCTTTCCAATTTCCATGATTACAAATCCTATTATGTTCGCAAAGAGAATTTCATAATTTCCTTGAAAAAAGAGTTTTTAATGAATGCATGAATGCATGGCTATGCAATGATCACAGACATGGTTTTAAGGTTTCAAAGTCACGAGTATGGAGCCAAAGGTAAAAATATCCCCACAAGCATGTACTATGGGTTCATTTGTACCCGAATAAGGTTCTAAAAGTACCTTTGGATTCGTGATTCTTCTTTCGGATATTACTGATTCACACAACTACTTGTGAGCACCAATAATATTTTCAAGAAAAATTCGTCCAAGCGTAGTGTCGCATAACGACTAATTCAAGACCACTTTTGAATCTCCACCACACTATATCCTAAAGGCCAAGATAGGTAAAGGGGTTCTACGTATTTTCAACTTCATGGGCTCTCAGGTTGAAAGTATTAATGTTTTAACAACTGGCTTGTTTTACCATTACCACCCCAAGGAGGCCTCCACTGAGTGAGGTTATATCATATTCTACTTATGTCAGGATTACTCCATTCATGTAACTTTTAATTATACCACCATCCTAATTTTTAAGTGTTACTTTAATCCGGGTGTAGGATTTGTCCTTTGCAAAAACACCAATACCCAAGGAACCACAAAAGAACACATATAAACAAACACACAATAATAATAAACAGATAAAATAAGAAAGGTTTAACCCTCTTGAAGAAACTGAAGGTGGAGAAAACACTTAGAAGGGGGGGGGAGGTTGAATAAGTTTCTCTTTTTCTTTTTCTTAAAGGCTCAACAATAATGGAAAGACAAGGTTATTTTTATCCTGGTTCGTTTGAACTCAAACTACTCCAGTCCACCCGCCAAGGTGATTTCGCCTCTCTCCAACGAGGTCTTAATCCACTATAATCAACTGATTACAATCACACAACAACTGTTGCGACTAACAATGCATAAGTAATCTTACAAGTGACTCACACCACTAAGACTTAAACTAGTCCTAGTCTACTTGAGAAATCTGACCAAACATGGTCTCTCAAGGAACAATTACAAGAGATAAAATCTTTACAGATAGTGAAACAAAGTTTGCTTCTAAGAAAGATATATCACAACTGTGATTTTTCACTAAGAATAGTATAGCACAAAGTGTATGAAATTTGTTTGTGAGCCCAGAATATTTTCATGTAGCTTTTGCTTCTTTTGAAATTTTTCAGTTCTATTCAGAACTTCAGTTGTTCAATCTTTCTGTATTTTGGTTGAGCAGTTAAGCGTTAGTTGGCTTGCAATTAATGTTCTTCAATATATAGCATGAAGAAACATGACTGTTGCTGCCTTCAAATGGAGCGCAGTAAATGTTTGCGTGTTTCCTTGCACTATTCCATTTTCCAATGCACTAGCGTAGACACTTGAGTTCCTGTAGCCGTCTTTGCATTAAATGAGCAAACGACACTTGTAAGAACATGTTTCCTGAAGCTTGACAAGACTTGATAGCTTTTGCATTCTTTCAGAACTTGCTTCACGTCTTGAATTCAGAACATGCTTGCTTATCTTCTAAACAACATTTTGCTTGCTAAGTACTTCTGATCAGCGCTTGCTTTCAAATATCTTCTAAACAACACTTTTATTGCTAAGTACTTCTGATCAACGCTTGCTTTTAAATATCTTCTGAATAGCACATGCTTTCAAATATCTTCTAAATAGCACTTGCTTTCAAATATCTTCTTAACAACACTTACTTTCAAATATCTTCTGAACAACACTTACTTTCAAATAACTTCTGAACAACACTTGCTTTCAAATATCTTCTGAACAGAACTTGCTTTCAAATAACTTCTGAACAGCACTTGCTTTCAAATATCTTTTGAACAACACTTGCTTTCAAATATCTTTTGAATAACACTTGCTTTCAAATATCTTATGAACAACACTTTCTTTCAAAGTACTTCTGATCAAGGAATCATGCTAAACGTTAGAAGATGCATTTAAATAATTATATTACCAGAGTCAGCATCAACATCAGCATCAACACTTGCGCTAAAACAAATGGTTCTTTCATCAAAGAACTTCTTCATTTATTTTCAGCTCAACATATCAAGATGCTTCTGTCAGAACATTATCATAGACAACATCAGTACTTGCGCTAAAACAAATAGTTCTTTCATCAAAGAACTTCTTCATTTATTTTCAGCTCAGCACATCAAGATGCTTCTGTCAGAACATTATCATAGACAGCATCAGTACTTGCGCTAAAACAAATAGTTCTTTCATCAAAGAACTTTGTGGTACAGTGGGAGAACTGACTGTGGTTTTGCGTTTGTTTTCGCAAATGTTTTGGTTGAGCAAGAGTCGCCACCGACTTTTTATTTTATCCTAAGGAAAGGTTTAAAAAGCACAGCAAAAACCTTTGAGATTTTTCTTGGGTTTGGGGAGTAGATTATAGAAAGGGAAGGTATTAGCACCCTTTCTATCCATGGTTATCCATGGGCTCTTAGGTACTTGCTTAGATCAACTTGCCTTGGTTTTCAATTGTTTGAAATGGTGCTCGGTGTGTGGTTTTGAAAATGTTTTGAAAAGATGCCTTGTATAGGCTACCCTTGTAACAATTCTTTACTCGAATGTTTTACAAAAGGTGCTTTGTCTTTTGAAAAGATGTTTCAAGGTTTTTGAAAGTTTGTTTTGAAAGTGTTTGTGAAGTGTGGTTTGAAATTAGGAAAGTGTTTTCTTTGCAAATTGACAACTACTTAAGAGTTATCTACCCTAAAGTTTTCTCAAAGATTTTTGTTATGTTTTAAACCTCTTGACAATTTTGTTCCACCATTGCATTTGGTGGACAACCTTGCATTAGGAGGTGAAAGGGACGGGCGCGGGTCATCGTTTAGACCATAATTGCAATAGTGTTAAATGTCTTTGGGCAATTTTTCTTTGAAAGGGATTTGATCATTTTAGGCAACTTTTTGAAAGCGTCATCGAGGGACTTATGATCATTTGATTGTTTGTTTTACCCAAAGAAACCTAACATACAATATGGCCCAATTATTTGAAGGCAACAAAGTGGAATACCCTAGGGGTGCAAGTGTGAGATGTGTTGTCCATTTTCATGCTTGTTTATCTTGAGAATAGGTCAAACTATTTTGTTCGTTTTATTCGCATACAAACCCTAATTCTAGCATGGTATGTTTAGAAAGCATTAAAGTGCGAAATTTAAATTCTTACACTATTACAACACAATAATATGGGGAGGGGGTACAAATGTTTCAAATGGGGGTTATTTAGACAAGAAATTAAACCTAGCTATTACATCATTTTCTTTGAATATTTACAATATAATTAAAGGCATAAATTAAATGGAAATGAAATAAAATATGCAAGAATGCAAAAAAGGTTTTTTATATGTATGAAAAAAAAGTATTATTTATGCTAAATAAATAAAATATAAAAAAAAAGTATTTTTTGGAGTATTTTCATATTTAAGTCAAAACCCTAGTTTACAAAATAAAATGCATTATTTATTCAATACACATAATATTTATTATTTACATACAAAATAAAATAAAAATATAGTATATTTGTAAAAATGTATTTTTAATGTTAAATATTAATAAAATAAAATATATATATTTTTGGTATTTTATTCCAAGTGTACTAATGTATAAGTATATTTATTTATATTATTTACAAAATATGTATTATATATACTAATTAATAATATTTAATATTTAATAAAAAAAAGTATTTTTTTCTATAAAATATTTTCAGAGAGTAGAACAAAATAAAAGTGTATAAAAATGTATTTGCACTATTTTAGTATTTTAAATAAAAAGTATATGTATTTATTTATTTGTGTACAAACTAAAAGAAAAATCAAATAAATACCTAATAAATTCAAAAATGGTGATAAAAAATATTTTTATATTTTTAATATCATGAGAAAAAATAAATGAGTCAATTAAAAAAAGAAAAAGTAAAAAAACATTAAAAATAAACCAAATGGGCTCAGGGGGTTCAGAAGCAATTGTATGGTGCAAAAAGAAAAGTCAACACAAGCCCAGCCCATGAAGACCTTTCTTCAACCTCCAGCCTTCTGTTTGAACAAAAACACGCGCCACTTTCTTCCATTGCAAGGTCCTGATTCCTTGAGTTTTAGCAAAAACTTCCAACATCAAAACTGTTAAGCATCTTCTCACGAATTCACACATATAAAAAACATGTCTTAACTCTCAGAAATGAGAGAGAATTTCTTCTCTCCCAATTCTTAACCTAATTTTTGTTCAAAGTTCAGACATCAAATTCTCTAAGCATACATAATATAAATGAAATCTAATTATATGGGCATGTTCAGGGCAATGATTGTGACATATTCTCTTCACAAACCTAAAGCTAACAATGCCTAATAAGAGAGATACGAATTCAAAAACTTACCTGTTCAGTTGAAGTTCTATCTGGCAATGGAGAAGCTTTCAATGCCAGGTGATGATTGGGATAGTTTCCTTGAGGTCCAGGGATGTTATTCCAAGCTTTACTTTGTCTTGAAAGCTTTTGAATCGTGCTAGAGCACTTCAACTGCAAAATGAAAAAGTGAAAATGGTGGAACTTGTTAGAGGGATTACAGGTTGTGTTTCAGGTCTTGGTTAGCTTGCACTGGTGCTAGGGAATGTGTGTGAACTGGTTTGGGCAAGAAAACTTGAGAGGAATGAAAGATGGCACTCAAACTGCAGGCCTTGCCCTGTTCTTGCAGTTTGAAGGTGATTCTGGGATTGGGAGTGTATGAGGGATATTAGGGTCGTGTACTAGCTTGGTTGGGATTTCCTGGATCTGTTTTACAAGTTTGCTTAAGTGTTTGTAAGCTGATATGATAGTTGTCCTACAAAATGCCAAGTTACTTACACTTTAAGCAACAAATGCCCAAGTTCATTTCTAGGTCAGTAGAGGCCCCCTAATGTGCTGCATAATCTCTCCTTGATCAGAGTGTTTTACTCATAATCTTGTGCCAATTAAATTTCATTTGTACTTGTGGATTTGCATCATGACATAAAGTGAAACTTTTGCAAAAATGGATATAATGCTTTATCTATAAATGGATTAATCTTCTAGGCAATGCTTGAACACACAAAACATGGTCTTGGCAAAAAGGTTTGGCATTAAATTTATGAGTGTAATTGAGATAAAAGTCCTGTAATCAAGTGGCATGCTGAGTTTCGAAAATGCATAGTGTTATGAACATGTAACTTGGCCTAATCAAAAGTGAGTTTTTGCTATATTGTGAAATTCGATTCTCTCTAACCATGAGGTTGTTTGAGAAGTTCTTGGACATTTTGGAAAGCTTGGAATGTGTACTACAATCCATCTTTGAAATACAAATTGAAATTACAAGTGAAAGTGTATGGAAAATGGCCTTGAAGTTGGGTAGAAAACCTTGTCAAAATAGGTTAAAATTTCACTAAGTTAAGAATGGTTTAGTGCCCTTATTCAAAAATTTGTAACTTGAGATACAAGCCTCATTTGGGAAAACTTTGTGAATCAAAGTTTTAGATTATGCAACAAGCTACAACTTTCATGTTTTGACTTTTGTTTGAATCCAAATGAATCTTGGTGAGAAAGTGGGGCAAAGTTGGGAAAAATTAGGGTTTTTCATAACTTCGAAAAATTCTAAGTTATGAAAAATTCTCATTTCTAACCCTAATTTGCATTTTTTGATTTCTTGGTGAACAAGTTTCATGATTTGGCATGTTTTGATGAAAAATGAATCTTGACTCTTGATTTTGACCAAAAAGTCAAAGTTTGACTTTTCAGTATACAGTCAAAATTGCTCAATTGACTGGGAAATTCAACTGTCAATCTTGTGTACTTGGGATCTTTTGAGATTGTTGAGCATGTCAAGATAATTCCATGGGGTCATTGAGTCCATATGTAAGCTTGGTTTGCCATTGGCTAGGTCAAACAGTCAAAAATTGCCTTTGTGCAGTCAACACCCTAAAAATGACCATTTTGCCCTTTTGGTGATCTGATCCAGTTTCTTGTGGAATTGTGATCCAAACTTGATCAAATGGTTCATATGAGTTCATAATGTTGATGTGGGTCAATTTTCATGAGGTTTGACTGTCAATTGGCCACAGTTGACTTTTTCCCCAATACAGTTGATTTCTAGGTCAACTGTCCAATTGACTGGGCAAAACTTGGAATCAAGACTTGAAACTTGATGAGGATAAACTTGAGGGTCCAATATGAAGCCTGAAAGTCATCTTAGGAATTTAGGTCAAAACCCCTCTGTGCAAACACAAACCCTAATTTGGGTCAACAGTGCAAGGAGAAGTCTTGAGCAGATGAAACCCTAATTGGATCTTGATCTTCAAGGGCTTTGTGATGAGAAATCAATGAGAAATGGGAGGGAAAATTTTGGGGTACAACAGTTGCCCCTGTTCAATCTTCTTGAATCCGGCGAGTTAGATTGGCAAGTTTTCCTTTCGTGACTCGAGGGTAAAAGGAGATTGGACACTAGAGTGCCCGGAAATTTGCACTCGTCAAAGCAATGGATGCGGGAATGGGCTTAGAGATGCCATTTGGAGATGGGCTTAGAGATGCTATCTTGAGGGGTGACAGAAACTTGTCGGGGATGGGCTTAAAGATGTCATATGGAATGAGTATCAGGAAGGCGTCCATGCTTTGGACCATCTTCGAACTGGGGGTCTGAATAAGCAATAGATCGACATCCATTGTTGGGAGGAATCCGTAAACTATTTTCAAAGGTTGCATCTGAACAAGCAATAGATTAACATCCGTTGTTGGGAAGAATCCATAGACTATTTTCAGAGGTCTTGAGAAGAAACTGAACAAGCGATAGGTTAACATCCGTTACTTGGCGAACCCGTAAACTGTTTTCAGAAATCTTGAAGTTGAATAAGCAATAGAGCAGCATCTGTTGTTGGGAAGCGTCTGTAAACTGTTTTCAAAGGTTGCATCTGAACAAGCGATAGATTAACATCCGTTGTTAGGAAGAATCCATAGACTGTTTTCAGAAGTCTTGAGAAGAAACTGAACAAGCAATAGGTTAACATCCATTACTTGGCGAACCCGTAAACTGTTTTCAGAAATCTTGAAGTTGAATAAGCAATAGAGCAGCATCCGTTGTTGGGAAGCGTCCGTAAACTGTTTTCAAAGGTTGCATCTGAATAAGCGATAGATTAACATCCGTTGTTGGGAAGAATCCATAGACTGTTTTCAGAAGTCTTGAGAAGAAACTGAACAAGCGATAGGTTAACCTCCGTTACTTGGAGAACTCGTAAACTGTTTTCAGAAGTCTTGAAGTTGAATAGGAACCGGTGTAGGGTTGTTTGATGATGAGTCCGTGTAAAACTGCATCTGAAACTGTTAAGGATAGCTTTTTATTCTTATCCTGAAAAGGACAAAATGTTAGCTAAACACAAAATTATGTTGCATGAAATGTATGATGCAATATATGTTATATCAATGTTTATGATATGAATGTAATGAGTGCGCATGTAAGCTGATGAGCTATCTTGCTGAGGATAAATGAGTCTTGGACGGCCGAAGATAAAAGAATTTTGACTGCTGCCGAGAAAATAATTCCTTGGCTGTTGCTGGGGAACAAGGAGCTTGGGTTGTATACCAAGCCTCTGGGGAATTCCTGATGACTTCTATCGGGGAGTACCAATCTAGTAGACTCATACTGGGGATGCAAGACTGAGAATCTTCAGTTCGGCGGGAAGTAATTCTGGCGACTTCACTGGGGAACCCAAGATTTGTTTTCCTAAAACTCCGCGGGGAGAAGGTTCATTAGTCTGGCTTCGCTGGGGATTCTGAAACTTAAACTCTGGGGGGAATTGAATTCCGGAGGATCCTCTGGCTGGGGGATTGTAAAGATAAGTTATGTTGGGGAATTTTGATGAACTCCGTCGGGGAATTTTGATGAACTCCGCTGGGGATAGGAAGAGTTTTGGCGAGTGCGATCTTCCGTAATTGTTAGCTGAGGATAACCCAGTTATAAGCCCTTGTGAGGAATAACTTTGAATAAAACTCGGGAGAGACGTCCGTACTCCGTAGGGGATAAGCTTCCAGAATCTACTGGGGATTTCCTTTGAAGGGGTATCAAGATATCCAATTGTACCTTTGACTTATCAGTAATCCTCTTTCTTGGTTCATAAGGAAATGATTATGTTCAAATGCATATGCCTATTTAACAAAACATTGGACGTTTCTCAAAATAAAACAAACAGTGCAAGAGAAAAGAAAAGGAAATGACACAAATTTCTGGGAAAAGTATTTGTATTGATTTTCTATGAGTATATTTATACAAAGGAGACAATCATCCTAGTAAGAGGATTTTGTCGTAAATATTGAAAGATTTATACAAAATAAAGATGGCTATGTGAAATAATTCCATGGGATTTCATCCTGCTATAGCTTTCATAACTCTGAATATCTGTCCATTCAATGCTTCGTTTGACGATGACTGGATTGATCAGAAGCCTGAAACCGGTTGATGAAGAGATTGTCCTTGAAGTGATCCGACGAGACATAGTCATACGCTTTAATTCCCTAACTTTTGCCTGAATCGCCCTTTCGGGTTTTCGATCCACCGGGAAACCCCTTTTTGCCCAAGCCGCCCTTTCGGGTTTTCAACTTGCCGGGTGTACAGATTTTTTTGTTTTTATCCCTAATTTTTTCCTGAACCGCCCTTTCGGGTTTTCGATCCACCGGGATGCCCATTTTTGCCCAAGCCTCCCTTTCGGGTGTTCGACTTGTCGGGTTATTTTATGCGTAGTATCTTTTGACTACATCTGCGTTCGCAGGGTGCGGCAAATCGTCGCTGTCCATGGTGGTCAGGATCATTGCACCACCAGAAAACATGCTCTTGATCACAAATGGTCCTTCGTATGTAGGAGTCCATTTTCCCCTGGGATCACTTTGCGGCAAGATAATCCGCTTGATTACGAGATCTCCGACTCGATACACTTGATGTCTGACTTTCTTATTGAAGGCCTTGATCATCCGTTTTTGATACGTCTGACCATGGCATATAGCAGCAAGTCGCTTTTCGTCGATCAGGTTGAGTTGATCAAGTCGGGTCTGCATCCAATCATCTTCATTCAAACCTGCATCCTTCATAATCCTTAGAGAAGGGATCTGAACTTCCATAGGCAAAACAGCTTCCATGCCATAAACCAAAGAAAATGGGGTTGCCCCAGTTGAAGTACGCGTCATCGTACGGTATCCATGCAGAGCAAACGGTAACATCTCATGCCAGTCTTTGTAAGTGACTATCATTTTCTGAATGATCTTCTTAATGTTTTTGTTCGCAGCTTCAACAGCACCGTTCATCTTCGGCCGATAGGTAGATGAATTGTGATGATAAATCTTGAACTGTTCGCACAAAGCGGTGATCATTGTGTTATTCAGATTTGTACCGTTGTCTGTGATGATCCTGTCTGGAACACCATACCGACATATGAGGTTTTTCTTGATAAAGCGGGCAACCACATTTTTAGTAACAGAGGCGAAGGAAGCTGCTTCGACCCATTTGGTGAAATAGTCAATGGCAACCAGGATGAAGCGATGTCCGTTGGAAGCCGTGGGCTTGATCTCTCCAATCATATCAATGCCCCACATTGCAAAGGGCCACGGAGCAGTCAGGACGTTGAGAGGAACCGGAGGGATATGAACTTTGTCAGCATAGACTTGACACTTGTGGCAAGTACGGGAATGTTGATGGCAGTCAGCTTCCATGGTAGACCAGTAATAGCCTGCCCTTAGGATCTTCTTAGCCATTGTATGCCCGCTCAAGTGAGTGCCAAATGTGCCGCTGTGTATATCAGTCATGATCAACTCTGCTTCAGCTTTATCTACGCATCGAAGTAATACACAATCATGGCTTCGTTTGTAAAGGATGTCGTTGCTTAGGAAGAACTTAGCAGCGAATTTCCTTAAGAACTTCTTGTCATTTACGGAAGCTCCTTCAGGATAATCTCTAGTCTCGAGATACCTTTTGATTTCATGGAACCAGGGTTGTTCCACTACTTCTTCGGTATTAATCTCGTGACAATGCGCAGGTTCATCCATTCGCTCGATGGTGATTTGGGGAGCCTCGTTATCCCAGTTGAGTTTAAACATGGAGGACATTGTGGCTAGAGCATCTGCTAGCTGATTCTCTTCTCGCGGGAAATGCTAGAAGGTGATTTGCTCGAAATGAGGCAACAATGTCAGGACATGTTCTTTGTATGGGATAAGATTAGGATGCTTGGTATCCCACTCTCCTTTGATTTGACTGATAACCAAAGCCGAGTCCCCAAATACGATCAAAGATTTGATCCCCAAGTCTATAGCAGCCTTGAGACCAAAGATGCAAGCTTCATACTCAGCCATGTTGTTTGTGCAGCTGAAGCAAAGTCGGGCCGTGAAAGGAGTGTGACAACCTTCCAGAGAAATGAGTACTGCGCCGATACCATTTCCAAGTGCATTTGAAGCACCATCAAAGTACAGGGTCCATCGGGATCCCTTTTCGGGTCCGTCATACGGTCCGTTACCTTCAATGTTGTCCAAATTCATGATGTCCTCGTCCGGGAAATCAAATCTCATGGGTTGATAATCTTCGATAGCCTGATGAGCTAGATGGTCAGCTAGTACACTCCCTTTTATAGCTTTTTGGGTGGTGTACTGGATGTCATACTCAGTTAAGATCATTTGCCATCTAGCTATCCTTCCAGATAAAGCGGGCTTTTCGAAGATATACTTGATAGGATCCATTTTGGAAATCAACAAGGTAGTATGAGTCAACATATACTGTCTTAGTCGGCGAGCAGCCCATACCAAAGCGCAGCAAGTTTTCTCGAGCAGTGAGTAGCGAGTCTCACAGTTGGTAAACTTTTTGCTAAGGTAATAAATAGCATGCTCTTTTCGACCAGACTCGTCATGCTGGCCCAAAACACACCCCATTGAGTTATCCAAGACGGTCAAGTACATGATCAATGGTCTTCCTTCGACGGGCGGCATCAGAATAGGAGGTTCTAGCAAATACTCCTTGATTCTATCAAAAGCAGCTTGACAATTGTCGTTCCACTCGACTACCTGATCTTTTTTCAAGAGTTTGAAAATTGGTTCACAGGTAGAAGTCAGATGTGAGATGAATCTGGCAATATAGTTTAAGCTCCCCAAGAATCCTCTACCTTCCTTCTCAGTATGGGGAGCAGGCATCTCTTGTATTGCTTTTACTTTTGCGGGATCGACTTCAATGCCTTTGTTGCTTACAATGAATCCCAGGAGTTTACCAGACCTAACTCCAAAAGTGCATTTACTTGGATTCAGCCTGAGCTTGTATTCTTTTAATCTGGAAAACAGCTTCTCTAGATGTTCAAGGTGCTCTTCCTCTGTTTGTGACCGAGCTATCATATCGTCTACGTAAACTTCAATCTCATGATGTATCATATCATGAAATAAAGCTACTATGGCGCGTTGATAAGTTGCCCCTGCGTTCTTCAGCCCGAACAACATCACCTTGTAACAGAAAGTGCCCCATTGTGTGACAAAAGTTGTTTTCTCCATATCCTCGGGGGCCATTTTGATTTGATTGTAGCCCGAGAATCTATCCATGAAGGGAAACACTTTATGCTGAGCTGTATTGTCGATCAAGATGTCAATATGAGGTAGCGGGAAATAATCTTTAGGGTTGGCCCTATTCAAATCCCGGTAGTCCACACACATCCTGACTTTGCCATCTTTCTTAGGTACTGGCACAATGTTAGCGACCCATTGAGGATAGGACGTAACAGCCAGAAAGCCAGCATCGAATTGCTTCATTACTTCTGCTTTGATCTTTTCAGACATGTCAAGCCTCATTCGGTGAACTTTTTGCTTGATCGGTGGACAATCTTCTCTTGTGGGGAGACGGTGAACCACGATGTCCGTGTCTAAACCCGGCATGTCTTCATAAGACCAAGCGAAGATTTCAACATACTCATTCAACAACTGTATCAGGCTTTCCTTGACATTTGGTTTCAAATTGGCACCCACTTGCACCTCCTTCCGGTCTTCCTCGGTCCCTAAGCTGACAGTTTCTAATGGCTCTTCATGCGGTAAGATGGCCCTTTCCTCTTGTTGCAGAAGTCTGGCTAGTTCCCCGGGTACTTCACAACCTTCGTCATCTTCGTACTCGGCTAGATTGACCAGATCTTCAGAGTTATTGAAAGATATAGCAGAATAGTCACCCATGGAATCTGGAGTGGATGGGTACCTGCATTGGTGAGTGTGGGTGTGTGTAAGGGATAGCCATCCTTAAACAAAAATGCAAAAGGAAAGAAAATGAACACAAGCAGTTTATCAAATGAAAAACGTCCAATGAATCATTAAACATGGCATATGGATATGAAAAATAATCAAAACCCTTACAAGTGGACCTACATGCCCCGGGCAAGGCAGGAGGTGAAAAGATAGTGCACGGATTGTTTGAAAGTAAATATTACAGACCAAATAAGAAATGTTTAACAGATAAATTACTGATGAATAAAAGTGATGGGGACAAAGTCTTTTGCCTCCCAGTTGCTCAATCCTCCTTTGATAGTTGGATAAATCCACTCTTCAATGTTGCTCTCCTTGTCCTCATCCTCCAAAGCGTTGATTCCGTAGGGAGAAATCTTGACTGGCGCCCTTTCAATCTTCGCATGGCGCATAGCTTTCTGGCCAGCGGCTGTGAACCCTAATCCAAATTTGTCTGTCTTATGTGGAATGTCAGGTAACTGCCCCCATGCTGAATTCTTCCCTTCTTTTATTGCGGCTCTTGCGTCCTCCAGAGATGCCATCCTGGCCATCTGTCTCGGTGTCTCAGCTGCCAACTTTGCTACTGATATTTCAGGAAGGACTTCTTCGAAATGTTGAAACGGTGTCTCAATGAACTCTCCTTCAACCTCCACATACCGGAAAGAATTTAAGTGGCTAATCATGTACTCTTCTTCGCCATGGACAGTAATGATCTTTCCCTTGACAGGATACTTCAACATCTGATGTAAGGAGGAGGTGACTGCCCCAACATGGTGTATCCAAGGTCTACCCAGCAAGCAAGAGTATGATGGACGGATGTCCATCACATAGAAAGTGGATTTAAACACCTCAGTACCTATCTTGATGGGAATTTCAACCTCTCCATGGACCATTCTCTTCGAACCATCGAAAGCTCTGACAACAATATCACTCGGCTTCAATTCCAACCCCTCACAATCTAGTCGGTCCAAGGCCTTTTTAGGCAAAACATTCAGCAACGAACCAGTATCAACCAAAACATGTGCAAGAGTAGTTCCGCGACACTCGATTGAAATGTGCAAAGCATCATTGTGATTCCTACCTTTAGGAGTTAGGTCGGCATCAGAAAAACCCAATCCATTGTCCGCAGTCAGGCTAGCCACGCAATTTTGAAATTTATCCGCAGAGGTTTCTTGGGGCACATGAGCTACCTTCAGAAACTTTATCAGAGCTTTAGCGTGTGCTTCCGAGCAAAGTAGTAGTGCCAGCATGGAGATCTTGGAGGGGGTTTGCCCCAGCTGTTCTACTACATCGTAATCGCTTCTCTTGATTATCCTCAAAATCTCATCCATTTCCCTCTTGGAGGTTTCCGGGATTACCAAGGGTTGAGCCCTCGTCTTGACGGGCTCATCTTGGATTCCCTTACCTTTGTCAGCAGCGGTAGGAGAGACAGTACTAGGAACAACAACATCTTCAATCAAAGGAGTTCTAGCAGAAAGTTTTATTGGTGCAGGGACGACCTTGTCAGCTGATGAGGGTCCAAAGACTGCTCTTGGAGGGGCAATCTCTGGAGAAAATATTCTCCCGCTCCTGGTGATTTTGCTGGTGCCCGCAATGTTACTAATGTCGGCTTCTTCATCATCCGAACTTTCTTCAGTTATTTCTATTTGTTTGATACCATGGTAGTAGACGTCACCGCCATAGTTCCAAGGTATCGACTTCTCAGAGACATAGGGAACAGGCCCTGGCATTGTTATCTTCAAAGGAACAGATTTCGTAGCTGGTGTAATCTTAACAGGCTTTTTGACGGCCTTGGAAAGATTGGCGTGAATGGTTATGATTGAGACATCTTCAGTATGAACTGGAACAGCAGAAACTTTTTCAAACAAAATTTGTCGACTATCCATAAGGCCTTGGATGCCTTTCTTCAATAACGGACAATCAAACGGCAGAGAGTAACAACAATAGCAGTCTTCTTTACATCCCGGGAAGATCCCGGCCCTCAACAGATTCAACTTAATGGTTAGCAACGGAGTAGTCAGATCGTTGACATCAGCAACATACAAATCTTCTTCAATGGCATTGACATTTCGGCCGTGCTTCGGCATGGGTGCAGATATCACATTAGGCTTCTCTGGAGCGTCAAACTCTACCTCCTTAGCCTCTATCAGGTCTTGGATTTTATGCTTGAGTGCCCAACAATCATTGGTGTCGTGTCCAACACTGTCTGAATGGTAGGCGCATTTAGCATTGGCATGATAATGCGGAGAGGACGTATTCACATTCTTTGGTGCCTCCTTGATGGTGGTGAGATTCAACTTCAATAGATGGGGAAGCACTTGCGCTGGAGTCATATTAATACGGGTGAACTGCCGTTGTGGTCGTTCCACCCGTTGTTGATTTGGTCTGGACTGGTTATAGCGAGGCTGCTCACTTGGAGTGTTTTGAATCATTACGGCCCCCACAGTTGGCCGACGCTCCGCCTTCCCTGCTCTTCTCTGAGAATATACCATAGCTGTTTCTTTCTTAAAAGGCTTCTTCTCAACACTTGCAGCAACACCCTTCTGAATCTTTCCTGACTTGATGCCAGCTTCTATTCTTTCGCCTGTTAAGATCAAATCGGTAAACCCCGCGGAAGAGTTACCAATTAGATGATTGAAAAATGGCCCAGATAAGGTCCCAAGAAACATATCAACGAGTTCACGGTCGGTTAAAGGAGGCTGCACCCTGCCAGCCAAATCCCTCCATTTTTGTGCATATTCTTTGAATCCTTCGCCGGTTCCTAACGACATACCCTGAAGTTGGGTACGAGTAGGAGCGAGGTCAGAATTATACTGGTATTGTTTGTAGAAAGCGGTGGCCAAATCTTCCCAATTTCTGACACTGGTTCCTTCTAGCTGATAAAACCACTCTAACTGAGCTCCCGAAAGGCTGTCTTGAAAGAAATGAATCCAGAGGTTTTTATCTGCCGTATAGGGTTGAATCTTTCTCACGTAGGACCTGAGATGCATTTTGGGACAGGACAGCCCATCATACCTCACAAACACTGGCACTTTGAATTTTGGGGGAATCACAATCCCGGCAACCAAACCCAAGTCTTCAAAATCCAAACCTGGTACTCTTTGTAATTCCATGGCGGCCAATCTGTCTTCTAAACCCTTGTATTTATCATCAGCTGGAGGGTATTACTGGTCAGAATAATCTTCATCCTCTTCAACCTCTTCTTCTTCCGCATCAGACTCGGAAGGTACCGCATCTCCATCTCTTTTACTGGTCCCTTCATCAGAATTAGGAGGAAATTCAAGCACTCTTCGAGCTTCTCCGTCAAATCTTCTCCCCAAAGTAGCCACCCCAATCCTCTTTTTCTTCTTTTTCACTGGGTCCTTATTCCCTAATTGAGTCTTGATATCCTCCTGACCCTTAGCCAAGGTCATCAGGAGTTGCTGGAACTGTGCATTCTGAGCTTGTAGGTCTTTGACTGTTTGCTCGAGATCCATCCTACTGAAATAAACAGCAGACAGATAAGGAAACCTGGAGTGAGATCTGCTTATGCACATGATGAATGGTATGCTTATGTATGCAATGCATTCAAGGATTTAGAACATTCAAAATTGTTTCAGACAAAGAAGAACGCACGTCATATTAATAAGAAGAAATTTGTTAGTACATAAATGCCCCATGGGCCAAATATTACAAAATAACTTCTTAAGGCAAAAAGACATTGCGCATCCTCTTTGGTGCGATGTAGGTGTTGAGGGCCTCTTGCTCATGGAGTCGGCGGGTAAGCTCTAGAACCTTCTTTTCACTGGCGTAGAAGCTAGCTTCAAAAGTATTCCGTTCCTCCTTGAGCTGAATCCAACTTTTCTGCATTTCCTCCCACGATGTAGGCATGTCTGGATGTAGGATGGTGTAGGGAACCTCTCCTTCATTGACGGGCTCTTTAATCACTGGGAGCACATGAGGATAAGGCATCATTAGACTTTGGGCTCGGGCTCGTACCCACTTGAGATAGGGCTCAAGAGGGATGGAGTTCTTGTGTCCCAGAGTCTTGCTATCAACCTTGTTGAGTTTTCCCCAAGCTCTGATGAATCTTTGGCGAAGTCCTTGCGCATCGTTGTCGAAGTCAAAAACTAGGTTAGGAATCAACATGTCATGAGGGCCATCCCTCCGTGCATATCCAAATTTCCTCAAAGCTAGGCAAGGGTTGTAGGTGATACCTCCCCTAATTCCAAGTAAAGGAACATTAGGAAACTCTCCGCAACGATCGACGATGATGACATTTTCTCTGGACCGAGAACACCAATGCACATCAGAATGAGTAAGAGTCATCAATCGTTGGGACCACCTTGAACCTTGGTCATTCTTTAAGACAGATTGTGGAAGGTGCGAAATAAACCACCTTGCAAGGAGAGGAGTACAACACATGAGAACACCCCTCTTTCTCATTGTTCGTGTGTAAAATGAGTGAAGGATGTCCCCAAGCAATGTTGGTATTGGGTTTCTGGACAAGAAGATTTTGACGGCGTTGACATCTACCAATTGGTCAGGATTTGGGAACAAGACCAACCCATAGATAAGGAGTGCCACAATCTCTTCAAAGGCTTGTAGGTCCAATGAATTCCAACATTCTTGTGCCTTCTCAAACAAGAATTTTGCTAAGAATCCCTTGACGCCGCTTCTGGTTTCCCAATGCCCCTTGATGTCGGATGGTTGTAGATGTAATGCTCGAGCAACATCTTCCGGCTTTGGTTCCTTTTCCGTACCGTTGAAGGGTAGTTGATTAAGGATAGGAATTCTCAGGAGTTGAGAAAACTCCTCCAAAGTGGGTACCAACTGATAATCAGGGAAAGTGAAACAGTGGTGAAGAGGGTCAAAGAACTGGAATAGCACTTTCATCATGTCTTCTTCAATGTTGGTGTTGACTAGGCTGAGCAGTCTACCATGTCTTTCACTGAAGGATGAATTTTCCGGAATTCTTGAGGTGAGCTCCTTGAGTTGAGGAGAGATTCTCACGAGGTTGACTTGAATGGTATTTCTGCGAGGAATTTCCATGTCCTACAAAACAAGAACAAATATGAAGATCCAAAACCCTTGAAATGGTTAGTGAATGCATATGATGTTTTATGATGTTTATGATGTATGCACAAAACATATGTACAAGCGAATCACACCAAACCCTAGTTTCAGGCTTGCATGGGGTTTCATAGGTAAGTACCCTCTTGAGTGTAGTTGGCTTAAAAACCTGTCCTATAAATAGTAACCGGGTTCTAAGGAGCTCAATATCATTGGGTTGTTTTCATTGTTCATTGTTTTGGTTTAGCCACTTAACTAGCGACCAAAATATTCCAAGAAAACAACCCTCAATGAGTGTAGTATCGAGTATCTACCAACTTCGGACTGCACCAAAGCCGGTCATCTCACTACCCCTAATAAAAGGCCAAGATGGTCAAGTAAGGTTATAGGTCATTAGTGCTTAGTGACATCACTCAGCGGCCCCGTACTCTCCTTGATTGAACTCAAGGGTTACCGGTACTCACAAATATGTCGCACTAATATAGCTATTGCTTCGACCGTGTCGGTATACCCCGCACAGTTTCCACAACGTATTGCTATCTATGAATGTTTCCCAAAATCCGGGTGTAGGATTGCAAACCCAAACAAAAAGAGCCAAGATGTAAAGCAATCAAATCAAACAATTAGTCATGCAAGAAGGTGATCTAAGCCCTAAGGTTACTCCACTTTTAAAATTCTCCCCAGCAGAGTCGCCAGTTCTGTGGTACGGTGGGAGAACTGACTGTGGTTTTGCGTTTGTTTTCGCAAATGTTTCG
This sequence comes from Vicia faba, assembly GCA_948472305.1. NCBI lineage: Eukaryota > Viridiplantae > Streptophyta > Magnoliopsida > Fabales > Fabaceae > Vicia > Vicia faba. The sequence continues at coordinate 1,120,822,909 of OX451740.1, forward strand.
GTTGAGCAAGAGTCGCCACCGACTTTTTATTTTATCCTAAGGAAAGGTTTAAAAAGCACAGCAAAAACCTTTGAGATTTTTCTTGGGTTCGGGGAGTAGATTATAGAAAGGGAAGGTATTAGCATCCTTTCTATCCATGGTTATCTATGGGCTCTTAGGTACTTGCTTAGATCAACTTGCCTTGGTTTTCAATTGTTTGAAATGGTGCTCGGTGTGTGGTTTTGAAAATGTTTGAAAAGATGCCTTGTATAGGCTACCCTTGTAACAATTCTTTACTCGAATGTTTTACAAAAGGTGTTTTGTCTTTTGAAAAGATGTTTCAAGGTTTTTGAAAGTTTGTTTTGAAAGTGTTTGTGAAGTGTGGTTTAAAATTAGGCAAGTGTTTTCTTTGCAAATTGACAAGTACTTAAGAGTTATCTACCCTAAAGTTTTCTCAAAGATTTTTGTTATGTTTTAAACCTCTTGACAATTTTGTTCCACCATTGCATTTGGTGGACAACCTTGCATTAGGAGGTGAAAGGGACGGGCGCGGGTCATCGTTTAGACCATAATTGCAATAGTGTTAAATGTCTTTGGGAAATTTTTCTTTGAAAGGGATTTGATCATTTTAGGCAACTTTTTGAAAGCGTCATCGAGGGACTTATGATCATTTGATTGTTTGTTTTACCCAAAGAAACCTAACATACAATATGGCCCAATTATTTGAAGGCAACAAAGTGGAATACCCTAGGGGTGCAAGTGTGAGATGTGTTGTCCATTTTCATGCTTGTTTATCTTGAGATTAGGTCAAACTATTTTGTTCGTTTTATTCGCATACAAACCCTAATTCTAGCATGGTATGTTTAGAAAGCATTAAAGTGCGAAATTTAAATTCCTACACTATTACAACACAATAATATGGGGAGGGGGTACAAATGTTTCAAATGGGGGTTATTTAGACAAGAAATTAAACCTAGCTATTACATCATTTTCTTTGAATATTTACAATATAATTAAAGGCATAAATTAAATGGAAATGAAATAAAATATGCAAGAATGCAAAAAAGGTTTTTTATATGTATGAAAAAAAAGTATTATTTATGCTAAATAAATAAAATATAAAAAAAAAGTATTTTTTGGAGTATTTTCATATTTAGGTCAAAACCCTAGTTTACAAAATAAAATGCATTATTTATTCAATACACATAATATTTATTATTTACATACAAAATAAAATAAAAATATAGTATATTTGTAAAAATGTATTTTTAATGTTAAATATTAAGAAAATAAAATATATATATTTTTGGTATTTTATTCCAAGTGTACTAATGTATAAGTATATTTATTTATATTATTTACAAAATATGTATTATATATACTAATTAATAATATTTAATATTTAATAAAAAAAAGTATCTTTTTCTATAAAATATTTTCAGAGAGTAGAACAAAATAAAAGTGTATAAAAATGTATTTGCACTATTTTAGTATTTTAAATAAAAAGTATATGTATTTATTTATTTGTGTACAAACTAAAAGAAAAATCAAATAAATACCTAATAAATTCAAAAATGGTGAGAAAAAATATTTTTATATTTTTAATATCATGAGAAAAAATAAATGAGTCAATTAAAAAAAGAAAAAGTAAAAAAACATTAAAAATAAACCAAATGGGCTCAGGGGGTTCAGAAGCAATTGTATGGTGCAAAAAGAAAAGTCAACACAAGCCCAGCCCATGAAGACCTTTCTTCAACCTCCAGCCTTCTGTTTGAACAAAAACACGCGCCACTTTCTTCCATTGCAAGGTCCTGATTCACTGAGTTTTAGCAAAAACTTCCAACATCAAAACTGTTAAGCATCTTCTCACTAATTCACACATATAAAAAACATGTCTTAACTCTCAGAAATGAGAGAGAATTTCTTCTCTCCCAATTCTTAACCTAATTTTTATTCAAAGTTCAGACATCAAATTCTCTAAGCATACATAATATAAATGAAATCTAATTATATGGGCATGTTCAGGGCAATGATTGTGACATATTCTCTTCACAAACCTAAAGCTAACAATGCCTAATAAGAGAGATACGAATTCAAAAACTTACCTGTTCAGTTGAAGTTCTATCTGGAAATTGAGAAGCTTTCAATGCCAGGTGATGATTGGGATAGTTTCCTTGAGGTCCAGGGATGTTATTCCAAGCTTTACTTTGTCTTGAAAGCTTTTGAATCGTGCTAGAGCACTTCAACTGCAAAATGAAAAAGTGAAAATGGTGGAACTTGTTAGAGGGATTACAGGTTGTGTTTCAGGTCTTGGTTAGCTTGCACTGGTGCTAGGGAATGTGTGTGAACTGGTTTGGGCAAGAAAACTTGAGAGGAATGAAAGATGGCACTCAAACTGCAGGTCTTGCCCTGTTCTTGCAGTTTGAAGGTGATTCTGGTATTGGGAGTGTATGAGGGATATTAGGGTCGTGTACTAGCTTGGTTGGGATGTCCTGGATCTGTTTTACAAGTTTGCTTAAGTGTTTGTAAGCTGATATGATAGTTGTCCTACAAAATGCCAAGTTACTTACACTTTAAGCAACAAATGCCCAAGTTCAGTTCTAGGTCAGTAGAGGCCCCCTAATGTGCTGCATAATCTCTCCTTGATCAGAGTGTTTTGCTCATAATCTTGTGCCAATTAGATTTCATTTGTACTTGTGGATTTGCATCATGACATAAAGTGCAACTTTTGCAAAAATGGATATAATGCTTTATCTATAAATGGATTAATCTTCTAGGCAATGCTTGAACACACAAAACATGGTATCGGCACAAAGGTTTGGCATTAAATTTATGAGTGTAATTGAGATAAAAGGCCTGTAATCAAGTGGCATGCTGAGTTTCGAAAATGCATAGTGTTATGAACATGTAACTTGGCCTAATCAAAAGTGAGTTTTTGCTATATTGTGAAATTCGATTCTCTCTAACCATGAGGTTGTTTGAGAAGTTCTTGGACATTTTGGAAAGCTTGGAATGTGTACTACAATCCATCTTTGAAATGAAAATTGAAATTCCAAGTGGAAGTGTATGGAAAATGGCCTTGAAGTTGGGTAGAAAATCTTGTCAAAATAGGTTAAAATTTCACTAAGTTAAGAATGGTTTAGTGCCCTTATTCAAAAATTTGTAACTTGAGATACAAGCCTCATTTGGGAAAACTTTGTGAATCAAAGTTGTAGATTATACAACAAGCTACATCTTTCATGTTTTAACTTTTGTTTGAATCCAAATGAATCTTGGTGAGAAAGTGGGGCAAAGTTGGGAAAAAATTAGGGTTTTTCATAACTTAGAAAAATTCTAAGTTATGAAAAATTCTCATTTCTAACCCTAATTTGCATTTTTTGATTTCTTGGTGAACAAGTTTCATGATTTGGCATGTTTTGATGAAAAATGAATCTTGACTCTTGATTTTGACCAAAAAGTCAAAGTTTGACTTTTCAGTATACAGTCAAAATTGCTCAATTGACTAGGAAATTCAACTGTCAATCTTGTGTACTTGGGATCTTTTGAGATTGTTGAGCATGTCAAGATAATTCCATGGGGTCCTTGAGTCCATATGTAAGCTTGGTTTGCCATTGGCTAGGTCAAACAGTCAAAAATGCCTTTGTGCAGTCAAAACCCTAAAAATGACCATTTTGCCCTTTTGGTGATCTGATCCAGTTTCTTGTGGAATTGTGATCCAAACTTGATCAAATGGTTCATATGAGTTCATAATGTTGATGTGGGTCAATTTTCATGAGGTTTGACTGTCAATTGGCCACGGTTGACTTTTTCCCCAATACAGTTGATTTCTAGGTCAACTGTCCAATTGACTGGGCAAAACTTGGAATCAAGACTTGAAACTTGATGAGGATAAACTTGGGGGTCCAATATGAAGCCTGAAAGTCATCTTAGGCATTTTAGGTCAAAACCCCTATGTGCAAACACAAACCCTAATTTGGGTCAACAGTGCAAGGAGAAGTCTTGAGCAGATGAAACCCTAACTGGATCTTGATCTTCAAGGGCTTTGTGATGAGAAATCAATGAGAAATGGGAGGGCAAATTTTGGGGTACAACAAACTTCTTCATTTATTTTCAGCTCAGCACATCAAGATGCTTTTGTCAGAACATTATATGAAACAATTAAATATGTTCATCAGAGTATCAAATATATAAAATATAATTTATTGTTATTATCAAAACTCTGAGATATGATCAGAACTAATCTTGTTCTAACAATCTCCCCCTTTTTGATGATGACAAAAATATATTCAGATATAGAAATAAATTTGAATAAGAGATAAGAATCTCCCCCTGAAATAAATATTTCTATAAGAAAAACTTCCTGAGAATTTTCATCAGAGCTTTGGAATTTTTCTTCTGAGATTTCTTCATCAGGTTCTTTTGAAGATAATGTTCATTTGAAATAAACTTCAGATTTTAAATGATACCTGCAAACTTCTTTAAAGCATAGAAAGAAATCTTGTATTTTGTTAGAATGTTTGACTTAGTCCCATAACTGTTAATCAGAGATTAGATCAAAATACTCATTTTCTCCCCCTTTTTGGCATAATCAAAAAGTATATAAAAATAGTTGAAGAGCGTAAAAAAAAATTATAATAAAAGATTCAGAGGTTCAACAAAACAACAAGTGGGAAAGGTTTTTACAAAAGTATTTATGAAGACTTTTCAGAAATAGGTTTTGAAAATAAAACTGTAAAAAGAGTATTTTTTATTATTATTATTTTTTAAAATGAATTAGCATTTAATGAAAATTGAGAAGTGAGGGGAAAGCGTGATTTTTTAATCAAATCATAACAGTTACCTAGAACGGTCGTCAATAGCTTAGCACGCGTGACCTTTCAGAAACACACCAAGTGTTCATCTCCTGAAGGTTGCATGAGACAACTGTTTGATCTAATGAACTTCTGAGCTATACTTGAAATGAAACGTGTTAGAACATTTCAGAACATTACATATAGCTTCTGATGTAACTTCTCTTCTAACTTTTGAAGAGTTGTTAATCAGAGCATTCATTTCAGAACATTCTGAAGTCAAACATAAGATAAATATTATTTTATTCAGGACATAATTCCATACAAATATTTTTCAAAATGAATTTAAATCTATCTTCTGAAAGGGGTTTGGTAAAAATATCATCCCACTGTGTTTACCTTGGTTATTGGTAAACAACCGCTGATCCTCCAAATGGTTACTTATTTGGTTACTCGCAGGATCGATCAGATTGATCCTAGGACATAGGTTGATTTTGAAGTTTTGATTAAATTGGATAATAGTTAAATGACAATAAAATAAAGAGGGCTTTAAGTAAATTGCATGAAGAAGTAGGCTTGGTAAAGTAAATGAAGGCTTAAAGTAAATTGCATGAAGAAGGACTTTGATAAAATAAAGGAAGGCTTTAAATGAAGGGTTTCGACAAGAAAAGTAAAGAAGAAAGCAAGTAAATTTCTGGAAAAGTAAATGACTTTGATTTATAAAGTTGGTGTTTCACACATACATTTCTCAACAATTCTTTCTCACGCTGGGTACTTGAATCTATATGAGTGACTTTGTATATTATTGTGAACACACGCGAGAATCTGCGTGAACTACTACTATTTATACTAAAACATCCCAAGTAACCGTCGGACAGTTACACTGCTTCGAGATGATCCCACTTGGCATGTTCTCAACGTTCGACGCTCCAGATCTTTGCACGTTGCACTTGGTAACCGCTGGAAACCGTTTTCCCTCCAAATGCTTGAATTTCAAACCGTTCCACTCTGAACCATCGAACATCTTCGTCGAGAAGCATCTTCGACGAGAAACACCTTCGACGTCGAAGGCAACCAACTTCTCCCTTGGAAGAAATCTTCTAAGTGCATTGCCATCTTTCGATGGGTCTTTCGACGGACCCAGCTGATCGAAAACAACCTTCAGCTTTAATGGCTGACATTAATGAAACAAGGGTGTCGAATTTAGGAGCCAACAAATTGCCCCCCAAGAATGCCTTATTTCGACTATGAAAGAAAAAGGCATTCTTTGAAACGCCATTCGACACCTGTCTTTTCATTCTTAGTCACAAATTAAATTGTGCACTTTTTGTTGTCTTCTACCAACCACTGACAATCCCAAGAAAAACCATCATTTATCTGTACCTAAGACGTCACCTCAGTACGGCGTGCAGTGTGCCAAACGTCATTTCAGAATTTGTCATTATGACAATTCCCAAAAACGAGGGCGCACGCTGCACCCCTCCATTTCTGCAGAACGGCTAAATCAAAAGGGAGACGCCACGTGTCCCACTACCTCCTGCAACATTAAATGGCATTTAATGTCCTCGATTTTGGGGATTTTCCCCCACTACTATAAATAGCAGTAAGTACCCATTGTGGGACTTTTTACGCTATCTAGCTTTCAGACTTCCTCATTTGCATTCAAACTTGTCAACTTTGTAAACCTCTTTTCCTTCACTTCGTCTTCAACCTCACTACCAACAATGGCATCTGGTTCTTCCAATGCTCCTAGCGCCACCGTACCATCTGGAAACGTCAAACCTAGGGTTTTCTCGACCGCTCCAGTAGTAACTCCCACGGGCCAACGAAGGGTCCCTGAACCTTTGGACATCGCCGTTCGTGATGCTTACTCACGCCACCTTATGATCCCGGTTGGATATTCCAACCAGATCTTTGCTATGTCTGGCCCATTGTACCCAAGCATTGCTGAGGCCATGAAGATCAAGAGTTATTTTCCAGTAGTTGAGAGACTCAAACCGGTTGCATGCACCAAGAAAGATGCAGAGGATAATGAAGACCCTGCTAAAGAGAAAATCGACCTCCGTTTCTTCAACAAAGGTGTTAGGGCTTTCAGGTCTGGCCCTAGCCTTACTCCTGACTACAGCGCTTGGCTGGCAAAGATGGAGAAACACCAAGCTTCGATCTGGAAAGACATGGGAATTTTCGACCTGGTTATGCTGTCGAAGACAGGTCTTAACTATTCCCCAGAGATGTTGATAGCCTCTCTCCTCTTCTGGGACTACACCCATTTCACTTTCCATCTTCCATGTGGAATGCTGACTCCCACACTCTTCGATGTGGCCGCCATCACTGGCCTTCGACCCACTGGGGACTACTTCGACCCGGAGGAAATGTCGGAGGATCAAATTGGATTTTCTGCCACAAAACCAACCTACACCACCTTCATCAATCACTACCACGATAGATCGACAGATGCTGTGTCGGATGTCGAACACATTGCGTTTCTAGCCTTATGGCTGACACGCTTCGTGTTTTGTTCCAAGTCCTTACAGGTGACCAAGAAGATGGTCACTCTCGCCACTCAACTCCATCATGGCCAAAATATCTGTTTGGCAGAATTGATTTTGGCTAGCCTGTATGAGTCGATTAGTAATGGAGCGACTCTTCTGAAGATTATCGAGAACAGGGCCAGTCTGCTGCTTGCTGGACCTTTTTGGCTGCTCCAACTGTGGCTCAATGCCACCTTCGAATCTTTCTTGCCTAAGAAGATTCAGATAAATGAGCAGGCTCCAGAGATAGCGAACAGACGTGTCGAGGGAACCAGACTGGCTCTGTTGACTCCAATGGAAGATGGGCTGGAGCTTCAGCAAACTTTCACAAACTTCGTTCTGATGTTTGCTCGAAGGAAAGAGTTTGCTTCGACTATGGCTCCGTTTGCTCGACGGAAGGTTGGCCCAGAGTGGTTCACAAGGCCACATCCTAGGACGTCGAGTGGTCCTCAGGTTGACGAACATACAACAATGTGGGAGGCGTTCCTCACACCAAGAATCATGCCTCTTTGATTCAGGAGCTCTAAGACTCACTTGAGTCTGATTGCATATCAACCAAACCTGGTGTCTCGCCAGTTTGGTATTATTCAAACACTACCTTCTCCAATTTTTCCAAGGGAGAAGTCTATGTTGTACTTCTGCAACGACTACACCGAAGAAGCTGCCACTAAGCATATCGGCAGATATGCTGGTCGAACAGTTCTTTCGTTGTTTGACTACCAGCTCAACTTTCTTTGCTCACCATCCTTCGAGGAGTGGTGGAAAAGTTATTACGCTGAGGAGTTTTTCGACGAGAAGGACTTCGTGGATGAGCTTCAGAAATCTTTTGTCCTTGTCTTGGACAAAATAAAGAAATGTAAGTTCATCCTTTCAAATTACTGTCTTTCTCTTTCGACTGCTAGCCTGTTAATTATTTTATCTGCTTTCAGTTGTTCGAAAGCCTGCAGCCAAGAAGGCTGCAGAAGGCCAACAGGGAGGAGGCCCCTTAACAAAACCTCCACCGCCGGTGAAGACTATAGCGCCGGCGAAGACCACAACAAACCAACAGGGGGAAGGCCCTTCGAAAAAGCCTTCTGTATCGGTAACCAGACTTTCATTATTTTCTTCTGGCTTTGACTTTCGACTTTCGATGCAACTGCTAAATCGAATTCCCATTGGTTTTTTAGGCACCTTCGCCCAAGAAACGGCCAGCACTGATGGTCGAATCCGGGAGCGACGAAGAAGATGATTCTCCCCCTGCTCCTCTAAAAAGGCAAAAGCTGACGAAGGACGTTCCTGCTCCTGAGGGTCGAACAATTAGAATAAAGGTTGCTGGGAGAAAGCCCAGACCACCTCCAGTGATCATTGAGGAGCCAACGGAGGAGGAATTAAACGTTCTTCTCAATAAGCCTGTCGAAAGCGACAATTCCAGCCCTGGGGCTGAAGCTAATTTACAGGTAAGCTCTTAGACCTCTTTGTAACTCAGGTGTAGATACCTACATTCGACTGTGTCTCTTTCGAATTTTGAAGACTCTTCTTCTTCTCTTTTCAGGACACCACTGAAAGCTCACCGCCAAGGACTTCTGAAACATTGGAGTCTGCTGAACTCAGCAGGCCACATGAAAAAGGCTTGGAGAATGACGAAGCCCATACTGAAATAAATGAGGCCAATGCTGAAACGGCAGAAAAAACAGCAGAAGATCCTCAAACAGAAGAGCAACATCCAAAAGAGATTCAGGTGGTGGATCTGTCGGAAGAGAATCATGACGAAGGGGACCACGACAACACTGGCGAAGAGGATCAAGGTGACGCTGGCGAAGAGAACCAAGGTGACGCTGACGAAGGGCACCATGATGACGCTGGTACTGCCACAGTCCGAGTCGAAGGGAATCAAGTCGAGGCAACTGTCACTCAACAGCCACAAACCCAAGACAATGCTGTTGCAAAGGCTGTTACCTCAACAAAGCACAGGTCGAAAGAGGACCTAGAACTCTTGAAGCAAACTGACCCTGTTAGCTATCTGAACGCCATCATCGAGAGCAAGAGTTCGTCTGACACTAGCCAGGAGGTTCCTACCCTGTCGGGGAAGTCCACTGAAACTTCTCCTCTCGATGAGGCTTTGACGAAGGTTAAGGCTCAATTTTTCAAGAAGGACCTGATGAAAGCTTTGGAGGGGGACCCTACTGCTCCATCATACTTGAGGGATGTTTTGAATGTTGTAGACTTGTTAGCTGTAGCTCCAGAAGTTTCAGGCTTTATCATGGAGTTACACTCCATTATTGATCAAGTCTCAGCAGATTATCGGCGACAAAGGGGCTTCAATAGCCAGCTTGAAGTGTTATATGGCAAAAGCTCTTCTGCATGGACTGCTGTTTCGGAGAAAACTTCTCGAATTGCGGAGTTGTCGAAGCAAAAAGCATCTAAACAAGAAGAAATTGATGCCATCGATCGAGAGAATGCTTCCTTCAGGGCGCAAATTGAAGAAATAGAGGCTAAGATAAATGCCAATACTAAGCGCAGGGAGGAACTTCTCTCGAAAGTCTCAGACACCGAAAGCCAAACTGAAATCACACAGGGCCTAGAATTTGCTGAGAAGGCTCAAGGCTTCGACGACCAGATTGCCAAGCTTGTGCAGGCGAATGCCTGGTGCAACAAAAGATTAGAGCTGCAGCAAACAAAATACCTTCGACTCAAAGACTCCATTCCCTTCTGATTGATTCAACTTTTTAACCATATTTTGTAATATGTATTCGACAATATTGCCATCTTGGCTAAAATTATAAAAATTTTCCATTTTGGCTCTTTTATGGTTATTTTAGTCTTGTTATTTTATTTTTATCTCTTGGAGTGTAGGTTTGTATTTTTTCAAATATTTACCATTTACTCTCAAGAGCCTTTTATCTTCACCTAGCTCTTCGACTTCATAGGCTCCACCAGAAAAAGTCTGGATAACTCTGAATGGTCCTTCCCATTTGGGTGACCATTTCCCCATGCTTCGATCCCTTCGATCCATGGGAAGAATCACCTTCCAAACTAGTTCTTCAGGCGAAAATACCTTAGGTTTCACCTTTTTATTATAAGAGTCTTCTACTCTTTTCTTCTGAAGCCTGAGTAGGTCAAGAGCGCGCAATCTTTCTTCGTCTAAATCCACCAGTTCGTCTAACATCATATCCCAATAAATTTCAGAGGGAATATCATAATGTCTCTGAACCCTTGCAGATTGAAGACAAATTTCTGCTGGCAACACTGCATCATGGCCAAAAGTTAGCCTATATGGTGTTGTACCTATGGCTTCTTTTGGGGACGTTCGACAAGCCCACAAAATCTGGTCTAACGTCTTATGCAAATTTTTTGGTTTCTTCCCAACATGCTTTTTTATCAAGCCAATCACTACTTTGTTCGCTGCTTCGACTTGACCATTTGCCTGTGCATAATAAGGCGTTGATGTTAGGAGTTTGAAACCTGTTTCCTGAGCAAATTCCTGCATCTTTCGACCAGTGAAAACTGATCCTTGATCAGTAGTTATATTCTCAGGGATTCCATACCTAAAGATAATGTTCTTTTGAATAAATTCAATGACATTTTCTTGGTCTACATTGACTAAAGGGATAGCTTCGATCCACTTAGTAAAATAATCAATGCCTACCAGTATATACTTCTGACTCTTTGATGATGCTGGTCGAATCTCTCCAATGAGGTCCAACGCCCATCCTCTAAAGGGCCAAGGTTTCACTATCGAGTGAAGTTCGCTTGCTGGTACATGTTGGATGCCTGTATGTACTTGACATTCTTGGCAACCTTTGGCAAACTCAACACAATCTTTCAGCATAGTGGGCCAGTATAGTCCTTGTCGAAACAACAACCATTTCATCTTATGGCCTGCTTGGTGAGCCCCACATGCCCCAGCGTGAGTAGTCGAAAGGGCTATGTATGCCTCAGTTTCACTTAAGCATTTTAGCAATACCCCTTCGGGCGTCTTCTTGTACAACTCATTACCCATGAGTACATAACTCAACGCCCTGTACTTTGTTTTTCGTTCTGTCGAAGCTCCTGGATTTTGAAGATAATCCACAATGGGCTTCCTCCAATCCTGTTCTGACAAATTATCTATGAACGAAATTTCGAAGTTACTTTGATCAGCGTATCCTAGTCTTGTCGATTCCAAGTCTGTTGGTGATAGACAAGTTGCTTTGATCTTTTCTCGAACTTCGATTGCTCTTTGTAATCTCGTTTTTGAAATCTTGTACCCAGATGCAATTTGTGCCAAGTCGTTGGCTATTTGATTTTCGACCCTGGGTATGTGTCGGATATTGACCGTTTCAAATTTTTTCAATAAACGATTTGCTATCACAAAGTACATAATGAGATTTTCTCTTATACACTTATATTCCTTTGTGACTTGCTTAATGACTAACTCTGAGTCTCCCATTATTTCAACTCGAGTTGCCCCCAATTCCAACAATATTTCAAGGCCAGTAATTAGAGCTTCGTACTCAGCCTCATTGTTCGAACAAGAACCTGATATCTTATATTTGAATGTTGTTGGAATTTTTTCTGGAGAAATGATCAAGACTCCTACTCCTGTTCCATCTTTATGGCTGGAACCATCGAAGTAGAATTTCCAAGGTTCTATCTCCACATAATTAATATCCTCAACTTGAATTGAGTGGTTGACTATAAAGTCTGCAACCACTTGTCCTTTCACTGCCTTAAGAGGCATAAAGGTTAAGGAGTATTCAGTTAATGCTAATGCCCACTTGCCAATTCGACTGTGCAAGATAGGTTTCGACAACATGTACTTGAAAACATCAAAATGAGACGAAACATACACATCAACTGGTTTTATATACTGCTTGAGTTTTGTACAAGAGAAATACAGACATAGACACAATTTTTCAACTTCACTATATCTAGTTTCTGCATCGTTCAAAACTCTACTAAGATAGTAAATGGTTCTTTCGACTCCATTCTCATCTTCTTGGGCTAACATGCTTCCCAAAGTTTTGTCGGATGCAGCTATGTACAATCTCATACTCCTATTGCTACAAGGAGGCACCAAAATAGGTGGCTTAGTGAGGTACCCTTTGATTTTGTCGAAGGCTTCTTGTTGCTCTTGCCCCCATTCGAACCCCTCTTTATTCAGTCGAAGTAAGGGTGAAAAGGCCTGAGCTTTCCCACTTAGGTTAGATATAAATCTCCTTAAGAAATTTATCTTGCCTAACAGAGATTGCAGTTCCTTCTTATTCGATGGCGCTTTCGCTTCCAGAATTGCCTTCGTCTTGTTCTGGTTGATTTCGATTCCTTTCTTGTGGACAACGAAGCCCAAGAAATCTCCAGCTTTCACACAGAATGCACACTTTAAAGGGTTCATCTTCAGACCATGTTCTCTCATTCTTTCGAATGATTGTCGAAGGTGGTCAATATGATTCTTCCTGGAAACAGATTTTATAACAATGTCATCAATATATACTTGCATAAAAGTATTAATAAAATCATGGAAGATAGAATTCATTGCTCGCTGGTATGTTGCCCCAGCGTTCTTTAGGCCAAAAGGCATCACTACCCATTCGTAAGTGCCTAGGGCCCCAGGGCATCGAAAAGCTGTTTTCGACACATCCTCTTCAGCAATGAATATTTGATTATATCCTGAATAACCATCGAGCATACTCAGGTATTCATAGCCAGCGGCAGAATCGACTAGCATTTCCGCCACAGGCATAGGATATTCATCTTTGGGTGTAGCAGCATTCAAATCTCTGAAATCTATGCACACCCTTAATGTACCATTTTTCTTAATCACTGGCACAATGTTTGCAATCCATTCGACATACCTTGTAACGCGTATGAATTTGCATTTCAGAAGTCTTTCGACTTCCGTTTTGATCTTCGATAGTATTTCTGGAGCGAAGCGTCTTGGACTTTGCTTGATTGGCTTCTTCCCAGGTTTGATTGGCAACTGCAGTTCTACCAATCCTCTGTCGAGACCAGGCATTTCGTCGTAATCCCATGCAAAACAGTCCTTGAACTCTTTTAACAATTGGATTACTTCCAACCTAAGTTCTGGGTCAATTTTGGCAATGATGTAAGTTGGCCTTCTCTTCGACCCTTCGCCTAAGTCGATTTCTTCTAAAGGATCTTACGCTAACATTTTAATGTTGTTCGCCAAGGGGTCCTTTTCGAAGCCCAGAGGCTCATCGTCATAGATGGCGTCGAGCCTCTGTTCCTGCATTTCTTCTAGCATGATATCAGGGGGTTCTGGATCGAAATCCTTTCCTGGACCTGCAGCAGATAACTGTTGATCATTGGCCTGTGTGGCCATGTACTTCACTTTGGCTTCGAGAGCCGTTATCATCTTTGTTTCGGCTACATAAGCCGAAATTCGCTTCAATGATTGTGACTCAGTCATTATCACTGAATTCACTTCCCCAACCAGTTGGTTGGATATCAGTTAACCCACTGAAGTCTATGTGGGACAAGTCTTCTCTGTCCCATTGGAAACCATGCTCAGGATGCAGGTATAGGGAACAAAAAGTATTTGGCGCTGGCGCCATGTCGAAGTCAGGTGTTGGACATGGCCCTATGTGAGCCAAGTTCTTGTCGAAATCTGCCAACCCTAGGTGATTCACTTCGCCCAGGTAATAGCTTTTATCTGCCTCTATGTTTTCGACCATCCCATCTGGACGCCACAGGAGCAGCCTTTGGTGCATTGATGATGGCACAGCTCCAACACCATGAATCCATTCACGGCCCAACAAAAGGTTGTAGTTAGGTTTGGCCGATATGACCATAAACATTGTTGGTCGAAGGATAGACCCTACTTTGATATCTAGTTGGATCACTCCCATAGTGGTCCCTATGCCGCCCTCATAGTTCGACAAGACCATGTTGTGAGGCTTAATGTCCTCATCCCTTTTGCCAATTTTCCTTAGCATAGAGTGAGGAATAATGTTGATGGTTGCCCCACAATCCACCAAAATTTTATTCACTGTAGTTTCTTTGAGTTTAGCCCTTATAAATAAAGGCTTGAGGTGATTTTTCATCGCCTCTGTAGGTGGCTCGAAGAACCCATTTTGTTCCTCAGTAGTGCCATTGTCCATGACGAAATAGCACACTGGCCTATGTTTGGCCATTTCTTGCTCCACTTCCCAGTCACTTGTTTCGACCTCCACCTGTCGGTTGAATTCTCTGGGTAGCACTGAGACTATATTCACCATTATGTCCAAAGTATCATCAGACTCAGAACCGTCTTCGTCTTCGACTTCACCTTGGTTAGGCCAAACTAGCCTGTTGGTTACTGGCTCTCTTTCTAGAGGTTTCCTTTGCTTCCTTTGAGGAACATTCGAACTGGTTTCTGCCTTTGGTTCGTTGGCAGCCTCCCTCTCAGCTTTTCGTCTCCTTTGGTATCTCCTCCATTGAGATCGAGACATGGGATTTTTCCCTTTGTAGTTGCTTGACACTTGTGCAACTTTAGGTGCAGCAACTTGAGGCTCTTTCTTTTGAGTTAAAGATGAACCTCTTGGCACGTCGAAAGAGTGCCATCTCTCCTCACTTGGCCTTTTTCGACCAGAGGTTTTGTACCAGGTATCTACCGGCACATTTGTTGGAGGCCTGAAAGTCAATGACCTCTTTTCTTGGTTTGAACCTCTTTGGGAGGCTCTTCTGGGGTCATGTCGAAGATCAACATTTTCCCTTCTCTTATTTGCTGCTCTTACGCCTTGAATGTGCTCAGCAGCTTTTTTATCAAAGATCGAACTGCATCTTGGACACAGCATCACCTCTGACTTCTTTTTCTGGCATCTTTGGAGAAAATCTGCCAGATTTTCATTTTCCCGAGGGAAAGCAGTCTTATTAGCTTGTTCTTGCCTCATGGCCTCTTATGATGCCTTTGGGTCAGAGAGTTCGACCATGTTGATATTCATTGTATCTTTGTTGGCAAGGTTTAACTGCTTCATTTGGGTCTCCAAATTCTCCGTCTGGCCTTGAACTGTGGCCAAGTGAGAACTGGGTTTTGGTCCAGTTTTTTGTGCTTCAACGGTCTCTAGCTTTGGGTCTTCGACCGCTTTCTGAACTGCTTCAATTGTCTTTCTGGATAGATTCCCAGAAAAACTGCCAAAGATTGGCATGTTGATATGGTCCTTTGAGACTTCGACCATTGTGATTCCTGGCCTCTTCGACTGGCTCCTGGTTGCCTCTATCACGTTCACCTCGGAAGGCTCAGCATAGTGGGCTTCAGCTTGCAACGGATTTGAGTCGACAGCCATGGGGGTCTTGTCAGCAAACTTCAACCTCCCTTCTTCGATAGCGTCTTGCACAAGATTCCTTAAAAGAAAACATTGAGAAGTTTTATGGCCCAAAAAATTATGATATTTGCAAAAACCTCTCTTCTTTCTTTGATCAAGAGGAGGCACTTTTACCCCTGGGGGTACTATCATTTGGCCATCTTTTACAAGCAAGTCAAAGATCTCATCACATTTTGTGATGTCAAAACTATAAGTCTTTTTGGGGAACCTATCGTTGGTCCTTTCTGGACCAATAGGATTTTTCCCACTTGAGGGGACTAACAGTTTGCAAGAGTATGGTGGCCCTTGTTTTAGTTCCGCTAAATCGACTTCTCCTTCTTCGAAAGTTATAGTATCGTCGAAGGTTTCTGGATCTTCGTCATCCATCTCAACATACGCTATCCTCTCTCTCTTATGAGTTTTCGTTGCCTTTGCTTTTTCAGCTTTTAGGCGTTCTACCTGTCGAACTCTATCGGCCAGTTGGGCCATGTCTCTCAGGTATTGGGTGTCTAGCTTCTTCCTAATGGAATAATCTAAACCGCCTGCGGCTATTTCGACCAACTCATGTTCTGGAACTTGTGTAAAACATCTCGCCTTGAGCAACCTAAACCTATTTAGATATTCGTCTATAGGTTCAGTGAAACGTCTCTTTACACTGGCCAATTCTTTCAGGCTTATCTTGGTTTGCCCCATGTAGAACTGTTCATGGAACAATCTTTCCAACTGGGTCCAATGATGGATCGAATTGGGGGGGAGAGTTGTAAACCAAGTAAAAGCGTTCTTCGTCAAAGAACTTGGGAAGTACTTAATCCTCAGGTTTTCGTTATTCGAAATATCTCCTGCTTCGATCAAGTATCTCGCCACATGCTCGACAGTAGATTCTGTCGTGTCCCCAGAGAACTTAGTGAATTTGGGGACTTTGCATCTAGGAGGTAAGTCTGTTTGTAACACGTATTCTGATAATGGGGACGTAAAGTTGGGCCTTCGAAAGCCCATGTTCATCCCATTTTGGGTCATGATCCTTTCGATCATGGTTGCCAGATTATTTTCCAAACCCATGTTTTGGTATTGGATATGCTGAACTACTTCGTCAGCATTTTGGTTTCTGTTAACTAACCTTACCTCTGGGGTTATTACCCTAGGTTCCTCGACAGGTTGCTCCAATCGTGCCCTAAGGTTTTCTTCGACAGGCTGTTGAACCTGGTTGATGGTGGTTTCTTCCTCTAAAAATATACCCTGGTTTCCCCTTATTTGCGCCCTTTGGGGCTGTCGAATAGGTTGGGGCACTCCAAAAAAATCAGCCAAACGCGTCATTTGCACTGTCATCTGCTGATTCGATTGAGTAGTGTTTTGTATTAGAGGGTTCAGCACTGTACTTAAAGTTTGTGCCAACATTTGCACCATATCATGGTTGCTTTCGTCCATTTGTTGCCTCAAGACTGCTGTCGAGGCATTTGTAAGGCCATGGGCTATTTGGGACGTTCCTCCTAAGAGTTGGGTCCTATTTCTATTCGCCATACCTACTCCAGAGCCTTGGAGTGGCGAAGAGGCACTCACTAAAGGATCTGAAAAAGTGGACGCAACATTCGTCAGGCTAGCCAAGTCAGAAGTTGGCATGCCATAGAGTGGTTCTCGATTATGACCGCCTGTCATAAATCCTGGGGGAACAAAAGGCTTTGTGCCTAAATTTCCCCTTGGTGGGGGAGTTCCCAAAGGCGCTCTGGGGCCTGTGAACGGAGGTAATGGCCCCGTTGTTGTGACCGTTACTGCTGGTGTCGAACCAGCAGTTGTTGCTTCACTCACGGTCGAGATAACCGTTGCTCCCACATTCGTTTGTGGGATTTCGTTATTGTTTGGCGGATTCGCCATCTCTTCCCTTCTTCTAGCAGTATTGTTATCGTTAGTGTATATTCTACCACTTCTCAATAACATGCAACACTCCTCGAAAAGATGAGATTATTTTCAACAATCAACACACGGTCCCACCGGGTGTGCCAATTTGTTTACCTTGGTTATTGGTAAACAACCGCTGATCCTCCAAATGGTTACTTATTTAGTTACTCGCAGGATCGATCAGATTGATCCTAGGACATAGGTTGATTTTGAAGTTTTGATTAAATTGGATAATAGTTAAATGACAATAAAATAAAGAGGGCTTTAAGTAAATTGCATGAAGAAGTAGGCTTGGTAAAGTAAATGAAGGCTTAAAGTAAATTGCATGAAGAAGGACTTTGATAAAATAAAGGAAGGCTTTAAATGAAGGGTTTCGACAAGAAAAGTAAAGAAGAAAGCAAGTAAATTTCTGGAAAAGTAAATGACTTTGATTTATAAAGTTGGTGTTTCACACATACATTTCTCAACAATTCTTTCTCACACGCTGGGTACTTGAATCTATATGAGTGACTTTGTATATTATTGTGAACACACACGAGAATCTGCGTGAACTACTGCTATTTATACTAAAACATCCCAAGTAACCGTCAGACAGTTACACTGCTTCGAGATGATCCCACTTGGCATGTTCTCAACGTTCGACGCTCCAGATATTTGCACGTTGCACTTGGTAACCGCTGGAAACCGTTTTCCCTCCAAATGCTTGAATTTCAAACCGTTCCACTCTGAACCATCGAACATCTTCGTCGAGAAGCATCTTCGACGAGAAACACCTTCGACGTCGAAGGCAACCAACTTCTCCCTTGGAAGAAATCTTCTAAGTGCATTGCCATCTTTCGATGGGTCTTTCGACGGACCCAGCTGATCGAAAACAACCTTCAGCTTTAATGGCTGACATTAATGAAACAAGGGTGTCGAATTTAGGAGCCAACACACTGATGGTCTGTTTTTACAAAATTTAAATTTAAAATTCCCTTATGAATATAGTACCTTATAAAATGATATTTAATTTCAATGTGTTTAGATTTAGAATGTAGAATTGGATTTTTAGAGAGACAAATAGCAGAAGTATTGTCACAGAAGATAGGAATCTTACTTTCATAAAGATTAAAATCTTCTAGCTGACTTTTCATCTAAATCATCTGAGAGCTACATCCAGCAGCAGATATATACTCAGCTTCTGTTGTTGAAAGTGCAATTGTTGCTTGCTTCTTGTTGTACCACGAGATAAGATTGTCACCCAGAAACTGGCAGCTTCCAGAGGTGCTCTTTCTTTCAATTCTATCTCCAGCAAAGTCAGCATCACAATAACCTACTAGTCTGAAATCTTTGGATCTTCTGTAACACAGACCCGGATTAGTAGTACCTTTTAGATACCTCAGAATTCTCTTAATAGCAGTTAAGTGAGATTCTCTAGGATCTGATTGGAATCTAGCACATAAACATACGCTGAATAATATATCAGGTCTAGATGCAGTCAGATAGAGAAGGAATCCAATCATACCTCTGTAGAGCTTCTGATCTACCTTCATACTTACCTCATCTTTTCCCAGAATGCATGTTGGATGCATTTGAGTCTTAGCATCTTTGCTTTTTGAGATATCAAATTTCTTTAGAAGTTCTTTGACATACTTTGTCTGATGTATGTAAGTACCTTCTGGAGTCTGGTTGATTTGAATTCCCAGAAAGAACTTCAATTCTCCCATCATGCTCATCTCAAATTCTGCCTGCATGGTCTCAACAAATTCTTTTCCAAGGGAGATATTAGAGGTTCCAAAAATAATATCATCAACATAAATTTGACAAATTAAGATATCATTTTTAAATGTCTTTCTGAATAGAGTTGTGTCCACTTTCCCTCTGGTAAAATCTTTTTCTAAAAGAAAATTACTCAGACGATCATACCAAGCTCTGGGAGCTTGTTTTAAACCGTACAAAGACTTTTTTAATTTAAAAACATGTTCTGGATGTTTTGAATCATTAAATCCAGGAGGTTGATGGACATAAACTTCTTCTTCTACATATCCATTTAAAATGCAATTTTAACATCCATTTGATATAATTAAATGTTATTTTGAACAACAAAAGAAACTAATAATCTAATAGACTCTAACCTGGCGACTGGGGCAAAGGTTTCATTATAATCAATTCCTTCTTGTTGACTATAAACCTGTGCAACCAGTCGTGCTTTGTTTCTAATCACCTCTCCTTGCTCGTTCAGTTTGTTTCTGAAAACCCATTTGGTTCCTATAATGTTGAATCCTTTGGGTCTTGGAACTAGATCCCATGCATCGTTTCTGGAAAATTGATTGAGTTCCTCTTACATTGCTAAGATCCAATCATTGTCTTCTAGAGCTTCATCAATAGAAGTTGGCTCAATCAGAGATACCAATCCAAACAATGATTCTTCATTGATTCTGAGAGAGATCTTGTTCTGATGGGATCTTCTTTTCTCCCAATAATCACGTCTTCTTTGTGGGCTAAAGAGATTCTAGGAAACATTTTCTGAGTGGGTTGTTCAGAGATTCTGAGATTGTCCAGAGCATTGTCAAGAGGGTGATCTTCTGAGTCTTCCTTTGCTTCTGAGTCTCTCTTTGCTTCTGAGTCTTTCTTTGCTTCTGAAGTTTCAGAGTTTGAGGGATGATCTTCTGTACCTACAAAAATATCAATTTGCTTTGGCTGTTGCTGGAAAGGCTTATCATAAAACCTGACTTTGATTGATTCTTCAACAATCAGAGTTTCTGTGTTGTATACTCTATAGCCTTTTGAGCATTCAGAATATCCAAGCAGAAAACACTTTTGTGCTTTAGAATCAAACTTGTTCAGATTTTCTTTAGAGTTCAGAATAAAACAAGTACATCCAAAAGGATGGAAATAAGAAATGTTGGGTTTTCTGTTTTTCCACAATTCATAGGGAGTCTTTTCAAGAATAGGTATGATAGAGATTCTATTCTGAATATAACATGCTGTGTTCACAGCTTCTGCCCAAAAGTGCTTTGCCATATTAGTTTCATTGATCATGGTTCTGGCCATTTCTTGTAATGTTCTATTCTTTTGTTCTACAACTCCATTTTGTTGAGGAGTTCCAGGACAAGAGAAATTATGAACAATACCATTTTCTTTAAAATATTTTTCAAAATAATGGTTTTCAAATTCACCACCATGATCACTTCTGACTTTTATAATTCTAAAATATTTTTTGTTTTGCACTTGGTTACAGAAGTCAATGAACACAAAATTTGACTCATCCTTGTGTTTTAAAAACTTAACCCATGTCCATCTGCTGAAGTCATCAACAATGACCAATCCATACTTCCTGCCTCTGATGGATGCAGTTTTAACTGGCCCAAACAGATGAATATGAAGTAGTTCTAATGGCCTAGAGGAAGAAACAACATTTTTAGATTTAAAGGAAGGTTTTGAAAATTTTCCTTTTTGACATACTTCGCACAGAGCTTCTGAGTTGTACTTTAGATTGGGAAGTCCTCTGACTAAATTTAATTTATTTAGTTGAGATATTTTTCTGAAACTGACATGTCCCAATCTTCTGTGCCATACCCATTGCTCATCGCTAACAGACAAAAGGCATTTAACATTCTAAGATTTAAGATCTGATAAATAAATTTTGTATATGTTGTTCTTTCTCTTTCCAAAAAAGAGGATTGGTCCATCTTTTTGACTAACAGCTCTACATGAATTTTGATTGAAGATAATGTCATAACCATTGTCACTTAATTGACTTATGGACAGCAGGTTATGCGCCAATCCTTCTACTAATAAAACATTAGAGATAGAAGGAAGGTTACCATTTCCAATGGTTCCAGAACCAATAATCTTCCCTTTCTGATTACCTCCAAACTTTACGTCTCCTCCAGTTTTAAATTCCAGGTTTTGGAACATAGACTTTTTTCGCGTCATGTGTCGTGAGCACCCAGATTCCAGGTACCATGAATGGTGTCTCAATTGAGCTGTTAAGGACATCTGCAACAAATATTATTTTATCCTTAGGTACCCATATCTTTTTGGGTCCTCTTGGGTTAGAGTGTTTAAAGTTCTGTTTGAACTTTGGGTTAGCATAAGAGTTTCCAAAATGTGAAGTATATTTTATATCATATGTGTGTCCAAACTTGAATTGTTTGTTCAGAGGTTTGTAAGTGAAAGTCATCTTAGCAACATGTTTTGGTATATATGTCTCCTTCCCTTTGAGAGGTTCATATCCAATTCCTCTTCTGGTTTTCCCACTAACTCCATAGATCATTGAAGCCATTTTGCTTCTATCTATGCTTTTAGACAGAAAAGTTTGAAAGCTACAGTCATATTTTTTCAGAATATCATTTGAACTTGACACAGACTCTGAACTAAATTTTTTTGAACATTTTGAATTTCTTCTTTAAGTTTAAAATTATTTTCTATGAGTTCAGATTTTTCTATTTCATGTTTCTCAAGATCAGATGCAAGACTCTTCTTGAGTTTCTTGTATTTGATTTTGAGCTGACTGTAGTTTTCCATAAGTTCTGATAAACAATCAGCAAGTTCATCTCTAGTAAATTCAGAAAATACCTCTCTTGGTTCTGACTCACAATCTGAGTCATCTGCTGTGGTAGCCATCAGAGCTAGGTTGGCGTTCTCATCTTCAGAATCAGATTCATCTTCAGAGGATTCTGAATCATCCCAGGTTGCCATCATCCCTTTCTTTTTACCAAACTTTTTCATTGGTTTTTCTCAATGAAGTTTTGGACAATCACTCTTGTAGTGTCCAGGTTCTTTGCATTCATAACAAATTACTTCTCTTATGTTTGACTTTTTGTGTCTAGAAGATTTTGGTTTATCTTTTGACTTCTTGAAGTTCCTGAACTTCTTCTGTCTATGCTTCCACAGATGATTGATCCTTCTGGAGAGCAAGGATAGTTCGTCTTCTTCTGACGCAGATTCTTCAGAGTTTTCCTCTTTAGCCTGAAAAGCGTTAGTATCATATTTCTTAATGGATTTAAGGGAAAGAGACTTATGTTTCTTCTGAGGCTCGTGCTCATCAAGTTCTATCTCATGGCTTCTGAGAGCGCTGATGAGTTCTTCAAGAGACACGTTGTTCAGATCTTTTGATACTTTGAAAGCAGTGACCATAGGTGCCCATCTTTTGGGTAAGCTTTTGATGATCTTTTTAACGTGGTCTGCTTTAGTGTATCCCTTGTTCAAAACTCTCAGACCAGCGATCAGAGTTTGAAACCTTGAGAACATTGCTTCTATAGATTCATTTTCTTCTACTTTGAAGGTTTCATACTTCTGGACGAGAGCCAGAGCTTTAGACTCCTTCACTTGAGCGTTTCTTTCATGAGTCATTTTGAGTGACTCAAACATATCATGTGTTGTATCTCTATTTGTGATTTTTTTCATATTCCATTTTAGAGATAGCATTTAGAAAAATATTTCTAGCTCTATGATGATTTTTGAAATCAGCTTTTTGTTGTCTATCCATATTTTCCCTATGAATCTTGTTTCCTTCTGAGTCTGTAGGGTGTGTGTAACCATCCAAGACTATATCCCATAAATCACTATCATGACCTAGAAAGAAAATTTCTAGTCTATCTTTCCAATAATCAAAATCTTCTCCATCAAATACAGGAGGTTTGTTGTAACTATTGTTGTTTTGTTCATTTGCCATTGTGTTTTCTTATGGATCTTTTCCTGACACGGTTAAGTGTTGAACTCAAAGTCAAGCTCTGATACCAATTGAAGATGGAGAAAACACTTAGAGGGGGGGGGGGGGTTGAATAAGTTTCTCTTTTTCTTTTTATTAAAGGCTCAACAATAATGGAAAGACAAGGTTGTTTTTATCCTGGTTCGTTTGAACTCAAACTACTCCAGTCCACCCGTCAAGGTGATTTCGCCTCTCTCCAATGAGGTCTTAATCCACTATAATCAACTGATTACAATCATACAACAACTGTTGTGACTAACAATGCACAAGTAATCTTACAAGTGACTCACACCACTAAGACTTAAACTAGTCCTAGTCTACTTGAGAAATCTGACCAAACTTGGTCTCTCAAGGAACAATTACAAGAGATAAAATCTTTACAGATAGTGAAACAAAGTTTGCTTCTAAGAAAGCTATATCACAACTGTGATTTTTCACTAAGAATAGTATAGCACAAAGTGTATGAAATTTGTTTGTGAGCCCAAAATATTTTCACGTAGCTTTTGCTTCTTTTGAAATTGTTCAGTTCTATTCAGAACTTCAGTTGTTCTATCTTTCAGTATTTTGGTTGAGCATTTAAGCATTAGTTGGCTTGCAATTAATGTTCTTCTATATATAGCATGAAGAAACATGACCGTTTCTGCCTTCAAATGGAGAGCATTAAATGTTTGTGTGTTTCCTTGCACTATTCCATTTTCCAATGCACTTGCGTAGACACTTGAGTGCATGTAGCCATCTTTGCATTAAATTAGAAAACGGCACGTGTAAGAACATGTTTCCTGAAGCTTGACAAGACTTGATAGCTTTTGCATTCTTTCAGAACTTGTTTCACGTCTTGAATTCAGAACATGCTTGCTTATCTTCTAAACAACGCTTTGCTTGCTAAGTAATTCTGATCAGCGCTTGCTTTCAAATATCTTCTGAACAACACTTTCAAATATCTTCTGAATAACACTTGCTTTCAAATATCTTCTGAACAGCACTTGCTTTCAAATATCTTCTGAGCAACACTTGATTTCAAATAACTTCTGAACAGCACTTGATTTCAAATATCTCTTAAACAACACTTACTTTCAAATAACTTCTGAACAACACTTGCTTTCAAATATCTTCTGAACAACACTTGCTTTCAAATATCTTATGAACTGAACTTGCTTTCAAATATCTTTTGAATAACACTTGCTTTCAAATATCTTATGAACAACACTTGCTTTCAAAGTACTTCTGATCAAGGAATCCTGCTAAACATTAGAAGATGCATTTAAATAATTATATTACTAGAGTCAGCATCAGCATCAGCATTAGCACTTGCGCTAAAACAAATGGTTCTTTCATCAAAGAACTTCTTCATTTATCTTCAGCTCAGCATATCAAGATGCTTCTGTCAGAACATTATCATAGACAACATCAGCACTTGCACTAAAACAAATATTTCTTTCATCAAAGAACTTCTTCATTTATTTTCAGCTCAGCACATCAATATGCTTATGTCAAAACATTATCATAGACAACTTCAGTATTTGCGCTAAAACAAATAGTTATTTCATCAAAGAACTTCTTCATTTATTTTCAGCTCAGCACATCAAGATGCTTCTATCAGAACATTATCTTAAACAATTAAATATGTTCATCAGAGTATCAAATATATAAAATATAATTTATTGTTATCATCAAAACTCTGAGATATGATCAGAACTAATCTTGTTCTAACAGACACATATCTCAGGTGAAGTCGCCAATTTTGTCGTGGTGAAAAATCGAGGAGAATAAGCTATTGAAGAACTTGACTCACAAAGACTTTAAGAAGTCACCACCTAACTTTATTATTTCTAAGGAAAATGGAAAAGATCGAAACCCTATTGTTTAACATGAAATGCAAGGAGTAAAGACTAAATGCAAAGCATAAGCAATAGATCCAACATACGGGGGTTGGTTATACAAAGGGAAGGTATGAACACCCTGTGTATCCATAGTACTCTATAGGAACCACTTATAATATCTGTTTTTTGGTTTAAAATTATTTGTTTTCTAAATGAATGTGGGGATGGAAAAAGGAATATATTATATTATATTTTTGTTTGGAAAGACATAGACTTATACCTACGTACCAATTAAAGATCAAAACCTCATAGTTCATGGTTGTTATACAGTGAGAGAACTGACTTTTTTGATTTTATCGCAAATTTTACGGTTAGTAAGAGTCGCCATCGACTTTTATTTTATCCAACAATTAGGAAAGGTGAAAAGAACAGGAAATACCTTTGATAGATTTTGAGTTCGGGGGGTAAGTTATGAAAAGGGAAGGTGTTAGCACCCTTTTCATCCGTAATTATCTACGGGCTCTTAATTTCTTAGCTCACTTTTAATTTACTTTGTGTGTGTGTGATTTGTTTGAAAATCTATTGAAATGCCAATGTAAGGCAGACTTTGTAAGAATTCTTGTATCAGTCCTCAATAATGTATACAAAGTCTTTTTGAAAATATCTTGTTTGAAAGTGTAGTGTGAAAAATCTTTTGAGTTGTGAGCAAGCATTCAAGAGTTCTTACCCACTAAACCTTTCTTATTCTTTTCCTTCTCATTTGGAGATAGTATTATCCATACCATTAGTTGGTAGGTGGTCCTATCTATTGGATGTGAAGGAACAGGTGTAGGGTCATCGTATGGTCATCGAAGGAAAAATGTAAGGATACTTTAGCAATTATATCGAAGGGACTATCATCATTTTTCTTGTAGGGTCATCGAGGGACTATGATCTTTAGTCGAAAGGGACCATGACAATATTTTTGAATCAAAGGTCTTTTTCTAAAGTATCCCCACTTTTGAGGGACATGACCGATGTTCGTAAGGAAACAAGAGAGGTTACCCTACAGGTGAAGTGTTTAAAGTGTATTAATCTTAAATATAAGTTTTCTAGATTTGCTTTTAGTCTTGCCATACAAACTCTATTTTACTAGCAATTAAATATGTACAAAAAATTAAAGTGCGAAATATAAAGTTCCTACGCTATTACATGGCTTTGGGAGAGATACATAAGTATAGAAATTTGTGGGAAGGTAAATCTACGCTATTACATCCTCGGAGAAGATACATAATAAGAAAAAGATGCGAGAAAATAAATCTACACTATTACATTGATAGTGCGATCCTATACACTTAACTGGCAAAATATGAATTAAAGTGTTATAAGAGGTGTTAAATGCCCTAAAAATTGTATATGTTAGAAAAAAAATATTTTTGATGTTTTTTTGTAGAAAATAATTTGAGTTAATAATTAATAAAAACCTAATTATTCTAATTAATTTTAGCTAATAAAAGGAAATAAACTAAAGCCTAAACAATTAATTAATAAACTAACCCTAATTTAGTAAGATTAATGGTTTATTTGGAAAAAAAAGGTTTTGTGTTAATTAATTGGTTAATGGCTTGATTAGGAAATTAGTGATTAGTTAGAAAACTAAATGGAGTGAAAAAATAAGATTAGGAAAATTAAAACAACAAAATACATGGGGTGGAACCTGAACCCACGCCCTCAGTCTCAATGATTATTCCCTTTACCACAGTGCCATGGTGTTGTTTGTGTTTAAGATATTAGACTCAATCCTCATATGATGAACCTGCTTTGTCCTGGAAAATAAGAGAGAAAATTAACAAGAGGAGGAATCGAACCCACGCCTCCATGGTTATCAACAACATCATTTACCACTTAGCCAATTATGTTACACGTTCATATTACCATTATCATTCAATATATAATAAAACTTAATTCAGAAAATCAAAAATCAAACAAAATTAAATACCCGTGTGTTAGTGGGGTCTGGGGTTTTGAATAGGCCAATGGGAGAATGCCACACCTAGGTCACACGGCCAAAGGAGAGTCAAACCACCGTGGATGGTGGTCAACTTCATCTTCTCCGATGAAGGTTTTTTGAAAACCTGTAAAAACGGATGAAAATAAAAGATCTAATAATTCAGATCCACTAGTTAGCATGCTGCGAGTTTAATGGCATGGTTACTTTAGCCTGAAAACTCCTATAGCACAGAATACAAAGCTCAATCGAAGTTTTGCCCTAACAATGGCAAATACCCATCCCTGCATCAAACCTCATAAATAATGGTTCTAAATTGTTCCAAACATCATAATGAACATGTATGAGTGTATCAAATCGTTTAACAATGCGTATATAAAAAGTTTGAGATTAAAGAAGGTTATCATACTAGTGATACTTGGTTGGCGACTTCTGGTGTGCTTCAAGCTTGAGTAATGATTGGTATGAACTCCTGGTACCTTCAGAAGGATATTGTGATGCTTGAAATCGATTGAGAATGGTTGGAGATCATAGTTTCAAGTTGCCATTGTTTTGAGAAATTTGAGATTTTAGGGTTGCTTCTTAGAGGAAGCATGCCTGTCCTTGAATGGATGAAGGTGTTGTGTATTTATAGGATAAGAATTAGGTCAACAAAAGTGAACAAAATCTTTATAATTCATGGTGTAAGATTTGATTTGGAATTTGCATGAAAAGTTTCTTTTTTAAGCTCAATCTTGTGCCAATCAGCCTCACACAGTTTTGGCAAGTTGTCATGAGCTTTTTGGGCCTCCAATTTGATCAAAACAAAAGTCCACACGCCTAAGTCTAATGCTTTCATATTTTATTTGATTTAATTTTCATTAAAATGAATAAAAGAGATAAAAATGATAAAAAACTTGTGAATGTATTTAGGGGTCCTTTTTAAGGTTATGAACACGTTTGAACCTAAGAACTTAGGCCCATTAGCCCAAAAATTCAACTTTGCTCAAAGTGGACTTCGTGCATTTTCTCAAAATTGCTCAACCTGCACCAATCATAACTCTCTCAATTTTTGTAATATGGAAAAGATCTCAGACTTTTTGGAAACCTAAATATTCCTCCTATAACTTTCAAGTTGGTAAATTTTTCATTTGAAGTCTTTAACTTGATGTAAATTGCTTTGACAAAAAAGGTTTTTTATTGACTTTCAAAATGACCTGTAAAATTTTGCCTCTTATCTCTCAAATGAAGTATTTTTGGACTTAGGCTTAGAGAGAAAAAGTTATAGAGAATCCAATTTCCTTCAATATGAGCTTTGGTTGAGGAATTTCTGATGAAGTATGTGAAAGCTGTGCTTGGTCAAAGTTCAGTTGACTTCTTAAGAAAACCCTAATTTAGTAACTTTTGACTTTTGATGAATCTTGAGTTTTCTTGATGATTCATGATCAACCCTTGATCAAATGATGAATGTGACTTCAAAGTATTGATGTTGACCAAAAATCTTGAAGTTTGACTGTAGATTGATCAAAGTTGACTTTTTGTCCAATATAGTTGATTTTCAATCATCTGATAAATTGAATGAGCAAACTTGTAAGGCTTGAAACTTGGTATGAGGGTTCTTTGAAGCATGTGAGAAACCATGAAGTCCATTTGAGGCATTATAAACTCAATTTCTTTTGAGAGAAACAAAGCCCTAGTTGTAGGTCAATTGCTTAGGATGCGGGTTTGTCTTGTCAACCCTTGAGTAGTCTTAAGTACTTGAGACTCCTATGAGCACGAGGATGTGTTTAGAATCAATTTATCTCAAAGATGGGAGGATAAGTTTTGGGGTACAATAACTTCCCATGTTTAATCTTCTTAAACCTAAAGAGTTAGATTGACATGCTTGCCTTTCGTGATCTGAAGGTGGAAGAGAATTGAATACTTATAAGTGCCCGAAAATTTTCACTCGCGGATGCACGAAGTAACACTGCGGGTTGATTATATCAGGAATTGGCTTAAAGATGACATTTGGAAAAGGTGACGGGATACCGTCGGAGATGGGCTTATATATGCCATCCAAAGTAACTATATTCTTAGATAATTGTTGACAGGAGTATCAGAATGAGTCTATGTCCGATTGTATCTAGAAATGGATCAGAATAAGTCTTCACCCGACTGTATTTAAATAATGTATTGGAATGAGTCTACGTATGACTGCATCCAAAAGAGTATTAGAATGAATCTATGCTCGATTGTATCTGAAAAATGTATTAGAATGACTCTACGCCCAACTGTATCTAAAAGTGGATCAGAATGAGTCTTTGTCTGACTGTATCTAAAAAATGTATTGGAATGAGTCTATGACCGACTGTATCTAGAAGTGGATCAGAATGAGTCTTCTCCAAACTGTGTAATACCCCAAATTTTTCCTATCCTTTCAATTTTATCTGGCTTATGCATTTTGCATTTCTCATCTTATCTGTATACCTTCCATTAGGTCATCTAACACATCATGCATGCATTTACAATTGAGGCTTGACATGAGATTAATAGTCTTGGAAGACTAAAGTTTCATATGGCTTGAGGTTGGTGTACAAGGGGGCTCGATTTAAGTGTTTCTTTCGTTAAGTAAAGATTGAACTAGGGTTGGGGATTCTCCTTAACTTGTAAGACTACCTTTCTATCAACATACATCAAGAACAGTGGAATTAGAAATGTGGCATTCATCCAAATCCTTATTTAAGGCTTGGGATCATTGGATCAATACATATGACCCCTATGATATCAAATCTTCATTGCTATTGGATAGAGACTTATTTCCTTATGCTTATGATCATCAGATGAATTCCTAAGGCTTAATCTTGTGTTCATCGGTTGTTGTTGCTCTTCCTAAGGTTTAATCTTGTGTTCATCGGTTGTTGTTGCTCAATGTTTAGACTTGTTATTTAACAGAGGTTTGATTTCATTGTTACTCGTGATGCAAGTTGTGGCTTGGAGGCTTAATTGAAATAGTGGAATGACCATTCGGGGTTTCATTTGATGTTACGTTAGGCTATGGTCAAGACTTTGAATGATAATGGATTTAGGTTGCAAATTGAAGAGGCCTTAGATTTCAAATAAGTGCAATGGAGAGAAAAATGAAGATTAAAAAAGAAACCATTACATGTCCAAATGCCTTTACCATGTTGTAGAATTTGAATTCGGATTAAAAGTCAAATGGAATGATTTCAGTCTCCAAATGCAAAATCAAGGGAGTTACATAAAAAGTCAACATCATGTTATTATTGTTCAAACTCACGGAAAAAAAAACGAGTACACTTCAAGATGTTACAGGGGGAAAATAGAAATTTAAAAAAAAAAAGAAGATGCTAAGTTTTCAACAAGGCTTCATAACAGGGCATATCTGCATTTTTATAAAACATGCATCCAAAACTGAAAAATTGCGGGAGCTGTCACGAAATGATGCAACACCAAAAGAACATGTGCATTAGTTCAACATGATTCCAATGCATCAACCTTGGTGATCTAGCTTGTATCGAATAAAAGAAGCAGCTCATGACCATGGATCAAAGTTCATCTCATTACAAAATTACAAAAAAATAAATGTTGTTCAAAAAGTTTCAAGATTACATTTTTACAAAAGGTTCCTTAAACGCCATAACTAACAGGCAAAATATAGATGCTGCTAGAACATCATCAACAAGTTTACACGAAAGGACTGCTAGCTCCAATGAAGGCAATATCGTTTTAATCGGCCATCCATCAATAGCACCATATAGAAGGGAATCTTCAGGGGGCCATAGATCTGAACTATCTCAAAACCATGTTAGAACTGTATCGGCTGGTGCAGTCCCTGAGGCAAGGTTTCAAGAAGCACAAGGCTGCAACTTACTACCCGCATAGGCCCAGCGGCAGTGCATCTGGAAGAGATCAGAGGAAGAAAATCATTATAACAGAAATTACCACAAAAAACAAATTACCTAACTGACTCTGATTGCCTCTAACAAACTTCCAACTGATTCTAACTGCCTCTAACAAAATTCCAACAAAAGTATAATAGAGAAATAACAGTTCACAAAAAAACAGAATTATAACTACCTTAAACCAACTCGCTTGCAATAAAAAACCTTCGTAGATAACCGCATAATAGAATTTCACAACAACTAACTCCAACCTGTAACAGAATTCCAGTCAACTAACTTCTAACAGAAAAGTCAGAGGAAAATCAATGATAAAAAACTCCAACAGAAAGATAATAGAGGACCTTACTGATTAAAATTTTCGGCAATTTCTGGAGAATGACAAAAACCAAAAAATAAGGCTTTGTTCTTCCCTTCTCTCTTCCCGGATCCGTAGTTAAGTTTTCAAGTTTCTGCAACTATGTCGTCTTTATCTCTTATTTCTTGATGCATTAGCGAAGCCTGAACCTTGCAGAACCTTTTCCCTAAATCAATTCCTTGTGATCGCGTATCCTTGCTGTTTAATCGCTACTTTAAAAATCTAAGTTTTCGCTTTTGAGGTTAGAATTAGAGAGTGTCTGAAGGGTTATGAAAAGTAGAACGTAAAAACAATGGAAGGAGGTGGGGTGCATTGGTTGACAGAGATTGGAGTGCGTTTAGGCCTCCGGCGTGGCAGGTCTATTAATCGAAAATTGCAAACATTTTTTAGGGAAGAGAGTGAAAGTTGAAACGTCACATGTAGGGGTGTTCAAATCCAAACCAATCCAAATAAAAAACCGAAAACCGCAAAAATCGAAATTTATTAGATGTGTTTGGATGTTATTTTGTGAAAATCGATCAGTTCGGATCGGATTTCAGATTAATTTTTTAAAACCGATCCAAACCAAACCAAACTGCATACATATATTTTTATACTTATTTACTTTTTATTAGCATGATATGATATGCTATGTGAAATTATTATTAGATGATAATAATTTTTTTAATAATAGTTATTAGTTTGGTATAATTTATTCATTTTTATTATTTCAATCATAATCAACCACTCTCATTTTGTAATATTAACTTTTAATATACTATATGTTATATATTATATCAAATCTATGATTTATTAGTAGTTTTATAATATTAATAAAACTATAATGTGTAATTTGGATATCCAAAAACCGACCCAAATTAAACCACATAAAATTGGATCGGATTGGATTTTTTTAATATATCATCTAAAACCGAACCGAACCGCAAGTAAATTTATCTTTGGATCGGATGATTTTTTATCTTAAAACTGATTCAAACCGAACCGCGAACACCCCTAGTCACATGTAGTTATCCCTAGTTTCAAACAAAACTGAATAATAACAGAGCTGGTGGATTGTTGTTGTTATACTGGGCCGAATCCCAAACCCCTTGCATCGGCCCATGGTTTTTTGACATATTACAAAGATTGTGAACGAAAACTCATTTTGGACATTGTTGCATATGGGCCTAGCTCCTGAAATTTTGGATAGCACTACAATCCCTCTAAAGTACAGCGTACATTTTTTACTAGAAGCTATTGGCAACAAAAACAACATTTTGGACTTTTGTTATTGGACATAGTTCTTCATTCTTAGTGCTGGACATAGTCCCTGGATGTCAACTCACACCCCCCTGATTCATTGGTTTTGTTTCATTTTGTTGTTTTAATTATTTTACCAATTTTTCTTTGGCTATATTTTTGTTATGATAAAAAGGTATTAAATCAATAAAATTTTTTAGTTTTTTTCTTATTTGATTTTAAGAATAAATTCTCTAGTTTTTGATGGAATTTTTCTCACATAAGAAATAATAAATAAAAAAAATACTCTTTCTTCTAGTTTTTATTCATATTTTTATACTGTTGTGCTTCATTATTTTTGACGCGTTTGTTCATTGTGCAAGGTACATTTTTTGTGCTTTCGAATATGTAACATAACAAGTTGTTATGTGATCGAAGCATATTGCTTATGCTCGCTTCCGATGTGACACGCCTTATTTCTCATCGTCCTGGAAAATTCATATCATATTATATATTGTCCCAATACATGTGATATTTTGTGATACTTTCTACAGGAACTTCTGATTACGCATTGCATTCGCAACACGCGTTTGCTTTTATCTTAGTTGGATATTGTTTCTGACTTTGTTTGTTTCTTGGTGAAGCTTTCTCGATGCATACTCCCTGCTTCTTCATTGTTTTCGTCCTCTTTCGACAATTGGCTTGCTCGTGGTAGTCACTGCTACTACCTTTGTATTTCTTCGCACTTTACCACATTTCTTTACCGCTTTTCTAGAGATCCTGAGAAGTAGGTCTTTACTGCTTTCCGATGTCATGATGAGTAGGTTAGAGATGTATGAAGGGGATCTCTGTTGCTGGTCATGTCAGAAATTCCTCTGCTTTATTTAAAGACCCGTTTAGGTCAATACCATATTGTGTACATTTTGTTTTCTATTTGTGTTTATTTAAAACCCTACCTTTGAAGTAGGTATTCTACACGTGTGTTTATATTTGTGCCAGCATATATTACAAATGATAAGTCCTCAAAAAGAGGCGAGCGGAGAGGGTTTGTAATTAATCCCCAAAATTCCGTCTGTGTCATCCTTGGTTCATGACGCACCACGATGCTTTGGAGTTGTGCATGCTCTTGTTATCGAGTCGTCCAGTGGGGAAGGGTTTTGCAATCAAACCCCCACATTTTGTCAGGAGTTCGCATTAGCGGATGCTGACACTCCGTGATTGTTCATATTGCGTTTTGTCGCCTACCTCAATCTCATATATCTTGGTTAGGTGTTCAGTCGCTTTGGACATCATATTTTTGTTTTACATCCTATTACACTCCCATTGACTAAAGCATTTTTCTTGTTTTCCTTATCATTTTATGTGTATGCTCCTTTGAACTTGTATGTTTTATTCTTGTATATACCATGTTCCCTTAGGATGTACTTGTTCCTTTCGGATGCAAGTTAGACCTTAGGTTGTGAACTATGCATGCTAACATTAGGTAGAGCTTTCCCTTTAATCCAAATCTTAGAACTACCATTGTATGATAACATTAGGATTAAAAATAGGCTAGTCTCTCGTAGACCCTTTTCTTCCCCTTTTTGCATCCGCATCTAAAACTAAAACTTTCTTTTCTTAAAAAATCATAAAACACTCTCTAATAACAAAAACCCCTTTTCAAGGTAACAAAATACAAACCAATCAAATGTGGCATCTTTCCTTGAGGGCGTAAATCAAAACCATTTTCAGTAAGGACATGATTAATTTATTTTTGTGCCAACGCGTGAGTCTCCAAAGGTCGAGCTGTGGCAGAAGGCGGAATTAACATTGTTCATAAAAAACACAAAACAGACAAAAATATGTGAGCCAAACTACGGTAACTGTGATTCCTCAAAAATGATACGTAGGCATTAGGGTAGGGCCCAAGCGAGCAAAACTTTATTTTCCCTACATTATTTTCTCTTTTCTTTTGCATGAATTCCTCCTAAGTAATAAGCAGTAAACATAGAATAGACAGACCCTTTGATTAGAACAACAAGAGTGGATACTGTAGAGTACTACGGGTGTGTGGGGTGCTAATACATTCCCTTCGCGTAACAGACTCCCTTACCCAATCTCTTGGTCGCAAGAACGTGACTTCTCCCTTCTCAGGTTTTCTCGATGTTCACATTTCCCTTCATGTGCGATAAAAGACATTTGATGGCAACTTTAATGTTTGATGGTTTTTAGCCGGTTGTTTCAGACTGTATCTAGAAAATATATTGGAATGAGTCTACACATGACTGTATCCAGAAGTGGATCAGAATGAGTCTTCGCCCGATTGTATATGAAAAATGTATTGGAATGAGTCTATGCCCGAATGTACCAGAAGTGGATCAGAATGAGTCTTCAGACGACTGTATCTGGAAAATGTATTGGAATGAGTCTACGCTCGACTGTATCTGGAAAATGTATTAGAATGAGTCTACACCCGACTGTATCTAGAAGTGGATTAGAATGAGTCTTTGCCCGACTATATCTAAAAAATATACTAGAATGAGTCGGTGTTGGACTTTATCTAAAAGTGAATCAGAATGAGTCTTCGCCCGACTGTATCTGAATAATGTATTGGAATGAGTCTACGCCCAACTGTATCCAGAAGTGGATCAGAATGAGTCTTCACCCGACTGTATCTGAATAATGTATTGGAATGAGTCTATGCCCGAATGTATCCAGAAGTGGATCAGAATGAGTCTTCGCCCGACTGTATCTGAAAAATATATTAGAATAAGTCTATGCACGACTGTATCTAAAAGTGGATCACAATGAGTCTTCGCCTGACTGTACCTGAACAATGTATCAGAATGAGTCTACGCCCGATTATATCCAGAAGTGGATCAGAATGAGTCTTTTCCCGACTGTATCTGAACAATGTATTGGAATGAGTCTACGCTGTACTATATCCAGAAGTGGATCAGAATGAGTCTTCACCCGACTTATCTGAAAAATATATTAGAGTGAGTCTACGCCTGACTGTATCTAAAAGTGGATCAGAATGAGTCTTCGCCCGACTGTATCTGAATAATGTATTGGAATAAGCCTAAGACCGACTATATCCAGAAGTGGATCAGAATGAGTCTTCTCCCGATTGTATCTGAACAATGTATTGGAATGAGTCTACGCCTGACTGTATCTAAAAGTGGTTCAGAATGAGTCTTCGCCCAAATGTATCCAAAAAATATTGGAATGAGTCTATGCCCATTTGTATACAGAAGTGGATTAGAATGAGTTTTCTCCCGACTGTATCTGAAAAATTATGTTGGAATGAGTCTACGCTCGACTGTATCTAGAAGTGGATCAGAATGAGTCTTCGCCCGAATGTATCTGAACAATATACTAAAAAGAGTCTATGCCCGATTGTATCTAGAAGTGGATCAGAATAAATCTTCGCCCAATTATATCTGAATGATGTATTAGAATGAGTATCAAAATGAATCTATATCTCGATCATATCTGAACTGTATCTAGAAGATATACTGGAATGAGTATCAGAATGAATCTATATCTCGATCGTATCTGAACTGTATCTAGAAGATGTAATGGAATGAGTATCAGAATGAATCTATATTTCGATCATATCCGAATAGTATCTAGAAGATGTACTGGAATGAGTATCAGAATGAATCTATATCTCGATCGTATCTGAACTGTATCTTGAAGAGAATCTGGAACGAGTTTCAGAATGAATCTACATCTAGATCGTATCTGAACTATATCTAAAAGAGAATCTAGAGTGAATCTTTGATTGATTGTATTTAAAAGATGTGTTTATCAGAATGAATCACTATCTGATTGTATCTGAAAGATGATAAATTGTTGACAATATCTATCTGTTTGGGAACTAACTTGAAAAGACAATGTTATTTTTATGCAATGTCATGACGTATGTAATGCATTGCGTAATGATGCTCTCAAAATAAATGAGAATATTATATGTGTTTCGTATGCATATGTTATGATATTTTATAAATGATGTATGGATGCAATATGTCATTGGAGCGTATCAGTAGCTTCTTGTAACAACGTCTAGCTAGGGAAAATAAATCCCTGACTGTTGCTGGGGATGAAGAAAGTAATTCTTCAATTTTTGTTTAGAACGACTTTACCGGGGATTCCCAATTTCTGTTTGAGGACACTCTGCTGGGGATCTTTGACTTTTGCTTAGGGATAGAAGCATTCAAGGAGAGTCGGTCGTTCATCGTTATTTTTATTAAAATATTTGATTCTTATGTACCCTGACTGGGATAAAAATAGATGGATAATCCTCTGATACACTATCTGACTAGGTTTCAGATATGGGTATCATCTCTTTTGGGGAGGACAACATTGAATGACATCTGGATGGAGAAGAGAATTCTATCGGGGAATTTGCAGTATTGGAGAAATAAATTACGTTGGGGAATTAAATCCTGTAGACTGCGTTGAAGAAATAATCTCTGACGAGGATTGTAAATTCATAGGCTGTGCTGAGGAAGTTTCCACAGTATGTTGGGGAAATGATCAAACTTCCTTATCTGCTAGGAGACCTATTGGGGAAGATGATCATGTCAAGCTATCCATCAGGGATATGGAGGTGAACTGCTGGAAGATGCCCCAATTTTTGTCTGAGGGCATATTAGATTTGCTGGGGAATATATCTCTATTGGGGATGAGCTTGTGAAGATAACTCTGTAGAGATAATTCCATGGAGATTTCCCTGTGGGGATTTTTGGATAACTTAAACATCATCCCAACTCCTATAGTCTTTAGTAAATGCTGATCAGAGTGATAAATCTTCTACTGATAAAAAAGTGATGAGATAACGAGACATAGTCGTACACTTTAATCCCTAACTTTGGATTGGACCGCCTTTTCATATTTTCAGTCCACCGGGATACCCTTTTTTACCCAAGCCGCCTTTTCAGGTTTTTGACTTTCCGGGTGTACAATTTTATTTATATATCCCTAATTTTTGCCTGAACTCTTTTAGTTCATTGGGATGCCCTTATTTTTTCTTAGGCCAATCAACCTAACGAGTCTCTTTTTCATGCGTAGTATTTTTTACTATGTCCGCGTTCATAGGGTGCAGAGAATTTTCACTGTTCATGGTAGTAAGTGTTGTAGCACTGTCAGAAAATATTTTCTTGATTATACGTGGCCCTTCGAATGCGAGAGTCCATTTTACCCTAGGATTAGTCTGGTGCACCTGATGTTTGAAGTTATTAATCAACCATTGATTGCCAACTTTCTGATAGTCTTGACCTTCCTCAATATTTTTTCTAAGATCTGTCATGGCATAATAGCACCATCTGATACTATTGACATAGACAAGAAATTTGGTGATATCGAAGATTCAATTTTCATAGTGGCTTTTTCTGAAACTCATGATTAATGTAACATGCCCCAAGTGATTCAGATGGAGATATGCCTTTGGCTACTCAACAGTTTTGAGAGATTCTTTGAATCTTAACTTGACTGCCACATTTGAGTTTGACAATAACATGTCATACCCCTTGATTTATAACCAATTGGGTCCATGAAAGGCCTGCTACTGGAAGTGTCTTTCTCTTTGACACATCATCTGAAGTAATTCTGTCCATTGGGAGGATTTTCATTCATTGAATATGCATCATGTGAATTTCTCTGCTGTCAAACACTTAGTCATATGCAAACAATGGTATTAAAATACAAAGCTTATGTCTGTCTTGAAGTTTAAAAATGCATATTTTAGTAAAACAAAATTTGTAAGAATATGATATCAACTCAGGATTTATAGTAAGCCTTACAGGAGTCAGGATACCTATAACAATATGCTTTCGAACTAACTCATGCTCCAATTAGGACTTTTAAGGGTTGTAACGTGGCCTGGTTCACGGGTTAAGAAACAAAGGATAAAGGCTCAAAGTTTATTTGTACTCGACCCGTTCTTCATCATGTTCTTCAGTCCTATACTCAGTTAATTATGCATTTAGGTTCCAATAGAGTTTAGAATTACAGAACTGATACTTTGGTGATGGTTCTGAGACCAGAAGTTTATTTAGGAAGGCAGTCATTTTTCTTGTAACATCTTTCTTTTGTTGAGGATTTGTAGCGACCTCCTTTTGACTTTATTATCCTTAACTTTTGCTTGAACTGTTTCGTTGGAGATTACAGTCAACGGGATGCCCCAGTTTTTCTCCTAAGTCTCCTTCATAGGTTTTGACTTAGCGAGCTTTTCTTTTGAAAGATAATAACAACCTGACTCAATGATTATAGGGAACCATCATCGATTTTCGATTTAGAAGAGTATCTTCGACACTACTTTTCATGTACGAAGGTAAGGCTTGTGAATGCACAATTGATTTGACTGAGAAACTACCCTGCCCCGGGTTATGTTTAAGGGTTTCAATTTGCACGAAAAAAGAAAAATCCTGCTTCTTAGGCTCAAAGGGGTTGACTAGGGATTAACTTCCTTATATCTCCACTATTTAGGAATTGAAACAATGCCTGTACATCGTCAGCAAGGTCTCTTTAAAAGCATACTGTATGAGATTATGGTATCGTTTTCACCATCCTTCCTCTAAAGGCTTACAGCTTTAACGAGAGTTGAATATCATAAAAAGAAGTAAGAATATAGTTTAAATACATTGATAACAAATGGACTAATTCAATACAAACATATGAAATGCATTAATGGGAAAAACCAAAGTTTGACATAAAGATAAGTGTTTGAACAAACAAGATAATTTGCAAATAAAAATCCAATGAACTAGAAACTTCCATTGTTGGCGACTGAGTCATTGTCGCTATCAGCATCTTTAACTCTTTGAAAATCAATTACTTTAGCTTCAATCAAGTCTTGAATCTTATTTTTCAATGCCCAACAACTGTTAGTGTCATGTCCAGGACTGTTGGAGTGATATGCACACCTTGCATTGGGATTGTAACGGGGCGAGGAAGTATTGGGGTTCTGAGGAGGTTCTTTCAATGTAATCAGCTCCATCTTCAACATGTGTTGCAAGGATTGAGACAATGACATGTTGATTTTGGCAAATTGTCTTTTGGTGTCTTGTTGTCGTTGATTACCTTGTTGTTGTTGACAAGGTCGTTGTTGAGCTTGCGATGTAATAAAAATTTGGAAAGGCCCTCTTCCATTAACTGAAGGATTAACAATGTCAACTTGTCTCTTTCCTTCTCTTATTCTCCTTCTACGTTTAACCAATTCAATTTCCTATCTCATCGGAGGCTAGTTAATGATTGGATCCCCAATTCTAGTAGTTCGTCCCATACGGTTGTATCCGACCTGATGAAGCTTGCTGATGAGGATTCTTAACTCTTATTTCCCTCAAGCTAAATTTTTGATAAGAGCCATCTGACCAATCATCTGGATTCTCATCTTTGCCATCTCGGATTGCATTTGTTCCAACTGGTCATCCTTGTTGTCTTCAGGATTCACCTTGGTCATGTTCTTAACGAGGAGTGCTTTCAATCCCTTTTTCCCCTTAGATAGGTTTAGAACTAATTCCTGAAAGTGAGCATTCTGAGACTGAATATCCTTCATTGTTGGTTCAAGAGCCATTTTCTGAGGAATAACATAGCAAGAAGGTGAGAAAATTTGCCTTGAGAATACCTGTTATGCAATGACATGGTATGTAGATGTGTACGTAATCTTTTCAAGGATCTTTAGGGAATCTAGTTTGAAACATTAGAAATTGAATTTGGTTGCAGCTTTGTCTGAAGAACTTTGAGTTTTCATCTTTGAACGTCCTTCTATAAGAATAAATTCACCATATCAAGTGGGTCATAGTCTCTAACTCAAGAGAATATACTTTTATCTTGACGGCATCTGGCTAGAGGAAAATAAATCCTCTTTCCCCTTGATAGAAATTTGGCTTATAATAATCCTACAAATATTGCAGCATAAATCTCTAAGATCCTTGAAATGGTTAGTAAAAATTCTATGTTATGAAATGACATGATGTGTATGCTATGCACTAAGTAAAGGCGTAAGGTGATGAGAACAAGTGAGTTTATACAAACAAATTCTGCAAGGAGTTCAAGTTGTTAGATAGTGAATACAAATAAGTCACACAAGTAGCCTTAGGTTTAAAGGTTTGCATGAAGTAAATAGGTAAGTACCCTTCCCACAACTGAAGTTTAGTTGGCTCAACTTGTCCTAAAATAGTAACCAGGTTCTAAGAATCTCATATCACAGATCTTTCTTGCAGGCTTTATTTTAGCACGGAAAATGGCTTGCCACCAAAACATCCCGAAAGTTGAATCTCAATGAGCGTAGCCTCGAGTATCAACCAACTTCGGATTGCACTAAAGTCGACTATCTCACTACTTTCTAATGGTCAAGATGGGTCAATTAAGGTTCTAAAACAAGTTAGTATTAACGACACCACGCGAAATCATAATGTTATCCTCGATTGACTCAAGGGACATTAGTACAAACCAAAGTGTCACACTAACTGTAGCTATCATGTTAACCATATCAGTATACGCCTATGATACGGTGGCAGAACCGACTGTTTAATATTGGTTTTGCGTTTGTGTTTGCAAATGTTGCGGTAAGCAAGAGTCGCCACCGACTTTTCTTTTATCCAAATTAAGGAAAGGGTGAAAAGAATAGAAAAAGACCTTTTTCGAGATTATTCTGAGTAAGGGGTAGATTATGGAAAGGGAAGGTGTTAACACCCTTTCCATCTGTATTTATCTATAGGCTCTTAGAGGTTTACATATTTTGAAAGTACTTTGTGCTTTGTGTATTTAAAAAATGTTTTGAAATGCCTTAGTGCGATGATAAACTTTACGTTTAACTCTTGTATCAGTCCTCAAGAGTGTTAACAAAGCAAATGTTTTGAAAAAGTAGTATTTGTGTAAGTGAAAAATGTTTTTGAGCAAACTTCTAACATCTATCTACTTTTGTACTCTAAAAGGGTCGTTTTTTTCCTCCTATCCTTTAGACAGTGTTATCCTACTGTTAGTGAGTAGGTAGCCTTGTCGTTGGATGAATAAGGGACATTCAAAGGGACGAACAGTCATAAAGGCAACAATGTAGAGACGCTTTAGCAATTTATTTTTAGGGACTAGATCATTTACCAAAAGGCAACTGTAGGGTCATCGAGGGACTATGATCTTTTGATTTATGGGTCTTTGCTAAAGCATCCCTAGCTCGAGGGACATGACTATTTTATTTCCGAAGGCAACTAAAGTGGGGTACCCTAGAGGTGGATATGTGCAATTGTGTTTAATTCTGTTATTTTTTATCTTTTGTGTTAGGTTTGCTAACATTTTGTTATTAGTCTTTCCATACATGCCTAGTTACTAGCAGTAAATATGTACAGAAAAATGTAAAGTGCAGGAATTGTAAATCCTACGCTATTACAATGCTTCGGGAAGGGGTTTTTACAATATACAAAACTGGGGGGAAAGGTAAGATAAAGAAAGCGATAAAAAAGTCCTACTTAGTCTATTACATACCAGTATACAGTTACATTATTATAAGAAATGCGAGAACAAAATAATGCGCGCGAAACGAATATTACGTCTAAAAGAACCTAAGGAATGGCTAAGTAAAAATCTTTTTGGTTATTCTTTTATTTATTTAGGAAAATACTAAATTAAATTAAACCTAAATTTAACTAATTAAAAAAAATTATTGATCAAAATTAAATTCTAAACAAAGACCTAACATTTTTTACATTTTTTTAAAGAAAATATTTGAAAGAAATAACCTAAGTCTAATTGATTTTAAAGTTAATAAAATAAAATTAAAACAATTAACTAATTAATTAAAATAATTTTTGAAAACCTAAATCTATTTATTTATTTTTTGATTTTTTTATGATTTGTTAGAAAAAGATTAAAAGAAAATAAACATGATAAAACAAAAAGAATAAAAAAATTGCAAATGGGCTTGGGTGTTATGAAGCAAATATGGGGTGTTGTTTGAAAATTCGTTGGCCCAAAGGAGGAAAGTCCAAATCTGCTTGGATCCAGTGAGGTGAAACTATGAGGGCACATGGTAGATATTAAATTAAAACTCTTAGATCCAAATCCAACATGATTTGGATGGTCAGATTTGATGGTACATGGTATACATCCAGCCAATGGGAACACCGGATCTGCATGAAAACGTTAAGAAATAAGAAAATGTTGGACCTGGGACTCGAACCCAGGTCCTCTCCTCATACACACGCCTTGCCTGCCATCTGAGCTACCAATTC
Source organism: Vicia faba (assembly GCA_948472305.1). Classification (NCBI taxonomy): domain Eukaryota; kingdom Viridiplantae; phylum Streptophyta; class Magnoliopsida; order Fabales; family Fabaceae; genus Vicia; species Vicia faba. The sequence continues at coordinate 1,120,865,530 of OX451740.1, forward strand.
ATTTGTTATATAAAATAAAAGAATAATATGATATAAGAAAATTGGTCAGATATATTAAAAATGAAAAAAACGCGCGATGATTTGAAATGTCCAATGGGAGGGGGACATATAGGCGCTGGAGTCAAAGATTCAGAGGGTGCTGGAGTCAAACTCCGGTCACCCTCTCCGATCATACAAAACGCGAAAATCTGCGAAATCATAAAATCGAAACCCACAATCAAGGCTACCCCCTCCAAATCAAAATTCTTGAGTCCATTTCTGGGGTTAGATTTCAAAGATCCTGGCTGTATTGTCTTGCTCAAGCCACGATCCAGGTTTTGCCCTAAACATGGCAAAACCCTAAACCTGCATCTAACAACTCATGTTTCACGTCAAAACACATCAGAATAAGTATCTAAACAAGAGTATGTGCAGTAGGTTAGCTTAAAACATATGCATTAGGAGATTCAATTTTTAGAAATTTTACCAAAATGAGTGGTTCCGGTTTCGTGCTTCCAGTCATGGGTTGACTTGGATAATGATTGGGATGATCTCCTGGTAATGTCAGGAGTTGAATGGTGTGGTTTGCTTGGGTTGATGAAGCTTGTCACTTGAGTTTGTGTTTTGGCAACTTTGACAAAAATATGCAATTTTTCATGGGGCTTCCTCAGGCTATCTTCGTCCCTTGGAGCTTTCCAGTGTCTTGCTTATATAGAGGGGAATGAGGAGACAAGAAAGCAAGGGAAATAACAACCATGATTATGTGCTTTCAAAGCCATGAATGCAAATTTGAAATTTGGCCAAAAACATGGTTACTTGTCCCTTTGATTAATGCAATGTACCTGGCCACAATTTCACGAATTTATGGGCTTCATGACAAGCCAAATCATCAGCCCAAAGCCCAAAACCCATTTCCAATTATTTCATACATTTTATTTTATATTTATTTGAAATAAATTAAAATAAATATGTACAAAAATAAGTAAAAAATGTAAGGCATGGTAAGAGTAATTTTAGAGGTCCTCTATGAGCTTAGGAAGATGCTTGAAGTCCAAGAAATTAAGCCCTTGACTTAAAACTTCAAATTTTCTTAATGCAACAATCTTGAAATTTCCCAAATTTCCCAACTTAGGCAAGCCATAACTTGCTCAATTTTTATCTCATGATGATGATCTTGGAATTTTTGGAAATCACAAGATGTCTACTTCAATTCCTCCTTTTATCAATTTTGCATTTGAAGATTTTATCTTGATGTAAAAGGTCTTGGCAAAAAGTGGCTTTTGTTGACTTTCTGAAAATGACATGTAATGTATAAGCTTATATCTTTCAAATTGTGAATTTTTTGAACTTGAGGACTGAAGAGAAGTTGTAGGGAATTAGATTCTCTTCAAAATGAGCTTTGATTAGGAAAAAACGGATGAAGTATGAGAATGTCATGCTTGATCAAAGTTTGATTGACTTTTCCTATAGAAACCCTAATTAGCAATTCTTGACTTTTGATAGATTAGGAGCATTTCGTGAGGAATCATGATCAACCATTGACCAAATGATTGATATTACTTCAAAATGTTGATGTTGACCAAAAATCTTGAAGTTTGACTATACATGAGCCACAGTTGGCTTTTGACCTAGTATAGTTAATTCTCAAGCATTTGAGCAATTGTCTAAGCAAACTTGTTGTGCAAGGCATCAAACTTGGCATGGACAAACTTGAAGGCATATTAGGACCATGGAAAACATTTGATACCTTTGAATCTCAAACATCTTAATGAAAATTGAAACCCTAATTAGAGGTTTATTTCCTTAGGAGGAGAATTTGCCTGGTCAATTCTTGGTCAACCTTGAGCAATTGAGGATCTCTAGGAACATGTTTTGAGTAAAAAATTGGAGGGAAATTTTTTTGGTACAACAACTGCCCCTGTTCAATCTTCTTAAACCTGAGGATTTAGATTGGCTTGTCTGCCTTTCGTGATCTGAAGGTGAAATATGATTAAACACTAGAGTGCCCATAAATTTGCACTCACATGAAGTAATACTTGTTGGTTGATGATGTAGGGAATGGGCTTATAGATTCCATTTGGAGGAGATGACACAGACTCGTCAGAGTCGGGCTTAAAGATGCCATCCAAAGTAGATGCTGATTCCACACATGGTCCCTTTGGGGCTTCCTATTCTTGTTGTCTGAGGAGGAGTCCTCTGGGGAATGTGGGTTTATGTTGTTCTCCTATTTGAGGAAAACTCTGTGGGGAATAGAGTCTAGGAACTTTAGTTGTCCAAGGCTCTGCTGAAGAGTTATCTCTGGAGAGATGACAATTTGTTGTATTCTGGTTGAAGTCCAGGATTCACAGTAACTTGCTGGGGGTAATGGCATTAGCCGTTACCTGAAAATGTGTTAGAAAGAGCCTGTGTAGGGCTGCTTCATGATGAGTCCGTGTTAGTCTGTACCCGGAGATATATGAGAAGGAACCTGTATAAGATTGCTTTGTCTGGTGGTGTAGATAGTTTTCCTGTCTAGTTCCAGATTTTAATCTACAAATCAGCTATTCGCAGATAGTTGTCCTTTCTGGTTTCAGGTATTAATATTGAATTTGAAAATTGTTGGTCATCCACAGATAGTTGTTCTGGCTTGTTACAGGTATTAATCTGGAACTATGTTTTTGTTTGGTCGTTGAGATAGTTGTCCTGTCTGGTTTTAGGTATTAAAAGAAAGATAGTTTTCCTGGCTTGTTACAGGTATTAATATTCAATCTCTTCACGTAGATGATTATCCTGGCTTGTTACAGGTATTAATCTACAGTCCATCGTCCACAGATAGTTCTCCTGGCTTGTTACAGGTATTAATCTAGAACTTGTTTTGGTGGTTACATAGATAGTTTCCCCGTCTGGTTTCGGGCATTAATCTGTAGCCTGCTGTATTTTTTGGTAAACCCGTCTTGTTTCGGGAGTTCATACCACTTGGTCGTGCAGATAGTTTCCCCGTCTGGTTTCGAGCATTAATCTTTGACGTGCTGTAAAAGTTGATAGTATTTGCCAGTTTGTTAATTTAACCTGAAAAGGTAAAATCAGTTTCATGCGATGTCATGATGTATGAATTGCATGATGATCCCAAAATAAATGAGATTATGATATATGTATTTGTATGCACATGCCATGATGTATGGACATGTAATGCTGTTGTGCAATATCTTTGTTTGGGAAAATAAATCCCTGACTGCTGCTGAAGAGCGCTGAGAAGCTGAATCCCAGACTGCTGTTGGTGAGTGAAGAAAGTGATTCTTCAATTTCCGCTGGGGATAGTGAATGGAGATAGTTTTGTTGGCGATTCCCTTTCTCTGCTGAGGATCTTCTACTTCTATTTGAGAATGATTTTGCCGAGGGGAAAGAATTATGTTGGGAGATTTCACCAATTTGGAGAAATAAACTCCGCCGGGGGATGAACTTCCGTAGCTAGAGAAATAAACTATACTGGAGATAAGGCTTTATAAACTACTTGATATTTATAAAAATCTATTATGGAATACTTTGATTTCAGCTCTCTGAGGGAACTTTGCTGGAGAGAGGGATTTGCCAGTGATTTGTGGTAGAAACACACTCAAGTTGGGAAGTGTCAGAATAAATCCACGCCTTGATTGTATCTGAAGATGTATCGAATGTGTTATACCCCAAAATTTGCCCTCCCATATTTCTCAAAACATTGCAAGAATAATCCCCAAGTGGCTCAAGATTGCTCAAGAAGTTGGTCAGTCAAATCATCTCCTAAGGCAGTCAATCTCAAAATTAGGGTTTTGTGTTGCATCAAGGTCCTTGCATCCAAATGACCTCAAGTTCTCCCCAATCTCCTAATATGTTCTCAAGTTCATCCATGTCCAATTTCAAGCCTTGCAGAGGAAGTTTGGTCAGTCAATTGCTCAAAAGGTCCAAAAATCGATTGTGCTAGGGCAAAAGTCAACTGTGACCTATGAACAGTCAAACCTCAATATTTTTTGTCAACATTCTCATTTTTAAGGATAATTCATAATTTTATCAAGGGTTTATCATGATTCATCAAGGATTGCTCAAAATTCATCAAGATTCAAAAGTTTCTAAATTAGGGTTTTGTAGGAAAAGTAAACTCAACTTTGACCAAGCATAACTTTCTCATACTTTATGAGAAATGACCCATCTAAAGCTCATTTTGAATAGGATGCAATTTCCTACAATCCATCTTCACACCCCAAGATCAAGAAATGCACTCACAAAAAGTTACAAATTTGGACATTATAGGTCATTTTTGAAAGTCAACAAAACACCTTTTTTTCCAAAGCTTATAACTTTAGCATGGAAAAACAAAATGAGAGATACAAAAAGGGTTAGTTAGAGGACATCACAATGTTTCTAAAAAGTCCAAGAACACTTCCAAAAGTTCAAAATTGAAGAAGTTATGCATTGTTGAAGTTGGGCATTTTTCCAAAATTGCCAAAAGTCAACTATCCTCAAAACTTCAAATTTTGTCAAATGGGCCCACTTTTTTCCACTTGATTTGATCTTGTCACACCACACACGTGTCCTATCTTCAGTTTTATATCCATTCATTATTTTTTCTATTTTATTTTATTTTTATTGAATTAATTCATTTTTAATCAATTTAAATCCAAATAAAATCCAAATCTTAATCACTTGGTATCTTTTTGAGTGATACAGGTCTTTATTATCATCATGGACAAGATCAAACTCGAATCAAGCCATATCATGAACAAATATTGGATTTTTTTGACAAATTTGGAAGCTTTTTAATGGTGATTCATATCAAATCTTCAAACATCAATGTACCAAGATTCCAAGCCCAAGACTTGACCTAATTGACTCTATTATACATATACAATACAAGGCATACGAAAAAAAGGACCTGAAGGCTACAAATTCACAAGAACAAAAACTTGGAAAAAGCTTGAAAAGTTGAAAACTGAAATCACATTTGGAGCCCGATTCAAAGCAAAATCTCAACATAGACCTCTTGTTGGAGATCTACTGAAGCATTAGCAATCAAAAGCAAGCTGTGATCGGTGGAAATAGAACTGACTGTTTTTTAAGCTGGTTTCGCGAAATGTCGCGGTAAGCAAGAGTCGCCACCGTCTTTTATGTTCTCCAACATGGAAAGGACAAAAGCACGGCAAAATTCCTTATTTGAGAATGTTTCTCGGTTCGGGAGGTAGATTTATAGAAAGGGAAGGTGTTAGCACCCTTTCTATCCGTGGTTATCCACGGGCTCTTAGGTACTTGCTCTTATGTTTTCAAAATTTGTTTGCTTTTCAAGTGTGAGTGGGTTTTGAAAAAGTTTAGTTTGAAAAATTTCTAAGTAACTCTTGTATCTGTCTTCAAGAGTGTATGAAAAATTTGTTTGAAAGCTTTTAGAAAGTGTAGTGTGAAAAGATGTTTTTGTTTGTTTGAAAAGAGCAAGTACCCAGGAGAATCTACCTACTCTAAGGAATTAAGCTGTGTAAGAGTCCTTTAGATAGTGCTATCCTACCATTGAGAGGTAGGTAGCATCATTGTTGGAGGTATTCGGGTCAATTCGATTATTGGGACAGTGTGGTCACCGAAGCAATGGTAGGATACCTTAGAAGTAACCCTAATGTCCTAGATCCTTTGTATCCGAGGCAACCGTTTCGAGGAGACTGGATCTTTTAGACAGGAGGGCGACCTCTAAAACACCCTATACTTGATGACCACGTTCGAGGCAACCAGTGAGGCGTACCCTAAGAGTGGCATGTGCATGTGTGTTGTTTTTCAGTTAATGTTATCTTGTACATGTTATTTGTGAGCTACAGATTAATTTTATTTTTCATACATTCTTTCATGCATTTTTTAACAGTTAGGAGTGCGGAAAATAAATTGCGGAAAGATAAATTCTAACTATTACAAGGCGCGGGTCTATACATCGCCAAAAACAAAAACCCGTTTTGGAAAATAAAGTGCGAGAATTTAAAAAGAAAGTGATAAAGTTCTAATTATTACACTTCCTGAGCAGATACAAAAATATAAAATATTGAATTAAAATAAACTGCGCGCGAAAGAATTGAATCGGGACGTCTTGAGGGTTTTGACCCTTTTTTAAGAAAGAATTGAATTTTTGTCTTTTTTTGTAATTAATGAAATTAAAACTAATAACTAATTAATTAATTTAATTAAAAGGAAAATATTTTTGTGTTTTTTATGTTTTTAATAAAATAAAAAAAGAAATTAAAAGTTGAAAGTCCTAATTCTAAATTAATTTTACTTATTAAAAAAATGTTAAAATTGTTTTAATTCATAACTAATTAATTAATATTAAAATTTGTTTACAAAATAACTAAACTAAGTGAAATTAATAATGATAATAAAATAAAATGTTTTTTTTTGGTTTTATTGAATTTTACGGGAAAAAATTAGTTTGTTAGGTTAGTTAACAATAATGATAATAATTAAAAAAAGAAAATAAAAAGAAAAGGAAAATAGAAAGAAAAAAAAGAAATAGAAACCAATGGGGGTGTTGATGGCCCAATGGAGGTGTGAAGCCTGGAAATTGCTGGCCCATTAACCAGCCTTGTTGACTTTTAGGAGAAATAAATCCTGCTTCGTCCAAAGGACAGAAATATATCTTGGTAGGAATAGATTATTTTACCAAGTGGATCGAAGCTATACCATTAATAGTTGCTGATCAAGAGGCTATTATTGAGTTTATACAGAAGCACATTATCTATAGGTTCGGATTGCCAGAGAGCATAACCACAGACCAAGGCTCTGTGTTTACTGGTAGAAAGATGCAAGAATTTGCCCAAGAAATGGGGTTTAGATTGCTAATGTCAACGCCATATTATGCTCAAGCAAACGGTCAAGTCGAAGCAGCCAATAAAGTGATAATAGGATTAATCAAGAAACATATTGGTAAAAAGCCAAGAAACTGGCACAAAACTTTGGACCAAATATTATGGGCCTGTAGAACATCTCCTAAGGAAGCTACTAACACTACGCCTTTCCAACTCACATTTGGTCATGATGCAGTGCTTCCAGTAGAAATTCATCTATGATCAGTTCGAATTCAGAGACAAAATGAAATCCCAGCTGCATTATATTGGGAAATGATGATGAATGAATTAGTTGAGTTGGACGAAGTTAGATTACATGCATTGGAAATTTTGATGAGACAAAAAGAAAGAGTGGCCAGAACATACAACAAAAGGGTGAAGAAAAAAGTATTCATTATTAATGACTTAGTTTGGAAAGTCATATTGCCCATGGACAAGAAAAATAAAGCATTAGGTAAATGGTCACCTCATTGGGAAGGACCTTTTCGAATATTAAAAGTATTCTCAAACAATGCATATGAAATCGAAGAACTGGTGGATGATAAGCGTATCCTAAAGGTTAATGGGAAATATTTAAAGAAATATAAGCCACGCCTGTAGGAGATTCGAATAGTAACAACGTAACCAAAATATTATAAAGGCCAAAATGGCAAGATAAGAGGCCAAAATGGCGTTGTTCGAATATTACATATAAGAAACCAAATTGTAATCAAATAAACACTGAAATTTAGAAATAAGAATTATTTTTCAATCTGTTGAAAGTGCTTCGAAAAGATTCAAGTCTCTGCTGAGCGAAACGCTTGGCTCCTTCCAAGGTTGCCACTTCTCCCTTGAGTTGTTCTGCAGTTTCCATTTCTGCAAGCCCCTGGTTGAGAAGCTCTTCGAATTGGTTACCAGCAGTATTGGTTTCGAAGGCTATTTGTTGTTCTTTAGCCTCCTTAACCTTCTGTTGAAGCTCCTGAATCTGCCTTTCCCAGAGAAGTATAGACTCAGCTCGAGCCTCATAATCAGTTTTCGCCTGCTTTAGATACATAGCTTGATCCTCAGCTTCTTGAGAAAGTTTCGAAGCTTGTTCATAAGCAGCATCCATTGCAATGCGTTTTTCTTGAACCTTCTTGGCAGCAGATTCATCTTGGAGAAGGTAACCAGTTACGTTGTCCAGTAAAGACTGAAGATCGAACAAGATAGTACTAACTGGCAAGGAGCAGGTAGCAAGATTGACCTTTGTAAGCAACTCCTTCATAGTGTAGCAAGCAGTGCTATCTTGTTTGAGCACTTCGAATATATCCACATTGAGAATTGTTTTCATGATCTTATTAAGAAGTACAATTCTTTCATCTGTGGGAAGAGGATAGCTGGTCGAACTTGTGCCAGCCCTAGCAAGTGGGATGTCCCTTTGAGCCAGCTTTGCCTTCATGTACCCAATAGGGTCATTTCGTCTCAGGAGTGCAAGCTCCTCGTCAGTCATTCGAGACAAAGAGGATTGAGGGAGTTCCACATGTAGGGGAGTCACGTCCATTTCAACCTCCATGGGTTTGTTGGTTGCATCACCATCCCCTTCATTCGTTTCATGCTCATGATCTTCTTCATCATCATCCAAGTCCACCACTTCGATGCCTTCTTTTTCACTGCTATTTGCATTGGACTCCGTCCCAGCAGTCGAACCATCATTGGCATCCTCCTCCTCAGACTCTTCGTCTGCAGATTCTTCGTCTCTTTGGCCAGAATCAGCTTTCTCTCCTTCAGTTTGAGTGTCCTTTGGATCCTCTTGAAGGGTTTCAAGAGGGGACTTTTGAAGAGAAGCTCTTTGCAAATCCTCTGCAGATGTTTGAAGTGGTGTTTCGTTTGTCTCTTTCAAAGGAGGAGAGGTACTTTGATCATCCAGCTGTTCAGAAGTTCCAGCCAGAACCGCCATATTGGAAGAACCTTTGTTCTGTACAAGGTTGCTGGAATCTCCTTGAGGAGAGGAGTTGAGTGGAGCAGCAGCTTTGGATGGTGAGTTCGAAGTAGTGGAAGCTAGATTTAAGATGTTCTGCAAGAAGCAAAAGAATGTTAAAAGCATGCACTAAGATAATAAGAAATTATTATTTTCAAAGAGTGTTAAAATTCAATTTACCTGTGGACTCTCGGAGGAGAGATTACTAGCTATGTGTTCCAACATTACGTCGGAGGTCGAAGGTGGAATTTTGGATTTGGGTGAGGGAGCAGCATCCCTGGAATCAAGTCCAGAGACACTAGTTGGAACGGTACTTTTCGAAATATCCTTCTTCTGCTTCTTCTTCGAAGCAGTTGGTAAGTTTCCTCCAGCCTTGGGGTCTTCCCCAGTGGTGTTTGATTTTCGCTTCTTGGGAGTAGTAGGAGGAAGTTTGTTGGTCTGAAAAGATTTAAACAAAGAGTTAGATGCAAACCATAAAACATGAGTGAATTCGAAACATCATGGCTAAGTGATTACTGTTGGAGTTGGAACACTGGTTGTTGTTGGTATTATTGTTGTTGTTGTTGTTGCAGCAATGGTTGTTGTTTCGGATAGAGTCACTTTGTCAGTGGTTTCGATAGAGGCTTGAGAGGCGCTCCCTTCTTTCGACTTCGAAGCGGCTGTCTTTATCCTGATGGCTGAAAATCAAAACAATTAAAGCAAAGGTTAAAGATATGGAAAATGAAAAACGTTTGGGATTTTCCCAAGCATTCGCACTTGTGCCTTGATCAGATTTAATCGACATGGCAGAAAGGTCGTAACGAAGGTGTCCTGGGAAATCGTGAAGCCAGTGTCGAGCCCATATCACAGTCTCAGATGGCTTTGGTTTCCTTTGAAGATGTTTGAACATCTCTTTGCAAGTGAACCACCAAGGATATGGGGGAAACCAAGCCAGAGCCAGTTCCGAGGTAGGTAATCTAGGGAATTTAGGTGGATGAATTTCGAATGCCAACCTATACCTATCCTCAGGTGACAACCCTGAAGGAAGTTTTAACTTAGAAACTTTTTGTTTGAATTTTTCCTTCAAGGTCTCAGCCGCTTGATGCACAGTGGATTCCAAGCGCGTGGGGTCATAAGTAGTTTCAAAATAATTTTGAAAAGCTTTAATCTCTTTGGCATGAGTAAACATACCTTTCTTGGTTGGTACCTGCACATCGAAGGCATCAATTAGTTTCTGCTGAATTGTAAGAGTATCGAACATATAAGTTTGATAAAACTTGGTCCACCATTCCAGAAACCCCTTAGCTGTGAGATGGGTAGGTTCGAAGGTTATTAGCTCAAACTGGGCAAAGCCTTGGTATTGTTCTTGCTGTAATTTGGCTTCCCATGCCTTGAAAGTTCGCCCAGAGGTAATGGCACTCTCAGTTTGAAATAAGGGTTCAGGAATTAGTTGGCATAAGCCAAACTGTCTCGAAACAAAATTTGGCTGGTAAGCGAAAAGGAAAATCTGATTCTTGGCAGGAGTTATTCTTGAAGAAATGAGTCTAGGTAGCAAAAAGGCTCTCCATACATCCTGAATCTCCTTGCTCTTGACAGCTTCTGAGAGAGCCATGGTGAACCAGGAAGGTCCATGAGCCCTCGAAGCAAAAGGCGCCATGGTCTCTTCGAACTTATGCCTCTTGGAGAATATCATGATGTACTTCGAGAATAGGACTTTGAAGTCATCTTTGTCGTCATTTGGAGTTAATCTTCGCAGCCTAGTGCCTTCGACTATTCTATCAGTTATCTCAGGGTCTTGTTCATCAATGGTGTTGGCAGTTGACAAGGAGGGTTCGAACATGGCATTTAGCCATAGCTGAAGTAACCAAAAAGGGCCAGCCAACAGGATATTCTTGGAGGTATGAGATTTTATGCTCGAAACAGCTGACCTTAGGCTTTCATAAAGGTCAACTAAGAGCAGTTCACTTAAGCACACTCTTCGATTTTCATGCAAATCCCTAGCTAGAGGAATAAACCTACTGGCTACCTGTAGGGATCTACTGCAGAAGACGTATCTTGACAGCCATAGGGTAAGGAAAGCAATGTGTTCTACATCAGATACACTGTCTCCCTTAGCATGGTAGTGACTGATAAACTTGGAAAAACTTGCTAGTTTGACTTCGAAGTCGATTATACTCGAATGTTCTTCGTTGTCAGGGATATATGTTTCTCCTACTGGCGATAGCCCAGTGATGGCCGCTATGTCGAAGAAGGTAGGGGTAATCATTCCACCTGGGAGATGGAAAGTATTATAGGTACTGTCCCAGAAATAGAGGGACGCGAATAGTAAAGGGTGGCTGTAAGTGAAACCAGGCTTCGACAGCTTAATCAAGTTGTAGATACCTAATTCTTCCCATTGCTGGGATTTCTTAGCTTCTACCTTATTGAACCAGTTTTGATAAGCAGTGTCGGAGGTGGGGCAAGATCGAAACAGTTTAAAATTACTTTTTACATAGTCTAATACAAAAGGGTCCTTAGGAGGAACAGTTGGATTTTCCATGGTGTTTGAGCCAGAAGATTCTATTGCCTTAGGGGCGTCCATTTTGTTAAACAAGGGTTTGAAACTATAGCAAACTGGGAAAATTGTCCTGGTATCTTTTAAAATTTCAAAAACCGTAAGAGGGCCCATTAAAGCTAACCTCTTACCAGCAGCGGTGGTAGGAATAAGTACATGTGATGCATAAAGCATTTCTTTCTCCTTTGAGATCATCTGGGGAGCAAGAACGGATTGACCTTGGTGAGTGATAACCTTACTTTCCATTGTAGTTCCTGCGGTCTTTCCTTTCTTCTTGGAAACCTTTTTGAGTTGGGATGAAGTAGAAGAAGACATTTTTGAAGAATGTTGAAAGCTTAGGGTTTTTGGCGAGAGAAGAAGGATAAAAGATTCAGAATGTGGAAAGAAAAGAAAAAGACTAAGTTGATGATGTTTTATAATATGGAAGTTTAAGCATCCACTGAATAAGGTTGTGATACGTGGAAATCATGGGTTGGTTTGATGAAGAGGTGGCGTAAAATTAACATGGGTAATAGGCGTGATTAAAGATAATCATTGTTTTGTAACTGCACCATACTGTGAAGTGGCTCCAGGCGGTTAAGGAATCCATAAAGTGTTATGATTGACGTGACTGGAGTCAAATGCATTAAATGTTACGATGATTCGAAGGTCGCATCAAAATCTTGTGTAGATGTTTAAAATAAGTATTTCTCAGAGAGATCGAAATACATATTTTAAAGGGGCATTTTGTTGGCTGAAGATTTTGATAATATTATTAGAAGCCAAGTGAATTGAATGTTTCGATCGAAATGAAATAAAGCGTCATGTTTCGAAATAGCAGAAGCAGTGTTTTGAATGAGCATATCAAAGCTTGGAGCTTCGAGTGGCAATTATGGGAACATATCTAAAGAAGTCTCGAAATGACAACAAGGCTGTGTCTGAGAAGTGCGTTCGAAGCGGAGAAGTACCAAAACATTTGAAATTCAAATGCAAGCGGGACATTCGAAGTTTGAAATTTATGTGCTGGAGCATTTGGAGACACGTGGAAACAAGAGAGAGGCATTGTTCTGCATGTTCTGAACATGGCATAATCTTATAGCAAGACCGTTATGGTCGAAGTAGTATAAATAGAAGTCTTAGTATTAGGATTTCGTGTGTCATATCTATTGTACTAAATACTCAGTAAACATTCAAATTACCACATGGCAAGGGAAACGAATGCAAGAGCAATGTACGTATGATAGCACCACATGTTTATGATTTAATGAAAACCCTTTATCATTTCCAGTACTTTCCTTTATCTTTCTGCCAAATACCATTTACAAGTTTTCTCATTTAAAGTCTTTTTATTCGAAATCTTTTCATTGAAGCCTTACATTTTAATGCTTTCTTTACATTTCAAACACTTTACATTTCAGAAAACTATCATACTTTTCATGCCTTTATCTTCAAGTTTTATCTTTCAAACGCCTATTTTTACTTAAAGTCATTTTACAGATTTCTTGCATTAAACGCTTTCTTCATATTTCGAATCTTTTACATTCCAGAGCATCTTTTACATTAACTGTTTTTATAATTCGAAGCCATTTACTTGTCTTTTATGCAATTTTACATGTCTTTACAATTAACATTTATTCATGCAATTCAGTTTCACGCACATATATTTTGATTACACCTTTAGATCTTTAAGAGAGAAATCGAAATAAGTCAAACACCTACACAACACTCTAAATACCAACCATGAATATATGTTCGATCATGAGAGTTACCCTAATGACCAATAAGTCCTAGGATCAATCTAGTCGATCCTGCGAGTTACCAGAGAAATTGAATAACAGTCAGTAAGTTTATTCGATAGTTTGGAAGACTAGCGGTTGTTTACCAGAAATCACTGGAAACACCCATTAACTAGCCTTGTTGACTTTTGGAGATTGCCTGGAGCACGTTGACTGGAGAATATAGTGTTCATCACTTTTTGGGCCTCGAATTGATGATCATGGCCACTTGGCATGTGGAACGCTGAAGGTTCATGGTGAAACGCACTGGGCATCCTGCACACAAACACATAAGAAAAAATGATATGGAATTTTGGGGGACCTGGGAAGAACTTACAGCGCGGTATGATGGATCTTAGGACGTGGCAAGGGTTGCTTTAGCTTCAGGGGGTGGCAAAGAAGAGAGTCACGTTCTCCTTTTGGCCTGAAAATGCTTGCAATACTCCTTTTGATCTCACACTTTTTTTGACACTTTTTTGGATTTTGCTCTGGCTGTTTGTGTAATGTTCAGGTTGTGAATGAGGCTTGCAAGGCTTACATATGTAGTCATGAATGATAATAAGTCACATTTAGGAGCCTTAAACTTGTGCCATTAAGTTTTTGGGATTTTGTCTTAACCACCATTAAAGGCCTTTCAAAGCTTGTTCAAATTTGAATTTTTATGCTTAAAATGGCTCTAGCACGAAATTGGTATGTGGATTATGATGCATCAAAGTCATTCAAACCACAAGATATCATTTAATTATTTATTTTTATTTTTATTTGAATTTTATGGATTTAAAATGAATTAAATCAATAAAATTAAATAAAAATAGAAAAATTAATGTTTAATCTTGAAATTAATCATGGGACACGTGGGTGGCATGACAAGGCTGAATCAAGTGGAAAAAGTGGGCCCTTTTGTCAAAAATTGAAGTTTCAAGGATAGTTGACTTTTGCCATTTCACAAAGATTTCCCAACTTCTCCAATGCATATCTTGCTCAATTTTGATCATATGAACATGTTCTTGGACATTTTGGAAAGATCTTGAAGTCCTGTAACCAATGCCTTTGGTCCCATGTCATTTTGATTTACCAATCACATGTTATGGTCTTTGACTTAAAATGCCTTTTTGTTGACTTTTGAAAATGACCTATAATGTTGAAATTGATAACTTTTTGTGAGAGCATTTCTTGGACTTGGAATGTGAAGATGAGTTGTAGGAAATGTCATCCCCTTCAAAATGAGCATTGGATGGGATTTTTCTGATGAACCATGAAAAAGTTATGCCTTGGTCAAGTTACAGTTGACTTTTCAACTGTCCAAAAATAGAAACGTTTGCATCTTGATGATTTTTTGAGCCATTCTTGGGAAATCATGGTCAAGATTTGACCAAATGATGATTGTGGTTTCAAAATAAGATGTTGACCAAAAATTTTGACTTTTAACTGCCAAATGACCATTTTGCCCCTGTAGTTGATTGTGAAGCAATTAGGGCTTTTGACTGTGCAACTTGACCTTGTGAGCCTTGAAACTTGACATGTAGGTGCTTGACAATGTATATGAGCATATGGGACTTGATTGAGCCCTTGAAAACCTCAACTTCCTTGCAAGAACCAAAACCCTAATTTGACTGGCTTAGGAGGGTGTTTGAACTGTGCAAACCTTGAGTAGACTTGAGCAAATTGAGATGATGCTTGTCAAAACTTTGAAGAATATGGGAGGGGAAATTTTGGGGTACAACAGTTGCCCCTGTTCAATCTTCTTATACCTGAGGATGTAGATTGGCTTGTGTGCCTTTCGTGATCCGAGGGTGGAAGATGATTGAACACTAGAGTGCCCAGAAATTTGCACTCACATAGTAGAGTATCAGCAGTGTGACAGCGGGAATGGGCTTACAGATTCCATTTGGAGAGATGGTGGATAGGAGGATGGGCTTATAGATGCCATCTGGAGATGTGACAGAACCTTGTCGGGGAAGGGCTTATAGATGCCATTTGGAAAGATGGTATGGGAAGATGGGCTTATAGATGCCATCTGGGGGCGTGATTGAACCTTGTCGGGAATGCGCTTATAGATGCCATTTGGAGATGTGGACCGGAGGATGGGCTTATAGATGCCATCTGGAGGTGTAATTTTTGTAAGTTGAAAGAGGGAACCTGTGTAGGATTGCCTGATGTTGAGCTCGTGTAAAGCTGCATCTTGGAAAGAAGGACACCTGTGTAGGGTTGATTGATGATGAGTGTTGTACCCCAAAATTTGCCCTCTCATATTCTTCAAGAATTGCAAAGAGCATGCTTCAAAATTCCCCAAGGGTTGCACAGTTCAAGGGCCTCCTAACAGTCAAAAATTAGGGTTTTGGTTCTGACAAAGAAAATGAAGTTTCCAAGGGTCCAATCAAGTCCCACATGCCTACAAACATGGTCAAGCATCCTCATACCAAGTTTCAAGACTTACAGCACAAAATTGCACAGTTAAAAACCCTAATTGCCCTACAGTCAACTGCAGGGGAAAAATGGTCATTTGACAGTCAAAAGTTCAAATTTTTGGTCAACATCTCATTTTGAAGCCACAAACATCATTTGATCAATGCTTGATCATGATTTTCAAAGCTTGGCTCAAAAAGTCTCAAGATGCAAAAGTTTCCATATTTGGACAGTTGAAAAAGTCAACTGTAACTTGACCAAGGCATAACTTCCACATGGATTATCAGAAAAATTCCATCCAAAGCTCATTTTGAAGAGAAAGACATTTCCTACAACTCCTCTTCATACTTCAAGTCCAATAAATGCTCTCACAAAAAGTTATCAATTTCAACATTATAGGTCATTTTCAAAAGTCAACAAAAAGGGACTTTAAGTCAAAGGCCATAACTTGAGATTGGTAAATCAAAATGCCATGGGACCAAAGGAATTGGTTATAGGACTTCAAGACCTTTCCAAAATGTCCAAGAACATGAGCAAAGCTTAAAAATTGAGCAAGTTATGCCTTGTGGAAGTTGGGAAATTTTTGGGTATTTTGAAAAGTCAACTTTGCTTCAAATGTCTTAAAAATGCTAATGGGCCTCTTTTTCTTCCAAGAATCATTATCCAAGGCATGTGCACGACCATTTGGCCCAAAGGGAAGTTTTTCATCATTTTTATTTATTTATTTGGATTTTTAATTGCTAATAATTCATTTAATTAATTAAAATATATGAAAAATACCAAACCTAAGTTTTTAAATCTTTTTATGCATGGAATACACTCAATATTTCGTGCATGATCAGATTTGGAAAGAATCATGGTGATTGGACATGATTTGAATCAAATTAGCTTGAAAAAGATTGAGAAAATTATGGCATGGAAATCAAATATTTTCTCATCAATTCATTGATTCTTTGGACCAAGTTTTGAACCCTAATAATTCACACATATATACTCATGCAAACCCTACTCCTGAGAACCTCCCAGCTGCGCCAGAAAAGCATAACCAAACTTGCACTTTTGTCAAAAAATTCAAGAACTGAAAACATATTTGCAAGGCTTTTCAAGGCGAGAAACTGATTCCATCGCCTTCCTGAGACTTCAAGGAAGGTTTTCAGATCAAAACCATCCATCCTAAAGCAAAGAAACGGTAGAATGATTGTGTCCTGTACAGAATTTTTTCAATATGCTTGCATCATGATTCATGCGTTTTTAGTAATTTTTAGTATTTGATTTATGTTCCTTGATTGATTCTAAAGCTAACTGGGTGCTTTAATTGAATTTTCACGCGTTGTATGAAGAACCACCATTAAAGGACGTTAGGGTTCTTCAAGTTTTAAATTAGGCGTTTATGAATGCTGTAAAATTGAGACACCTCAATGCCATGGTCAAAATCAGGGCACTCAGACGAATTCAATGAGGGGGTCGCGCCCAATTTATATTCCAAGATGAGCTATTCGCTATTCTTGGAAAAGGCCTGTTTTGGGGGGGTTTAAAACCCCCGCTAACCTTTTTTTATATTTCAGGCAAAAGCGCAATATGGAGAAGATGATGAAGTGTCAAGACCTGATTGAGTAATTTGAATTTTCGCGCTAAAAGCCCCACTAACCATTGTTTTATCTTATATTATTTGTTTGTTATTATATAACCAAAACGCGCAGTTGGAGCAGTTGGCAAAGCATGGTATTGGTAATCCCTGGGACCTGGGTTCGAATCCCAGGTCCCCTCCCTTTCCTTATATTTTTCTCCTAATTATGTTCTTGTGTAATTCATTTGCAAGCGCCTACCATACACTCAACATCCTGGCACGCCACATGGCTTCAGAGACTGATCTAAGGGCCAGGTCATGCAGGTCACCATACCCCCATGTCAACCATGCATATGTGAACGTTGAAAAATCAACAAGGCCAAAGATCAATGGGCCAAAAGTGCTGAGCAATACCTCCAATTTGGGGGCAGACCCCCCATGGTTTGCTTTCTTATTCTTTTTCATATTTTTTCTATTTTATTTATTTTGCTTAATTTTTATTTAAATCTTTAAATCAATTTACTTTCATAAAATATAAAATAATACAAAAATCAGAAAGAGAGAAAAAATAAATATTTTTATTTAAATGTTATTTTTTTTTCTTTGTAAATAAATTATATCATTTAATTTAGTTCTAGGTTTAATTTTAATATCTTTTCTTAATAAATAAAAAATTGTAGAATTAGGCTTTAATTATTTTAATTACTTTTTTCTTTTATTTTTTCCTCACTAATAATTAATTATTTATTTTTATAAATCAAATTGCTTTAATTAATTAGGTTAATTTAGGTTTAACTTTAATATTTTTTCTTAATAAATAAAAATTATAGAATTAGGGTTAATTTAATTTTAATTTCAGCTAATCTTCACATAAAAAAATCATAAATACCAAAAACCCTCAAAAACAATTTCTTTTTTATTTTAATTTAATTAATTTGTAAATAATAATTTAATTTCATTAAAAATGGTCCAACGCCCTCGCTTCCAATTTTAATTCCAATTCGCGCATTTTATTTTATTTCTTATAATATTAATGTAATTCTCCCAAAGCCTTGTAAACTCGGACATTTTATTTCTCGCACTTTATTTACTTTCTGTCAAATCGGGTCCTGGATTTTAATTTGACGATGTGGACCCGCGCCTTTGTAATAGTTTAGGAACTTTATATTTCTCGCAATTTTTAATTGTTAATAAATGCATGCGAGAATGAATGTGTAAATAAAAACAAACGCGTAGATCACTTGACATGAACAAGATAAATATAAATGAACATGACACACAAAATCACACACCACCCCTAGGGTACGCCTCACTGTTGCCTTGCCTCGAAAGGTGATCTTCGAGTAGAGGATGTCTTAGTAAGTCCTCATGATCCGGGAACCTGGCATGAGGGTAGCTTCTAAGGTGTCTTCCCATTGCTCTGGTGATCACCATGTCCCTATAAACTCGAATTGACCCGAACACCTCCAACGGTGGTGCTACCTACCTCTCAATGGTGGGATGGCACTACTTTAAAGGACATTTACACAGACGAATTCCTTAGGGTAGGTAGACGACTCTAGATGCTTGCTCTAAATTCAAAACAAATTCAAAAAATACTTTTCACACCTACACATTTTCAAAAAGCTTTCGAAAGCAATTTTTCAAACACTCTTGAGGACCGATACAAGAGTCGAACTGGAATTTTCAAAGAAACTTTTAAACCCACAATTGAAAAGCAAACAAACAATTTTTGAAAACACAAATGAGCAAGTATCTAAGAGCCCATGGATAACCATGGATAGAAAGGGTGCTAACACCTTCCCTTTCTATAAATCTACCTCCCGAACCGAGAGCAATCTCTTTAAGGAATTTTTCTGTGCTTTTGTCCTTTCCATTTGGAGAAAATAAAAGATGGTGGCGACTCTTGCTTCCGCGACATTTCGCGAACCAGCGTTAAACAGTCAGTTCCAGATCCACCGATCACAATGAGCTCGTGTAAAACTGTATCTTTGGAGGAAGGAAACCTGTGTAGGGTTTACTGATAATGAGTCCGTATAAAACTACGTCTGGAGTTTGAGAAGGGAACCTGTGTGGGGTTACTTTAATGATGAGCCCGTGTAAAACTGCATCCTGGAAGAAGTAAAACCTGGGTAGGGTTTCTGATGACGAGTCCGTGTAAAACTGCATCTTTGGGAAGAGAGAACCTGTGTAGGGTTTCTTCGGGATAAGTTCGTGTAAAACTTATAGAGGAACCGGGGTAAGGTTACTTCGGGATAAGTCCGTGTAAGACTTCTGGAGGAACCGGGGTAAGGTTACTGCAGGATAAGTTCGTGTAAAACTTCTGGATGAACTGGGGTAAGGTCATCTTGAGATAAGTCCGTGTAAGACTTCTGGAGGAACTGGGGTAAGGTTACTGCAGGATAAGTTCGTGTAAAACTTCTGGATGAACCGGGGTAAGGTCATCTTGAGATAAGTCCGTGTAAGACTTCTGGAGGAATCAGGGTAAGGCTACTGCAGGATAAGTTCGTGTAAAACTTCTGGATGAACTGGGGTAAGGTCATCTTGAGATAAGTTCGTGTAAGACTTCTGGAGGAATCGGGGTAAGGTTTCTGTTTGAAAAGGCCCATGAATGTTGGAACTCCCTTGACTTACAAGCTTTTGAAGAAGTTGTGGCCCTCCTTGTCTATGGTTTGGTGTTGTTCCCTAACCCAGATCAGCTGATAGATATCAGTGCTGTCCAGATCTTCATGTCCAGGAATCCTATACCTACGTTGCTGGGGGACATCCTTCACTCATGTTACACTCGAACCATGAGAAAAAGAGGTGTCCTTATGTGCTGCACTCCTCTCCTGGGAAGGTGGTTTATTTCGCACCTTCCACAATCAGTTTTGAAGAACGAGCGGGGTTTGAGATGGTCACAACGGTTGATGACTCTTACACATGCAGATATACATTGGTGCCCTCGGTCCAGAGAGGATGTCACTATCATTGATCATTGCGAGGAGTACCCTAATGTTCCTTTACTTGGAATCAGAGGGGGTATTACTTACAATCCATGCCTGGCTTGGAGACAGTTTGGTTATGCTCGGAGGGATGACCCTCATGACATGTTAATTCCTGACATAGTTTTTGACTTCGACAACGATGCACAAGGACTTCGCCAGAGATTTATCAGAGCTTGGAGGATGCCCAGAAGGATATATAGTAAGACACTGGGGCACAGGAACTCCATCCCGTTGGAACCTTATCTCAAGTGGGTACGCGCCCGCTCCCAGAAGTTAGTGATGCCTTATCCTCATATGCTCCCTGTGATCAAAGAGCCAGTCTTGGAAGGAGAAGTGTCCTACACCATTCAGCATCCTGATATGCCCACATCCTGGGAAGAGATGCAGAAGAGCTGGATCCAGCTTAAGGAAGAACAGAATTCTCTTGAGACCAGTCTACATGCTAGTGAAAAGAAGGTCCTGGAGCTCACCCGCCTGTTGCATGAGGAGAGGAATCTCAACACCTACATAGCTCCAAAGAGGATGCGTAGTGTCTTTTGGGATTGATTTGCTTTGTAATTTGTGCCCATGAGGCTTTGATGTACCAAACAATTATTTCCTTAATGATAACGTGTATTCTTTTTTGTCTACAACAAATTTGAACTTTCGAACCCTTGAATGCATCGCATAAACACATATCATTCATCATGTGCATAGCAGGTTTTCTTCTTTTCAGGTTGCTTACCGTTCTTCGCTGTTTATTTCAGCATCATGAATCCTGACTCATCATCAACTTAGATGTCCATCAAGGCTCTTCAGGCGCAGAATGCGCAATTTCAGGAACTAATCATGGGTTTGGCTCAGGGCCAAGAAGAGCTGGAGGCTCTGCTCTTGAAGAAGGAGAAGAAGAAGAAGAGAAGAACTGTTCTGTTCAACTCGGGCCGAAGGTTTGGCAACACGCTGCAGAATGAAGAGGTTGGTTCTTCTATAGGCAAGGGTAGTCCTCAAGAGGGAAAAGGTCCTAGTCCGGTAGTCTCCGACAACGAAACTGATTTTGATGAGGAACAATATCCTCCTGCTGAAGACAGATACAAGCAGTTGGAGGACAGGCTGAATGCTATGGAGATCCAACAAGTTCCTGGGCTGGATTTCGGAGACTTGGGTTTGTCTACTGGTGTGATCATCCCTCATAAGTTCAAAGCACCATCCTTTACCAAATATGACGGGGCATCTTGTCCCAAGTTACATCTCAGATCCTACGTGCGGAAGATTCAACCGTACTCAGTGGACAAGAATTTGTGGATCCACTTCTTCCAGGAGAGTCTTTCAGGGACTCATCTCGAATGGTTCTATCAGCTGGATGGGACCAAGGTTCGTAACTGGGAGGAGTTGGCTACTGCTTTCTATAAGCAGTATCAATATAATGCCGACCTTGCCCCTACACGTACCCGACTCCAGGGTATGTCGTTAGGGTCAAGTGAAGGTTTTAAGGAATATGCACAGAAGTGGAGGGATCTGGCTGGCAGGGTGCAGCCTCCGTTGACTGATCGGGAGTTGGTAGACATGTTCTTGGGGACCCTATCTGGGCCATTTTTCAACCATCTTATCGGTAACTCATCTGCAGGGTTTACTGATCTTATTCTGACTGGAGAGAGAATTGAGGCTAGGTTGAAGTCTGGTAAGATTCAGAAGGGAGCATCTACAAGTTCTGAGAAGAAACCCTTCAAAAAAAAGGCTAGTGCTGTATACGGCTCTAGAAGACAAGAGAAACCTGAGCACCGCCAATCTGTCAACGCGGTGATGATTGCCAAGCCTGCTGCTGCTCCTCGGCAAACCAATCCTCCAAGGGCTGAAAGACCTAGAAGGGAGTTCACCCGTTTGAGTATGACCCTATCGCAGATCTTGCCACAGTTGCTATCCACCAATCTAGTGACTGTCAGAGAGGCCCAAAAGGTTGTGAACACTGCCTCTCCGAAATACAATCCAAATGCCCGTTGTGCTTATCACTCCGATAGCCCGGGGCATTCCACTGATGACTGTTGGGCCTTAAGGAACAAGCTTCAGGATCTCATTTATGCGAAGGAGGTACAATTTGAGGCATCTGAGAAGCCTAATATAGTGACAGCTCCCCTGCCTGCTCTTGGAGTGAATGCTATTGGGGACGAAGATGAAGTGGATGAAGCTGAGTTTGATAGTTGGATTTACCCGGCAACCGACAGTGGACCTAGCAATTGGAGTGCAAAGGACAATCTACCTGTTTCTCTTGTTACTGAGTAATGAATTCCTATGTTTTGGTTATTTGTAATAAACAATAAATTGAACTCTATGGCCCGGTGTCTTACCCGGGGCACCATTGGCTTCATTTGTGAGGGCATATAAATTGTCATTTCATATATCATGAATAAAGATCTTGGACGTTTTCTCGCATTTCAAATCTTATGCTCCTTTTCTTTCTTTCCTTCCTTTATATATTTCAAAACAGCTGTATTTACACACACTCACTCATACAGGTTTCAATCCACTCTGGATCTCACTGGTAACGACTCTGCTACTGCCAATTATGACTTCGAAAATCCGATCGACTTAGCCGAAGACGAAGGTGAAGATGATTGCGAAGTGCCTGGCGAGCTTGCAAGACTGTTACTCCAGGAAGAGAGGGCAATTCAACCACATGAAGAGCCAGTGGAAACAATAAACCTGGGTACGGATACAGACAGAAAAGAAGTAAAGATTGGTGCCAACCTAGAGCTCAGCGTGAAGCAACGGTTGACTAAGATGCTACATGATTATATGGAGATCTTTGCCTGGTCCTACGAAGACATGCCCGGGTTGGATACTGACATTGTGGTCCATCATTTTCCTACTAAGGAAGACTGCCCTCCGGTTAAGCAAAAGGTCTGCCGTATGCGTCCAGAGATGTCTGAGAAGATCAAAGCCGAGGTTATGAAACAGTTTGATGCCGGGTTCCTCGCAGTGACTTCTTACCCTCAGTGGGTTGCTAATGTGGTGCCGGTACCAAAGAAGGACGGTAAGGTCAGAATGTGTGTCGACTACAGGGATCTGAACAGGGCCAGCCCCAAAGATGACTTCCCTCTACCTCACATTGATGTCCTTGTTGACAATACTGCTCAGGATAATGTGTTCTCTTTCATGGATGGTTTTTCAGGTTACAATCAGATCAAGATGGCTCCTGAAGACATGGAAAAAACTACCTTTGTTACTCAGTGGGGCACCTTCTGCTACAAGGTCATGCCCTTTGGACTGAAGAACGCTGGGGCAACCTACCAACGTGCCATGGTTGCTTTATTTCATGACATGATCCATCATGAGATAGAAGTGTATGTTGACGACATGATCACAAGGTCCCAGACTGAGGAAGAGCACCTTGATCATCTGCAGAAATTGTTTGACCGTCTGAAGTTGTACAAGCTGAGGTTGAACCCGAACAAGTGCACCTTTGGGGTAAGGTCTGGAAAGTTGCTAGGCTTCGTTGTAAGTGATAAGGGTATTCAGGTAGACCCTGCCAAGGTTAAAGCTATTCAATAGATGCCAGTTCCTAAGACAGAGAAGGAAGTCAGAGGCTTTTTAGGACGCCTGAATTACATTGCTTGATTCATCTCGCACCTAACTGCTACTTGTGAACCAATCTTCAAGCTGCTGAAGAAAGATCAGGTAGTACGTTGGAATGATGAATGTCAGGCTGCTTTTGACAGAATCAAGGAGTATCTCCAAGAACCACCCATCCTTATGCCACCGGTTGAAGGGAGACCTCTGATACTATACCTGACAGTACTCGACAACTCAATGGGGTGTGTGCTGGGGCAGCATGACGAGTCTGGCCAAAAAGAGCATGCCATTTATTACCTTAGCAAAAAGTTTACCGACTGTGAGACCCGATACTCACTGCTTGAGAAAATTTGATGCGCTTTGGTATGGGCTGCTCGCCGGCTGAGACAGTATATGCTGACTCACACTACCTTGTTGATCTCAAAGATGGATCCGATAAAGTACATATTTGAAAAGCCTGCTCTGTCTGGGAGAATAGCAAGATGGCAGATGATCTTGACGGAATACGACATTCAATACACGACTCAGAAAGCCATCAAGGGAAGTGTATTGGCAGACCACTTGGCACATCAGGCAGTAGACGACTATCAGTCAATGAACTTCGAGTTTCCGGACGAGAGCATCATGATAGTGACTGATTGTGAAGTACCTGGACCGGATGAAGGACCTGAGGAAGGATCCCAATGGTCTATGCACTTTGACGGAGCCTCCAACGCTTTGGGTAACGGTATCGGCGTTGTGATAATATCCCCTCTAGGCACTCATACTCCACTCACTGCCCGGCTATGTTTCAACTGCACCAACAACATGGCGGAGTATGAGGCATGCATCATGGGTCTCCAAGCTGCGATCGACTTAAGGATCAAGTTTCTGAGTGTCTTCGGAGATTCCGCTCTAGTGATCAATCAGATTAAAGGAGAGTGGGATACGAAACACCCGAATCTTATTCCTTACAGAGAATGTGTGTTGACATTGATCCCCCACTTCACGAAGATAACCTTTGAACACTTTCCAAGAGAAGAGAATCAGTTGGCGGACGCGTTAGCTACAATGTCTTCTATGTTCAAGGTCAAATGGGATAATGAGGCTCCCCGGATCATCATCTGGAAATTGGACGAACCGGCATACTGTTGTGATCTCGAGACTGAATTGGTGACTGAGAAGCCTTGGTACCATGAGGTAAAGAGATACTTGGAAGCTCAGGAATACCCTGAAGGGGCGTCTGTCAATGATAAGAAGTTTCTGAGAAGGTTCGCAGTGAAATTCTTCCTTAGTAACGGCATCCTGTATAAGCAAAACCATGATTCGACCTTACTGCGTTGTGTGGACAAGACTGAAGCAGAAAGGATCATGGAAGAGCTACATGAAGGGACCTTTGGTACACACTCCAGTGGACACACTATGGCGAAGAAGATCCTTCGGGCAGGGTATTTCTGGTCCACAATGGAAGCTAACTGCTACCAACATTCTCGGACATGCCATAAATGCCAGATTTATGCAGACAAGGTGCATGTTCCTCCAGTTCCTCTGAATGTTCTGACTGCGCCTTGGCCGTTTGCAATGTGGGGCATAGATATGATCGGTGAGATTAAACCTACAGCATCTAACGGGCATCGCTTCATCCTGGTAGCGATTGATTACTTCACGAAGTGGGTCGAAGCAGCTTCCTATGCTACGGTAACCAAGACGGTTGTGGCACGATTCATTCGGCACAACCTGATCTGTCGATACGGCGTCCCTGAAAGAATCATTACAGACAACGGTACCAATCTCAATAACAAGATGATCACTGAGCTCTGCGAGCAGTTTAAGATACAGCACCACAACTCTTCTCCTTACAGACCGAAGATGAATGGGGCTGTAGAAGCAGCAAATAAAAACATTAAGAAAATTGTGCAGAAGATGACAGTGACCTATAAAGATTGGCACGAGATGTTACCGTTCGCTCTACATGGGTACCGTACCTCAGCCAGGACGTCAACCGGGGTAACTCCTTTCTCCTTGGTCTACGGTATGGAGGCAGTCTTACCGATCGAAGTGCAAATACCCTCTCTCCGGATAATGAAGGACGCAGATCTAAACGAAGATGATTGCATCCAGACACGACTTGATCAATTAAACCTTATTGATGAAAAGAGACTCGCTTCTATCTGTCATGGTCAGACGTATCAGAAACGAATGATCAGGGCATTTAACAAAAAGGTCAGACCACAGGAATATCAAGTTGGGGATCTGATGATCAAGTGAATCATCCTTCCTCAGAGTGATCCAAGGGGAAAATGGACCCCTACGTACGAAGGGCCATTTGTGGTTAAACATGTGTTCTCAGGAGGAGCCATGATTCTAACCAACATGGATGGTGACGACCTTCCTCACCCCGCCAATGCAGAAATAGTAAAAAGATACTACGCATGATAAAGACCCGCTAGGCTGACATGCCTAGGCAAAAATTAGGGCTTCCCGTCGAACCAAAAGGGTTCGGGAAAAATGAAGGGATGAAATGAAAAATCTGTACACCCGGCAAGTCGAAAACCTGAAAAGGCGGCTTGGGCAAAAATGGGTATCCCGGTGGACTGAAAACCCGAAAGGGCGGTCCAGGAAAAAGTTAGGGATAAAAGCGTAATACTATGTCTCATTGGATCACTTTGCATCCAGAATCCGGTATCTACATCAAGTTCAGACGGCATCGATCAGTCAGCTTCATCTTCAACCAAGGTCATCAAGTGATGAGACGCTCGGAGATATAAAGGCAATAGCAGAGTTGAAACCCAGTGGGATCATTCATTTCACACAGCTGTTTTATTTTCTCTTGTACAAAATTTGTATAAACTCTTTTGTTCGGCGGCGTTCTCTTACTAGGACGTCAGCCTCTTGTATATAAACGCCTATTTACAGGCAATTCAAAATCAATATAAATACACTTTTCAGCCAAAATTGCCAATTGTTTTTCCTTTTCTGTTTTGTTTTGTGAAGAACGTCCAAGGTTCAATTTGTGATATATGCATTGACAATAATTTGCTAACTCATGAATATTTGCATACGAAACAAAGGATTAATTACAGGTAACATTAGAAACAGGGGCAATAAAGAGTTGTCTAAGCAATCTAATTGTTCTATTCTCCAAGGTACCAAGGTGAGTTCAGCTAAAGAACATAACCAGATATCTTAATTCCCCAGAGAGTGAGCCAGCAAGCAGTATACTCTCCTCAAGCCAAGCTATATTATCAACCTAAGGAAGTTGGGTATCCTCCCGCAGATCTCAACATTCTCCAGCAGGATATACGTACTCTTAACAGGCATCCCCGACAGTCTTGACCTAAAGATTGTTCCCCGGCGGTACATCAAACATTCAGCAAAGTTACTTCCAATACAGTTCAAAAAATTTCCCCAGGAGAGTCCAATCTAGTTTCCCTAGAAAGTTGGAATCCATCTCCCCAAGCAGTAAGCTTATCCCCCAGTAGATTCTGGAAGCTTATCCTCGTAGGGCACGAACGCGTCTCCCAGGTTTTATTCAAGAGTTATTTCCTTACCAGGATATAACTGGGTTATCCTCAGCCAAAAGCCAAGGAAAGATCGTCCTCGACGAAGTCTTCTTATCCCCAGCGAAGTTTATTAACACTTCCAACACAATAAGGGTATCCCCAGCAAGATATTATCAACAAACTCAGCAGAGTATCTCTCTCCCCACAGAGTATTGCTTCCCAGCAAGACCGCTAGAGTACTTTTCTCCCCGCAGAGTAATCCATTCGCCAAGTTTATTCCCCAACGGAGTTATCTTCTCCTACCGGTATTCTTGCAATTATCACCCCCAGCGGAAGCAAAGATCTATTCTTCAACATCAGCCCAGGAGTGACTTCCCGGCACCCGTCAAGGATTTATTTTCCTAAGACGAAAACATACATTCATAAACATCGCATACATCATTATAGCATGCATATATGCATCATATCTTACAAATCTCATTTATGTTGAGAACATCATCGCTTGAATCATATCATGCATGACATGTGACTGACCTTTACCTTTCAGGAAAGATCCAGTTAAGTACTCAGCTATATCTCAAGACCTAGACTGGTTCAGTTAAATCGACCCTAAGATTTTTCTGATTCTTATCCAGTCAAAGGCCTTCTCTGGTTCAGTCAGATCGACCCTAAGATCTCCCTGTTTCTTATCCAGTTGAAGACATTTCAAGACCTAGACCGGTTCAGTTAAGTCGACCCTAAGACTTTACTGTTTCTTATCCAGTCAAAGGCCTTCTCTGGTTCAGTCAGATCGACCCTAAGATCTCCCTGTTTCTTATCCAGTTGAAGACATTTCAAGACCTAGACCGGTTCAGTTAAGTCGACCCTAAGACTTTACTGTTTCTTATCCAGTCAAAGGCCTTCTCTGGTTCAGTCAGATCGACCCTAAGATCTCCCTGTTTCTTATCCAGTTGAAGATTTCAAGACCTAGACCGGTTCAGTTAAATCGACCCTAAGATTTTACTGTTTCTTATCCAGTCCAAGGCCCTCTCTAGTCCAGCTAAATCGACCCCCAACAGATTTTCCTGATAAAGACTCAGTAGAAGATATCTAAGATTCTCTCAGCGTTACTGTTGAGGTTGTAGTCGCCTATGGTTCTCTCCCCGTTACTGCGGAGGTAGTAATCATCCCCAAATTCTCTCAATAATTACTGTTGAGGTTGAAGTCGCCCAAGATTCTCTCAATGATTACTGTTGAGGTTGAAGTCGCCTATGGTTTTCTCCCTGTTACTGCGGAGGTAGTAATCGTCCCCAGATTCTCTCAGCGTTACTGTTGAGGTTGAAGTCGCCCAAGATTCTCTCAGCGTTCCTGTTGAGGTAGTAATCGTCCAAGGTTCTCTCACCGTTCCTGTTGAGATAGTAACCATCCCTGGTTCATTCATCACCTTTTGAAGCTCCAGATCTAGCTCCTGTAACCAGTCAGGACACATCCATACAAAGAGTTTGAAGACCAACTCCTGTAACGTGTCAGGTAATCATTTTTCTTTTGCAGGTACGCAAGTTCTCGCTAAGGAATCTCTTACGCGATCAACATCCAGATGGCATCTATAAGCCCATCCACCTTCCACCATCTCTTAGCATGGCATCTATAAGCCCATCATCCTATCCATCAATCTCCAAATGGCATCTATAAGCCCATTCCCCACATCACACTACTATGTGAGCGCAAATTTCTGGGCACTCTAGTGTTCAATCATCTTCCACCTTCGGATCACGAAAGGCACGTCAGCCAATCTGCATCCTCAGGTTTAAGAAGATTGAACAGGGGCAACTGTTGTACCCCAAAATTTTCCCTCCCATATTCTTCAAGAATTGCAAAGAGCATGCTTCAAAATTCCCCAAGGGTTGCACAGTTCAAGGGCCTCCTAACAGTCAAAAATTAGGGTTTTGGTTCTGACAAAGAAAATGAAGTTTCCAAGGGTCCAATCAAGTCCCACATGCCTACAAACATGGTCAAGCATCCTCATACCAAGTTTCAAGACTTACAGCACAAAATTGCACAGTCAAAAACCCTAATTGCCCTACAGTCAACTGCAGGGGCAAAATGGTCATTTGACAGTCAAAAGTTCAAATTTTTGGTCAACATCTCATTTTGAAGCCACAAACATCATTTTATCAATGCTTGATCATGATTTTCAAAGCTTGGCTCAAAAAGTCTCAAGATGCAAAAGTTTCCATATTTGGACAGTTGAAAAAGTCAACTGTAACTTGACCAAGGCATAACTTCCACATGGATTATCAGAAAAATTCCATCCAAAGCTCATTTTGAAGAGAAAGACATTTCCTACAACTCCTCTTCATACTTCAAGTCCAAGAAATGCTCTCACAAAAAGTTATCAATTTCAACATTATAGGTCATTTTCAAAAGTCAACAAAAAGGGACTTTAAGTCAAAGGCCATAACTTGAGATTGGTAAATCAAAATGCCATGGGACCAAAGGAATTGGTTATAGGACTTCAAGACCTTTCCAAAATGTCCAAGAACATGAGCAAAGCTTAAAAATTGAGCAAGTTATGCCTTGTGGAAGTTGGGAAATTTTTGGGTATTTTGAAAAGTCAACTTTGCTTCAAATGTCTTAAAAATGCTAATGGGCCTCTTTTTCTTCCAAGAATCATTATCCAAGGCATGTGCACGACCATTTGGCCCAAAGGGAAGTTTTTCATCATTTTTATTTATTTATTTGGATTTTTAATTGCTAATAATTCATTAATTAATTAAAATATATGAAAAATACCAAACCTAAGTTTTTAAATCTTTTTATGCATGGAATACACTCAATATTTCGTGCATGATCAGATTTGGAAAGAATCATGGTGATTGGACATGATTTGAATCAAATTAGCTTGAAAAAGATTGAGAAAATTATGGCATGGAAATCAAATATTTTCTCATCAATTCATTGATTCTTTGGACCAAGTTTTGAACCCTAATCATTCACACATATATACTCATGCAAACCCTACTCCTGAGAACCTCCCAGCTGCGCCAGAAAAGCATAACCAAACTTGCACTTTTGTCAAAAAATTCAAGAACTGAAAACACATTTGCAAGGCTTTTCAAGGCGAGAAACTGATTCCATCGCCTTCTTGAGACTTCAAGGAAGGTTTTCAGATCAAAACCATCCATCCTAACGCAAAGAAACGGTAGAATGATTGTGTCCTGTACAGAATTTTTTCAATATGCTTGCATCATGATTCATGCGTTTTTAGTAATTTTTAGTATTTGATTTATGTTCCTTGATTGATTCTAAAGCTAACTGGGTGCTTTAATTGAATTTTCACGCGTTGTATGAAGAACCACCATTAAAGGATGTTAGGGTTCTTCAAGTTTTAAATTAGGCATTTATGAATGCTGTAAAATTGAGACACCTCAATGCCATGGTCAAAATCAGGGCACTCAGACGAATTCAATGAGGGGGTCGCGCCCAATTTATATTCCAAGATGAGCTATTCGCTATTCTTGGAAAAGGCCTGTTTTGGGGGGGTTTAAAACCCCCGCTAACCTTTTTTTATATTTCAGGCAAAAGCGCAATATGGAGAAGATGATGAAGTGTCAAGACCTGATTGAGTAATTTGAATTTTCGCGCTAAAAGCCCCACTAACCATTGTTTTATCTTATATTATTTGTTTGTTATTATATAACCAAAACGCGCAGTTGGAGCAGTTGGCAAAGCATGGTATTTGTAATCCCTGGGACCTGGGTTCGAATCCCAGGTCCCCTCCCTTTCCTTATATTTTTCTCCTAATTATGTTCTTGTGTAATTCATTTGCAAGCGCCTACCATACACTCAACATCCTGGCACGCCACATGGCTTCAGAGACTGATCTAAGGGCCAGGTCATGCAGGTCACCATACCCCCATGTCAACCATGCATATGTGAATGTTGAAAAATCAACAAGGCCAAAGATCAATGGGCCAAAAGTGCTGAGCAATACCTCCAATTTGGGGGCAGACCCCCCATGGTTTGCTTTCTTATTCTTTTTCATGTTTTTTCTATTTTATTTATTTTGCTTAATTTTTATTTAAATCTTTAAATCAATTTACTTTCATAAAATATAAAATAATACAAAAATCAGAAAGAGAGAAAAAATAAATATTTTTATTTAAATGTTATTTTTTTTTCTTTGTAAATAAATTATATCATTTAATTTAGTTCTAGGTTTAATTTTAATATCTTTTCTTAATAAATAAAAAATTGTAGAATTAGGCTTTAATTATTTTAATTACTTTTTTCTTTTATTTTTTCCTCACTAATAATTAATTATTTATTTTTATAAATCAAATTGCTTTAATTAATTAGGTTAATTTAGGTTTAACTTTAATATTTTTTCTTAATAAATAAAAGTTATAGAATTAGGGTTAATTTAATTTTAATTTCAGCTAATCTTCACATAAAAAAATCATAAATACCAAAAACCCTCAAAAACAATTTCTTTTTTATTTTAATTTAATTAATTTGTAAATAATAATTTAATTTCATTAAAAAGGGTCCAACGCCCTCGCTTCCAATTTTAATTCCAATTCGCGCATTTTATTTTATTTCTTATAATATTAATGTAATTCTCCCAAAGCCTTGTAAACTCGGACATTTTATTTCTCGCACTTTATTTACTTTCTGTCAAATCGGGTCCTAGATTTTAATTTGGCGATGTGGACCCGCGCCTTTGTAATAGTTTAGGAACTTTATATTTCTCGCAATTTTTAACTGTTAATAAATGCATGCGAGAATGAATGTCTAAATAAAAACAAACGCGTAGATCACCTGACATGAACAAGATAAATATAAATGAACATGACACACAAAATCACACACCACCCCTAGGGTACGCCTCACTGTTGCCTTGCCTCGAAAGGTGATCGTCGAGTAGAGGATGTCTTAGTAAGTCCTCATGATCCGGGAACCTGGCATGAGGGTAGCTTCTAAGGTGTCTTCCCATTGCTCTGGTGATCACCATGTCCCTATAAACTCGAATTGACCCGAACACCTCCAACGGTGGTGCTACCTACCTCTCAATGGTGGGATGGCACTACTTTAAAGGACATTTACACAGACGAATTCCTTAGGGTAGGTAGACGACTCTAGATGCTTGCTCTAAATTCAAAACAAATTCAAAAAATACTTTTCACACCTACACATTTTCAAAAAGCTTTCGAAAGCAATTTTTCAAACACTCTTGAGGACCGATACAAGAGTCGAACTGGAATTTTCAAAGAAACTTTTAAACCCACAATTGAAAAGCAAACAAACAATTTTTGAAAACACAAATGAGCAAGTATCTAAGAGCCCATGGATAACCATGGATAGAAAGGGTGCTAACACCTTCCCTTTCTATAAATCTACCTCCCGAACCGAGAGCAATCTCTTTAAGGAATTTTTCTGTGCTTTTGTCCTTTCCATTTAGAGAAAATAAAAGACGGTGGCGACTCTTGCTTCCGCGACATTTCGCGAACCAGCGTTAAACAGTCAGTTCCAGATCCACCGATCACAATGAGCTCGTGTAAAACTGTATCTTTGGAGGAAGGAAACCTGTGTATGGTTTACTGATAATGAGTCCGTATAAAACTACGTCTGGAGTTTGAGAAGGGAACCTGTGTGGGGTTACTTTGATGATGAGCCCGTGTAAAACTGCATCCTGGAAGAAGTAAAACCTGGGTAGGGTTTCTGATGACGAGTCCCTGTAAAACTGCATCTTTTGGAAGAGAGAACCTGTGTAGGGTTTCTTCGGGATAAGTTCGTGTAAAACTTATAGAGGAACCGGTGTAAGGTTACTTCGGGATAAGTCCGTGTAAGACTTCTGGAGGAACCGGGGTAAGGTTACTGCAGGATAAGTTCGTGTAAAACTTCTGGATGAACCGGGGTAAGGTCATCTTGAGATAAGTCCGTGTAAGACTTCTGGAGGAACTGGGGTAAGGTTACTGCAGGATAAGTTCGTGTAAAACTTCTGGATGAACCGGGGTAAGGTCATCTTGAGATAAGTCCGTGTAAGACTTCTGGAGGAATCAGGGTAAGGCTACTGCAGGATAAGTTCGTGTAAAACTTCTGGATGAACTGGGGTAAGGTCATCTTGAGATAAGTTCGTGTAAGACTTCTGGAGGAATCGGGGTAAGGTTACTGCAGGATAAGTTCGTGTAAAACTTCTGGATGAACCGGGGTAAGGTCATCTTGAGATAAGTCCGTGTAAGACTTCTGGAGGAACCGGGGTAAGGTTATTACAGGATAAGTTCGTGTAAAACTTCTTGATGAACCGGGGTAAGGTCATCTTGAGATAAGTCCGTGTAAGACTTCTGGAGGAACCGGGGTAAGGTTACTGCAGGATAAGTTCGTGTAAAACTTCTGGATGAACCGGGGTAAGGTCATCTTGAGATAAGTCCGTGTAAGACTTCTTCTGAAAATTGAGAAGGAACCGGTGTAGGGTTGCCTGATGATGAGTTCGTGTAAAACTACATCTGAGGTTGAGAAGGAACCGGTGTAGGGTTGCCTGTTGATGAGCCTGTGTAAGACTTCTTCTGAAAGAAAAGGAACCGGTGCAGGGTTGCCTGAGGATGATCAAGTAGATAATTGTCCTGTTTGGTTTCAGATATTAACCCACGATCAGTCGTCCACAGAATTTTCCTGGCTTGTTACCGGTGTTGATCTGGAACTGTAAAGGTAGATGGTAATCATCTTTTGATTGACTTTTTTTCTGAAAAGGCAAAGTATTAGTCATATGCAATGTCATGATGCATGAACTGCATGGTTTTAAGATGTTCTCAAAAATAAATGAGATTTGTGTTGTATGATGCGTATGCATGCTATAATGTATGAAGATGTGATGTTTATGAATGTATTCTCATCTGGGAAAATAAATCCTTGACGAATGTCGGGAGTTTGTTGAATCCTGGGCTGATGTTGAAGAGTAGAGTTCTTCGTTTCCGCTGGGGATGATGGTTGTAAGAATAAACCGGTAGGAGAAGATGACTCAGTTGGGGAATAAACTTGGTGAAGATATTACTCTGAGGGGAATCTACTCTGTGGGAAGAGATACTTCGCTGAGGTTTTGATGATAACTCCACTGGGGATTCCGTTGATATGTTTTGTTGAGGATTCTGATGAACTCTGCTGGGGGTAGGAAGAGCTTCGTCGAGGACGATCTTTCCGTGGTAATTAGCTGAGGATAACCCAGTTATAAGCTCGGGTGGGGAATAACCCTCTGAAATAAAGCCGGGGAGAAGCGTTCGTACTCCGCAGGTGATAAGCTTCCAGAATCTACTAGGGATAAGCTTCCAGAATCCACTGGGGAGATGGTTCAACTCTCCTGGGGAAACTTTTGACTGCACTGGGGAGTGGCTCCACTTGGGGTGTCTGATATTCCGCCGGGGAACAATCTTAGATCAAGACTGCTGGGGATGCTTGCTTAGAAACATCTGTATACTCCGCTGGGGAATATTGAGATTTTCTGGGGATTCCCAACTTCCTTAAGGCTGACAGTAGACTAACCCTGCTTGGGGAGAGTATCGCTGACTTGCTGGAGATATTGTGCCTTTTCAGCTGATTGGGAGACCAACTCTGCTCGGGGGAGAGTATTGCTGAATCTTGTCTTTACTCTGCGGGGAGTGGAGGTAACTTGGTCACGTTCTTCAGCTGAACTTACCTTGGTACCTTGGTGAACAGAGCAACTAGATCGTTCAGACAATTCTTATTGCTCCTGTTTCTATGGGAGAAGATACCTGTGGAGGTACTTGATGACTGCAAATCTTCTTTTGGTAGGCAAGTGACGAGATGACAGAACATAGTCGTATGCTTTTGATCCCTAACTTTTTCCTGGACCGCCCTTTCGGGTTTTCAGTCCACCGGGATACCCATTTTTGCCCAAGCCGCCTTTTCAGGTTTTCGACTTGCCGGGTGTACAGATTTTTTTCATTTCATCCCTTATTTTTGCCCGAACCCTTTTGGTTCGCCGGGAAGCCCTTATTTTTGCCTAGGTGTGTCAACCTAGCGGGTCTTTGCTTATGCGTAGTGTTTTTCCGACTATGTCCGTGCTCTCAGGATGTAAGGAGTTGTCGCTGTCAGTAGTGTTGTGTCGCCATACCACCAGAAGATCTTCATTTGATCGTTCAATGCCCCAAGTGATCCAGATGGAGATTTGCCCCAAGTTGGTTGGCCTTTTGAGAGATTCTCCGAATCTTGACTTAACTGCCCCAGATGATGGACAATGATCATGCCATGCCCCTTGGTTGGGAGTGCTTTTGTTCATCAAATATTCTTCGTGGGAATTTCTATGTTGTTCAAGCAAATAGTCACATGCAAGCAATGTTATATTAAAAATGCAAAGTTATGTTTGTCTTGAAGTTTTTTGAAAATGCAGTTTTTCTCATAAAAACAAGTGAATTTTTGTAAACTGTGATGTCGACTCGTTATTTTACCGTAAGCCTTAAGGAGTCAGGATACCTTTCGTAACAGTATGCTTTCGAACTAACCCATGCTTCAGCTAGGACTTTTAAGGGTTATAACGTGGCCCGGTTCACGGTTTAAGAAACAAAGGATAAAGGCTCAAAGTATATTTGTACCCACCCGCTCTTCGTGATGTTCTTCAAACCTAAACTCAGCTGATCGTGCATTAGACCTTGTTTGAGTCTTCGTCCTGATATACCGGTGATGGTTCGGATGTTGACAATTTATTTGGAATGGGAAGTCATTTCTTTCTTTTTTTCGTTGAGGGTTTGTAGGACCTCTTTCTTTTTTATTGTGTTATCCCTAAATTTTGCCTGAACTGTTTCTTTGTGGTTGCAGTCAGCGGGATGCCCCAGTTTTGTAAGTCTCCTTCATAGGTTTTGACTTATTGGGCTTTAGTTTTTTTTTTGGGAGATAATGACTGCCTGCCTTTATGATTATTCGGAACCATCACTGTCTTTGATTTTGACAGGACTCCTTTGGTGCCATTCGTTGTGCACTTGGATCAACTGAGAGAACTACCCTGCCCCAGATTATGATTAAGGGTTTTAATTTTCGAAAAGAAAAACTCCTACTTCTTTGGCTCAGAGGGGTTGACGAGGGATTATCTTCCTTATAACTCCAGTGTTTAGGAATTGAAACAATGCCTGTACCTCATCAGCGGGGTTTATTCAAAAGCATACTGTAGATTATGGTATCGTTTTCGTCATCCTCCCTCAAGAGGCTTAGAATTATTAATTGAGAGTTGACATCAAAAAATGAAAGCAGTTTGAATATAGCGAATGCGAATATATTGATTCAAAATAGACATATGCGATGCATTGATAACGTAAAAGATTTTGACATGAACAAATGTTTGAACAATCAAAGAAAAATACAACTTGAACATTCGAATGAACAAAAGCTTCTTAGTTTGCACTAGTCATCTCAGATGGAAGATTCTCAGCAGAAGATTTTCATTTTGCCACCCGGCATGAACTCCAGCACCCTTCCGTCGATCAAGTCCTGGATCTTGTTCCTCAAGCTCTAACAGTCGTCAGTGTCATGTCCAGGACTGTCAGAATGGTAGGCACACCTTTCATCAGGATTGTACTTCAGGGAGGTTATGTTGAGATTCTTAGGAGGATCTTTTAAAGCAATCAGCTTGACCTCCAACAAGCGTCTCAGTATCAGTGATGATGGTATACCAGTCTCCGAGAAATGTCTTCCAGACGTATTTCGCTTACGCCGATTACCCTGTTGACGCTGGTGAGGTTGATGCTGGGCTTGTGACCCTGAAGAAAACTGAGGAGCTTTTCCCTTGTCTTCTTGCACCACAGGTGGTTGAATGATGGCTTGCTCTTCAACCTTAGATGTTTTCCCCAGTTGGTTATCCTGAAGCAGTTGGTTGATGAGAACCCTGAGCTCCCCTTGTCTTTGAGATAAGTCTTGGATAAGAGCAATTTGCCCCAGCATCTGGGTTCTCATTGTATCCACCTCAGCTTGTAGACGTTTCAGCTGTTCGTCTTTATCGTCTTCAGGACTGTTCCTGACCAAAGTCCCCATGAGGAGTGTTCTCATCTCTTCCTGCCCCTTGGATAGATTTAGGAGGATTTCCCCGAACTGAGTCTCTTGAATATGAAGGTCCCGGTTGTCTTGTTGGGAAGCCATTGCTGAAATAAACAACAAAGAAGGTAAGTGACCTGTACAAAGGGTACCTATAATGCAATGATATGTATGTATGCATGCAATGTTTTCAAGGATCTCGTGGGGTAAACAAGAAAAGTTGTTAGGATTTGAATTTCGTAGCTTGATTGAAGGAACTTCATGTTGTTGAGAGTCCTTCTTCAAGAGTCAAGGCTCACCATATCGAGTGGGTCATAGCCCCTGACTCAGGTCATTAACCTTGGCTAGAGGAAAATAAATCCCCTTTTCCCCTTGCTAGACATTTGATTCATCATGACCTGCATCACAAACCCTTGAGATCCTTGAAATGGATTAGTCCTTATGTAGGATGTATGCAATGGTATGATGTTATGCGATGCATGGAGTGATGTAAGTAGGCCCTGTAATGAGTCCCCATTAAGGACTGTAAACAAAACCTGCAAGGAACTCGTGTTGTTAGATAACAAGCATGCAAGTAGTCAAGTTTGAAAGCACGCAAGTCACACAAGATAGCCCTTAGAGTTCAGGCCAACATGAAGTTTGGGTACTACCCTCTTGAAGTTGGTGGGCTCAAACCTGTCCTATCAAAAGTAACCGGGTACTAAGGAGCTCAAAATCATTGGGTTGCTTTCTATGTTCATTGTTTTGATTTATCCACTGAACCGGCGACCAAAATATTCCAAGAAAACAACCCTCAATGAGTGTAGTATCGAGTATCCACCAACTTCGGACTGCACCAAAGTCAGTCATCTCACTACCCCTAAAGAGGCCAGGATGGTCAAGTAAGGTTCCTAAGGTCAGTTAATGCTTCACGACACCACGCGGCGGCCACGTACTCTCCTTGACTTGACTCAAGGGTTACCGGTACTCACCAAAGTGCCACATCAACGTAGCAAACTGCTTCAACCGTGTCGGTATACCCCGCACAGTTCCCTCACAGTTTGTTGCTACTTTCTACAAGGTATCCTCCAGATCCGGGTTAGGATTTATGAAACTCCCAAGACAGGCCCACAATATTAAATCAAGCAAAGCAAGCAATTGAAAACATGATGATGAACTATTCCTAAGGTACACCCCACTTATTAAGTCCCCAGCAGAGTCGCCAGTTCTGTGATCGGTGGAAATAAAACTGACTGTTTTTTAAGCTGGTTTCGCGAAATGTCGCGGTAAGCAAGAGTCTCCACCGTCTTTTATGTTCTCCAACATGGAAAGGACAAAAGCACAGCAAAATTCCTTATTCGAGAATGTTTCTCGGTTCGGGAGGTAGATTTATAGAAAGGGAAGGTGTTAGCACCCTTTCTATCCGTGGTTATCCACGGGCTCTTAGGTACTTGCTCTTATGTTTTCAAAATTTTTTTGCTTTTCAAGTGTGAGTGGGTTTTGAAAAAGTTTCATTTGAAAAATTTCTAAGTAATTCTTGTATTTGTCCTCAAGAGTGTATGAAAAATTTGTTTGAAAGCTTTTAGAAAGTGTAGTGTGAAAAGATGTTTTTGTTTGTTTGAAAAGAGAAAGTACCCAGGAGAATCTACCTACTCTAAGGAATTAAGCTGTGTAAGAGTCCTTTAGATAGTGCTATCCCACCATTGAGAGGTAGGTAGCATCATTGTTGGAGGTATTCGGGTCAATTCGATTATTGGGACAGTGTGGTCACCGAAGCAATGGTAGGATACCTTAGAAGTAACCCTAATGTCCTAGATCCTTTGTATCTGAGGCAAACGTTTCGAGGCGACTGGATCTTTTAGACAGGAGGGCGACCTCTAAAACACCCTATACTTGATGACCACGTTCGAGGCAACCAGTGAGGTGTGCCCTAAGAGTGCCATGTGCATGTGTGTTGTTTTTCAGTTAATGTTATCTTGTACATGTTATTTGTGAGCTACGGATTGATTTTATTTTTCATACATTCTTTCATGCATTTTTTAACAGTTAGGAGTGCGGAAAATAAATTGCGAAAAGATAAATTCTAACTATTACAAGACGCGAGTCTATACATCGCCAAAAACAAAAACCCGTTTTGGAAAATAAAGTGCGAGAATTTAAAAAGAAAGCGATAAAGTTCTAATTATTACACTTCCTGAGCAGATACAAAAATATAAAATATTGAATTAAAATAAACTGCGCGCGAAAGAATTGAATCGGGACGTCTTGAGGGTTTTGACCCTTTTTTAAGAAAGAATTGAATTTTTGTCCTTTTTTGTAATTAATGAAATTAAAACTAATAACTAATTAATTAATTTAATTAAAAGGAAAATATTTTTGTGTTTTTTATGTTTTTAATAAAATAAAAA
This sequence comes from Vicia faba, assembly GCA_948472305.1. Classification (NCBI taxonomy): domain Eukaryota; kingdom Viridiplantae; phylum Streptophyta; class Magnoliopsida; order Fabales; family Fabaceae; genus Vicia; species Vicia faba. The sequence goes on from OX451740.1 coordinate 1,120,904,945, forward strand.
AAAGAAATTAAAAGTTGAAAGTCCTAATTCTAAATTAATTTTACTTATTAAAAAAATGTTAAAATTGTTCTAATTACACAACTAATTAATTAATATTAAAATTTGTTTACAAAATAACTAAACTAAGTGAAATTAATAATGATAATAAAATAAAATGTTTTTTTTTGGTTTTATTGAATTTTATGGGAAAAAATTAGTTTGTTAGGTTAATTAACAATAATGATAATAATTAAAAAAAGAAAATAAAAAGAAAAGGAAAATAGAAAAAAAAGAAATAGAAACCAATGGGGGTGTTGATGGCTCAATGGAGGTGTGAAGCCTGGAAATTGCTGGCCCATTAACCAGCCTTGTTGACTTTTGGAGATTGCCTGGAGCACGTTGACTGGAGAATATAGTGTTCATCACTTTTTGGCCCTCGGATTGATGATCATGGCCACTTGGCATCTGGAACGCTGAAGGTTCATGGTGAAACGCATTGGGCATCCTGCACACAAACACATAAGAAAAAATGATATGGAATTTTGGGGGACCTGGGAAGAACTTACAGCGCGGTATGATGGATCTTAGGACGTGGCAAGGGTTGCTTTAGCTTCAGGGGGTGGCAAAGAAGAGAGTCACGTTCTCCTTTTGGCCTGAAAATGCTTGCAATACTCCTTTTGATCTCACACTTTTTTTTTACACTTTTTTGGATTTTGCTCTGGCCGTTTGTGTAATGTTCAGGTTGTGAATGAGGCTTGCAAGGCTTGTATATGTAGTCATGAATGAGAATAAGTCACATTTAGGAGCCTTAAACTTGTGCCATTAAGTTTTTGGGATTTTGTCTTAACCACCATTAAAGGCCTTTCAAAGCTTGTTCAAATTTGAATTTTTATGCTTAAAATGGCTCTAGCACGAAATTGGTATGTGGATTATGATGCATCAAAGTCATTCAAACCACAAGATATCATTTAATTAATTTTTTTGATTTTTATTTGAATTTATGGATTTAAAATGAATTAAACCAATAAAATTAAATAAAAATAGAAAAAATTAATGTTTAATCTTGAAATTAATCATGGGACACGTGGGCGGCATGACAAGGCTGAATCAAGTAGAAAAAGTGGGCCCTTTTGTCAAAAATTGAAGTTTCAAGGATAGTTGACTTTTGCCATTTCACAAAAATTTCCCAACTTCTCCAATGCATATCTTGCTCAATTTTGATCATATGAACATGTTCTTGGACATTTTGGAAAGATCTTGAAGTCCTCTAACCAATGCCTTTGGTCCCATGTCATTTTGATTTACCAATCTCAAGTTATGGTCTTTGACTTAAAATGACTTTTTGTTGACTTTTGAAAATGACCTATAATGTTGAAATTGATAACTTTTTGTGAGAGCATTTCTTGGACTTGGAATGTGAAGATGAGTTGTAGGAAATGTCATCCCCTTCAAAATGAGCATTGGATGGGATTTTTATGATGAACCATGAAAAAGTTATGCCTTGGTCAAGTTACAGTTGACTTTTCAGCTATCCAAAAATAGAAACTTTTGCATCTTCATGATTTTTTGAGCCATTCTTGGGAAATCATGGTCAAGATTTGACCAAATGATGATTTTGGCTTCAAAATAAGATGTTGACCAAAATTTTTGACTTTTAACTGCCAAATGACCATTTTGCCCCTACAGTTGATTGTGAAGCAATTAGGGCTTTTGACTGTGCAACTTGACCTTGTGAGCCTTGAAACTTGACATTGTAGGTGCTTGACAATGTATATGAGCATATGGGACTTGATTGAGCCCTTGAAAACCTCAACTTCCTTGCAAGAACCAAAACCCTAATTTGACTGGCTTATGAGGGTGTTTGAACTGTGCAACCCTTGAGTAGACTTGAACAAATTGAGATGATGCTTATCAAAACTTTGAAGAATATGGGAGGGAAAATTTTGGGGTACAACACAAGCCCTGAAACATCCCCAATCGCGCTGTAAGTCTTCTTGAATATCGCCTTGTACATGAAATCGCATACTCGTATTCTTGCATCTTTTTGCCAAAACATTGACATATTCATAATCCTTGAATGATTTCCAAGCTATCTGCAATATTTGATTTCGTTTTCATGGCATGTAATGTAATACCCGGACCTAGGGTTTCTGTTTCTTGTTTTTAGGCGTTTGCTTTGCAGGAAAAATTAGGACCAATAATGGATATAGATGAACTCAGGAGGAAGAGACGATCACGTCCATGTTCTTGGATTGCATTTTTATGGCTTAGGGCTCATTTTAGGATGAAGCTACGGATCTTGCTGCGGATAAAAATCCACAGGTAAGAAAACTAGGTTGTGACGAAGAAGATGACAACGTGTCCTCTCCCAACTGGCCCATTCAAATCTCGCGCCTTATTTTTTTTGTTTGCTGGCATTTATTTGTTTTTGTCCATATTATATTTTGTTTCTAATGTTATAACAATTGGGTGCGTTAGTTGAGTTGGCAAGCGTGGTGTATCAAAGTCCAATGGGACCTGGGTTCGAATCCCAGGTCCCCCAATACATTTGTTTCATTTTTCTTCAGGTAATTGCATGTGATTTCCAAGGCGCAACCCACCATCCACCTTCAGATTCCAAGCGCCAGATGGCCTACAGGCCATATCTGGTGGCCCATATTGGACATCCACCATGTACTCTAGTCAACAGGCGCGCGTGAGCTCCTAGAAAGTCAAAGCAGACTAGCCTAATTGGGCCAAAGAATTGCAAATTAAACCTCCTCTTGGGCCCAACACCCCCTTGGTTTATTTTTCTTTTCATTATATTTATTTATTTACTTTATTGTTATTATTTTTTACTAATCACTAACCAATTAATAATTTTTCCTCATAAAATCAGAAAACACAAAATATTATTTTTACTTATTAAAATTAAATTCACCATTTTATTTTTGTAAATAAATATTAACCTAATTAATTTAGTTTTAAATATATATAACTTTTAATATTTTTGCAATAATTAAAAATTAATGTAGAAAATTAGTTTTTTATTAATTTTGACCAGATTTATTTTATTTCCTTAAATATAAAAAATCCAAAAAATATTATTTTTATTAATTAATTAATTAGCTCATTCAATTTAATAATTAACTTAGATCTAGTTTCTTTTTAATTCAAAAAATAACAAAAAAATCTCTTTCTTTCATAAAAAGGGTCAAAACCCTAAAAATTGCGTCGTTTTAATTTCTCGCACGCGATCCATTTATCATATTGTAATTGCTTCCGGAATGTAATAGCTTCAAATAGGACTTTGAATTATTTTATCGCTTTCTTTTATTTTCCGCAATTTAAATTAAAGGGTTGCTTTTGGCGATGTAAATACCCGACGCCTTGTAATAGTTTAGATTTAATTTCCGCAATTTATTTTCCGCAAACTATACACTGCTAGATGTTTGATAATAGGGAATGCATGACAAGATCGAATGTATGAACTTAAAATCAACATAGCTCACCCATAACATGTACAAAGATAAAATTAACCAAAATAACACACTCGCACATGCGCACTCTTAGGGTACACCTCACTTGGTTGCCTTCGAATGTGGTCATTAAGTATAGGAAGTTTTAGAGGTCGCCCTCTTGTCCAAAGATCATAGTTTCCTCTGTAGGTGTTTAGGTATTGGCTTGCATTTTTGGTAAATCCCAAGTGTATGTGTGAATGTCATGACTGATGTCATAACATTCTAGTTCAGGTTGTACTAACTCATTAGGTACATGTGCAGAAAAATATTGTAACTCAAATACTGATGTTTATAAGTGTGTATCTGAGCATGTTTGCAAAATGATCACATTTTGCTAAATCAGTAGACAGGTTTTCTCAGATGTCATAACAGATGTTATGACATCCAGTTCTGAACTAACAGGATTACAGGATTGGATAAGTCTGAGTTTTTTCAGGAAATAACTCAGTCCTTTCTGAACAGAATCCTGCGTTTTCTGAGGAGCAACCTAGCTCGATCCTAACCTGATCAATAAAGTACTGTGACCTGGTCTTTAGGTCAAACGGAATCAACCCTAGGTTTTTGGAAACCCTAACTGAAGTTGCAGCTGCTATATATTCAACAGAGCTGTGGTTTTTCAAGAGATCCCTGCTGATTGATTAGAAGATCAATTTTGTAATCTGTATAGATTTGTTTATTGTACTCCAAGCAATTATCATTGTGATAAGTGCCTTGGAATAGGTTTCAATTGTAAGGGTTGTGTAGCACTCAAAGCTTTGAAGCAAGAGTGTTTGAATGTCACTTGACTAAAGCTGTGAAGCAGAGTCAAGTTAGTTGTGTACATCACTCAAAGCTGTGAAGCACGAGTGATTGTGTTACTTGATTAAAAAGCTGTGAAGCTTAATCAAGTGTGTGTTTTTTTGAAGAGTGTCTTCATCAATTCTTAAGTCAAATTGGTTTATGTATCACTGCTGTGATTGAGGGGGAGTGAGTAGGAACTCAGGTTTAAGTTGTACTTAGATTAGAATTGCATTGGGTAGGTCTTAAGTGAAGGAGATAAACTGGTTGGTTTATTCCTGAATTAACATCTCTTATAGTGGATTCTCTCCCTGGCTTGGTAGCCCCCAGAGTAGGTGTTGTTGCACTGAACTGGGTAAACAATTGACTGTGTTATTTACTGCTTTTGTATTTACTGTCATATAGTAAGTCAGATACGGTGTCATAACATTGAACGTGACATTGAGTATCTGAAGCCAGAATTTTCAATTGGCATCAGAGCAGGCACCCTGCCTGTATTACTGGGTGAGATCTAGGGATATCACTTTCTGGCACTATGGACAAAGAAGGAGTTTTTGGAAATAGACCACCCATCCTGGATGGAACTAATTATGACTACTGGAAACCTCGTATGATTGCCTTCCTAAAATCTCTGGACAAAAAGGCTTGGAGAGCTGCTGACAAAGGATGGATTCATCCCACCATAACTGAAAGAGATGGGACAATCAGTCTGAAGCCTGAGGAAGATTGGAGTAAAGAAGAAGATGAGTTAGCTCTGGGAAATTCAAAAGCTTTAAATGCCTTGTTCAATGGAATTGATAGAAACATCTTCAGACTAGTACATCAATATGAACTGGCCAAGGAAGTTTGGGACACTCTCAAAACTACTCATGAGGGCACTTCCAAAGTAAAAATGTCAAGGCTTCAGATGTTGACCACTAAGTTTGAGAATCTAAAAATGATGGAAGATGAAACCATTCATGAGTTCCACATGAACATCTTGGAGATTGCCAACACCTCAGGAGCACTGGGAGAAAAAATGTCAGAAGAAAAACTGGTGAGGAAGATTCTCAGATCCTTGCCTAAAAGAATTGCAATGAAGGTAACTGCCATAGAGGAAGCCCAGGACATTAGCAAGTTAAAAGTGGATGAACTTATTGGGTCTCTTCAGACATTTGAGATGGGGATCACTGATAATGGTGACAAGAAGAACAAAAGCATAGCACTTGTATCCAACACTGATGTTGAATACAAGGAGGATGAAGAAGAAAACATATCAGAAGCCATTGCCATGCTTGGAAGACAGTTCAACAGGCTCATCAAAATAATGGACCCAAAGTCAAGGTCAAATGTTCATAACATTCCTTCTGACATTGACAGTTCCAGCAGAAGACCAAGGTCAGAAGATAAGGGAAACCAGGGCAGAGGTATTCAATGCCATGGATGTGAAGGATATGGACATATTCGAGCTGAATGTCCTACCTTTCTTAAGAAGCAAAAGAAAGGAATGACTGTTACTTGGTCTGACTATGATTCAGATAGCAATTCTGAAGAAGAAACTGCCAAACTAGTTACTGCCCTAACTAGTGTTTGTACTTCTGAAAGTGACACCAGTGATGAAGAAGTGACATTTGAAGAACTGGCTGATACCTACAAGAAATTGTGTATCAGAAGTGGTGAAGTCTGTGTGCAAAATGAGAAACAATCAAAACTCATTATAAAGCTGGAGGCTGAAAAGAGGGCAAATCTTGAAACTATAAGTCATTTAGAAGGAGAAGTTCAACTGCTGAACTCACAACTGAATCAAATGACCAAATCTGTCAAGATGTTGACCAATGGAACAGACAAATTGGAAGAGATCCTTCAGGCTGGACAAAATATGGGAAATAAATCTGGCATAGGATTTGTGGAAACAAAGAAATTTGGTACTGGAAAGCAAATGTAAAAACGGATGTCTCAACATTACTCTCAACATTAGGGACAGAGACATATGAAGAAGAGATACCAAAGATGGAGATGTCATCATTGTGGGAAATATGGTCACATAAAGCCCTTCTGCTTCAGATTACATGGGTATCCTAATCAGAACTCAGATGTCAAACCTAAGTCTAAAAAGGTACCGCATGCTCCACAATGGAAGAAAAAGGCTACTGCACTGATGGCTCACACTTCCCTGAGGGTCACTGCAAAGGAAGATTGGTACTTCGACAGTGGATGTTCCAGACACATGACTGGATTCAAAAATCTCCTCAATAATGTTATGCCTCACACCACCAGTTTTGTGATCTTTGGAGATGGTGCTAAAGGAGAAGTCAAAGGAGTTGGTAATTTGGACTGCCCTGGAGTTCCAAGTCTGAATAAGGTACTGCTGGTAAAAGGGTTGACTACTAATCTCATTAGCATCAGTCAACTATGTGATCTAGGATTCATGGTCAACTTCTCAAGATCTGAATGTCTAGTGTTTAATGAAAAACTAGATGTTGTAATGAGAGGAATCAAATCCAAAGATAACTGTTATGTGTGGCAGCCTGAGAACACTGATATCTCCACTATGAGTCAAATCATCAAAGAAGAAAAAGAGATGAAACAGTGGCAGCATAAGCTTGGAAGATTGAAAAGAGCTATTCCTATGGAAGCTGTCAGAAGAACTCCAAAACTACAGGCTGATAATATATATGATGTGGCAGATAAACTTAAAGAAGAATGTGTTGTCAGAACCTTAAGTCATCTTGATAAGGATGTCGGAAAGAACAATTCTCATAAATTCTGTTCAAAACAGATGCTTCCTGAGTACAATGTTACACAAGATGTTGTGACATTGTGGTGTGATAATCTGAAAACATTCAACATTTCCTTGAACCCTATTGACTTTGAAGAGAAGAAGTCATTTGAACTGGAACATAGTTTATCTAAGCTTCAGCTGACTGATTCTTCTACCAAGGCGCTTGTTGGAAATAAATTTGAAAATTTGAGGGGCAGATTGGGTATTCACCAACATGAGAAATTATAGCAATCAGTTTTGCTAAAAACAAGGGTTGAAGGGATTAATTTTATTAAGTCTATATTTAGTGGGTTAATCATATTCATTCACAATTCCTTCAAAAGCCTTAAGAAGTTGAAGAGACTCCCTTGTACTCCCTACCTCTCTCATCCTTGCAACCTGTTTCCTCCTCCCAATCAAAGAGTTTTCTCAAACTGCTACTATTACTCAACGTTAAACACAATGTCTCAGACATCGTCTTCCACCATGGCGGCTTCGTCTCACTCATCTGATCAAGATTCTAGGGCAATCACTACATGCATAGAATCTGAAGTTCTTGAGGTCACTCCTCTCAGGGAGATGGCAACTGACCCAACCAGAGTCAAAAAGCTCAGAACCAGACATGCAGGAAGAGCTCAAGCTACAGTCTCTGGTAATTCTTCTCATCCTTCGTCTTCTATACCTAATAGAGAAGGATCAGTTCAAGTACACCAAGCTATTGCTAGGCTGGTTACTAGCATTCTGAGTGGCAACCAATCTGTACCTGGGATTTCTATCCCTTTGAATCAATCAGAAAGTCCAAATGTGGAAGGTTCTGAAAATGTAGATGTCACTGAGGATGTTGTGACACCAAAAGACAACATTCAGAATCCCTCTGAAAAGGCTGCTGATCCACCTATCATTGATGTGGATGAAGATTACTCAGATAATGAACTGCTTGCTAATGTGAACCCTAGCATTGCTAGGAGATTGATGAAAAGAAAGAGTAGTGAGACTGTTAAACCTGATGCTAAGAAATCCAAGGCTGAAGGGATGGCTGAGAAAATTCAGACAAAAGGGAAGAAGGCACAGGTGCAGACTGCTAGACAACCAATCTCCAAGAAAAGTAAAGAACCTGAAACTTCTGATTCTGAAGATGAATCAGAATTTGAGATTGACATTGACAATACTCCCATCAGAAGGAAGCTCCCCTCCAGCAAGATTGCTAAAGTGCCTGAAGTGCCAACAGACAACATCTCCTTTCATCATCCTGACAATGCAAACAGATGGAAGTATGTGTGCCTGAAGAGAATAGCCTTGGAGAGAGAACTCAACAATGATGCCTTGGAGTGCAAAGACATCATAGATCTGATCAGGAATGCTGGGCTAATGAAGACAGTGTTGAAGTTTAACAAATGTTATGAAAATCTGGTTAAAGAGTTTGTAGTGAACTTGTCCAATGATTGTGCTGATGGGAGGTCAGCTGACTTTGAGAGTGGGTTTGTTAGAGGGAGAAGGGTCAAGTTCTCTCCATCAGAAATCAACAAATTTCTTGGAAGAACAAATAAGGACTGTCCTGATCTAGAGGCAACTGACAATGAAGTGTGCTTGACCATCACTGCCAGGCAAGTAAAGTACTGGCCATTGAAAGGGAAGCTGAAGGCTAGTAAACTCAGCATGAAATTTGCCATCTTGCATAAAATAGGTGCAGCCAACTGGGTGCCTACAAATCACAAATCAACCATCTCCACAGGATTGGGGAGATTTATCTATGCTGTAGGAACCAAGACTGCCTTTGACTATGGAAGGTACATCTTTGAACAAACCTTGAAGCATGCTGGCAGTTATGCTGTCAAAGGACCAATTGCCTTTCCCTCCCTCCTTTGTGGAATCATCCTTGCACAATACCCTGACATCCTTGTAGCAAGAGATACAGTCTGCAAAAGAGCTCCTGCCCTTGGCCTGCACTACAAACTATTTCAGGGATCCCATGCTCCAGACATTGTCATAACATCAGCTGAGACATCGTCTGCAAAGATCCAGTCCAAGACATCAGATGTCATAGCTGTTTTAAAAGAAACTTGCAAAGATCTGGATGCTAGAAAAAGGACCCTAGAAGCTCTGATTGCCAGGCTAGAAAAGGAGGAAGCTGAAGAAGGTATAGAAGCTGAAGGACTGCTCAACATTGAAGAAACTGGCTCCTCTGAGTCTGATGACAGTGCTTGAAGGTTGATTGTTGCTTGGTGGTGTTGCTGGTGGAGTTTGGAAGTGTGTTCTGCTGTGGTCAGCTGCTGATCTCATTATTTTGTTTTGGATAACTGTATAACTTTATAAACATGTAATCTTTGGCCCATTTGTGGCTAAAGTGGGGGAGAATATTTTTGGTACTGCTTAATTAGTACTTGACACTATATTTTTATGCTGTCACTTATTTCTGCTGCTATCTATTTATCTCTGATTGTTTAGGGACTTTAGCCAAAAATCTGCCAAAGGGGGAGTTTGTAGGTGTTTAGGTATTGGCTTGCATTTTTGGTAAATCCCAAGTGTATGTGTGAATGTCATGACTGATGTCATAACATTCTAGTTCAGGTTGTACTAACTCATTAGGTACATGTGCAGAAAAATATTGTAACTCAAATACTGATGTTTATAAGTGTGTATCTGAGCATGTTTGCAAAATGATCACATTTTGCTAAATCAGTAGACAGGTTTTCTCAGATGTCATAACAGATGTTATGACATCCAGTTCTGAACTAACAGGATTACAGGATTGGATAAGTCTGAGTTTTTTCAGGAAATAACTCAGTCCTTTCTGAACAGAATCCTGCGTTTTCTGAGGAGCAACCTAGCTCGATCCTAACCTGATCAATAAAGTACTGTGACCTGGTCTTTAGGTCAAACGGAATCAACCCTAGGTTTTTGGAAACCCTAACTGAAGTTGCAGCTGCTATATATTCAACAGAGCTGTGGTTTTTCAAGAGATCCCTGCTGATTGATTAGAAGATCAATTTTGTAATCTGTATAGATTTGTTTATTGTACTCCAAGCAATTATCATTGTGATAAGTGCCTTGGAATAGGTTTCAATTGTAAGGGTTGTGTAGCACTCAAAGCTTTGAAGCAAGAGTGTTTGAATGTCACTTGACTAAAGCTGTGAAGCAGAGTCAAGTTAGTTGTGTACATCACTCAAAGCTGTGAAGCACGAGTGATTGTGTTACTTGATTAAAAAGCTGTGAAGCTTAATCAAGTGTGTGTTTTTTTGAAGAGTGTCTTCATCAATTCTTAAGTCAAATTGGTTTATGTATCACTGCTGTGATTGAGGGTGAGTGAGTAGGAACTCAGGTTTAAGTTGTACTTAGATTAGAATTGAACTGGGTAGGTCTTAAGTGAAGGAGATAAACTGGTTGGTTTATTCCTGAATTAACATCTCTTATAGTGGATTCTCTCCCTGGCTTGGTAGCCCCCAGAGTAGGTGTTGTTGCACTGAACTGGGTAAACAATTGACTGTGTTATTTACTGCTTTTGTATTTACTGTCATATAGTAAGTCAGATACGGTGTCATAACATTGAACGTGACATTGAGTATCTGAAGCCAGAATTTTCATCCTCGAAACGGTTGCCTCGGATGAAATGATCTAAGACATTAGGGTTACCGCTAAGGCATCCTAACGTTGCTTTAGTGACCACGCGTCCCTTAATCGAATTAACCCTTAAAACTCTAACGACGGTGCTACCTACTCATCAATAGTGGGATAGCATTGTCTAAAGGATATTTGTACAGATTAATTCTTTTTTCGAGTAGGTAGATGGTTCTTAAGTACTTGCTCTTCCTCAAAACAAAAATAAAACTTTTCACACTTACACCTTTCAAACAAAAAACTTCTTTCAAACCCACAAACACCAAGAAAAGCAAATTTTGAAAACACTTTGAGCAAGTACCTAAGAGCCCATGGATAACCACGGATAGAAAGGGTGATAACACCTTCCCTTTCTATAATCTACCCCCCGGACCCGAGAAACATCTCGAAAAAGGAATTTTTCTGTGCTTTTTTCCTTTCCTTGTTGGATAAAATAAAATACGGTGGCGACTCATGCTTACCGCGACATTTTGCGAAAACAAACGCAAAACGCGAACCGGCATTCTAAAAAACAGTCAGTTCTCTTTCCCACCGATCAAAGAACTGGCGACTCTACTGGGGACTCTTAATAAGTGAGGTGTACCATAGGAGAATCTTCACCAACAGTCTCAGCTGACGCCAGTGTCTGGGGAACCTCTTCAAAATGTTGAAATGGGGTCTCAATGAACTCCCCATCCATCTCTACATATCGGAAAGAGTTGAGGTGGCTAACCATGTACTCTTCCTCTCCTTGTACTGTCACAATCTTCCCTTTGACCGGGTACTTCAGCTTCTGGTGGAGCATTGAGGTTACGGCCCCAACTTTGTGGATCCACGGACGACCCAGCAAACAAGAATAGGATGGCCGAATATCCATCACATAGAATGTAGAATTTAAGACCTTAGAACCAACCTTGATTGGGATATCAACTTCTCTATGCACCATTCTCTTAGACCCATCAAAGGCCCTGACGACAATGTTGCTGGAGCGTATCTGTATTGTATCTGAAAGAGAAATCTGGAGTGAGTATCAGAATGGTATCCACATCTGGAGCGTATCTGAATTGTATCTGATAGTTATATTGAATGAGTATCAGAATGGCATCCATATCTGGAGCGTATCTGAACTGTATCTGGAAGCTGTATTGAATGAGTATCCGAATGGCATCCGTATCTGGAGCGTATCTGAAATGTATCTGGAAGCTGTATTGAATGAGTATCAGAATGGCATCTGTATCTGGAGCGTATATGAACTGTATCTGACAGCTATATTGAATGAGTATAAGAATGGCATTCATATCTGGAGCGTATCTGAACTGTATCTGGAAGAGAAATATGGAATGAGTATCAAAATGGAATCCGTATCTGGAGCGTATCTGAACTATATCTGACAATTGTATTGAATAAGTATCAGAATGGCATCTGTATCTGGAGCGTATCTGGAAGCTGTATTGAATAAGTATCAGAATGGCATTCATATCTGGAGCGTATTTGAACTGTATCTAGAAGAGAAATCTAGAATGAGTATCAGAATGGCATCCGTATCTGGAGTGTATCTGAATTGTATCTGGAAGCTGTATTCAATGAGTATCAGAGTGGCATCCGTATATGGAGCATATTTGAACTGTATCTGGAAGAGAAATTTGGAATGTTTAGAATGTTTCCGCTGGGAATTCCTGTTTTGTTGTTTTGAGAAAAAATCCACTAGGGAAGAGGAAAAGCTTGTGAACCAGGCTACGAAATTCTTTAAGATGCCGGAGCAGTAATTGGATATTCTTGCTCTTCCGGGGATATAAGAACACCTGACATCACTAGTAGAATGCCCCTGCCTCTGTACCTGCTGGAGAAAGTAGCTGCGGATATTTTATGGATGGTTTGAGTGTCATCCCAACTCTTGGGGTTTTGAGTAAATGTTGATCAGGGAGACAAATGACAAGATGATGGGACATAGTCGTACGCTTTAATCCCTAAATTTTTCCTGGATCTCCCTTTCGGGTTTTCAGTCCACCGGGATACCCATTTTTGCCCAAGCCGCCTTTTGAGGTTTTCGACTTGTCGGGTGTACAGTTTTATTTATATATCCCTAATTTTTGCCCGAACTCTATTGGTTCGCAGGGATGCCCTTAATTTTTCCTAGGCCTATCAACCTAGCGGGTCTTTTTCATGCGTAGTATTTTCTGACTATGTACGCGTTCATAGGATGTGGAGAGTTGTCACCATCTATGACAACACGTGTTGTAGAAATGTCAGAAAATGTTTATGTGATTGCATGTGCCCTTTCATATCTGGGAGCCTGTTTGCCTCTGGGGTTAGTCTGGTGCATCTGATGTTTGATCAAGTTTCTGATAGTCTTGGATTTCCTAGGTATCTTTTCTAAGAACTATCATGGAAGGATTCAAAGACATGATACTGACACCATCTGATACTACTGGAACATACAAGAAATTTGGTGGTACCAAAGGTTCAAATTTCACAGTGATTTTTTCCAGAACCCTCGATCAATGTAACAGGCCCCGAGTGATTCAAATGGAGATCTTCCTCTGGCTATTCAGCACTTTTGAGAGATTCTTTGCATATTGGCTTGACTTCCCCAGATTAACTAGACACCATGTCCTACCCCTTGATTATGAAAGGCCTGTTATTGGGAATGTTTTTTCTGTCTGAGGTGATTTTGTCCATTGAGAGGATCTTTGTTCACTGAATATTCGTTGTGTAAATTACTCTTCTGTTTAAACAAATAGCCATATGCACACAATGTCATTTAAAGAATGCAAAGCTTATGCCCGTCTTAAAGTTTGAAAATTCATTTTTTAATAAAACAAACACATTTTGTAAGAGTGTGATATCAACTCAGGATTTGCAGCAAGTCCTACAGGAGTCAGGATACCTTTTGCAACAATATGCTTCCGAACTAACCCATGCTTCATCTAGGACTTTTAAGGGTTGTAACGTGGCCTGGTTCATGATTTTAAGAAACAAAGGATAAAGGCTCAAAATTTATTTGTACCCAACCCGTTCTTCGTGATGTTCTTCAGTCCTATGCTCAGTTAATTGTACGTTTAGATGCCAATTGAGCTTGGAATCTTTGCTCTGATACTTGGTGATGGTTCAAAAATTGAACGTTTGTTTGAGAAGGAAGTCATTTTTATAACCTTTTCTTTTTGTTGAGAATTTGTAGCGGCCTCTTTTTTTTTTATTATCCTTGCTTTTTCCTGAACTATTTCTTTTGTGATTACAATCAGCGGGATGCCCCTGTTTTTTTTCTTAAGTCTCCTTCATAGGTTTTGACTTAGCGGGCTTTTCTTTTCAAAAATAATGACTACCTGCTTTGATGATTATATGGAACCATCACCATCTTATGGAAGGTATCTTCTACACTATTTTTCGTGTATGAAGGATGAGCTTGCGACTAAATGCACTTCTAAATTAACTTAGGAAGCTACCCTGCCCCAGGTTATGATTAAGGGTTTTAATTTATGTGAAGAAAAAAAACTCCTACCTCTTTGGCTCAAAGGGGTTGACTAGGGATTATCTTCCTTATAACTCCACTGTTTAGGATTTGAAACAACACCTATAAATCGTTAGCGGGGTCTGCTCAAAAGCATACTGTAGAGATTGTGGAATCATTTTCATCATCCTCCCTCTAAAGGCTTAGAGCTTTTGATCAAGAGTTAAGTATCACAAAAAGGAAATCAATTTAAATATAGTGAATACGAATGAGTTGATTCAAAACAGACATATGCAATGCATTGATAAAGTAACAAAGTTTGACATGAAACAAATGTTTGAACAATCAAAAGAAAATTACAAATTAAGAATTCAGATGAACAAAAAGCCTCTTTGTTTGAATTTGTCACTTCATATGGTGTGCCTTTGAGGGATGACAGAAGAATTCACTATGGCCATCTTGTGTGAACTTCACCACTCCTTCGTTGATCAAGTTCTGAATATTAATTTTCAAAGCCCAACAACCATTCGTATCATGTCCAGGACTATTGGAATGGTAGGCACATATTGCATCAGGATTGTAGTTAGGGGAAGAAGTTTTGGGGTTTGGGCAAGGTCTTATCAATGTAACCAAATTCATCCTCAACATATGTTGCAATTCTTGAGACAATAGAATGTTGATTTTGGTAAACTGCCTCTTGGGCTTGTCTTGCCTTTGCTGATTACCCTGTTGTGGTTGGCGAGTGTTGTACCCCGATTTTTGCCCCTAAGATCCCTTCATCATACCATATTGATTCAATCACAACAAGATCACATTAGGGCTTTTTGTTCTCCTCCCTATCTTTAGCTTTGCTCTTTGAGGAATCACCAAGCACCTTGACTTATTTTTCTTTTGTGATTATGCATGTTTTGTTTTGACTTTCATTTTAACTAATAAAATGCAATGTTGGTTTGTCTTACTTGTTAATAATGTAGGTAAAGGCAAGGTGGATTGGCAAGTGGATCCATGGGTTCATGAGTTTATTTCCATGCCCTAGCCAATAAAGCTTGAGAAGTTCAAACCTCGACATTGAATTTGTTTTGGAATAAATGGCATGGAAAGGTTTATTTTGGTTCACCATATTTCAAAGTTATCAAGATTGATTCAAAAGTACAAGGGGTTGATTGAAGAAGTTATCATGATTGGACAAGGCCTTGTTCTCATTAGTCACAAGTGCATATTTCTCTCAATTCTCAAGATATGGAAGTTGTTTTGGTTGGTATGAGTTCTCATTATCATCCTCAACAACTTCTATTTACAAAGCAAAAGTTTTGGTACAAGAAGGTTGTTCAAAATTTCAAAAGTTCCTCAAAGCATTTTCTTGATCTATGAGCTAGGTGTTGTACCTTAAAATTTTCCCTGTCATTTCTCAAGGATTTGCTCACAAGATATTCTACGACGCCAAGTTTGCAGCACTGATACATCAATTTAGGTTTGAAATTGGCACAAGGGCAAAATGGTCAATTGCATACGGGAAAGTCAAACTTTGACTTTTTGGTCAACATTAAGTTTCAAATATCACAATTCATCAAGACATTCAAAAATATCAAGCTTGATCATCAAGAAGTTAAGAAAGTCAAAAGTCAACTTGAAAAGTCAAGATTTCCAAGACTTAGAAATTTTCTAAGTGTTTTTTATACATGATAATTCCATCACTTCATGTCATTCTTTCACCAAGATGCAAGACAGTTCAAGGGAAACTTTCAACATGAAAGTTGTATACCTCCATGATATATACAACATTTCTTCACACAACTTCTCCTAGAAGTGCTTGGATTTTGAGTTATAAATTCATGAAGTCATGACATTTTCATTTAACACTTAGAGAATTTTTCAACAGATTTTGTGCATGATTTTATCCCAACTTCTTGGCGTTTTTTCACATAGTTCCAAGATGATTTTGTCAAAATGGCCAACAAGAAAGTTATAGAGGGTGTTTCAAGATTTCCAAAACATCCAAGAGCATGAATTTATCATATGTGAGCTAGAGGATACAAGGATCTGAAGTTAAGCATCCATTCTTGAATTACAAGCCATTTTTGTTGAAGAACACATAATCCAATTGGCATGATGTGCTGCATAATCTCACTTTGCAGGTCTTTTGACTTGCAAATCTCAACATAATTTAATGTTTACACAAGAGTTTGAGCTATTACCCAAGTGTTTGAGCCATTGTCCAAAGGATCTTTCCATTTATGGCATAAAGGCACCATTGCTACTCTTGAAAAGCAAGCCTTTTGGTACAAAGTTTGTCTTGAGCCCATACCTTCCTTGTTTCTGATTTCACTCCACCATAAAACATGGAAACCAACCCCTCTAAACCAACAACTTTGGTACTTGATCTTGGAACCATGGAGTACTTGACATAGTTTGATACTTACATCCCAACCAAACCATAATATGTTGTGTTGTAAACATATTCAGCCTTTGTTCACAAGTCCTTTGCCTATAAATAGAAGAAGCATTTGCAAGGCAAAAAGGGTTGGGAAAAAAGGTTAGAAAAAAGAGTGATAGAGAACAAGGAGAATAGCCAGAAGTTTTATTAATAAACCCTTAAAATCTCATATTCACAAAAAGCCATAACAGTCCATAAAACCTCCACTCTTGAGTTTTGAAGTCTAAACCTTTAAACCTCTCACACTTTGCATATTACATTTAAAAACCATCCAAACATTTCATACCATACAGAGGTTTTTTAGTAACCTTCAACAAAAAAGAAAGTCTAGCAGCCTGTTGGAGCTTCCTTAAGGTTCATACATCTTAAAGGGTATTTGGATTCAAAACCTAAAGTGAAGTTTTAAGGTAAGTCATATTTACCTTTCCTTTTCCATATGTTGTACCCCAAAATTTGCCCTCTCATTTTAGCAACATTTCTCATCACAAGGCTCCTTGAACTCAAGACCAAGCTAGGGTTTGCACTGCTCAAGACATCTCCTTGCACTATTGACCTAAATTAGGGTTTGAGTTTGCACAGGGATTTTTTTTTGACTTACAATGCTCAAAATGACTTTCATACTTCATGTTGGATTCCTAAGTTTGTCCATACCAAGTTTCAAGCCTTGAATCAAATTTTTGCCCAGTCAATTGGACAGTTGACCTAGAAATCAACTGTATTGGGGAAAAAGTCAACTGTGGCCAATTTACAGTCAAACCTCACAACTTTTGATCCACATAAACCTTATAAGCTCATATGAACCATTTGATCAAGTTTGGACCACAACTCCACAAGAAATTTGATCAGATCACCAAAAGGGCAAAATGGTCATTTTTAGGGTTTTGACTGCACAAGGGCAATTTCTGATTTTTAACCTAGCCAATGGCAAATTGGATTCAAGCATGGATTCAAGTACTCAATGGCATCATCTTGACCTATTCACAAGGTTCAAAAGATCTCAATTGCATTGGATTGACAGATGAATTTTTCAGTCAACTGATCAAATTTTGACTATACACTGAAAAGTCAAACTTTGACTTTTTGGTCAAAATCAAGTGCCAAGGGTCATTTTTCATCAAAACATATCAAAACATGAAACTTGTTAATCAAGAAACCCATTTTTGCAAATTAGGGTTTAAAGTTGAAAAATTTCATAACTTAGAATTTTTCTAAGTTATGAAATTTTCTTAATTTTTCCTAACTTTGCCCAACATTTTTACCATGATGCATTTGGATTCAATCAAAACTTACAACATGAAAGTTGTAGTCCTCCACAAAGTCTACAACTTTGATTCACAAAGTTTTCCCAAAAGAAGCTTGGATATCAAGTTATAAGTTTTGGAACAAGGGTCCCTAAAACTTTTAACTTAGTGAAATTTTGCCCTAGTTTAGGCAGGATTTTGACCTATCTTCATGGCCATTTTTCACATAGTTCCACTTGGAATATCAAATTTAATTTCAAATATGGATTGTAGAGCATGTTGCAATCTTTCCATAATGTCCAAGAACTGTCCAAACTCATTTATGGTTAGGGAGAATCGAAGGCTTGAAGTTGGCAAAAACTCACTTTTCATCCATGGCATGTTCATTTTGATACAAGTTGCAAATTCAAATCAGCTTGCTTTGCACTAGATTACAGGCCTCAAAACCATTCAACACTCCATAATTAAGTGTAAAACCATTGGTCTAAGGCATTGTTTTGGTCATTAGGGCATTGCACATTAGATTAATCCTTAAGTAGAAAAAGGTACATTACCATTTTTGCCATAATCTTGCTTTATGTCAAACCACAATCTTTGAACATTGGTCCAGATCTTATGCAGCAAATCAAATCCACAAATTAGAGGGGCTAAAAGGAAAAGGGTGCAAGCATATAGATATCCTGTACAGGCCTGTTTCAATCACTTCACACACTTTGCTTCATAACCAAGATTTTTGACAAAACACAAAAACTTGAACATCAGCCAAAACCAACTTGTGCAAGCATTTGAGACATCTATCTCACACCCCTTTGAGCCAGAAACACGACCCTTTGAGCCCTAAAACATCCCATAGCTCAAAATCACCTTCCATTGGCAAAATAGGGCAGCATCTGCAACTTGAGTTCTATCTCACATTTTGCTCGTGTGTTTTTCCCCAAGTTGGTTCAAACATCTTCCACATAACTCATCCAAGTTATCCTAAACCTTAAACACCAATTGTAACTCCATTTACAGTGTTTGCCATTTTCATTTTGAGCTTGTGCAGGTTGAGTTATGTAGACTTGTTCAAGCATATTCAAGGCAAGCAGGGTATTGGAGAAGGTCAAGTGAAGTTCAAGCAAGCTCCCAGACATCTCAAGCCATGTTGAAAAGCTCTACATTGCCATACACGAAGTCAGCTGAAACAGGTTTTTATCAACTTCCTATCTCTCTATTTAGGAACATTTAGACTTAGGTTTGTGAATAAGAAATGTAGTATTCATAGCCATGAAGTTGTACATATGCTCAGTTTTCATTTTTATTAAGCATGCTAAGAGAATTTGGTCCATGAACATACTGAAAAAATTAGGTTAGGATTTGGGGCCAGAGAAATTCTCTCTGGTCTTTGAGAGTTAGGACAAGTTTTTTATATGGTTGAATTCGTCTTGATGAGCTCTACAACTTTGATGTTATGTATTTTTGCAATAGAGCTCGTATGCAGGATATTCGTGTTTGGTACACGCGCACGCATTTTTGAAAGTCAGAGGTTGAAGATAAAGTGTGGTGGGCTGGGCTTGGCTCACTATTGACACCCCCTTTTACTTTTTGCACCCGCTGGCCCATTTCTTCATACTTTTGTATTTTTCCATTTTATTTTCATTTCTGATTTTTTTATTTTATTTTCTAAATACAAAAATACCCAAAAAAATATTTTTATAATTTTTTACATATATTTTATATTTTATTTTATTTCTTTCTAACATGAAAACAATTAAATTAGTATATATTTTACTTATTAAAAACTTAAAAATAATAAATAAGTTATACTTTTATTTTATTATTTTATTCACACTAAAAAATATTGTCCTAAATATATTTTTTATTTTTGTATATATTTTATTTTTATTATACATAGTTAATATAATTAATATATATATATATATATATATATATATATATATATATATATATATATATATATATATATATATATATATATATATATATATATATATATATATATATATATATATATATATATATATATATATATATATATATATATATATATATATATATACTTTTATTTTATTAGATACTTTAGAATAAAAATATAAAAATGTTACACTTTTATTTTTATTTATTATTTATACTTAAAAAATACTTTTTTCTAAATATATTTTATTTTTTTACATACATTATTTTATCTTATTGTATATAAATAATATAATTAATATATTTATTTTCTTAAAGAAAATTAGGGTTTTACCCTTAACCAAAAAATAACCTTTTCATTTATTTCTTTCTTTTTTGCATTAAATATTTTTACATACATAAAAATAAACAAAAACCTTTTTGCATATTCATATTTAATTTGTTTATTTAAATATTTGTTCATTTATTATTTATGCCATTTGATTCAATTTGGATGTAATAGTAAAACTAGGGTTTTAATTTCTTGTCAAATAATCCTCATTCAAAAATTGTACCCCCATCCCCATAATCTTGTTGTAATAGTGGTAGATTTATTTTTACGCATTTTACGCTTTCAATTATGCCATGATTAGAGATTAGGGTTTGTATGCAAAAAATCCAAAATTAACAAATAGCTTGACCTAATACAAAGACAAAAATGCATGAAAATTAATACACAATGCAGACTTGCCCCCCCCCATAGGGTTACATCCACTTGTTGCCTTAAAAATGGGCCATGTTATGCATGTTGAATACTTTGGCAAAATAAAAACAAAACAAAAGATCATAGTCCCTCGATGAAGCTATCTTGGTTGCCTAAACAAAATGATCAAGTCCCTCAAAAAATTGCTAAAGATACTTAACACAATTGCTATCATGGTCCATATGATGACCCGCGCCTGTCCCATTTAACATCCTAATACAAGGTTGTTTACCAAATGCAATGGTAAAACAACACTGTCAAAAGGGTTAAAAACATATAGGAAAGATCTTTGAGTAAAATAGGATAGATAACTCTTAGTTACTTGATCAAAACTTGCAAAAACATCCTTGCTATTTTCAAATACACCTCACAACACAATTTCAAAACATTTCCAAATCAAACTTTTCAACATTGAAATCTTTTCAAAAGACAAGACACCTTTGTATACATTCAAACAAGAATCATTATAAAGGTTTCCACAACGATGGCCTCTTTTCAAAACATCTTTCAAAACCACACACAAAGCACCGTTCAAACAATTGAAAAGCAAAAGCAAGTGATCTAAACAAGTAACTAAGAGCCCATGGATAACCATGGATGAAAAGGGTGCTTGCACCTTCCCTTTTCATAATCTACTCCCCGAACCTAAGAAAACATCTCAAAGGTCTTTCCTGTGCTTTTTAACCTTTCCTAAGGATAAAATAAAAAGTCGGTGGCGACTATTGCTAAATCGAAACATTTGCAAACACAAACGCAAAACCTCAAGTCAGTTCTCCCACCGTATCACAGAACTGGCGACTCTGCTGGGGAATATATTAAAAGTGGAGTAACCTTAGGGTTTTGATCACCTTTGCATGCTTATCTTGTTTGCTTTGATTGCTTTACATTTTGATCTATTGTTTGGGCTTGAAATCCTCTACCCGGATTTGGGGAACATTCATAGGTAACTAGCAATATGTTGTGGAAACTGTGCGGGGTATACCGACATGGTTGAAGCAATAGCTATATTAGTGCGACATATTTTTTGGTACCAGTAGCCTTTGAGTCAATCAAAGAGAATACAGGGCCGCTGAGTGATGTCATGAAGCACTAATGAACTCTTAAGAACCTTTACTTGACCATCTTGGCCTTTTTTAGGGGTAGTGAGATGACCGGCTTTGGTGCAGTCCGAAGTTGGTAGATACTCGATACTACACTCATTGAGGGTTGTTTTCTTGGAATATTTTGGTCGCCAGTTAAGTGGCTAAACTGAAACAATGAACACAGAAAATAATCCAGTGATATTGAGCTCCTTAGAATCCGGTTACTATTTATAGGACAAGTTGAGCCAACTAACTTCAAGAGGGTACTTACCTATTAAACCTCATGCAAGCCTGAAACTAGGATCTTGTGTGATTTGCCTATACATATACTTGTGCATACATCATGAACATCATAAAGCATCATATGCATCCACTAACCATTTCAAGGGTTTGGATCTCCATCTTTGTTCTTGTTTTGTAGGTCATGGAATCTCTTCGCAGGAAAACAATTCAAGTCAACCTTGTAAGGATCCCTCCTCAACTCAAGGAGCTTGTTTCCAAGATTCTAGAGAATTCTCCCTTCAGTGAAAGACATGGTAGACTTCTCAACTTGGTCAACTCCAACATTGAAGAAGACATGGTGAAAGTTCTCTTCCAGTTCTCTGACCTCCTACACCATTGCTTTATATTTCCTGATTACCAACTAGTGCCTACTTTGGAGGAATTTTCTCAACTTCTAAGGATTCCTATTCTCCATCAACTACCCTAGAACGGTACGGAAAGAGAACCAAAGCCTGAAGATGTTGCTCAAGCCTTACACTTGCAACCATCCGATATCAAAGGTCATTGGGAAACCAGAAGTGGTGTCAAGGGTTTCTTGGCAAAGTTTCTATTTGAGAAGGCACAAGACTACTGGAATTCTCTAGATCTGCAAGCTTTTGAAGAGATTGTAGCACTCCTCATCTATGGGTTGGTCTTGTTCCCAAACCCTGATCAGCATATAGATGTGAATGCTGTCAAGATTTTCATATCTCGGAATCCTGTGCCTACATTGCTTGGGGATATCCTACACTCATTTC
This sequence comes from Vicia faba, assembly GCA_948472305.1. Classification (NCBI taxonomy): domain Eukaryota; kingdom Viridiplantae; phylum Streptophyta; class Magnoliopsida; order Fabales; family Fabaceae; genus Vicia; species Vicia faba. The sequence continues at coordinate 1,120,927,415 of OX451740.1, forward strand.
ACACACGAACAATGAGGAAAAGAGGTGTTCTCATGTGATGTACTTCTCTTCTAGCAAGGTGGTTTATTTCTCACCTTCCCCAGTCAGTCTTGAAGAATGAACAAGGCTTAAGGTGGTCACAACGGTTAATGACTCTTACACATTCTGATGTTCATTGGTGTTCTCGGTCCAGAGAAAATGTCATCATCATTTATTGTTGTGGGGAATTCCCTAATGTCCCGCTACTTGGCATTAGGGGAGGCATTACCTATAACCCCTGTTTGGCTTTGAGACAATTTGGATATGCTCGAAGGGATGGCCCTCATGATATGCTGATTCCTGACTTGGTTTTTGAATTCTACAACGACGCTCAAGGACTTCGACAAAGGTTTATCCGAGCATGGAGGATGCCCAACAAAGTGGATAGTAAGACACTGGGACACAAGAATTCCATCCCCCTTGAGCCTTACCTCAAGTGGGTACGAACCCGCGCCCAAAGTCTTATGATGCCTTACCCCTACATTCTGCCTATGATCAAAGAGCCTGTTATGGAAAGAGAGGTTCCATACACCCTCCTACATCCAGACATGCCAACATCATTGGAAGAATTGCAAAAGAGTTGGATACAGCTCAAGGAAGAGCAAAACACTTTTGAAGCCAGGTTCTATGCTACTGAGAAGAAGGTTTTGGAGCTTACCCGCCGACTTCATGAAGAGGAGACTCTTAACACTTACATCGCGCCAAAAAGGATGCGCAATGTCTTTTTACATTAAGAATTTTGTAATATTCTGCCCATGGGGCATTTATGTACTAACAAATTTCTTCTTATTAATATGACGTGTATTCTTTTTGTTTGCAACAAGTTTGAATTTCTAAATCCTTGAATGCATTACATGAATACACATCATTCATCATATGCATTAACAGGTCTTCACACCAGGTTTCTTTATCTTTCTGTTGTTTATTTCAGCAAGATGGATATAGAGCAGACGGTCAAAGATCTGCAAGCACAAAATTCTCAGTTCCAGCAACTCCTCATGACCTTGGCAAAGGGTCGAGAGGACTTTAAAGCCCTGTTAGAGAAAGAGAAGGAAAAAGACAAAGAGAAAAAGAAGAAAATGGTTGGTGTGGCCACTATGGGAAGAAGGTTTGAGAACCAGGATAGAAGGGTCCTCGAGTTCCCCTCGACGTCTGACGAAGGGGTTGGTAATGGTAAGGGAGTTGCAATGCCCTCCGAGTCTGAAGCTGAAGAGGAAGAAGAAGAAGAGGAGGAAGATTACTCTGAGCAGCAGTATCCTCCTGCGGATGATAAGTATAAAAATCTGGAAGAACGGTTGGCGGCCATGGAAGTACAAAGGGTTCCCGGGATGGATTTCGAAGAACTAGGGTTGGTTGCTGGGATCATCATTCCCACCAAGTTCAAGGTGCCTACATTTGCCAAATACGACGATTTGTCCTGTCCGAAGATGCATCTGCGGTCCTACGTCAGAAAGATCCAACCTCACTCTTCTGATAAGGATCTGTGGTTCCACTTTTTTCAAGATAGTCTTTCGGGTACACAATTGGACTGGTTCTATCAACTTGAGAGATCTGATGTTCATAACTGGGAGGACTTAGATGCTGCTTTCTACCGACAATACCAATACAACGCAGATTTAGCGCCTACTCATACTCAACTACAGAGTATGGGTATGGTTTCTAACGAGGGATTTAAGGATTATGCCCAGAAGTGGTGGGATTTGGCTGGAAGGGTGCATCCACCATTGTTGGATAGAGAGTTGGTTGACATGTTTTTGGGAACCCTGTCAGGTCCATTCTTTAATCACTTAATCGGGAGCTCATCTGCAGGGTTCACTGAATTAATACTGACAGGTGAAAGGGTTGAAGCTGGCATTAAGAGTGGTAAAATTCAGAAGGATGCAGCTGCTTCCACTGCTGTCAAGAAGACCTTCCCAACTAAGAAAGAAGCTTCTGCTGTTTACTCCTAGAGAAATCAAGGAAGAACAGAGCACCGACCAACGGTGGGGTCTATGATGATCCAGAACTCCTCAGTCGATCAACCTCGAAGCAGTCAACCTAGGGATAACCAAAATAGGGTGGAAAGGCCACAACGGCAATTCACTCGGATCAATATGGCACCGGCTCAAGTCCTCCCTCATCTGTTAAAGTTAAACCTTACCAACTTGAAAGAAGCGCCGAAAAACCCAAATACCTCTTCTCCCTATTATCATTCAAATGCAAAATGTGCATATCATTCGGACAGTGTGGGGCATGACACCAACAACTGTTGGGCCCTTAAAAACAAGATCCAAGATTTGTTAGATGCCAAGGAGGTAGAGTTTGATGCTCCCAAAAAACCTAATGTGATATCCGCTCCTATGCCAAAACATGGTCATAATGTCCATGCTATTGTAGAAGATCTTCATGTTACTACTGTTGATGACTTAATGACTCCATTGCCAATGATCAAGATGAATCTGTTGAAAGTCGGGATTTTCCCGGGCTGTGAAAAAGATTGTTACTTCTGTTCAACCTTGCAAACCGACTGTCCGCTGTTGAAATCAGGCATCCAACGCCTGATGGATACTCAAGAAATCCTCTTTTAGAAAACTCCTGTTGATACTATTACTCATGTTACTCATGTTACTCCAATCAATGATATTGCCATAATCATCATTTCCGACAATCTTTCCAAGATCTGCAAAAGGCCTGTTAAGATTACACCTGATCCAAAGTTTGTACCGCTGAAAATTACCATGCCGGGGCCTATCCCATATAAGTCCAACAAGACGATACCATGGAATTATGGAGGAGAGATCTTCTACCATGGTGTCAAGCATATCGAATCAGCCGAAGAGAATTATGATGATGAAGAAACTCTTGATGTAGGAAATATTGCAGGGACGAGTAAGATAACTCGTAGCGGAAGAATCTTCTCCCCGGAGATTTCTCCTCCAAGGGCAGTCTTCGGACCCTCAAGTGCCCTTGTGCCTATCAAGATATTTGTGCAAAGTCTGGTAATTGAAGAATTTGTTACTCCCGAAGTTGTACCCTCTATTGTTACGGCTGATAAAGGTAAGGGAATCGAAGAAGCGCCCGTCAGGACGAGGGCTCAGACTTTGGTTATCCCCGAAACCACCCAAAAGGAGATGGAGGAGATCTTAAAGATAATTAAGAAGAGCGACTAAGATGTCGTAGAGCAGTTGGGGAAAACCCCTTCAAAAATCTCTATGCTGGCTCTATTATTTTGCTCTGAGGCTCATTGCCAAAGCCTTAATGCAAATTCCTGAAGACGGTGCACGTGCTTCAAGAAACTTCTGCATATCAGTTTCAAGAGTGTGTAGCCAGCCTTACAGCCGACAATGGTCTGGGCTTTTCTGATGCCAATCTAACATCCAAGGGAAGAAAGCATAATGATGCGCTGCGTGTCTCGGTAGAGTGCATAGGGACCACACTTTCTCATGTCCTGGTTGATATCGGTTCGTCTTTAAATGTTCTACCAAAGAAAGCATTTGGATAGGCTATACTGTGAAGGTTTGACCTTAAAGCCAGTAATATCATTGTTAGAGCCTTCGACGGTTCTAAGCGGATGGTTCACGAAGAAGTGGACATCCCAATTAAGGTGGGTACGGAAAATTTCAACTCTACTTTTTATGTGATGGACATCCGTCCTTCATATTCATGCTTGTTGGGAAGGCCATGCATCCACAATGTTGGGGCAGTCACTTCTTCTCTACACCAAATGCTCAAATACCCAGTCCAGGGTAAGATTATAACAGTTCATGGTGAGGAGGAGTACATGATAAGCCACATTAACTCTTTCTGCTATGTGGAGTTAGATGGTGAATTCATAGAAACACCTTTCCAACACTTTGAAGAGGTTTGTCCTGAGGTCGCGGTAGCAAAGACAATGAATGATGTACCCATCATTACCAAGCCTGTGTCTCGAATGTCACCCCTTAAAGATGCGGAGGCTATAATCAAGGAGGGAGGAAGTACAGTGTGGGGTCAATTGCCAAATTTTCCTCACAAGACAGACAAGTTCGGATTGGGTTTCACTGATGCTAGCCAGAAAGCTGTGCATCGCTCCCGGGCTAGAGGACCACCCTTAAAGATCACTCATCACGGAGTTCATGCTTTAGAAGATGATGATGAAGAAGGCAATTTTGAAGATTGGATCTTTCCAACCATTGAAGGGGGACTGAACAACTGGGAGGCGAAAGACTTCGTTCCCATTAATTTCATCAATCAGTAATTTATCTTTTTGAACATTTCCTATTTGGTCTGTAATAATTATTAAACAAATCGTACACTCTTTTTGCCTTATGGCTTACCCGGGGCATATAGGTCCATTTGTAAGGGTTTTGATTCTTCATTTTCATATGCCATTCTTAATGAATCATGGACGTTTTCATCTATAAATTTTTGTGTTCATTTTCTTTCCTTTTACATTTTATTTTGTTTAAGGATGACTATCCCTTACACACACCCACACTCACAAAATGCAGGTACCCATCCACTCTGGATTCCATGGGTGACTATTATGCTTTGGCCTTCAGTGACTCTGAAGATTTGGTCAATCATGCCGAGTACGAAGGTGATGAAGACTGTGAAGTGTCTGGAGAGTTGGCTAGACTTTTGCAACAAGAAGAAAGGGCTATTCTTCCCCATGAAGAGTTGTTAGAGACTATCAATTTGGGAACAGAGGAAGACAGAAAAGAGGTTAAAAAGATGACGGTGTTATTGAAGCTGCGAACAAAAATATCAAGAAAATCATTCAAAAGATGACAGTCACCTACAAGGACTGGCATGAGATGTTACCGTTTGCTCTGCACGGATATCGTACCACGACACATACTTCAACTGGGGCAACTGCCTTTTCTTTGGTATATGGCATGGAAGTTGTTTTACCCATGGAGGTTCAGATTCCTTCCTTGAGAATTATGAAGGATGTTGGTTTAAGTGAAGACGATTGGATTCAGACCCGGCTTGATCAACATAAATTGATCGACGAGAAGCGACTTACTGTTGTTTGTCATGGTCATACGTATCAGAAACGGATGATCATGGCTTTCAACAAGAAAGTCAGACGTCAGGTGTATCAAGTCGAAGATCTGGTAATCAAGCGGATCATCTTGGCCGCAAACTGATCCCAGGGGATAGTGGACTCCAACTTACGAAGGACCATTTATGATCAAAAACCTCTTTTTTGGTGGGGCAATGATCTTGACCACCATGGACGGCGATGACCTTCCCGCATCCTGCGAACGCAGACATAGTCAAAAGATACTACGCATAAACGACCCGGTAAGTTGAAAACCCGAAAGGGCGACTTGGGCAAAAATGGGCATCCAGGTGAATCGAAACCCGAAAGGGCGATTCAGGCAAAATTAGGGATAAATAAAAAAATCTGTACACCCGGCAAGTTGAAAACCCGAAAGGGTGACTTGGGCAAAAAAGGGTTTTCCCGATGGACTGAAAACCCGAAAGGGTGGTCCAGGAAAAGTTAGGGAATTAAAGCGTATGGCTATGTCTCATCGGATCACTTTTAAGGACAATCTCTTCACGGACAACCTCCAGGCTTCTGATCAATCCAATCATCTGCGAACGAAGCAACGAATGGAAAAGATACTCAGAGTTATGAAGGCTATAGCAGAATGGGAACCCCATGGAATTATTACTCATAACCATCTTTCTTGTATAAATTTTTCTCATTTTTTTGACAACATCCTCTTACTAGGATGTCTATCTCCTTTGTACAAAATACTTACACAAAGTTAATACAAAGATACTTCGAAGTGCATAAATTTGTTTGCTTTTCTTTCTTTTTACACCTGTGTTTTTATTTAAAAATGTCCAATGATTTATTAAATGAGCATATGCATTTTAATATAATCACTGCCTACAAATAAAACGAAATGCGAAAGGATAGTTACTGATAGGTTGAAAGTAGAGGAAAATGTCTTTAGGTTGTTCCAAAGGAAATCCCCTGCAGTACATCATCCCAATCCTCAACAAAGCTGAAACCTTGAAATACATATCCCCAGCGGAGTTCTCCTATAAAAAAAACAGGAATCCCCAGTAGATTGGCATACAACCCAAACTCCTGATTTCTCCAGCAGGATAAGCATCTCCCTACAGAGTTATTTCCCAGCAGAACGAAGATTCTTGTTCTCATTTCTCCAGTTGAAGCCTCCCAAATTTTAATTCCCCAGTAGAGATCATCAGAGTTTTCCTTATTCTCCCGGAAAGTCATGAAGGATTCTCAATTCCTCGCAGAAGTTGTCAAAATTCTTGTTAATCCCCACAAGTCACCAAGGATTTTCAATCCCCAACAATGTACAAGGATTTCTCATTCTCAACAATCAAAGATTTTGAATCTCCAACAGCAGTCAAGGATTTACTTTTCCCGGCAGCAGTTAAGGATTTCATTATCTCCAGTTATCAAGGATATATTTTCCTCAGCAAGACAACTAATCAGCTTATATGCGCATACATTGCATTCATATATCATAAACATTGATAAAGCACACTTTATTGCATCATACATATCATGCAACATAATTTTATGTTTTGGATAACATTTTACCCTTTTCAGGATAAGATTAAAGTTACCTTATAACAAATGTTCAAGGATTTCAGATACAGTACAGATACACCCCAAACACGTCGGTCATTCTACTACATGCACATCAGACTTCATCAATCAGATACAGACTAGATACGCTCCAGACACAGAAGTTATTCTATTATCATTCATATTCAACTATCAATTCCAGGATCAGATGCACTCCAGACACAGAAGTCATTCTGTCACCTGTCCGGATCCCAGTTACAGTACTGATACATTCCAGACACGGAAGTCATTCTGTCTACTCATACAGATCTCAACTTCAGATACAATCCAGATACACTCCAGACACGGTTGCCATTATGTCACTCATTCAAACCTATTCCCTAGCCCAGAGATACTCCAGACAACGGATGTCTTTCTGGCCGCTTATTCAAATTTCGGATACAATACAGATACACTCCAGACACGGCAGTCATTCTGATATTCATTCAAGAATCAAATATAGTTACAGTTTGGATACGCTCCGGACACGGACGTCATTCCTTTGTTCACTACGAATCCAATCTCCAAGATACAACTCAGATACGTTCCAGATATGGATACCATTCTGATTATCATGCTCCTTGATTTTCAACAAACAAGTTTGGATGGCATCTTTAAGCCCATTCCCTCGGTTACATTTTGACGAGTGCAAATTTGCGGGCACTCTAGTGTCCAATCCTCTTTTACCTTCGAGTTACGAAAGGCCCAAACTCGCCAATCCTAACTCTTCAGGTTCAAGAAGATTGAAACAGGGCAACTGTTGTACCACAAAATTTTCCCTCTCATTTTAGCAACATTTCTCATCACAAGGCTCCCTTGAACTCAAGACCAAGCTAGGGTTTGCACTGCTCAAGACATCTTCTTGCATTATTGACCTAAATTAGGGTTTGAGTTTGCACAGGGATTTTTTTTACTTACAATGATCAAAATGACTTTCATACTTCATTTTGGATTCCTAAGTTTGTCCATACCAAGTTTCAAGCCTTGAATCAAATTTTTGCCCAGTCAATTGGACAGTTGACCTAGAAATCAGCTGTATTGGGGAAAATGTCAACTGTGGCCAATTTACAGTCAAACCTCACAAATTTTGATCCACATCAACCTTATAAGCTCATATGAACCATTTGATCAAGTTTGTACCACAACTCCACAAGAAATTTGATCAGAATCACCAAAAGGGCAAAATGGTCATTTTTAGGGTTTTGACTGCACAAGGGCAATTTCTGATTTTTAACCTAGCCAATGGCAAATTGGGTTCAAGCATGGATTCAAGGACTCAATGGCAGTCATCTTGACCTATTCACAAGGTTCAAAAGATCTCAATTGCATTGATTGACAGATGAATTTTTCAATCAACTGATCAAATTTTGACTGTACACTGAAAAGTCAAACTTTGAGTTTTTGGTCACAATCAAGTGCCAAGGGTCATTTTTCATCAAAACATATCAAAACATGAAACTTTTTCATCAAGAAACCCATTTTTGCAATTAGGGTTTAAAGTTGAAAATTTTCATAACTTAGAATTTTTCTAAGTTATGAAATTTCTTATTTTTCCTAACTTTGCCCAACATTATTCACCATGCATGAATTTGGATTCAATCAAAACTTACAACATGAAAGTTGTATTCCTACACTAAGTATATAACTTATTCACAAAGATTTCCCAAAAGAAGCTTGGATCTCAAGTTACTGATTTTTGGAACAAGGGTCCCTAAACTTTTAACTTAGTGAAAATTTGCCACTAGTTTAGGCAGGATTTTGACCTATCTTCATGGCCATTTTTCACAAAGTTCAACTTGGAATCTCAAATTGAATTTCAAATATGGATTGTAGAGCATGTTGCAAGATTTCCATAATGTCCAAGAACTCTCCAAAACCCATTTATGGTTAGGAGAGAATCGAAGGCTTGAAGTTGGCAAAAACTCACTTTTTTCATCCATGGCATGTCATCGTGATACAAGTTGGCAAATTCAAATCAGCTTGCTTTGCACTAGATTACAGGCCTCAAAACTATTCCCATACTCCATAATTAAGTGCAAAACATATGGTATAAGGCATTGTTTTGGTCATTAGGGCATTGCACATTTGATTAATCCCTTAAGTAGAAAAAGGTACATTACCATTTTTGCCATAATCTTGCTTTATGTC